>CM057157.1:8991304-9006874 GCA_029962745.1 Echinometra lucunter | reverse complement strand
GGGAAACGATACCTGTATTACCTGTATTCACCTGTATCGTATCAATTGAACTTCATTGACATGAATCAATATTCTGTTCTCGTTTAACATAAGGTACATAAGTATGATAAAGTTACATATCATACGAAACAAATCATAGTAGATGTTAACTAACAAGAATACATAGTATGACTCAATGATATCATCTGTTCTTTATTTAATTTGTTGAAACATAATGGTACATAAAGCTAAATAATTATTTTAATAAAAGGAAATCATCAGTGGCCGTTGAGTCTAATCAAATGTTCGGGCGGTATACATTAACTTTGTTTCGGGGTTAATTAAAAAAATAGGGACGAAAAAATGCCGAAAAGGGTGTTATTTTGGTCAGTGGATTACACTTGTTTAGAGTGACTCGGGAAAAATATGGCCACGTGTTTATATTGATATATTCTGACTCCTCTGACTCCTCCCCTTAAAATATTACGTTCCTGGACAGCAAATCTACAAACATTTATCTATATTTCTACTTTTTATAGGTCTGTAAAAGAAGACTATGCATCTATGGCGCCATCAGCTGTGTTTATAAGTGTGCGGGTATATGATACAGATTATTTGCCCCGTCATTTTCTCTCTATTTTGCCTGTCGTGATATCAGCACTACTTTGCATGTATTTTCTTCGAGTCTATCAAAAATATATCCTATTGCAGTGCTATAGGGCTATGGGGTTTTATCAATAATTCACAAAGAATGGCATTTATATTATTGTGATCTATATCTTCATGTGATATGAAATTAATGTGCAGCGTTCGACAGAGCTTATTATCCCTGACAATTACCTGTAAATCAACAATGTTATCTATATACAGACAGGGAGTATTGGCACATGTTCACAATATGATTGATATCAGTTCAAAAATGTAAACTTGTACGTTTACGTACTGGGCGACTCTATCCCCCCCCCCCCCAAAAAAAAAAAAAAGTTAAGCAGATTTATGTAGAAAACGAGTTGCTTACTTTAGATGTCGCTACTGTCACACTAACGTATTGCGAAGGACGCTTTTAATATAATTTTCTGCAGATAGATCAACGATTTGATAAAGACAACAATATTATTGTTTTAACTGTAAATTCATTGTATAAAAATCAGTTGAGCTGTCCACCGATTAATGCCCTGACAATGCAAATTATATTTTCAACAAAGGTTTATATTAAATACCGCGGTATCGCTTTAAAAGTAAATACCATAGCTTGACTCAAGGATGTCGAATAAGGAAATAAAACAGCTTTCTTTAAATCAGTGCTTTGGTCAGTTTCAATTCACAGCCAGGCGACCATTGTTCCAGCCCAAAATTACTTGGAGTAATCAATAAACGGCTAACTGCATGTTAACACTATATACAGTACCAACGCGCAAGATCAATATCCATGCAGTACCTAACGATGTTTTTTTTTTCTCTCTCTCTCCCTCTCTCTCTCTCTCTCTCATTATCATACTCATGGCATCTGCTACTTTTTACATTATGATTGAATGATACAGGACAGGTCACAACACTGCATGTATTTCGACATGACTGTTTGAACAAGTCGCTTGTCTGTTAAAAGTGTGTTTGTTCTCTAATATCATGCCCATGCACTGCCAAATGAGGCTGCAGCTAAATTACAGTTTTAACTGCCGTACAGAGCACTAAACCAATCATTGTCACGAGATATCGCTACGTGCTCACGGGCAAATGTTTGGTTCGAATAACTTGGTTTGCTCATTAGTAGAATTAAATGCTTCTACCTAAGGCTCTAACGTGAAGAACCAATGAACATTCATAAGCATCTCGTCTTGCATAAAATGAAATAAAAGATTAAAAAAAAAAAAACCTTTAAGAGATAGAGTTTATGTACCTCTTGACACATGATACACTCACATTTATGTGGTTAATGCATGGCAGTGAGGTATATTTGCTACTTAGAGACTCTGAACAGCCCCAAAACCTGAATGCACTAATGATCCCTGTGGGTGAAGAAATTCGATGATCTACCAGTTAACGAAATTCTGAAAATGGCAGTATCACTAAATGTACATGATGTATAGATGCAGATATACTCGAATCTGGTTTGGCAGCTTCCATTTCCATCAAACTTGCCATATTCGAGGGCTTCAGAAAAGGTGAAAAAAAAATTGTGCTTCTGCAAATATGAACGTGGCTGAAGTATTATTACATAATCCATTGTATAATCTTTGCTATGATTTCGTGACACATGTCGGTGCATCGTAACACGCAAATTAGAGTGTTAATTGGTTGCTAGCAGCGAATCTTTCTCCAGCATCCGGACCAACGTTTTATTTTATACTTTCCTTTACATTTTTCTCTCTTTTTTTCTAACCCTTTAACCCTGAAATACTCTCTAAATAAACATGAGTAGAAATCCACTCTTTGAGAAGTAATATGGATAACTCTGCTCTGGAGAAGAAATCAAGGCTTAAGAGGGCAAATCCACTCTTAAAAGAGTAATCCGAACTACTTCTTTGAAGTATATTGCCATGAAATTTCTGCTGGATTTTTCAAATCGTGGAAATTCCAATGTAAAATGAAGGGATCTCTGATAAAGAGGGAATTTGCACTCCTGTATATGTTTAGAGGAACCTTCAAAGCATCGCATGGAGATATAGTTTCTACCTCCATCCATATACATCCATGTGTTTACCGTCATATTGGATACCAGCATTGTCTCCGGGGTATGTTCGTCAATCTTCTTCTATTCGTGCTTTCTCCGTTCCTATGGTAACCCGCTGACCGTTGCTAAGGGAGCGCTCGTTTTGGTGTTAAATACGCTTCACTGATGTATACATGCTCGCTATAATTTCTTTTTCTCCAAGCCTCTGCCTCCTTCCCTTTGCCATAAATTTTCCAATTTGCTTCACCCTTTCTCTTCTCCCAAAGCCCCCTCTTACTCTATCTCTCCCTCTCTCCCCTCTCTCACTCTATCCCTCACTTCCCCTTCTCTCCCTCTCTGTAATTTATCCCCCTTTTGATTTAATACAGATGTATATACCTGATTTAATCTAATACAAATATCAGCCCAACGTAAATTTTGTAATTTGATGTCCCAATCCATTATGGATTTTCGAACATAATCATCTTGACATTAAACGTGTTGTTTTACCTCCTTTTCGTCGAAAAAAAAAAGCTCTACAGCTATCAAGATTGTCTACGTAGTATCAAAATAACTATAAGTTTGATATGCTGTCAGTAAATTATGGTAATTAAATACCACCTGACATTTATATATGATATAATTTCTACCTTTCTTTCTTCCTCTCTCCTTATCTTTCTCTCTCTCTCTCTCTTTCTCTTCCTCATGAATTCACTTTTACGTCATCCTTCTTCTCTCTCCTTAAAGCTGTATACCCCTTTGAATTTTATGCATACAATAGTTCTGGTATAATCCAATTGACTCTCTCTCTCTCTGCCTATTCTATCTCCGTCTGTCTGTCTTTGTCTCTCTCTCTCTCTCTCTCTTCTTTCTCTCCTTTCTCATTTTTTTTTTTATTTCTAGTATGCATATTAAATAATATGCCAACCCTTCAGTCGTGTATCAAGTAGAAATTACATAATTCTAGATTTTTTTCAGTATTTTAACTTGATGGAAGGATTAGAAAGTATCTGATCCTTATCATTTCATAAGGCAAAAAAAAAAAAACATTTCTCCACTTAATGTATTTTGTTGGGATCCCGAGGTTAGTATACTGCAGCACTGAATTAATTCATGTCAAAAACCAGAGGACGATACCGGTGTGGTATATTCACTCAGGTCGACAATACTGCAGAGCGCCATCATGGCAGTCACATTAAAAAGGGAAAGGAAACCTCGGAGTCAGTTTAAATGAAAAGAGAGGACAGAGAGAAGCAATTTTTAAAAAGTGTAATCTGAATCGGCTCCGAAATGAGAAAGTTATGAAAGTCTTGCTATAAAATGCTAGGCTAGCGTGGACAACTCTCCATATGTTTTGTACACAAAATTTCAATTTTTTCCTTTATCTCTCAAGGTACAGCTTGTCTCTTTCTTAGTACAATATCACGGGGAAATGTATTTGACACAACAAATATGCTGAGTTTACAAAGAGAAAAGATGCACCTTGAGAGAGATAAAGGAGAAAATCTGAAATTTAATGTACAAACATAGTGAGAGTTGTCAAAAAAACCCCTTCCATTTTGAAGCAATATTGCCAATTTGAGGATCGCCATAAAAGGTAAATCAAGACTTTTCATACTTTCATAACTTTCTCATTTCGTAACCGATTTTGATTTGATTTTTTTAACTGCTTCTCTCTGTCCTCTCTTTTCATTAAAAATTGGCTTGTCTCCAGGTTTTCCTATTCCTTTTTAAGAAGGGATGATACTGTTGCGCCATCGGAAGGAGACAAAAGGCTTGTACAAGAGTCTATTACGTAATCATTTACTATACGATTTTCCAATTGCCAATTTTTACATTTAACTCAAAATAATTATTATATATAAACTGATACAGTAAGTGTCGTAATGGCATTGGGGATTCTTCTTTGCTTATCTTTCAAACAGGAGCTAGAGGTATACGTCCTTCCCTTTCCCCATGTAATTTTGGATACTGTAGTAGAAAAATGGATATTTCAAAAATATATTAGATTTGAAGAAGAAAATAAAAAAACATGAAAAAATCCTAAATTTGAGTGTATTGACATTAGTTATCTTTCCGAAAGTGCATGCCTTGCATATTGATAAAGAGAATTTCGATTTTTTTTTTTTCCTTTTAGAAGAAAGTAAGAGCATGAGAAAGAGAAGATAGCGAGGACTGAAGAAATGAAATAGAGGAATTTAATAAGTGATATGGGAAGAAAGTCGAGGAAAGGTTAATGTGAAGAGGTGGATTAAGAAAGATAGAAAGAGAAAGAAGGAGAGAGGGACGGAGAGAAGAGGAAGAGGAGGGACATAGGGAAATAGAGGAAGTGGAAAGGGGAAATAATATGAATAGGTGAAAGAAAGATCGTAAGTGACAGAAGGTTAAAGGCATTGGCTAACTTTGTGAGCAGGTGATTTAAAAATTTCTCAAACTAAGATGAAACATGTGTATGAGTACTTGTATTTGTACTCAAAAACTTTGAAACTAACCATAATTTGGAAGGAAAGGCTGTAAGTTAGACGCAAACTGCGATTTTATTAGCTTCCGTCTCGAGAGACACTGAACTAAGAGGACCGTTTGCGCGAATTCAAAAATACCGTTACTTGCCTTTCGCCGCGTGATACGTCAATACACACAGTGCGGTCCGTTGAGTCATGTGCGCATGCGCACTCCTTATGTTGGGTCTATGCAACCGACCCTCGTATATTTTTCAAACATTGGTTCACATTTCTAATATTTAAAAATAGTTCCCGTGGATATTATGCTCTGAAAATTTCACACTGGTATTTTTACACTATAACCCTAATGTTTATCCCATTTTTAAGTAACAAAATGAGATTTTTTTAAAATCATAACAATGTTAGCCAATGCCTTTAAGATCGATTTTGTTTTCACTCACTCATAATGTAGGATGCCTCTATGTGCCGGTTCATTGTGATGGCAAAGAGCGCCACCTAATGAATAAAATGTGAGCTTTATCTAATAATCAAGGGGTACAGTTTTACCATCTGGTTGTTAATTAATCTTAAAGATGGGCATTTTTTCATATATTACGTTAAAATTTATCAAAAATGTGGAAAAGCGCAGAATTTTGGAAATTGAAGTTGTCTGTTTTTTGTTGTTGTTGTTGTTGTTAATCTATGATTCTTTATTGATATAATAAACACAGTAACAACTTGAACAAAGAGTGATAAATTACGTCTGTGCTGACAATTTTCAAAGAAAATTATGAGACCTCTAGTAAAGGAGGCCTGTCATTTCCTGGTAAGGAACCATGAGGCACTGATACATTGATGGGTTGCGCGTTAGATGACAAACTACCTTGATTACTAGACCTTTCTGAAGAGAGCTTCGACTACGGTCACCTTGAGCATGAGTGTATACTGCTTGTCAATGGCCCATGACTGCTGTATATAAAGAAAAGGATTTATTTTTAATAATAGATGAGGGATAAGTGATACTCAAATCACTGGCGTAAATCGGTTATCGCGGAGTGGGGGATGATCGAAATATTTTGCAGAAATTTCTTGCTCACACACCCTCATCCGCCTGCACACAATCCCACACACATATTTTTTTTTTGCCGAGCGAGTGAAGCGAGCGAGCTAAAAAAAAGAAAAGAAAAAGGAAGTCTCATTTGTCATCAAAATACACTCTAGACCTATGATATACCTTGCTTAGTCCAGTCGTTTGCTGTCCAAAACCATCCCTGTTTCTAAATATTACGAGCCAGCGAAGCGAGCAAGGAAAAACACACTCTTTCGATGATAAAGTATCATTTCGTCATCGAAATACACCACAGGCCTGTAAGATATCAAAAATATATTCGGTCACCTCCCTTGCATGCCCATTCGTTTGCCTTCCCAAATAATTCTTTATCTAGATATGAGTAAGCTCAGTGAGCGAGGAAAAATATACACCCAAATGATGATTTTATAATATACACCTCCTTGCTGAATTCAAGGTTAGTCGGACACCTCGCTGCAAAAACGTAATATTCGGGCACTTGCTGATGGAATAAGAGCGATTGCTGATCGAAAAATTCTTGTTTCTAGATTTTACGAGCGAGCAAAAATTGAGTTTTTTGAAATACTGAGCACAGGTTCAAGTGTATTTCTCGTGATTTTAGTAACGTACAGTTTATCGGCATCTTCCGTTCTCACAGCAGGGTATGATAGGAATAGGCTAATGGCTGTTATCTCCTGAAAATTCATAAATTTTAGGTCAACTTGCAGCTTGAATCCTTGCACTTATATAACTAACATTATGAGTAAAAGAAAAGCATAAACAATGGCTAAAGAGACAAGATGCAAACCTATTTCCTTTCTTAAGAATAATATAACCGGCATTGGTTAAGATACTGAAAATGCTAGCGAGCGCTTCCGGGTTTTCTTTTATTTTCATTCTTATTGTCCTTTCTCTCTTCTCCTTCTTTTAAAAGAGATGAACAGGGGCCATGGCCTCTTTGTGCCTATGTCTATGCCAATTAATGTGGGAGGAGGATTAATTACAATATTCTTTCTTCTTTAAAAAGTAGTTGGGGTTATAGTAATTTTGTACACGCTGTCCCCCCTCTCGAAAAAGTGGGGGTATACCCCCATCCCCCGGGATATTTGTTTTAGCTTCTTTTTTCTTTTCTAGACTTAATTATTTTTTCATAAAAAACGTGATTCACGCGTATGGCATCATGGAAAATAACATAACACAATTATTCACACTCATGATCATTTTAAAGCCAGTGACAAACTATAAACTAACGCCAAAATGCCGTGAAATTAAAAAAGAAATCACCTTTCTTTTTGTTGAAAAAAATTATTGTTTGTTGTTCACAATGTGTGGACTGCTATTAAAATCTTGGGAGGGGCGGGGAGTAATCATATTCCTTTTTTTTTTATTGAGAATGTTTTATATCTAGCTTCCAGATGACGAGTTGACCTGTCCTTTAAATCAAATGCCGTTATTAATGTCACCCGAAGTAATTAAAATAGTTATCAGCAAGTCGTGTGTACACTCTACGGTGGGGAAATAATGCGACCTTTGGGCTCATCAAGGCTTCAAATCTTCCTCCCCATGACCATCGTTATCACCATACGAAGTGGAATTAGTTCACACCCTTCGTATGATCTGATGATAGAGAGGTTCACGAGCAATCTTATAATTTTCGGATAAATGATCAGTCTTTCAATACTGCCTTCCTTATGAATGAGAGATCAACTTTTGGATAAGATGAGAAATCATGGATAGATATATTTCACTTATTTTTGTTGTCTTCATTAGCGCTCTAGCTTTATCTAGTGGCCGTGAGTATGAGCTTTGTATATTCTTCATTCATGGATTATTGGGGGCTACCATTTGTGTTTGGAATGTTTGAATATTACTCACGACGATTGCAATGAATATAATGTTTATTATTATTATTATTCAAAAACATTTCTTTTCAATCGATGGGACAGTGGCTGCACTGAATCGCAGCCGAAAATAGATTTTTTTAAAGATACATCGCGAATTGTATATGAATGAACATGCTTCTATTAGCACGTAGATAGCGTAATACTATTTACGATACTTTAAATGGATTACTATTTTGAATCATAATGCTAATTTGCAAGTTAATTTGATATGTTTGCCATAAATATACTTATACAATAGATCTAATAATTTTCTTTCAATGTCCGGAGCGTTAACAGACCAGTCCCGAATTTATTTTTAATAATTCATTTTATTTTGTTTATTATTTTACTTCAGGATCACTACATCACAAACAGCAACAGCAATTTTACAGTGTTGGTACATATAAAAGAGAAAACACAACCAATGTCTTTCCGAAAAGAATCATCACGGTCTTTTAAGGGCTGTCATCATTCATAAAAAGCATTGAAACGGACAAGAATGTCTATTTTGTACATTACAACTCAGAATATGTAAGATATGGATCAAAGTGTCTTTTATTTGCTTTGTTTGTTTTTGTTTTCTCAGAATGTCCGGATGATTATATGGAAGGACCAAATGGACATTGCTACGGATACTATGACGTGACATTAGGCACGGGCTGGGCTTATGCTCGTGGATATTGTGCCTCGACAAATGATTCGGACCTCGTCATTCTAGACGACCAGGCCGAATATGACTGGATCGTCAATCTAACAACAACAATAGCTCCAAACTCATCCTGGTGGATAGGTCAGAGAAAACACTTTACTTTTGAATGATAATCATGCACGTGGTTCAGATATGGCTAATGCTTGTTGACGTATCGCCTATATGGATATTAGTAACGAAAAAGGGACCAACCTTATTCTAATTCTATGCATATAATTTGTTTACTTGATTTTTCGGTTTAATAAAAATTACCAACTGAGCAATAAAAAAAATTAACAACTTTGTCCTTTACATATACCATTCTGATTTATAGCCTAAATGGTGATAACATTCTAAAAAGAAACTGGATTTTTTTATAAACATCGTTGCGTCAAAGTTGCGCATATAGTTCAATCACTTTTAGGTTGCAGTTTTATTGCTTCGAGTTCCAACGGTCACTTGGCCTGTCGTAAAAAAACATAAGGTCTTATTTTACTGGGGGGGGGGGGGGGGGGGTTGCTTCGTCAGCGTAGATCAATGAACACGGGGTGTATTTACAAATCATAAAGATGAATATGGCACGCCCAGGTTTTCAAAGCATCCACTGTAAGATCAGATTGAAGTTATAATCCGAATGAAGACGTTCTTACATTTACAAAAGAAATGAAAATTTTCCACGCTATGTTATCCGATTACAGGTCACATGTTCGTTTATTCCGAAGGTTCGTTATTCCGAAACACGCAAATTGTGTATACCCAAACACTATGAACATGACGGACAAAGAAAGCGGACAAAATAAACAACCTCCCATTCTACCCTTCACAATGGTTCTGGTAGTCAAAAGAACATCCCTTCACTGCTAATGTCTAAAATATGTGGAACAGGTGTCACATGCATTCACCTGGAACTACATGATCAAACATAATAGCTGTGAAGGGATGTTCTTTTGACTACCAGAACCATTGTGAAGGGTAGAATGGGAGGTTGTTTATTTTGTCCGCTTTCTTTGTCCGCCATGTTCATAGTGAGATACATGGTTCTAAAGATATTGTTTGTACTTGTGACCTAACATATTAAGAGATTTAACATTCTGCATTCATGTGTTGCTAGTGAACTGTTACTTGTGTGTATATGGTAATTGCTTACTCGTCATAACAAAATATATAGCGAGAACGTAGTAAGAAAGCAAGTACAGACGAGTTATATTAATCATTAACTATGAACCCTTTGATTATAGGTACTTCGGTATACAGGAAACTGCTACTTTTGAATTATCCTAAAAGTTATAAATTTATATTTCTGTTTCTATCTGTTATCATCGTTTATACAAAAACGATGATAACCATTTGATAACAGATAGAAACAAAAATACAAATTTATACATGTATATACATATAATGCGAAACATGCGAAAGGAGACATTTTTCGACTTTTGCGAAAATTTCAAAAGGGAGAGGACAGCTCTGAGGAACTATGATTTATGCTCCGCTAACTTTTATTCTCTCATTTCCTTTCGCATGTTGTTGCATACATTATTTCCTTTCAAATATATGTTAATATTCGTTAATAAACAATATAAGGATACTCTTTTAGTACCAGGTACTGAATAACTGAAAAAAGACAAATGTAACGTGTTATAACAGTATATATAGCACATCTAAGTTATAGGGAAGGTATAAACAGATGTCATGCACACTAAGAAAAAAAGGTTCAAGTTTACACCCTAAATGCAACACTGACAGCACCTTTTTGGGTGCAATCTTGCACCCTACATGAAAAAGGTACAAGAATGCACCTTTTTGTTCTTGTTTGCACCCGGATATGCCCATTTGCACCCTTAAAGGTGCAACTTTGCACCTTTAAGGGTGCAGAAATGTTTGCATTCAAAAGGGTGCAAAATGTAGCTAACTGCATCCTTAAAGGTGCAAAAAGCTTCTCAGGGTGCAAAGCTGCACCCAAAAAGGAGCTCCCAGTGTTGCATTTGAAGGGTGCAAAGTTGTACTTTTTTTTCTTACTTTGTGCATTGAATGTATTTAAAGTGATAGATATTTATAAGTAGGCTCATGAAGGCCATGTAGGCCATGTCAGGCTCACTTGGTCTAAAACTAAGAATTTTCTTGGATCTGCTTATAAGGCTGCAGTTCTTTATGACTTATTTACATTTGCAATTCATTAGATATGTACAAAATTGCAGTACTTATGTTCTTTAAAAAAAGAAAACACGAGTTTTCCCTTCAGTAATAAAAATATGAGTATATGAATATGAAATGTTGTGATGAATATTGACTAGCGGAATCGAGCAATTCATCTTATTTATAATCATTATGAATTCATGACGTAAAATGATTTTGATTGAGCATAGTATCAAAAGCACCTTTTGCACAGGAATAATGATCGAAAGGTATAATGATTCCGTTGATCTTATGTCATGTATACAAAATTACAAATACAAATTTTCCCTCAAATTTCAAATGAGTTTATCATAAATGAAAGAGTATCTAAAAACGATAATTTTTCACGATTGATAAGTCGTGTATTTTTTTAATCACCATTACTGCCTTACTATGATATTTAATAAGTTTGTATGGATTTGTTTGGATTTCTATCTACGAATTCTACACCATGCACACTGTAAGAAATATTGGGTAAAATTTAACCAGCACGAGGGTAATTATATGTCCAACCAACTTTGGGCAATATTTTTACCCATGCGGGAAGCATATTATCCAGTCAGGATAAAAATAAGCAGTAATTACTTCAGGAATGGGCATAATTTCCATCAAACTGGATAAAGAGAAATGCCCCAAAAATGCCCAAAGTTGGTTGACACACATAATCACCCTCATGGCACATTTTCACCCAATATTTTTAGAGTCTATCATTTCTTCATCTATCACTGAAAAGAAAGATTAATGCGGCACAATTATATTCCTTTTATTTGACGATATCAGGTTATCATGACAGCTCTGTGGAAGGAGACTGGAGATGGGTGGATTGTGGTGAAACCACTGAGTGGCATCGCACCCTCTGGTCTCCTGGTAACCCTGGCAACGGAAGAGAGGATTGTGGTGTCCTCCTGCCTACTGGAAAGATTGATGATATCGTATGTGATACTCCTATCAACTACATCTTGTGCGAAGTCAGCCCAAAAGGTGAACCATTCTCCGAGAAGGATTATTTCAGTCATTCATTACTAATAGTCAACGTGAAATGAAACAGGCCCGAAATGCAAACATCGTTTGCTTGGCATGCTTGGTATAGTGTTCTAAAGGACATGACCAAATTTTTATATATTGCAGTTTAGGCAATGTTTTTTTTTTTTTTTTTTTTTTTAAATTCTATCTAGCTACATGTCTAGATTGTTTCGTATTATCAGGATGTTTGTTGTTTTACGAAATCTGAGTTGATATTTTCCACAACATGTAGTAACTATATAGAACTTATTAACCGCACTTATACACTTACAGGGACATCGGATAAGTTCACTGGAGTCCATTTTCTTTCTAGTTTCATAAGTTACAGAAGAACAATAATAATGATGATGATGATGTAAATAATAATGATGACAATAATGATAAAGAAAATAGTGATAATGATGACAACAACAACAATAATAATGATAATAATGATGATAATAATAACAACAACAATAATAATAACGATGATGATAATAACAACAACAACAACAACAATAATAATAATGATATAATAATAAGAATAACAATAGTAATTAAAATTATAATAATCATGAAGCATACATATGCTTTCTTAGCAGTCAGGTAAAATAACCAACCAACCAACCAATGATGATAAAAGTAATGAAAATGATATAATATGTATATATATATATTTCCAGATAATGACTTCATAATCTAGTAAAAATCTTGCTGGTATGACGCCCATTGATCAATGATTTTGTAATCATCATATTCGCCCATTTAATCAATACAATCTGTGCTATTCAAACAACATTGAGTAATAAATGTAATCTCAAATTCCGTGAGTAAATTACGATTAAACGTTCAAAGTGTATGTAGACTAGACGGGGAAAGTAAATTGTCAGAAAAAGATAAAACGTCGTAAAAGGTGCTAACAACTCCACTGCTTACGATTCGCTTTTTGATTACCATAATTTATAATTTTTTTGTAATTTTATTAGTGAATTTCGTCCTTCTTTATACCATTCATTTTATTCTTTTTTGCATGTTTACAAAATTAATATTATGTGAACGTATCAATTGGCAGTATTATATTGATACAAAGCTAATTCCGTTACGGAAAACAGTAGAAAATCATAGTCGGGGAAAAATAAATAACCATGGGTGATACCATGTTTCAACTAATCATATAGAAATAGAAATACAGATATTTTGTTTAGTCTGCATATTCATCTTCTTACCTTATTGACGAGACGTGAAAATATTTGAATAAACTCTATTTTGCCAGTGTAAGCAAATACTTCATTTAACAAGCTGTGGTTATAATGAACGTGAAATATCATTATGAATAGATCATTTAAATGTGAGAAAAAAAAAACATGTTATCAGCTCATCACTCTCTAACGCTTGGTTCCACGTTATTTTCAAAAAGAAAATTGGGTGTAATGGTTAAACAATTTATGCAAGTGATATGGGGTAGGTTTATATGGCGAAAGGAAATATCACATGTTAACTTGTAAGAGTACAGTGTGCTGAGACAAGTGCAAAAGTCATAATGCAGGGATTTGTTTGTTTGTTTGTTTGTTTTTGGTTCGCTTTTGAGTTTTGAATTATGGAGTATGATACGGTTGTAATACCTTCCCGGGATGTTACAGCAGTTTCAGTTACTGCTAGTCAGTTTAAATCTGTCATAGTACACTTAACTCTCAGGAAAACTTTCAGACTAGCCAGTATCTCAGAGATATTTATGTTATTTGTATTTCTTCTTGTTGATTGTTTGTTTGTTTATATTGGAGTATTATAGGCTTGTAGACGTAGTTATTTCGATAGCTAATAGGAAGAATCAGCATTTGCACCAATGGTGTTTGCTTGCATTCAGTATCAGTCGATTATAATTATTTATTCTTGCTTGTAGGATTTACTCCAGACGAAGCAAGCCCGACCAATCTTGTACCTAACGTTACATCTACGCTCACCGTATCTCTTAAGTGGGATGTTTCTCCCTTCAACTGTGATGTCTTTGCATATAAAATCCGAACCACTAATGAACTGATGGAAACCACTCAGGGTAATTTAGTTTTATTGTTGAATTTGATGTTAATGATGTTGTTGTTGATGAGTTTGGAGCTGTTGATACTCCGGTTGGTGCTTTTGTTATTGTTAGTGTTGTTTTTGTCGTCGTTGATAACCGCACGTGTCATGTAATTAAAAATGGTCGTCATTACATGTGTCTCGACATATACATTTTTATCTTCGTTTTATATATTTTGGTCAGTTTTGTTATTTTTTTGTAGACTCAAAGTTTTGCATAACACCTAAATGAATATCAATACTTTGTGTACATATTGATTTGGAATTTCATTTAGCTTAATATCAATTTATTTATGAATAGGGCCTATTCATTCGTAACATCGTCGAATTTTCACAAACAACAACAAAAAAGAGCATTCATGATGATGCTCCAGTTTTGTTGCTGCTGCTGTTGTTGTTATGGTTGAGTGTATAACAAGCTATCGTTATTGTCTCGATAATATGAAAACAGTGATAGTGTATGGAGGTGACACGAGCGATGTAGACATTTTGGTGGACCGTGTCAGGTCAGAATATTCCTTCACTGTGGCTGCGTGGACCATCAATGATGGAGAACTGCCTCAGACGGATCCAGTGAATGGCTATGACAGGTAGGTATGTATGTATGTAGGTAGGTAGTTAGGTAGGGTAGGTAGGTAGGTAGGTAGGTAGGCCCTATAATCAGGGAGGTAGCTACGAGGGAGCAAGGGTGTACATGTCCCCTCCACGTCCGAATTGCAAGAAAAGAAAAAAATAAGAATTCAACATTTTCAAGGTTACAGACTTTGGATGGTTGAATGTACAAAAGAAACAGCTAAATTAGCAATAAAAACAAAAATACTAGCAAGAAGAAGGAGGAGAAGGATGAGGATGGGGGAGGAGGACTGAAGTGAAGGAAGAGAAGAAGAAAGAAAATATCAACATGGGAGAGGGGAAGGGGAGGGAAAGGGGGAAGGATTACCGATAACCCTCGAAAATGATGAATTTGCCAGCAGGTGGATTGTTTCACCCGTCATCCTTCCTAGCTATCCTACGGCTCTAACAAGACTGAGCACCTCTAAAAAAATAATGAAAATATATGTGTATATACATATAAATATACATACATGCATGCATACACACATACATGCATACGCACATACATATTTACATATATAACAAAATAAATAAAGGTAAAACTGTTCTCTGGATTAAATCATTTAACCTATGATACTGTAGCAGACGATTTTTGCTTCATGTGGCATTCCATACTACTAGACCCTGCTAAACATTTTACTCTCCCCGAGATCTTGAGGACCTGACAGAAACCGGTTTAAAGCTAGGTAATAACTTATTCCTTAGTAAAGTTACCTGAAATTTCTCTTATGTATATAAGAAGACCATAATTATGTCCTTACTTGGACGTATTTTTGTGATGTGAGGTAAGGGATCCGTGTCCAAATCTTGTTATTTGGATGAGAGCCGTATACCCCACACAGAACTGCACGTATGGGACCGAGGATGAGATACTTTGCGATTCCATGAGATGCCAAACGCGCCTGCGCGTGAAATCGCTTTGTGATTTGTCGGAAGTTTTTGGAAGATTTGGCTCTCGATGTTATTCTAGTAGCTAGCTAGAAAGTGAAGAAGAA
>CM057157.1:8927911-8990804 GCA_029962745.1 Echinometra lucunter | reverse complement strand
GGAGAAGAAGAAGCCATTTATAGGCTAGTGGGAAGGTCTAAAACTTTGGTAAATTTGTAGATTACTTTAATCTACAGGATCTAGGGTTAACTAAAGGTTAAATTTTGTAATTTGAAGGAAAAAACCACACTAATAGTAACTCAATTTCTCCTGATTCCAGGTCCTTGTCCTGATGATTTTGAGGAGAGTCCTGGTGGGCGATGTTATCATTTCAGAAACTTGACCAACGGAGAGTGGTGGCCAGCAGGGAGAAGGTCATGTGATGACTTAGAAGATGGTGACCTTGTTATCATCAATGACGAAGAGGAGTGGAACTATATTAAGAATAGGACCTCAGAGATTGATCCAAATGGAAGGTGGTGGATTGGTAGGTCTGCTATAATAGGAAACTTAACATAAACATATAACATCAAATACCGGTACTAGTTCTTTGTAAGGTCACTTAATTCTGATGTTCTTTTCTGAGAAATATATACAGGAAGAATATTCATAAATATATGAAATTCATTACGAAAAGAAGGATATGTATAAATAAAGGAAAACAGATAAAATTCACCACTTTATCAACAGGGCATCAAGATGAACCGAATGGACTGCTTGATAAAATAGATCTGCCTTTATAGGAAATTATGATTACACAAACTTTTTTTATAGTTCAGAGCATCCACAATATTTCACCAGTTGATATGTTCCCTTCTATTCTTGAAAGGATAATGAAAAGGTCCTCAAGACTGTCTAGTGTTTGACAATAGTTGAATAAATTTCCTTTACGGTAACATGACATAAGTCGAACATTTTCAAAATTTTCTGACAAAAATTTAAGATTACAAATAGATATTTGTGATTTCAATTTGGACCCCCATTCCCACAACTTCACTGTATTGTAAATTCTTGTTTATCATTTCTTATTGTCATTACTTCAGGACTATCTGACCTCGCTTCTGATAATGACTGGCTATGGACAGACTGTTCAGAGTCTAATGACTGGCAGGACCGTCTGTGGGCACCTGGTTACCCTACCTCTGATGATACCAAGGATTGTGCAGTCTTGTACCCCGATGGCATAATACAAGATGATGTCTGTGATCTACGCATCAATTCCATCTGCGAGATATCCCCTAAAGGTGATTAGCTGAATTGAGATTTAGATTGCTTTATTTTGAACTTACTTTGAATATGAGATCTGGGGCCTGTAACACAAAGGTTTGCGATCAATCGCAAATTTAAAACAAACATTCTGCTTGGTCCAGGGTCACCTTTTTTGAACGAGATGCGCATGAAACAATGGTCTTGATTGGCTGTTACAACTTTGCGATTGATTGCAAATTTTTGTGTTACGGGGCCCTGATCTCAGTAAACTCATATCTTGTGAGTCCTTTTACCCAAGGCCTTTCTCAACATTGTACATAAATGACTGTTTCTAACGTAGTTTTACAATATCCTGGGCATCTGTAGAAGGTTTGTTTGTTTATTTGTTTTTCTCATTCGTTTTATAGATACTAGTTGAAGCTTAAGAGCCAGGCTGTTAAGCCTTTATGTTATGTTCCAAGTGCTGACATTGTTTTAACCCGTTGCCTACTGAATTCTTTATTTTCCATAGAATTTGTACATGAGTCACTCGGTTCCCACGTGTAAAGGGTTAAGCTGGCTGGATCATTACTGGATGGGTTAGCATCAAATTCACATTGGACAGGTTCACTTCTCCAGTTCATGTCTAGACTGTTTTCTAAGCTGTGAACAATGGGTGCATTGACTATACTATTCCAGGGTTTCCTCATTCTTATGTGAAAAGAATTCTTCTGTTTCTCAGTGACTGACCTTGGAATAGACAGCTTTTGATTACTGTATCTTGTTATAACAGGATATTTACTGTAAAGTATTATAGTTTTTCATCTTATTTCTTACACTTATAGAATTTGATGGAGATGCTTTGATGGTTGATACCCTCATGGTTACTGGATCCTCAACCACCAGTCTACAAATCACATGGTCTCTACCAAGATATAGCTGTGATGCTGTGGGATACCGCATCTATTATTCCATGACAGATACCATGGAAGACAAGGAATTCAGTGAGTTCTCTTCTTTTTCCATTTGAGTATGGGACTCAGAGAAAAAAAGAGTTCATGACTTCAGAGAGCATTTAGCTCCAGGAAACTGTACCAGAGCTACCAAAAGATATAAAATGCTGTAGTAAAAAAATCAAGGGAAAAACATTTTAAAATTGTCCCAGAGAAATTATACCATTTTTTATGTGATAAAAATCTTCATATGACCATAAATTTTACGTGCAGGGTTTAAAATTTGCATTCATAGAAAGGGCATATTTTAATAGTACACTTTTAAAGACCGTATAGAATATTTCTTATTCTGTATTACTTTGCAATAAAAATGCTCTTCCAGAAAAACAGTTGTCTTTATGAACAGTACTCAATATTCATTTGGATATCTACAAAAATATTAATTTTGATTTTAAGTGATGGTACAGTTGGGAAATAGATGAAGAAAGAACCTGTTTAATTAAAGGGGATAAAGAAGAAAAGATGGCTGAACGGCATACTTGGTGGGAGGTACTGAAATGAATAAAAAAAGGAGGCAGATTTAGATTCAAGAATTGAGAGAGAGGAAGATGAATTAAGCAATAGCTGAAGTGGAGATTTCAAACACAAAGTATTTACTTTTAGTGATAACAGGTAATCTTTTTTTCTCTCTTTGTGGGGTCAGTGTTTGTACCAGGCGATGATGTCACAGATGCTGTAATACAAGATCTACGAGCAAATACAACATACTATGTTTCTGTTGCTATCTACATTAATAAGGACTATGAACTAGAGGAATCGTCAGCTGTTGAGGGAACAACAAGTAAGATGGATAATAATGAAAACAAGTTATGCTTTTGGAACAAATAACACAAAATGTTTCTATGAGATGTACAACTGACAGTGGAAAGAATGGTTTAATTATTGAATGATTTATTTATTAAGTTCTATAGTTATTTAGTTATTGAGCTATTTAGTTACTTATTTATTCAGATTTTAAAAAAATATTTATTCATTTCTTTTTGAATTATATATGGATTCAATTATTTATATATGTTTATATGTCAGTATTTATTTACTGTAGGACAGTAAAAAAATATCTACAAAACTAGAAAGCTAAGGATGATTACAAAACTCATAGTGAAGAGAGAGAGAGAGAGAGAAATTACATACATGTATGTACTTTATGTGAAAATTTGTACCTTCAAGAAAAAGGTTATTATGATAGAACTTACACACATGTGTAATCTTATCTTAATTTGAAAAGGTAGCAAGGGCTCTTTTAAAATCACATCATTTTTGTGTTTGTTCATTATGTTTGTTAATTGACTGTAATGATTTTAATTGTATTTGATTTGGATGGAAAAAAAAATGGCGAATAAATCTGAATCTCAATCATTCTTTCAATTCAATTCAATTCATTTATTTTGCAAAATAAAATTAAAATACATTATAATATTACAATGACATAATATGCATATATACAATATTCTGCGGGGCTTTCCTCGAAGGTTAAAAACCTGTAATTTAGGATCGCCCATGTAGAGTACATGTACAATGAAAAATATACAGATATTATACTAACAATACAGCAAGAAAACAATTTGAAAAAGAGACACATAAATAACAATTTAAACAAGGAAGGAAAGGAAAGGGGAAAGGGGATGGGGGGGGGAGATATGTAGCATAACAATTAATTAACTGTGTTGATTAATAACTATTTACTAATAAGATCTTGTACTGTTTCCTAAAAGAAGATAGAAATTGCGATTTTGTTATATCATGGGGTATCATGTTCCAGTGTTTGGGACCTAGGTAACTTATTGATTTAGCTTCAAAACTTGTTTTAACGGACCATAAATGGAATTTATTTGAAGATCTAGTATTATAATTATGAACTTGACTGTTATATTGAAAAAGATGTGAAAATGGGGAAGGTAATAAGCCATTTTTATATTTATACATGAAAGTTGCGATTTCTTGTTTGTTTATATCATATATGGTTAATAATGATAATTTCTTAAATATAGGTGCAGATGGGGCTAAATAGTGTGAATTATTAACTATTCTTAAACATCTCTTCTGAACTTTGAATTCTTCTCTAGTGGCCTGTCCAGTTAACTATGAGGAGGGTCCCAATGGTCACTGCTACTGGTTTGGAATACCTACCTTCATGTATGGGTACATGTGGCATTGGAGTAGACAAGACTGTATGGACGAACCTGATTCTGACCTGGTTATCATCGATGACGAGGAGGAACTCAACTTCCTTCGTAATCGCACAGCTGAGATGTCGGCAGATAGAAACTGGTGGATTGGTGAGTGTGATTTGGTTTTTTATTTGATTTAATTTGATTTATATTTTTTGCGTAAATGTATCTTATGATGTACTGTGATTGAATAAGTAGTCTTTAAAAGCAAGATGGACAACTGGGGCTTTGCTAAACCATTTATTTCATTTTTTTTGGGGGGGGGGGAGGAGGATGTTTTCAGACCGATTTGGTGACAAGTTAGCTGAAGGAGGGGGAGTTAGTTGTCAAGTTTTCAAATTTACTTACAGATTTTTTTTTTTTTTTCTAGCAAGCAAACAAGCAGGAAAAAGAGTATTATCTCATGAGATTTGCTAACAGCTTATAATAAATCCCTAAATTGCTGTAATCAAATTTGGAATAAAAAGGTGTCACACCTTGCACTGACTCCTTGTAATCTCTTTCAGATTACTGTGAATTTACTTGAAATAGTGTAAAATCAGAAAGCAGAAGTACCATGGACATTGAGAGACATTTGTCGCTATACTAGGCAACTGCATGTTGTGTTACAAGAGTAAAGCTTTCTCATATGTAGAGAACCCTTTAACCTATACATTAGTCTATAGTTTAATTTTCAGTTACATGTTTGGAACAGTTAAAGAAAAGTGTCCATACTGGCTTTTTTTTTTAATCTTCATACATGCAAATATGTTGTATAACATGAAAAAAGGCAACTCATTAGTTTCAAATGTATGCAGACAGGTGCTTTAATAATACTTGTATCCTCCATCTGTGCACCACTTATAAGCTCTGATGAATGATATTGATAAGCTTACATTTATTGTCAATAACTTTAATAGGTGGAGATAGTTTGTGTCAAAAAGAATAATACTTAAAATCCTCTTGATTATAAGCTAGGAGGCAGAAAACCTTGTCTAGAGTCCAAAGTTAATACTCATTTGTGTTTTATTTGTTTGCATAATACGAGCTGTTTACCATGTCAGCAGGTTAAATCATAGTAGGGCATATTATTTGTGACAATGCGTCAAGCTTTTAAGATCAGGTGCTTTAAAGACTTCTTCTAAAGAGCTATTAGGATGACACAGCTGCAAGTTTGGTCATACATCCTTTCCCCATTCCATTTTAGAGCACTTTTTTCACTTCTATATCAGTTTATTTTTGTATTTTTCATTTCACATTTATATCAGATGTTTGTTTGTCTGTTTGTTTGTTGTTGTTTTTTCACAAGTAATATGATAAGACAAACTCACAAAGGTAATGTTAATGAAGTACAAAGCTGTTGGACTACTCATAGTTACTTGTAGATTAAGGACTCAAGAGATTAGAAATGAGGAGTGGAAGCAACTTAATCTAAACTCTTACAATGCCACATGCTGCACTTTTTTGGGGGGTTTCACTGCCATTTTAAGTCTTTCCAAATGAGTGACACAACCCTAAGCCTTTAAGTGCTCTAGGTGGTAATAAACTCCCAAATTTCACTGTTTTTAGTAATTCTATGTTCTGTCAGGACTTGGCATGTTATCATTTTTTTTCCCAAGGCACTAAAATGTATGTCTGCTGGAATGTTTCATGAAGCCCTTTCAGGTGTGATGTAAATCTGTAAAGAATTGCTACATGTATATTTTTTTTAGTGATTGGTCCTCTTTAAACAGCTCTGTTTAGAATATGCAGCTTGGATTTGAACTCATGTCTGGTTATATTAAGCCCAGAGAGGACAACCTTGGACCAGTTCACATATCCATGTTTATTACTGTACAATGGTTAATTCCATCTTTCATTGCATTACTGCTTACTGTTTTCAAACCTTTGCAGAGTTTCAATACAAGTTTAATTCACCCCTTATCACATGATTATTAGGTGGTCTGTCATCTTTGACAGATCACCTTCTAATTTCGTCAGAATTTTCTTTCTTTATTATTTATTTTTCTTCCTTCCAAGCACTTTTTTGTGCACTCGAAATCTCAGAATCTGCTGGTTCAAATAGCATGAAATTTTGGTCAGTTATTAGTCATAATCAGATCTCGCCGTTCCATATATTTTCATGTTCATCGGGTCATCGTGACGTCATCCAGGCGCCATTTTGTGAAAATCACCTTAGGGTCATATCTTCATAACGGATGGTCATTTCTCATTCATATTTGGCATGATTAAAGTTAATTTCAATCCAGTAAATTTCAGATAGCCAGACGCGCGCGTACGCGTACGTCCGCGCAAAAATTAAAAATGCTCAGAATCGCTTCAAATTCATTTTGCACACGTTTCAGACCATTTTAAGCATTTCAAAAATTTGCGCGCGTCATGCGCGCGCACAGGTCCTAAATAACGTTAAAACGCCGTTTTTTTACTTGATTTGCATTCCTGACATTTTTCTTAACAATTTCCATCAATTTAGAACTGATTTCAACTAACCATAAGGTCGCACGCGCACGTCAAATTTCAAAATCCGTGCGCGCGTCAATGTTGAAAATAATGTAAAAACACGCAAAAAACATGTCCCTTTAAAATCCGCCATAGCTTCTCAAAATGCATGGATACCCCCAATTTTTTTTACATATTCTGAAAGGTTATGAGTTGAAGATGTGAATCCATGACAAAAATTTGTCTTATCGATATTATGAGGTCATCCTATTCTTATGTGAACTCAAAATTTCGATTTTGATTTTTTGACGTTATATTTTTTGCCTTTAACCGAGACTATCTCGCTTATTATTCATCAATTTTCGCCCAGATTTCGATATGTTGTAGCTGAGACAATTTTCTACAAATATTTTATTCATTGTTACTCATTTTGATGAGGTTATCATGGTCTAAATTCACGATTAAAGATACAATGTCATTTTTTCTCATTTTACGTGTATTCTTTATGGGACATGATCTTTACGTAATTCTCGATTCTACATTCTCGTCTTCTTTGATCAACATCTCCCTTATTTCTGCTTGATTTTCGCCCATCTTTAAGTATGTTGCAGCTGAGAAAATTCTCTGTCTTAAGCATTGATATGTTTTTTAAGCAAATGTCGAAAACATGTCGAAATTTTGACTGGAAAACCTGAAATTAGAATTACGTTTTGAATCTACGTGTTATCTCTATGAGCTGTTATTCAGGTATACCTTCAAAGCACTTGCCCCACATGCTCAAGGTCCCTGGTTCGAGTCCCGGAGGAAAGGGGGGATTTTTTTTCCTTTTGCTTTCTTTTTACATGTTATATTACTGTTCTCTTTAACTATATAATTACATATACAGTCACAGTCAATGAAATAAACTGCTGATTTTGGCCCGTTATGACTATTGCAATGCAGTGCACAGTAGTTTATGTACAACCCTATAGAAAATCTGATTAGTTGAGGTGAATTAAAGCTTTAGATCATCTTTTCAGTATGCTGCGATATCAAATCATCCAATTTCTATGACGTTAGTCTCCTATCGATACGTAAAAAAATTTATCAAAAGTCTTACCAATGAATTTATCACAATCCACGTCGAAACCTAAAAGATACCGACAGACCACCTAATTCGTCATGTGACGAATTCAAATGTCTCGTACTTATGTTCTTTTTATTCCACTCATGGAAACCATTTCTTTCTATTTCCCTCAGAGTTTCCATTGCTGTTTGTATTTTGCTGCTGAGAGTCAAAAGGGTGTTCCAGATGCAAGGTGCTTGTACTTATTAACCCTTTGGCCTCCTTGTGGACCAGATTTGTCATTTCCATTTACAATGAAGAATGTGATATTTATTTGTACAGGTTTGTCTAACTCACCATTCTGGTGAGTGACTGGATGGACTGTGACATATCTGGATGAAAGTCAGGTCAAAGGGCATTTTTTTAATGTAAAATGCTACCAACCCCCTTCTGCCCCTCAACAGATCAAAATCTCCTTCAATTCCTTTACAATATTAAACATCTTTGCATTCTTACAGGTCTTTCTGGCTCTGCAGACTGGAGCTGGATAAACTGTAACCTCACGGGGCTCCGCCGCTTCGCGACGGATGGAACTACGGAGCCCCACGCACGTCTGTGGACAGCGCCGAAAAGCCGTCAGTATGGTTCGCTTATCTTTCTGAAATTACTTTTAGAAATTACAAATTGTGCTTATATGTACTCACCAACTCTCTGACCAACCAGCAAACCCTCTGAAATCCTCTTCTGAAAATGATTTGGAAGAAAAAAAGACACGATTTTCTTGTCCTATGAAATGCTCCTGTGTTGTAGCGTCCATTCCACAAATCGAAAATCAATGTCTGTATGCGCAGAGCAATATGAATATTAACATTTTAGAGCGCAGTTCGTTCATAATTATTGAATATGCATGAAGAAGATAGCGCGATATGAATTCAGCCGCACAGCGCGCTCTGTTCTTTGAGGTACGCATATTCAGCGATATCGTGAATATTCATGTATTTTTCGAATCTGCGCTACAAGACGGGATCATTTTCATAGGACACGAAAATCGTGTCTTTTTTCTTCCAAATCATTTTCAGAAGAGGATTTCAGAGGGTTTGCTGGTTGACCAGAGAGTTGGTGAGTACATATAAGCACAATTTATCATCTTTAAAAGTAATTTTAGAAAAATAAGCGAACCAAACTGACGGCTTTTCGGCGCTGTCAATAGACGTTGGGTTAGATAAACTGGTGGAAAACTGAACCCTTGGTAGGACACTCCCTGTGTACCTGTTAATTTTCAACCAGGGC
Organism: Echinometra lucunter; assembly: GCA_029962745.1. Taxonomy (NCBI): domain Eukaryota; kingdom Metazoa; phylum Echinodermata; class Echinoidea; order Camarodonta; family Echinometridae; genus Echinometra; species Echinometra lucunter. The sequence continues at coordinate 8,981,802 of CM057157.1, read as the reverse complement.
CGGTATTCAATTCAATACTTGGATTAAGTAAAACTTTTACTTAAGTATTTTACTTGGCTAAGCAATTTGCTTAAGTCATATTCAATTCAATACATTGAATTTTACTTTAGTAAATCAACTTTAAGCCAAAATTCTTACTGATAAGCATTGTGACGTCATATTTTCAAGGCGCAATTAACACAACGCATCAAATACGCTCGAATACGCTATGATATAATTCTGCGCAGCTCATGATGACTGCGTATAAAAACCTATGCCTGCCAATCAAGGCTTCCAAACAATTGGCTTAAGTGTCCTAGGTAGGTGTCTTAGATTTAGGGTAAAATACTTAGCCAAAATATTGAATTGAATACCAAATTTTGCTAAGTATTTTATCTAAGCAAAAAACTAAGCAAAATACTCATATTTCTGACTTAAGTATTGAATTGAATATCGGCCCAGGAAAAGAGCAAGAATGATATTTAATCAGTGTAAAGTGCTGTTAACATCCTTTTGTATCTCAACAGATCAATTTCTCCTTTCTGTTACAATGCTTGATATCCTTGCATTCCTGCAGGTCTTTCTGGCTCTCCAGATTGGTCGTGGGTAGACTGTGAGGAACCGAACCCGTGGCAGGACACACTCTGGGCACCTGGTAATCCTCAGCCAGGGATTTATGGCTGTGCGGTGTTCAATGAAACAGGAGAAGTCTTAGACGTTGCTTGTGATGCCAAGCATAACTTCATCTGTGAGATATACCCAAAAGGTAAAGACTTTTTTTAATGATAATAACAGTGTGACATATTTCCAGTACCCTTAATACTGTGTTTCTCACTTTCTAGGCACTAGTTGTTATTGTCTAAACACATGTGACCAATGCCAGAACATACTTTTTACAGCATTGTCTATTTTTCTACCCGTTATTTTGTTCTCCATTCTCAGCGTTTTTTGTAGGGACTTTGAACAGATTTTCAGTTTTAAAACTGTAAGAAAGTACTTCAATTCAGTGAAAAATAATTTCTCTGTTTTTCCTTATCTATGCACCTCTAAAATAAAGAGTGCAGGAAAAAAAAGAACTGGCAAAGTTTTTACTGATAGAATGTACAGTTACAACTGAAATAGTAATATAAGTAAGTATACAGTACAAGGATTGACTATTACCTGATGAGGTATTATCATTACATTCAGTAACAGCAGTGTGACAGTATTAATGCAGAAAAGTGTGTATCATTCACTGAGAACTACACTGCGTGTTTTAATGTGATAGAGTGAATGAGAACATCGGGAAACTCCCTTATTTGATTCTTAAGATACATGTACTTGTTACACAAACATTTCATACATTTACATATATATTCAATATTGTTGCTTCACCAGTAGTGCAGTGCAGTCAGGATGATATTATTATCATTAGCAGGCAATGTATATTAATGCTTTTTGTCATTTGATTGTTCAGGTTTTTCAGCAGAGGACCAGAATGTTCAGGATATTGAAGCCAGTCCACTGATGTATGGCATGGATGTTAGCTGGACTCCAGCACCAACACGCTGTGATGTTGACGGTTATAAGATCTCATACAAAGAAGACATAGAGGGAGCCAGAGAGTCCTTTGGTAAGACTGCGACAGTCATAAGAGATATCCATCATTGTTTATTTCTTCAGAGGAAAAGTGCATAACACACCAAGAAAGAGAGAGGGAGAGAAGAGGGTTGAGAGAGTGGGATATAGTTAGAGAGTAGTGAAGGGGGTGAGGAAGACAGAGGGAGGTTAAAAGAGAAAGAGGTAAGGAGAAGAGAGAAAGACTAATGGGGTGTTGCAAGAAAGTTGCAATCGATTGCAAGTTGCAACTGATTGTCACTGGCCATTCAAAATCATTGTTGCATACATGTCTTCTTAAAAGGGCAGACCCTGAGCCAATCAGAATGGTTGTTTCAAAATTAGCAATTATTTGCAATTGATTGCAACTTTCTTGCAACACCCCATTAGAGTAAGAAGGATCTGTTAGATGGAGGGTTAGCTTGATCCTCTCAACAAAGCACTGTGACATCGATGATTACGAGATCTCATACAGAAGACGTGGAGGGAGTCGGCGTTTTTGGTAAGTTTGTATCAGATTTGATCAGATTGGTAAGATTTGCATCAGATTGGGTTTATTGCAAGAGATGTCAGCTATTACTTTTTCTCCTTGTATAAAAAGAGGGAAAGCGGAGAAGTGTAAAGGAAAACTTTAATTAGTTGGGGTGATCATAATATACAATTATTATTTTGGTAAGACTGCATGTACGACAGTGTAGGTCAGTTCTGAAGGATGTCAGTCATAACTTTATTTCATCATATGGAAAAGAGAGAAAATGCAGAGGAATAAAAAGAGAGAATAGGATCAAGGTAAACAACCTGCAAAAAGAAAACAAGGACATTCAACATACATGACATTGTATTGAGGATTGTTTGGGAAATTGTTTTACAGTGATCCATTGAGCATATCATTTTAGCACTGTCTCCCACTTATGTGTTACCAAGAGAATACATGTATAGCCTAAAATTTGTGGGTGAGTGTAGAGAAAGCATATGAAGTTGATTTTTGTTTTGTTTTGTTTTGTTTTTTTTGTTTTTTAACAGGCTTTATTTTGACATATAGGAAAAGCAGTGGACTGCCTCATTGTGTTACATGAACAGTGTACATACAATATACTCCAAATAAATTTTTGGGTTTAGATTATTAACTAGTACAAAGGTCAGTGAGTAATTCTTTTCTTAACATATTTTCATATTTGTATCTATTTCCAGTCATTCAGTATGGAGAAAATTCTGCTTCTACTACTGTCACTGGCCTTAATCCAAATAGAACATACAATGTAACCGTAGCAGCCTTCCTCAACACAGACACAGAATTGAGTCCAGTGGGACCAGTACAAATAACTACACGTAAGTTATTTGATGAGTGGGAATCTTCATAAGAAATCATTTTTATGCTATGTATACTTTATGGAGATCTCTACAGTTTCATTCAGTGTGTTTTATATGTATGTGATGAAGTATTAAATCTTGTCTAGGGTACATGCAGTTTTGCGATCAATCTGAGATTATGAACGTTAATAATGTCAATTCTACCAAACATCTCACATTGATTATATGCCAGAGGGAGGGGGTATATGCTAAGGAGTTAATAAAGCATGTGTCAACATGATTCCCAAATGTAATATGTGGTTTTACCCATTCGTGACAGAGGTCCACATTTTGTGGTTTGGCCTAATATCTTTTAATGCAAAGCCCTAAAAATCATACCAAATACATGAGCAGAAAGAGCAAAAAATTCTACACAAACTTTGCCCATTTTGGTTGCATCAATATTCATTGTTTGATGCTGAAATTTTTTGAAAGGAAAATAAGCATTAAAACCCTTAAATTGGCAATGTGATAGAAAGTTTAAAATCACCGTTTTCCCCTGCAAATTGGTAATTTTTTGACTTATCATCATAATTTCTGTCAATTTATATTCATTTCTGATACATGACGTTTTATAAATAAAATGTAGCAATAAAATAAAAATGTTGGTGTTGCCAATTTGAAGAATAAAAGCTGATCAAATTAGGCTTTAAATAATTCCTGTCACGAATGGGTTAATAAAAAAATAGGAGTTAATCATGTGGTTTATCACTTTCATGAATTTCATTACAGTGGATGTTTGGTATAATAAAACAAGTTGTCTATTTGAGATTCAGATTATGTACTGTGTTTTTTTTTATGTACCGATATAGATCTAATTTTTTGTGATAAACTTGGAATTCTACCAGTGAAATGATCTTTTATATACCTCAACCCTTCAGAATGAGAGATCCTTGAGAGAACCTTGAGAACACACTGGATTTCAGCAGATGACAATGATTATTGATCCCTATTACATCATTAGATGATAAACATTATTTAGCCACGGAGCACTGGGCACCGTTTCATGAAAGTTTTTAGCACTGACAAGTTGTTATCCTCTGACAATTTCAGTAAAATCCTTGGTTTTGATTGATTGGCTGAGAAGTACTGGTCACTGACTGTTACTAGAATGACAACTTGTCAGTGCTGACAACTTTCATGATACAGTGCCCAGGAGTGTCAAGTATGAGAGACACAATGTTATGCAAGGACCCACTATCATACTCAACAGAACGGTGATAAAAGCATGGGTAATAAATCAGACTGATATATTGATGATCGATGTTTGCTTCCAACAGCCCCGTGTCCAGATAACTATGAAGAGGGACTAAACGGTCACTGTTACCGCTTCAGGATTCTAGACAATGGGACGCGATGGATGAGAGGTAGACAGACCTGTGACAACGTGGAAGACTCCGACTACGTCATCATCAACGATGAGGAAGAGCTCAACTACCTTCTCAATCGCAGTGCTGAAGTCGACCCTGAAATGACGTGGTGGATAGGTAAGTGAGAAGCATTGTGTGGATGTTGTCATAAACAGGGTTTCTATCATAAACTTTATTGCAATTGTGAAAGTATTTCAGAACTTTTTGGTTCTTGCTGGTTATGACTTACAATAAACATTTTGACCTTTCTCTGTCTTTTCTTTTCTCTTCTCATTTGTTTCCCTCTTTCTATCTCTTATCCTCTTCTTTCACATGATGAGTATTTCCATCTCTATCTGTTACCAATCCTTTGTCCTTTCAAGACAATAGGTGCATTCACACACAAGAGGAATTGAAATTTGAATCACGATTCAAATCGCGATCCAAATTTCAGTTTCATTTTTACCGTTCACACGCAAGGAAAAACCGAAATTTGGATAGCGATTCTAATTGCGATTCAAATTTCGATTTTGTTTTGACCATTCACACACACGAGAAAAGCAACTAGAATAGGCAGGAGAGCCCACAAACTTCTCCGCTTAAACTTCTGTTAAACACGATCTTGACGGGGGAAAATATACATCGACAGTGAAAGGGCTACAGAAAGTACATGCAGCAGCAAACTCAATTGATTGAATACTTAATAATTATGTACAATTATACAAAACATTTGTTTACTATACGAGATCAACTGTCGACAGTTAGGTAGAAGGGCTACAGAAAGTACTCCAACAAACTCAATGATTAAAAACTAAATAATTATGTACTATTATACAAAACATTTGTTTGCTAAACGAGGTCAACAGCGCCAAGACAGCGTGCAGTGCGTCCAGTGCAGTGCTCATGCATACAATGCATGCATCCTTTACGTAATAATATGTCTGTGCACAGCATACACTGCACGCATAGCGCATCAATCGCACACGCGCAAAGAATGATGGGATAGATGAGATAAAACCGATGACACACACGACGCACAGCAAATAATTGCGATTATTTTGAAAAATCACACTTCTTACTGCAAGTTGAATCGTAATTATTAGTGAGATTATTCTGTCCACACACAAAATAAAATCGATTTTCTAATCGTGATTAGAAAATCGATTTTTGAATATCACTTTTTACCTTGTGTGTGAACGCCCCTAATATTACTTTTTTGTCTCGCCCACCGGAGGTGAAGGCGAGACTTAGGGATCCAAATGTCATCCGTCCGTCGTCCGTCCGTTACAAATGTTACAGTTTACTTGCAAGACTCTCTTATGACGCATAACTTGGCAACTGCTGGTCCAATTGCAACCAAACTTGGGTGGTAGATGCACTAGGGGTACCATCATGTTGTGGTGCTGTCGGAGGTCACATGGTGAAGTCAAAGGTCATTTGAGGTCACATTGTTATAGAGTACTTGCAAGACTCTCTTTTGACAAATAACTTTGCAACCGTTGCTCCGTTTTCAACTAAACTTGGGTCATAGATGCACTTGGGGGACCTTCATGTTATAGTGGCATCGGATGTCACATGTTAAGGTCAAAGGTCATTTTATTTCAAACATTAAAGTTTACCTGCAAGACTCCCTCATGACACATAACTTGACAACTGTTGGTCCAATGGCAACCAAACTTGGGTGATGAATACACTAGGGGTAGCATCATGTTGTGGTGCTGTTGGAGGTCACATGGTGAGGTCAAAGGTCATTTGAGGTCAAATGTTAAAGTTTACCTGCAATACTCTCTTATGACAAAAAACTTTGCAACTGTTGCTCCCTTTTCAACTAAACTTGGGTCATAGATGTACTTGGGGGACCTTCATGTTATAGTGGTATCAGAGGTCACTGGCAAGGTCAAAGGTCATTTTATTTCAAACTTTAAAGTTTACCTGCAAGACTCTCTTATGACACATAACTTGGCACATGTTGCTGCAATAGCAACCAAATTTGGGTGATAGATGCACTAGGGGTAAATTCATGCTATTGTGCCGTCAGGTCACATGGTAAGGTTAAAGGTCATTTTAGGTCAAACATTAAAGTTTACCTGTAAGACTTTCTTGTGACATCAAACTTGGTTAGGGATGTACTTGGGGAAACTTTCGTGTTATTTAGTCACAGGTGGGCGAGACAAAATCTTGCTATTGTCTTGTTAATGTTTCTTATAGGCACCGTATCAAAAGTCAGAGCCCATTTGGGACGCGGCCTTTTGCATCTTTTCCGCTCAGCATCATTTTCCCTCCGATCCTCCCATTCCTCCATAGACAAAACAACGGGATCTGGAGAGTCGATGTAAAAGAACGGTGGCGGAGAAGACGATCCAAAGACATGAGATGAGAATTTTGATAAGTGGCCTTATGTGTTTCATTTTTTGCATTAATATATGTCTTTTTTTCCATTGACATTCTTTTTTTTTCTGTGAATAAAAGTTTCTTACATCATTACTATGAATATCAACATCTCTATTCAGGTCTGTCTGACTTGTCCATGCCTGGATCCTACGGATGGGTAGATTGTAGCGGCCTTACAACATGGCAAGCAGGACTATGGGCACCTTCCTATCCCACTGGTCAGCCTTCTCGTTGTGCTGCCCTTCAACCTGATGGAGGAGTAGTAGATCTTCCCTGTCAGACCAGGCTTAGCTACCTGTGTGAACTGCTTCCTAAAGGTGATCAGTGATGTTTTCATTATCAGTAGAGAAGTATTCTGTTATTATTTTATAGATATCATAATTGTATCCTTCTACCATTGTGAGCACGTACATTTCAGCCTTCTGGCTGCAGCATGTTCATCTTATTTGTATTCTGCATTTTTAAAAACAAAACCTTGAATTGAATAGAAAGTACCACTAGTAATAGGGAGAGTGCTCCTGACACCTTACTATGCTACTGGTCAGCGTCCTGTTCATTGTGCTGCCCTTTGACCCAGTGTAGGGGTTGTAAATATCCCCTGCCATGCTAGGCTCCATGTATCTCTGTGAACTCCTTTCTAAAGAGGATGATGATAATTATAATCACCAATTTTGACAAGTCCAAGATGAAGAAGGGAAAAATCCAAGGGTTGTTGGACACTTGCATGTTTCAAGCAGTTAACCCATGGGTTAATGTGTTTAACCTACTGTTGACATCTGAATTCTCAAATTCCCATGGGTTAAACACAGGGGCACCCGGTTCCAGGAGCAAAAGGGTTAAGTCTACTTCCCCCTCCCATTAAACCCAAATAAATGTTTTTATGTTATCATATTGGCCGTATATGAGAACTGGATAATTGTTCTTAACAGGAAGTTATCAAATGTATGATGTGAATTGATTATTCAGGTAAATCAAGCTTTCTCTCTTTAATGCTATGTTCACACATTTGCGTATTAGGATTGCGTATTGCTGCGTATTGCTGCGTATTGACCAAATGTAGACATAAGCAGTCATACGCAATAAAGTGCAATGAAACGTGCTCTTATCGTACTCAACGTGCAGACTAGCGCATAGACCTGCGCTGGTTGCCCGCAAGTTTTAAAATTTTTTTAATTATTGCAAGCAAGCGCAAGGTCAAATCGTCTCTTTTTTGGAGCGCTTGTCATTGCCTATAGCTGCGTTTCCTATGCGTTTGCTATGCTTTAGCTCGTTGTTGTTCGTATGATTGCGCGTAATGTTGCGCTGTTGCTCGCACACCACTCGCAGCAGCAAGAACCACTGCATTAGTGCTCGATATACTGTGAGTTTAGTTCGTACGCCATTTGCTTTTTATGAGCAGCATAATACGAGCTAGATACGCAATAGTGTGACTGCTCGCGTCAGATTTGCTGCGTATTGCTGGGTATGGCTGCGAATTGATAGCGCAGCAGTACGCAAGCCAAATATGCAAAGGTGTGAACATAGCATAATGCCACGCACCACAATTCCTTGCCATAGTGACTAAACGACTTTAGCAGTCTTGTGAACTCTGTATTGACTGCTCTCATCCTCCCGTCTTGACACAGTGGCTCACACACATGTATCCTTTGCCTTCTTCACACAGGGTTTGATTCAGATGCCATCCTGGTGGAAAACGTCACAGCACAAGGATACTCCAACTACATTGGTGTCAGCTGGGTCCAACCTGAGAATAACTGTGATGCCATTGGCTATGTCATCTACTCCCAGCTGTCTGATGGAACAGGGGAAAGAAACTCAGGTTAAGAGCCATATGTAGCTACATGTGCATGATAATATCGATGAAGAATGATATGGTTTATTTATCAAGGGCAAGTTCAGCACAGTTTAACCCTATGACACCTTGTTTCTCAAATTCCCATAGACTTTGCACTGGGGCACCCTATTCGTATAGCCAGTGGGTTTCTCTTCTTTCTGTAGCAATCACATTATCAACCCCAGTTTTAGCCCAATTACTGAAGCATAAAAGGAGTTATGTTCAGCTACTGATCGAATTCCTATTTTTTCCTAGATATATGCCCATAAAGAATATATACTTATTGAATAGTCAAAGTAAAGGATAGTGATGAAATGAAAATAAATATGAGAAACATGTATTTTAGCCATTTTCCCCATTGAAAGCACAAAATTATTATCAGAAAGATATAATTTTTGTCACAGAGAAGTTTCAGAGCAATTTAAATGCTGAGATTGCATCTTAATTTCCACAGTGTTTGTGAATGGTGGGGAGTCAACCAGTGGTGCAGCCAGATCATTAACACTTGGCACTTCATACTCCATCACTGTGGCAGTAAGCACCAGTAAAGAGATGGAACTGGAAGAAACAGCACCAATCACAGCAACTACAGGTGGTTATCACTCCTCTCTATGAATTGATATGAAGTTGGCATAATATTATTGTGCATACCATCACTGGTTTCACGAAGTAGCCCTTTCTCGTGCTTAGTCGCAAAAATAGATTTAGAGATTTTTTTTTTAAAACATCTCTTTTTGAAACGGTGATTTCAAGGTCTATTTAATGCAATTTTAGGAAGAAAATTAGACACTAAGAAAGTACAGATTCTCTTCTTCTTGGGTGGAATAAAGTTAGTTTCATTTAATTTCATTTATTATTTTGTTTTATATGTTATAAGCCTGTGAATAAGTGGTAGAGCGTGGCATGGTATAGTTCCTGAAAACGAAAATTGCACTGCACCCTGTTAAGGGGAAAATATGTAGCATACAATAGCCTGTCATGCGCTGTCATGCATTTTTATGTTTTCACGAACCATCCCATATTGTACTCACCATTCGTAGGGCTGGGATTAGGGCAGGTTTGCAGAATATCCAAATGTATATCGGGGCACCGTTTCATGAAAGTTGTCAGCACTGACAAGTTGTCATTCTCTGACAATATCAGTTAAATCCTTGGTTTTGATTGACTGAGAGGCATTGGTCACTGACTGTTACTATGGTAACTATCAGAGAATGACAACTTGTCAGTGCTGACAACTTTCATGAAACAGTGCCCAGGTTAACCTGTTGACTACTGAATTCTCAAAGTCCCTTAAACCTATATGCAGGGCCCACCCAGTTCCAGTAGGCAATGGGTTAAGGTACAAAAAGTCTGGGGTTCTAGGTAGATTTAAATTTGATTTAGATAAGGGTTAAGGTTATTTTTATGCCTCCGCCCACCATAGATGGGTGCTGGAGGCATTATGTTTTCAGGTTGTCCGTCCATACGTCCGTCCGTCCTGTTTTCATTCTCGTGATAACGAGGTCAAAGGTCAAAGGTCCTAGAGGTCATTATATACATGAAAATGGCACGTTCTCGTTATAAGTTAAGAACCATTTGACAGATTAACTTCAAACTTGGGTGATGTATGCATATGGGAGGGACAATGATCTGAGTAGATTTTGGGGTCACAAGGTCAGAGGTCAAAGGTCATAGATGTCATTGTATACGTGAAAATTGCTTGTTCTTGCAGTAACTTAAGAACCATTTGACGGATCAACTATTCAACTTCAAATGTGGCTACAGTGTCATTTAAATAGAACCATTTTTTTCGAGTTTTGTTCTCTAAATGTATCCCAATATACATGTATTTCCCATAATTAAGCGTGATATATTTCTGATCTGGTAAAGGCCGAGGCATAAATTTCCACGGCGCAATCGAGGATTCATCTAGTTTTAGTGCTTAAATAGGGTTTGGTTAGGGATAGGGCAGGGGTTAGGGTGTAGTGAGGACTGTCACGATTATGCCTCTCAATCTGCAATTAAGAAATAGTTTCTCCATTTTGAACAATGCTATTACAATATAAGTCTAAATTTGTGTTATTTGAAGAGGTATCAACACTAGGTACTTTGTTGGACATGTCCATAAAAAAATGAGTACACCTTTAACAAAATTTTGGGGGGAGGGGGTGTACTTTCAGGTCTTGCCGACATCTTAAATTATATTCCGCATATTCTAAACAGTTATTGTGGAATAAATGTTTAGTACCAGCAAAAACACACTCACACACATGTGTATTATAGAATGTCCCCTCCATTTGCTGTATGGCTTGTGCTTTAAATACCTTTTAAAAGAATTTTTTGAAATTTTTTACCTTTTTTTGAAAGGGTTTACTAACTTTTGTTAGATACTGCAAATCTAGGCTCAAATTACAGTTTGCTTTTATGAATACTAATCTTTACTCCTTGTGTTACATTGTATAGCTTCATCATGCCCTGATAACTACGAAGCGGGTCCCAATGGACACTGTTATCGATTTTGGCTTGAGGATTATGGGAACTGGTGGACGACATCCAGACAGGATTGCATCTTTGACGAGGACTACTCAGATTTGCTGGTGATCAATGACCAGGAGGAGTATGACTTTGTGATGAACAGGACACTGGAGCTGAGCTCCAATGATAGCTGGTGGATTGGTAAGATATCTTGATGCTTTTTGATTTAATTGTTGTTTTGTTAACACTAAGCTTTTTTTTGGTTTAAATCCCCAAAATGCTGCTGCCTTTTTTTTAGTTTGCCAGTTGGTCACCAGTTGGTCACTATTTAAATTTTCAACTGCTTAAGATGAATGCACATATGAAAAATTATTATGTTGACAAATTCATCTTGCTTTCCAAATAGTTTCGTGATATACCAATACTTCATTGAGGCTTTGATTTGTAAAGTAAATGCATCAGTGACAGCAGGGTAAAAAAAAAGTATGTTACAGATCATTGACTTCCTCAGCTTAACTGTTAGACTTAAATGTCAACTTGTGCTACACTTGTAATCGTACTTCAGGTATTAAGGGGAGACTGGATGTTTATTTGGGAGAGATATGGTAACACCATATCATGAGATAGAAGATGCAGATGTTCTGTCAAAAAGCTGTTCCAGTTTCCATTTATTGTCCTTTACAATGATAATAATAATAGTCAAATTGGATATTTTGATAGTGCTCATATCCACTTAACACCTAGGTGAAGAGTGGCAAATATTATTAATGTCTTGTTAAAGTGTACTATGGCCGTGTCAGGTTTTGAACCCACAACCTTGGCATCTCCATCTTTAAATCACTCGACAACAAATCCTCTACACTGTAATTTGCCAGGTTATACTGATCAATCTGTTGAGGGAGAGTATAGATGGATAGACTGCCAGCTATCAGATGCTTTCCAGGATTCTCTATGGGCACCTGGTTACCCCAGTGCCCCTGCTCATGATTGTGCTCTTCTCCAGCCCAATGGTGAGGTCATCGACCTTCTCTGTGATGAACTCTTACGTGGTTTTATATGTGAGATAGCACCTAGAGGTAAGTATTGGTATCGAGTTTTCCCTATCTTTCTTTCTTTTGAGTGAAAGAATAATAGGCATTGTGTAATAAACTTTGAACATATTCTGTTTTTGAAATTTTACGCTTTAAATATACTGTACTTGATGTATATTCATACATTTGTTTGGGGTATGTTTGGGGGAAGTATTTCTGTGATTATATGACATCACAGTAACATGAAATCCTAAGTCATTAGTCATTTGACTCTGTAAACCCATTATGTGGATCCTTATACTTGATATAACTGTAACTTGCGTATAGAATGGAAGAACCAATTTACTCCCATATTCCCTAAATTCCACATTTATTTTCTTGCAGAGTTTGACTGGGAAGAGGCTAATGTCCAGAGTCTGCTGGCCACTGGAATCACAGCTGGTCTTGAGGTGACATGGACAGTATCTTCCAGAAGTTGTGATGTGATAGGGTACCGGGTCACCTACCAGCTAGATGAGCAAGGCTCACAGTCAGAGTTTAGTAAGTTCATTGTAAGATACAATCTCTTCGAAAGATAACATATACAGTATCTTCAAGAAGTTTTGATGTGATAGACCACTGATCAACTAATTATAAGTGTACCAGCACCACAGTAATAGTCTAGCATTTCCATTTTAGGAGAATCTCATGCCATAGGAGACAGTTTATTCAGGAATTTTTGATGAGATAGGATATTGGATCTCATATTAGCTTGATAAAGCAGGCTGAGGTAGCTTAGGGACACGAGAGTGGTGTGAGAAGGCATTTCCGCATTGCAAACAATACAGACAGCAGTTAAAAGTCAGAGCCAATTTGGAACGCAGCCTTTAGCGTCTTTCCCGCTCAGCGGCTTTTCCCCTCCGACCTTCCCGTTTCTCGGTAGACAAAACAACGGGGGATCTTGAAAGCCAATGTAGAGAAGACGATCAAAGATGCGGGACGAGACTCTTGTCAGCAGCCTTACCTGTATATGTCTTTTTGCACCATTCTGTTTGGCTAAAGCTACCTTACAGTCAGCATTTAATATGTTCATTGTGTAGTAAGTCTACAGTTTTAGTAAAGTCTACATGATAAATCTCATACTGTAGGTGAAAAGTGTCTTTAAGAAGTTGTGATGTGATAGGATACCAAGGTACTTACCAGCTTTATGTATCAGGCTCACAGTCAAAGTCAATTGTAGGATGAATCTTATACTTTGGGAGACAATTGACATTTTACCAGGCTTGGAATCTGTGTTACCCCATTTCGCTTTCTTGTTATCGTTTTGTTTGTTTGTTTTTGTTATAGATACAGTCAGCCCTTTGTAATATGAAAATTGTGGTCTTTGTAGACACGTAGTACATACATATTTTGTGCAGATTATATCTTTACAGTCATCAGGAAGCACTGTTAAAGGTATACAAAAAGTGTGGTCCTTTTTTATATGTGGTCTTTCTATATAGGTGGTTGCTAAAGTTCCATTCTATTTGGATTACAGGATATTAATTTCTTTTTAAAATAAAATTTGGATCTACATTGACAAGGTGCTCTGAATTTTTTTTGTAGGCAATGCATGATTGTAGAAATATATGGTGAGAGAGAGGGGCTTAAAAGAAATTGTATTTTTTGTTTCTTCCTCAATTCCAGTGATAGTGTATGGTGGAGATGTTGATAGTGTGAAAATCTCTGGCCTCTTTCCTGAAAGAAGGTATGTTGTTGGTGTAACAGCCATTCTCAACTTTGATGCTTACCTCCCTCCAGTAACTACTGTTGGAACCACATGTAAGTAATGCCAAAAACTCATTTTCATCTAAATTATTTGAAAATGGAAGTTAAAATGGCAGTCAAGTTATGATCAAGTAACTTTTGTCATATTCAAAGATTCTGGACATCACTTGAAATTTATATGCACCAGTTTATGCTAACTATATTTTGCTTTCCAGTTAAGCTTCATCTTTATTCATAAACGTCACTTTCAGATATGAGGCAACTTTGTGGCACCACTTTGTGCGCACACATTTTTTGTGTACAGGTTCATGGGGTATAGGGCGACAAATAATGTCTCCGAGGCAGGACATATTTTTGTTTGCTGCCTGGCTACAAAAATAATGAGTACCAATCAAATTCCTAAAAAAGTTGGCGCAAAAATTGTTGCCATGAGTTTTTCTGCGCACGTTTGACAAAATGCTCTCTTATTTGAGAGTTGACACGTTAATGCGCGTTCATTAGCATAAGTGGCGACACAAAGTCCTGTCATATCTGAACACAAAAAGTGTGTGCACACAATGTGGCAGCACAAAGTGTACATAAGCACCTTAATTCTGTAACGTACAGAAGTTATGGTGAGTGGTCACTTAACCCATCGGACACTAGAACTGGGCAGTCCCTGTACAAAACCTATGGGTATAAGAAAATTCAGTAGACAACGGGTTAAACTGGATGCTGGGTTTTTGTTCAATTTCAGTACTTTGTCCAAACAATTATGAGGAAGGACCGAATGGTCACTGCTACCGCTTCAGGATTCTAGATGATGGCTCTCATTGGCCGACGGGACGACGGACATGTGACAACGTAGAGGATTCTGATCTAGCTATCATCAATGATCCTGAAGAACTGGCTTTTCTTGTCAACAGGAGTGCAGAGATCAACCCAACTATGACATGGTGGATTGGTAAGGCAGAGAATTCAGGTTTTTAATGGAATTGATTTTCATCATCTTTGTCATCTTTGTATAGTCAAACCAAAGGGCTTAAGTTGATGGAAGGCCTTCAGTGCCATGGCCGTTTCATGAACATTGCTTGATAAAATCTGATAATGCGAAACAAACTAAACATTGAGAACCCTAGGCTCTATTCCTGTTCATGTCAGGACTCATAAGCTTTACTGAAGAACACTATGTTAACTCTTCAGGCACACATGTGTTATAAATAAGTCTTAATGACTTGTTTGCAGAGCTCTGCATGCACATGTACATCAATAACCAGGCCTAGGGAATAAAGCTTGGCAGGTTTTGTCTTTTCTCATTTTATTATCAGATTATATTTTCTTGATGTACATGTATTCTTTCAGCCTTTTGTCTACTTAACCTTGTTCATGTGTAGTTCCTGTATAGGTATTAGAGAATTCAGTCATCAGTGGGTTGGTTGTTTCATCAGAAAATGTAGGTTTTTCTAACCTGTGTATTGGGGTGCATTTAGATGGGTAGACTGTTCTACCACTTCTCCATACCAGGACGTGCTCTCTCTCCCCCCCCCCCTACCTACACAATGTAGAATTAAGAAACATTTTGCTTTGTCCTGTTCCGTAGGTTTATCTGATCTGGGGGGTGTAACATAAAACATACAATCAATCTTACGATTGATATCAATCGTAAGTCTATGGCAAACCATGTACTGAAGAGATACAATTGATTGTAAGATTGATTGTATCTCTTTATGTTACACCCCCCTGTACATACAGGGTGAATGGAGATGGGTAGATTGTTCTGACACAACCCCCTACCAAGACTCACCATGGGCGCCTGATTACTGCCCCCCCCCCCCCCCCGCCAATATTAAAATAGAAACATATTAATTGTTTTATCTTGTTTTGTTGGTTTTTCTGATCCGTACATTGAGGGTGAATGGAGATGGGTAGATTGTTCTGACACAACCCCCTACCAAGACTCGCTATGAGCATCTGATTACTGCCCCCCCCCCCCCAGATGTTGAGATAGAAACATTTTATTGTTTTGTCCTGCTCTGTAGGTTTATTTGATTTGTACATTGAGGGTGAATGGAGATGGGTACCCCTACCCCATACCAGGAATCCCTATGGGTGCCTGATTACTGCCCCCCCCCCCCCCCCAAAGTTAAAATAGAAACATTTTATTGTTTTGTTCTGTTCTGTAGGTTTATCTGATCTGTACATTGAGGGTGAATGGAGATGGGTAGATTGTTCTGACACAACCCCGTACCAAGACTCACTATGGGCACCTAATTACCCCACTGATAGTGGTCTAACCTGTGCTGCTCTTCAGCCCAGCGGAGACATTATCAACCTGCCTTGTGATAGACGATTCAGCTACCTCTGTGAACTCTATCCTAAAGGTATTTGTCAATGTCATGAGGTAGATAAGATGAAAACAGTTGTTTACCTGTTTTGAATCTCGTTTTAGTCATATCAGGTGCTTAATTACAAGATGTTGAGGGATATACATGCATAAGACGCAGCTTTTCATTGAAAAATTTTATTTGGCATCAACATTTGATCCCCCACCATATGCAATCTCCCTCAGTAGGGTACATGTTGGTTTGTATAGCTGTCTGAATAGTGATAAGTGATGCATGTCATCATGCAAGTTCCCAGGCAGGAATGGGAAAAAAGGGGGGTGTTTCACAAAGATTTAAGTTTGACTAAAGTCGCGCTTAAATTCCTACTTGCATGCTGTATGTTAGGCATCACCCCATTGGTCAGATCATGCTGAGGGGACGCGCACTATTGAAAGTCTATCAATGAGATTACGCGTTTAATACCAGATGCGCATTGGCGCTTAAGCATGACTCTAAGTCAAACTTAACTCTTTGTGAAACACCCCCCAGACCATACTTGATTGGCAAGATTCAGTCCTTGGTTAAAAAGCAAATTTGCTTATATCCTTATTTCTTCAGAGTTCATTGCACTGCTATCATACATTACTTTAGGTCATTCAACAGATTTTATTATTTTTGGTCTTCCACATTCAGCCTAAAGTTATGTGTAATTCTGTGAGAATGCATTTTAGTTGATGTACAAGAATTCAGGATTACCTTATAGTGCTCTGATATCTGCTATTTGCAGGTTTTGATCTTGACTCCCAGTTGGTAGAGAACGTGAGAGCAACGGGAGGCATGTACACCATCGACGTCACTTGGGATCTACCAGAGAATGGCTGTAATGCTGTGGGATACAAGATCTACTATGAGTTAACAGGAGTGGAGAGTGATGTGTTGAGATCAGGTTAGCGCTGAGAGTCATATTACTTTAATCCTGACTGTTTTGATAAATAATCAGTCATAAAAAAAGGAGTAAATATGTCGATATTACATATCGCATTTGTCTCCCCCTTTAATTTAGCACCAATAAATTGCTAGATATTGAATAAATTTTTCCTTTTCAGTTACCTTGGTTTGTTCTATAACATATGCATTTAGAGAGACAACAAAGAATGAAATGTAATGTTAGATGAAAGAGTAATGGGTTCAGACTGTAAATTAAAGATTGTTGACAGTTTTGGTAAGCCCTCAAAAAACTCTTAGTCATGTTCTTTGTTTTTTTTTTTTCTTTTTTTTTTTTTTTGTTTTGTTTTGTTTTTTTAAATAGCAGGGTTCTAGCAAAACTGAGATGCTGTAAAGCTCTTTTCTTCTTAAAGAGGAATGTCAGATGAATGAGTGGAAATATAGTTTAAATTCCCTTCAGCCAACGACATAAACCTCCAACTACATTCATACGCATGATACTGTACCAGTATACATGTGAAAACCTTGAGGGATCCGAGCATGTAATAGCATTAATGAAGTGCTGTGATTGCAGGGAACTGTCAGGGTAGACAATTGTAGTGAAGGGCAGATCTTAGAGGTTACAAGTCTGTAATCGAAGCCCTTTACAACATAATGCGTAGTCTGTCTAGATGTAGTAATTTCTAAATATCCCACCATAAACATATTTTGTCTGCAGTATTTGTCAGTGGTGGTGACTCTGTGAGTGGCTCCATTACGGGTCTCCATGCCAACACATCCTATGATGTCACAGTGGTTATCGTGACAAGTAAAGATATTGAACTTGGTGCTACAGAACCAGTCACTGTCTCAACAGGTTAGTGAGAATTATGTTTAGAGATCTAACTCTGTCCAATATCCACCTTCAGACTGTGCGATGTGCCAAATCCTGTCCAGATATTTAGTATTCTGGACATGTCTTTATTTTGGACACGAAAGAAGAAGGTTATATCCATGTAATATCACTTCATCGCAAAATCATTATGATCATATTTTTCAAATCAGCTAGAATACACAAAGGAGTACAAGGTTTGAGGGGAGCAGAAGAGATGTATCCAGTCACTGTTGCCCCCAGATGTTCAGCTACCTTATACCATTAATATTCTATGAAATATTTTGTTGCCTCTCTTTCTGCTTTTTCCTTGATAAGCCATTTGTAAAAGCAGATTTGAATTTCTTCTTTGCTTCAAAACTTTGTTGAAAAAGTAAGCCATTTTCTACTAAAATCATTGCTAACAGAGTTGATTTTTCATTAAGCCTATTGCAATGAGAGAATTCAGTACTCAGCAGGCTGACTGCATTTTCATTTTAAAAATGGCCTTTTCCTGTATATTTTTTATGCATATCTTTTTACATTTTCTAATACATTATATGCATATTTTTGTTGCATTTTTTCATTGTCTTTTCAACTGGGAAAAAGTTGGTTGTATGTTTTGCTCTGTTTCTCAGCTGCATGTCCAGATGATTATGAGGCCGGTCCTAATGGGCACTGCTACCGATTTAGGCTCCTTGATCCTGGATCCTGGTGGTCCTCTGGAAGACGTGTATGTGACAATGAAGTTGATTCTGATCTGGTCATCATCAGCGATGAGATAGAGTTTGAGTACTTGATGAACAGGACAGTAGAGATTGATCCTAACATGACCTGGTGGATTGGTAAGTTATAACCCATTCCCTACATGAAATAGAAGGTTCTTATATTAAGTCAATGGCACTGGCAAGGTTCAGTAGCCAGTGGGTTAGGATAAGATAGAGATATTTATATTATATTGACTGGCCTTGAGGGGAATATCGAAAATGTTGCCCGCAAAATGAATCATATTGTCCCGAGTCGAAGACGAGGGCAATATGGATCTTTTAAGGGTAACATCTTTGATATTCCCCGAAAGTAGAGCCAGTCAATATAATTATTATTGCCTGCAGCTATAGGATGATGCATAATTCAAGCCTATCATTTTTTTGCAATGACAAACATGTCTGCTAGTTGCCTGTCTGTCCCTCTGATTACAGCTTATTCAGGCAGGTATGTAATCCTGGCTAAGCGATTGTGACGTAAATGGTTACCTCGCGTATCCATTGTTTTTAACCTCTGTCGCGTACACAATACTGCGCGTTTGCACTTTGCTAAATGCGCACTTATACAAGAAAGGTGAAATATGGATATTATGGACCGATAATTTAGTAAACAGGAGGAGGGGAATATGAATATTATTACCCTAGTCATGCAGCTGAGCCCTGGCTGAACCATTGTGACGTATTTTGTGTTGAGTGAATCAATTAGACAGACAAAATACGCGCTTGTATCTTATCTCCAAAATGCCTCATTCAGGTAATAATTTACTTTATTTTTTATTTCATTTATTGGTATATGAAATACTGATCAGCAGCAAGCTGAAAGGATCAGTTTACAAATTAAACAACATAAATAGGTAAATATATAACAGTCTACAATAACAGAAATACATAAAATAAATTACAAATGTAAGAATACAGGCAAACACACACACAAACACACACACAAAAAAAAACACTCCCTCTCCCGTGCACCCACTCACCCTCACAACCAACATGCACACACAAGCACACACTACATGTACATACACAGAAGCACAAGTCAAAAAATTGCAATTGACTCCATTGACAAGGAGATGCAATAGCGAGATGATATGAAGAAGTCAGATCAAGGGTGCCAGTTTTCAGGGTGCCAGAGTACAGGCTTTGTTAATCCTCTGTGTTTCAGATTTGAATGTAAGGTAAGATGGTGAAATGGAGTTGCATGATAAGACGTAATGTATACAATAGTATCCATTTTGCAGCCAGGACAAGTCTTTTTATGCCTCCGCCCACCGTAGGTGGTTGCCGGAGGCATTATGTTTTCGGGTCGTCCGTCCGTCCGTCCATCCGTCCCGTTTTCGTTCTCGCGATAACTTAAGAACCGTTTGACGGATCAACTTCAAACTTGGCTCATGTATGCATATGGGAGGGACAATGATCTGATTAGATTTTGGAGTCTCAAGGTCAAAGGTCAAGGTCATAGAGGTAATAATACACATAAAAATGGCTCGTTCTCGCGATAACTTAAGAACCATTTGACAGATTGGCTTGAAACTTGGCTCATGTATGCACATGGAAGGGACAATGATCTGATTAGATTTTGGGGTCACAAGGTCAAAGGTCAAAGGTCATAGAGGTCATTATGTACATAGAAATGGTTCGTTTTCACCGTAACTCAATAACCATTTGACCGATCAACCTCAAACTTGGCACAGGTATGCATATGGGAGGGACAATGATCTGCTTAGATTTTGGAGTCTCAAGGTCAAAGGTCAAAGTCATAGAGGTAATAATACACATAAAAAGGGCTCGTTCTCGCGATAACTTAAGAACCATTTGACAGATTGGCTTCAAACTTGGCTCATGTATGCACATGGAAGGGACAATGATCTTATTAGATTTGGGGATCACAAGGTCAAAGGTCAAAGGTCATAGAGGTCATTATGTACATAGAAATGGTTCGTTTTCACCATAACTCAACAACCATTTGACCGATCAACCTCAAACTTGGCACAGGTATGCATATGGAAGGGACAATGATTTGATTAGATTTTTGGGTCTCAAGGTTAAAGGCCAAAGGTCATAGAGGTCAATATGTACATAGAAATGGTTCGTTCTTGTGATAACTCAGTAACCATTTGACGGTTTAACAAATTTGGCTCATGTATGCATATGGAAAGAGCAATGCTCTCATTAGATTTGGGTGTCACAAGGTCAAAGGTCAAGGTCAAAGATGTCATTGTATAAATGAAAATAAAGCAACATGAAGTGCCACTTATTTCTGATCTGGTAATGGCGGAGGCATAAAGTTCGACCACGCGTGGTCGAAGATTCATCTAGTTGTACCACTAAATTTTGCTACACTACCTAAGGGGGCTTCTAGATGCTTGAGACTCAAACTGCTATCAGAAATATCTTGTTGACAACACCAGAGTTAGCTGTACAGCTGACCACATGTGAAGTGGAACTGAGGGATGGGGAGAGTAATTTTTAATAGGTTGGTATCTACTGTAGATAGCTACTTATGCCAATATAACATATCAAATACAATTTGATTAATTACAGTATAGCACACAATTTGCATAGACCCTAGTCCAAGTTTTCTTGGGCATAGTGTTAGTGGTTAAGCATACTGTATTTTGTCTGTTTGTCCAAAATCCCTATTAAAAATCAAAAGTTAATGAAAACCTCACAGGCAAAGAATTATATATATCCATTTGCCAGCTATCATTACAAAATGGGTGGATTTCTCAAGCAAAGCAGACCTAATATTGTGTTTGTTTGCCAACGATACTCAGTAATTCTTGTTTATTGCAATGAAAAATGTAGAATACATGTACATTCAAGACCATTATCTCGACAGTGATAACACCCATTGCAAAAATCTAATACCCACTGTCAGTGGTTGATATTAGCTACCGAAATCCTTGCATTTGATTAGTTAGGAGTAAATATGTTATAGAATTTTGCCACTTGTTATTGATAACATTTCAGTTTGAAGCAGTGTCCCTGTGCCAAACATCATCTTTACTTACTCCCTTTATCATTTGACTGACGACCTCCTCCATAAATCTCTTCAGGTTATACTGACCAGTCTATTGAAGGTGACTGGAGATGGATTGACTGCCAGGCATCCAACACCTTCCAGAGAACACTCTGGGCACCTGGTTACCCTGGTAATGGCATTCATGACTGCGCTGCCCTCAGACCGTCTGGTGACATCGCTGATCTTGTCTGTGATGATACACTCAGCTACATCTGTGAAATTTCTCCAAAAGGTACAATTCTACATTGGTCTCCTCTTGGCCACTGACATAGAACAATTGCGCTCTTACAGTATCATAGGTGGTTTATAAAAAGCCAAGGTTTTATGTTATTTTTTTTCTTAATTTAATCCATATTCCACTTTCAAGCAAAGACAAAGCTTTCTCTCTTATAAAGCTCGGTGAAGAGCTTATTTCCCCCTGCAATTCTCACATTTCGCAATCCTTGCACCCTCATTCAGTTCAGTTACGACAGTCACTCTAGCACATTAATTCTGGGAGATGGTCCAACAACAGTACCATCAACAACTTGCACTAGTTGCCTTCCCTGCTCCTATTCTAAGTAATTACAAACTTCTAACACTTCACATTTTCCCTTGGCTATCACTGATACTAACTCACCCTTCTTCTTCCCTGTGTTTGGGATCCCTCGATCCGTTAAATATTTCTTCAACCGGTCAACTCTCACTCGCGGCGTCTGCTATCTTGGAAATAGTTGTTGACCTGCGAGTAGGAAAATACAGAAGTTGGTGGCGTATGCATTTTGATGAAATGCGAGAATTGAAATTAGCCCATGTTTTTTCATATTTCATACATTGGATCTCAATATCTAGATGAATTTAAAAAAAACACACACCCAACTCGAATGCTAAGTTGTGTTAACTTGATAGGCTGAAAATCACCTGTTTTTTTTTTAATTACTATTATTATTGATATTTGTTTTGTAGCTAGCTTCAGATACCATCCATGAGAGTAACTTTTGTAGTGTTTTGTGTGAGTGTAAATCTACTTTAGCTTCAGGACAATATAAATATTTTTGTACACCTGACTTCTGAAGAACATTCAAAGTCACAACATTGAATTAATGGATATCACATTATAATGTGACATTTTACATTTTCTTAAATACATGTATTATACCAGGGAGGTACATATCGTCCTGACATTTTCTTTTCATAAATTCACCAACCACATATGACTTCAGGTTTTGGTTTTGATGACATCAACCCTCATGACTTGGCAGCTACAGGTGTGACCTACGGCCTAGAGGTCACATGGACGCCATCTCCAACAAGCTGTGACGTCGTTGGATACAGGATTACTTACCAGCTGGATGAACCAGGTTCTTCTGCTGATTTTCGTAAGCTTAGCCTTCATCTGTTTGAATCTTGATTAGTATTTTCATTCCATTCACTCTGCAATGAGCACCACAAGCTGCATCACTTATCCCATTTGTGACAGGAATTATTTAGCTTTTATTCTTCAAATTGGCAACATCAACATTTTCATTTTATTGCTACTTTTTTCTTATAAAATGTCATGTATCTGAAATGAATATAAATTGACAGAAATTATGATGAGAAGTCAAAAAGTTGCCAATATTCAGGGAAAAACGGTAATTTTGAACTTTTATCACATTGCCAATTTAAGGATTTTAATGCTTATTTTCCTCTAAAAAATTTCAGCATCAAACAACGAATATTGATGCAACCAAAATGGGCACAGTATATGTAGAATTTTTTTCTCTTTCTGCTGATGTATTTGGTATTATTTTTAGGGCTTTGCATCAAAAGATATTAGGCCAAACCACAAAATGTGGACCTCTGTCATGAATGGGTTAATTTCTTCATCACCATTACCATTTATCATTATCATTATCACCGCCATTATCCTTTTCCTCATCACTATCATCATCATTATCTAACTGGTGGGATGTGGGTGGGGGATGGGTCTTGGGTTAGGGATGGGTCTTGGGTTTTCTTGCTTATGTAATTTATTTTGCTATAACTCAAAATATATCCAAAACATCAAGAATAGCAAGAAAAAAATGCAAAGTGTTTTTGCCAAGTGCAAATTTGTATATAGTGCACAAATTCTCATATGTGAGTACTTGCTAAGTGGTTGCAGAAATGTGGAACAGGAGAGATACATGTATATTTATCTTTTGAAAACACTTTTCACATGAAATTTGTGTTGTTTCCCCCAAGAAGCATGTTCATGCAAAATATACATGATGATTAGTATGTAGCCCAGGTACATGTACCTGTGAAAGAATCATGTATTTTTAATCAAATTACCATTTTGTTATTTGTATTTTTTAATGTAAAATGTCGTAGAAGTGCGATGGTCTAGTGGATAAGTCTCCGGACTGTAGATTACAGGGTACGGGGTTCAAATCCCAGCCCGGCACTGATGTCCTTTGGTAAGACATTAATCTATGATTACCACTCTCCACCCAGGTGTAAAAGAGCAAATCGTATGCTTAAGCACTAGTTACGTACTACTTTGGATGCTCAGCTATGACTGGGATAATAATGTCTAAGTATACCATGAGCTTCACAGATGGACATATGCACTATACAAGTAGCCATAATATTGTTCTGTTTTCCTATGTATTTCAGTGATTGTGTATGGGGGAGATGCCATGAGTGCAACAATAGAGGGTTTGCTACCAGGAAGAGCATACAATGTCAGTGTGGGAGCCATCTTGAATCAGGATTATGAACTATACCCAATTGATCCTGTGACTGCAACATCACGTAAGAAGAAAATAACCCCCGCATTTATCTGTCTGTGGAGACGTTATTATTATATATCCTCTTGTTTTGGCTAATTATCAGGAATGCTTTCCAAGTGGTAATCATTTTTTAATGTGCTGTTTTTTCCATTTTTTTCTGCTTTTATCAAAGACCAAGTTCGTATCATTTTTTTTTTTTTTTTTCCATATTTTTGCCCCAATGGGCAATTTTATTTACAATAAATGAAAACTTGCACGTTTACAGAAGTCAAATCACATACATTATTCAAACAAATGTTTCAACATACTCCATTTCAAAGTAAAATCAAGTTTGTATCATGGTGGACTTACTTGGACATTGACTCGAGACAGGGTTGTAGTGGTTGATGTCCTTTGCTAAAGAGTTGATCATGACCAGAGATGTACTGCCGAAGACTCGTGAACTTACAATTCCTTCACAATGAGATATTGCATCTCCATGATACCTTAATAAATTCTATCATGTTTAAGAATTATTTTGGAATATGTCAACAAAAACGGTGTATCATACTTTATGTGCTTATCTCAAGGATTTTGTTATTTCAAGTTAATATTTGATATAAAGTCATTCTCATACTTTTAACATCTTTTTCCTGAAATCCTTTCCAGTGCCATGTCCAGGTGACTACGAGGAGGGGCCCAATGGCCGCTGCTATCGCTTCAGAATCCTTGACTATGGTTCGTGGTGGCCTACAGGACGTAGGACCTGTGACAACGAACTTGACTCAGACCTTGCCATCATCAGCGATCAAGTGGAGTTGGATTTCTTGCTTAATAGGACAGCAGAGATTGATCCCAACATTATGTGGTGGATAGGTGAATGAGGCGCAACAAATAATTGTTGACATTGATTTTGATTATTACAAAGAATTGCAAAGACTATATAATGAGAACAGATTTTTTTAAAGAGTGAAATTGATCAAAAACATTGGTTCTATCATTGCTTAGAAATAAACTCGAAGGATATTTTTAAGATGGTCAGTCATGAGTAAAGCTATGATGAAAAGTTGTAATGAAAACTAAATCATTTTAATTTGCATGGCGAATTAGTGATTTTGAACTTTTGGACAAGTCTCTTCATAGAGTCCTAGTTGCATGCAGGTATTTTGACCAATTTCTTATTTGTCAATTTGCACACTGCTTTTCTTTTGTCACATTTTTGAAAATGCAGTTTACCATATTTTGTGTAGATGTGCTTTGGATGTCCAAAATCTCTTTTTTGATATGCAGGTTACTCTGACCAGTCTGTAGAAGGTGACTGGCGATGGATAGATTGTACAGAGTCATCTGCCTGGCAGGATGCATTGTGGGCACCTGATCACCCTGGTAACGGTCGTCTGGACTGTGCAGCCTTGCAGCCTGATGGTCAGATCGTGGACCTTGTTTGTGATACGCCTCTCAGTTATCTGTGTGAGGTGTCACCAAGAGGTAAGGGTGATTAATGTCAGTCCATAATCAACCAAACCTGACAAATTGGGCGCTTGTCTGGGGTTGAACCCTAGCCCTCTCGTATCTCTTTTTTTTTTTCCTTTCCTAATCTACCCTTATTAATGTTAACATTTAAACTTGGATTTTTCCAAAGTTCCTAATTTTTGTAGATGATTTCTTGATAGTTCATATTTTGTTGGTGGTGTCATTGTACACTGTATAAGACATAAAATTATGTTGCCCTATATATTGCTTGCTGCTGAATTCAGAATAGAAATATTACTTTTCAAGTATATTATACTTGCATATGTCCCAAACTCTTTTTTTCCCCAAAGATTCTTAGTTATAGTATGCATTATTGCTTTTAATACTATAAAACGGGTTCAAGGATGTAGCCAATAGTGAGTGCGTATGCATATCACATGTTCATGCTTTAATTCTACACAATCTTCCAGCCGTGCATTTTTTGTGCAGCACTGTGCATTTTGGATGCATCACTTTACTTCTAGCGCGTAAAAACTGAGACGCCATGAAATACGCGTTCTTTCAAAGAGAAGTCTATCACAAGGATTTTGATGCGCTTATACTCAGGGGTGCATCACACTGGCTATGCTTGTGATGTCATGATAGAAAGCAGATGTTGCATCTTTGTCTGTGCAATCCAAGGAAATTTGGAGGGGTTTTAACAACTCTTCCACTACAAAGTCATACTGCCGACCCGTTTTATAAAACAAATAATGCACAGATTTAAATTCGTGATGTTAGTGGCGATGCAGGCATCTCGGGTATTCACAATATTATGCAAAAGTGCTCGGCACAAGTGCCTCGTACTTGTCGCATATTGTAAATACCCTCGGGTGCGCTGCATTGCCACTAACACACTCACATCTGTGTATTATTTGTATATTATAAAAGACCTGATAAAAGAACAGTGCCAATACATTTGGATTTCCGCAACATATATAGAAAGTTTTTTAATGTCTTATTAACATATGTTGCTAATTATGTAAATGCAAAAATACTACCAGGTAATGGTTTTTCTGTGTCATCTGTTCTCAACCTTTAGGATTCAGTCAGGAAGATGCCAGTCCCAGTAACCTTGCTGTCATGGGAACGACCTATGGTGTGGAGGTCACCTGGACCGTCTCACCTACCAGCTGTGATGTTGTTGGCTATCGTATCTCCTACTATCTTACAGGAGATGTATCTACCAGGGCGTCAAGTAGGTTCAGTCTCTAAACTCTTTATTTACTCAGACTCTAAACCCACAACTGCCTCTGTGCAGTGTCACATGATTTAGGAGTATCATGGGACATGGACACCATACATGTTGCAAAAGTCAACTGGAGTCCAGCAATTGTTCTTTTAGGTGGCCAGAGCTAGGTGTGAGGTGAAGATTAGTTTTTGTTTTTGTTTTTGTTTTTTACATCACCAATCTCATGGTGAGCGTGTTCTGATTGGCTTGTTAATTTGGCATGGTTAAGATGTTTCCCTATCAATCCTTGAATTGTAGCTTATATATGCTTCCTGAAGATGTATTTTCATATGTATCAGCATATTAGGTAATCATAATTTCATATTCACTGAAGAGTATGAAGACATTCCCTTATTTTTTTCTGTCTCGTTTTCATTTTGCATGAACTGAACCTCTCATCCAGTTTCTCTTCTTAGCAATTTGTGTCTTTCTATTATTTAACCCGTTGACTACTAAATTCTAATTTCTCCTATAAGGTGAATACAGGGGCCACTTGGCTCTAGCAGCCAATAGATTAACGAAACACTGGAATTTTCTCCAGTACCTTTATACATGATAGTATCCTCTATTCAAGGGATAGTGAGGGGGATCTCCAAGCACTCATATTATCTTTTTTTTGCTAGTTTTTCATATGTGTCTGCCCACACAAGGTGGCTTCCCTGTTTTATAATCATACTTCTATATTTCTAATTCTTTGTCATTTTACTTCCCTGTTTTCTCTCTCCTTGATCAGCTTTTGTATATGGTGGCGATGTATCCAGTGCAGTGGTGCGTGGCTTGACAGTGAACACAACCTATGATGTCACAGTAGCTGCTTTTATTAGTAAAGATATAGAATTGAGTCCTGTAGGCCCAGTGACAGCAACAACAGGTATGCAGTTATATGATTATGATATATTCAATAGTGATGATGATAGTGATGATGATGATGATGATGATGGTGATGATGATGATGATGATGGTGATGATGATGATGATGATTATGATGGTAATGATGATGATGGTGGTAATGTGGATGATGATGATGATGTTGATGGTGATGATGATAGTTGTTGCTGTAATTGTCATTATTCTTCAGATGATTATTATTATTACTTTGCTGTTATTTATTACAGTTAAAGGAGAATGCAACCCAGACATCAGTGTGCTTCCAGTGAATGAAGAAGAACAAGAAGAGCAAACAGTGAAAGTTTGAGCAAAATCGGACAATCTGTTCAAGAGTTATGAACTTTGAAAGTTTAAGTAAATCCCTATTACAGGGATCCTTGAATTGGCAACTTCGTCAGCATCTGTGATGTCATCGTGGACAACTCTCCATTCATTTTGTACACAGAATGTCACATTTTCTTCATTTTCAAGAAAAATAGAAATATGTTTGATTTATAGTTTGAGTATGACATGGCTACATCAATTCTGCAAGCATTTTGGGAAGAATTATGTTGATTCCTGACTTGAAATTTCAAATAAAAGAAAGTTTTTTTAAACTTTATGCACAAAATGAATGGAGAGATGTCCACGATGACAACACAGATGCTGGCAAAGTTGCCAATTCAAGGATCCCCATAACAGCGATTTACTGAAACTTTCAAAATTCATAACTCTTGAACAGATTGTCCAATTTTGTTCAAACTTTCACTGTTTACTCTTCTTGGTCATCTCCATTCACTAGGAGCACACTGATGCCTGGGCTCGATTCTCCTCTAATATCATTATTATTATAACATTTAATGTAATGAAATGTGATTATAATGCCAACAGAATCATACTGGATATTCATGCAAGAAAGCACTGAAAGGTTGTTTTGTGTCATCATCCTTATGAGGGACTGCCAATGAAAATGAATTATTCTTACCTTCATCATCATGGTCATCATCATTCATATTGTTCCTCCAACCACCTAGACCCTTGTCCAGACGGCTACAGCCTTGCTCCCAACGGCAGATGTTACCTGTTTGTCCAGGATTCCTATGGGTCCTTCTGGCACTACAGCAGGGACACCTGTTGGGATCAGAAAGACTCTGACTTAGCTATCATCAATGATCAGCATGAGCTGGACTACATCATGCAGCAGATCGCAAATTTTGGAAATACCAGTGACTGGTGGATAGGTAATAAAGTTAGGCAGGTCTCAAATGCATTTACTTGTAGAGGCAGGCAAATTGGGCCTGTCTTATCAGAGTCATAAAAGAACAGAACAGAATACATGTATGTATTATAAATGGTAATTCAACGATTTAAAAAGTGGCCTTAAGCATGGTCTTATGACAAGAATCTGAATGGATTTGGGGTAATCTGAAGATAGCAAGAGTATCTACTTCTTTACATGACAGGTCATAATGATGGGAGCTTGTGATGTACTTTCAGCATCACAGATTTGATCAGGAAATGAATGAAAATATTTGATCTATGAAGGAGATTGAGTATACAATCTGCTTTTTGGCTACAAATGAATGGTGGGGCCATAACTAAACAAATACGAATACCACAGTTTTTTTGTTTCTCACAAGACTTTGAATACCAATATTAATCTCCTTTCATGTACATGAATGAAAATGGGCTGTATACCGGTAATCCCTTTTTATAGAATAATTCTAAATAACAACCTCTTTCTTATTATTTTCACCAGGTTACTCTGATAACTCAGTAGAGGGTGAATGGAAGTGGGTTGACTGCACTGAATCAAATGAGTGGCAGATGAACTTATGGGCTCCTGGTTCCCCTGGCAACGAGATGCCTGACTGTGGGGCACTCTCATCATCAGGAGAAGTTGAAGCTCAAGTCTGCGATAGGAGGCTCAATTTTGTCTGTGAAGTATCCCCTAAAGGTATGAGGTTTCTGTACTACTTTCAAGTTCATTTTATTCAAGTTCAAGTTCATTTTATTTCCCATCTCTGTAAAAAACATGCAATGTTCTATATAGACCAATTTCACGTCCGGTTTATGTATTTGGCCCTCTATCGGCGACGCCATTGCTGCGGTGGGCAAGTGCGCTGACCGCGATTGGCTCTGTGTACAAAATGAATGTAAGATATGAGATATGCCCCGATATTGTTCCATTTACTTTATTCTAGATCAATAAAATAAAGCATGGATACATGGGAAGATGAGGTGAGATAATGGTCATATCTGACGGATGAAGGTATAATGTATTTTTGTACTTTCGATTGTTTTTCAACTTACTTTTGTCAGTAAAAGTTCGATTGCAGCATAGAAGCCGTAGTAAACGGGGGCCCTAAATCTTTCCCTGTTTACAAAGTCATGTTTTCACTGATTAAATTTTACGCCAAAGTACATAATGATAATGTTCTTGACTTCAAAGTCCTTTCTGTTGATGTTTTTACCCACTGGCTACGAATTCCTTCACATTGCTTACGGTAACCTGTGTAGGGAGTACGGCTTCTCACACAAACAGGCTTCATGAGTCAAATGTGTGAATTTCGCACTCAGTTAGCTTCCAAATTCTAAACTTTCTCTAATTCTTGTGGCATTTGAGCACTGCACAGCTTTGACCTGAACTTCCCTGATAATTTCTCATTGCAAATATTAAAATAAATCTGCATATACTGGTCAAAATAGACAAAAAATCGAACGAATGTACATAACGCGCTATTGATAATATAAAAGTTGGAGCGCCCACCGCAGTATGTCGAACTGTGTCGAAGAGTCTGCTGCCCTCTTGCGTTGTGAAATTGGTCTATATCAAGCAAGTGAAGTAATCCTTATCCTGGATCTGCCCCTTGTGTTAGGTGCTTTATCATAAGTCAGAGCCAATTTGGAACGCAGCCTTTAGCATCTTTCCCGCTGAGCATCTTTTGTTCCACTAATCCCTTGTAATCCTTCCGTCCCACGTAGACAAAACATAGGGGATCGGGAAAGCCAATGTGAAAACATGGATGCGGAGAAGACGATAAAAACAGATGAACGCCACTTTTGATATGCTACCTTAAGTACATCTAATGTACAGTTTTCCTTGTGCCCTGGATTTGCAGGAATAACAGTTTAGATGTGTTTCTACTTGAAGGTGATCAGACAAAAACAATAATAAACTTCCCTCTGCCTAGAAAAACACCTAATTTTTTTATCATGTTTCTCTTTAACAAGGGTCTTTATTTTCCATAAATATGCCTTTGCTATTAAAGAAAATTTTCATGCACTGTGTCAACGGTATGTGATAATGCTTAGCAATGTTCCTAGGCGAGTGGGTATTTGATTTGTTTCAGGTTTTGATCCAACTGAACTAACGGTTGATAACCTGGAGACGAATGGAGCTTCCTACGGTGTAGATGTATCTTGGTCTCTACCAGAAAATAACTGTGATACTGTCGCGTATAAGATATATTACCAAGAGATGAACAGTGACAGAGAACAATTCCGTAAGTAAATCATGTTGTTTTCTCTTTGGATATTTTATAAATATTTCTTTTTGCTTTATCATTTATATTTGAATATTAATTACAAAGTAGAAGGAAAAAAGCTGTACAGTGATTTTTTTTTTGTTGTTGTCACAAATTTATCCCAGTAATAATTCAAACCAATTTTTAATCAAATGCAATTTTTTTTTTCCATTGATAATGTATCGGTATACAGAGGTTGAAGTTTAAGGTTGCCACATTAAGATATGCCCACTTTTCTACAAATAACTGATATCACAAGGATGACATTTTAAATTTTCATTCTTGCCGACATTGTTTTTGATGTAAAATTTTCTTCCATGGAAATGACCTGCACTATCCTCCTTACCGGTAAGTTGCACATAAGATAGAGTTTCCTATTTCATGTAAACCTTTATGTACATGTGGACCCAAGCATTCACATTCTTTGATTGGATTTTCCTCCAGTTAGTATGAAGTCAACAGGGCCCTGTAGCTCAAAATTATGTTTGCAATTGATTGTTATGATTTGTGTATAAATTTGCATTCGATTCTTATTTAATTGCTTGTGAAATTGATTTCAAATATCAATTACATAATTGATAGATTGATAGAAGGATTGTACAATCAATTATTAAACTTTTTATTACATGCAAAGAATAAGGATGCATACAAAGATGTACATGTAGACTGGAAATTAATACGCAGGTGTGTCCTGCATGTAATTGTATCACTTTCTGTGCACCTCATTGCTAATGTAGATTTACTCTCTGTGGTTTTCACTTTTCTGTTACCAATCGCTGTGTAGAGATCATATATGGAGGAGACTCAGTAGGGGCTCGGATACAAAACCTCTTACCAAATACCACACTGAATGTCAGTGTAGCTGTCTTTATTGTTGATGAGGAACTGGAGAGAGTTGGACCAGTCATCGGCCAGTCTGGTAAGTTTGATGTACATATAGTTACTTTACTTACACTGCTACTGAGTTTCCATATATCATCGCTGGTGTGACAAACCCTTATATCTCAGTTTTGGGTAAAATTTAGTTCTTTTCATAATCTCATTGCTAGGAATGCTTAAAATGTATTTTCAAACCCTTACATGCCCATCTACAAAGATTAGGAAACAAATGAGAAAAGATATTGTTCCCTTTCCATTGGCTGTAATGCTAAGGAAGTCATGTTTTGTGGCTCTCCTGAACATTCAACATTCTTGAGATAACGAGGTTTTGTCGCTCCAGTGACGATATATCACAGATATGATTTTTTATGACAAGTTTTCAAACTTGTTACAATGCCAGAGATCCATACTTATAATTCCTTCAGACAAGTTTTCAATTGAGGTTTTCTTTTTCATTCTTTAACTTGTTGATAGTGTATCATGATTTTTACAGTCGAGGAGATGTTTTATTATGTTATGACGAGACAAGTTTTCCTTTACCTGGCATGCAACTTGCAGGCTAGATTCCATTATATTCTTCTACTTGATAAATTTGTACTTTGACACATTTAATTCAAATTCATATAGAAGGTAATTTTTGTTGTCTTTGATGTAACCCTCTCTAGATCCATGTCCCTCCGGCTATGAGGAAGCAGCAAATGGAAGGTGCTACTGGTTCCAAGACTTTGGCCGTTATGGTAACGATTGGGTTGATACGAGGTAAACATCATTAGGCTTTGTTCAGATATGAATGAGTAAGCAGCCACTAAAAAACATGGCGACAAACTTGAATTGACATAGGCATTGTATGCCTCACACTTCATTTTTTTAAATTTTACATAGATAAGTGGGTAAGTGTAGGGACCATTTAAACATAATGGCCCGAATTCACAAAAGACCGTTTAAACCATGGGGTGGTTTAAACTCCCCCTGGTTTATTAAAGTGATTACACAATGGTAAAAGTTTTTTTGATATATGATCGAGAATAGAATCCTAAGAAGAATAACATTAAAAATTTGCTGATTTTCAATCGAAATCAATGCATTTTGGCTAATTTTCTCACAAAAAATCAAGAGCTGACCAAAAAATTTGAGTATGAGTTATGACGTCAAAGTGGGTACCCAGCTTCCCACATTGCAGCTGTGCTGCGCGCTAGACTGCACAATATATATTATACCTTGCGCGCATTTTGCTAGCATTGTGTGACATGATACCCACTTTGACATCATTTTGACGTCAAAGTGGATACCCAGTTGGAACTGGGTCACAGCTGAGGGGTCAAAAATATCCTGAAATCTTACCACATTTGGGGGTTTCCTTGGCAACACGACTTTTAAAAAAACTTTAGGCAGATGACTTTCTGCTAATGAAATCATGCTCTTTTAAATGAACTAACATTGTTTCAGCATTGGGTACCCCCTTCAAGCCTACATACGCGTAAAAACCGGTCCAGTTATCTGTTTTCTTTAGGCATGCACATGGCCAATATGTTTCCTTTTACACCTATTTCAGTGCACTTAGAGTGGTTTAAACCAGGTTGAAACCTCTTTTATGAATTCTGGCCAATGTCTGCAATTCTATGAAACCAATGCTTTCATTTTAAAGTTTACAATAGAATATTCAGTGATAGCCTTGAAGCTCAATACCACATACTCATTATTTTTCAGATTTTATTGTTCTGAAGCAGCAGATAATTTCGATCATGACCTAATGATCATTGATGACGAGTGGGAGTTAGAATACATCACAAACAGGACCAAAGAGTTCAATGACAGCAGAGACTGGAGAATCGGTAAGTAAATACTTGCTTTTTGTGAACTCTTTTGAGATGTTTTTGACATGAAATGCAAGGGAAAAACATGTTTTCAGTACGGTGTACAGTATTCTTATCTTTCAAGACTGTGCTGAAATGTTTTACAAGTATAGCCCTTAACCCTATATAGCCCGGGGGGGGGGGCCTAAAAGGCCCCCCCTCGACATTTTTCGCGATAATTTCTAAATGCAAAAAAATAATACGCTGAAATTTCATGACTTTTTTCTTTCACATCTCCCGCACATTTTGAGACCCTGTTTGCGAAAATCGGGGGTACACTTGCGGAGATATAGCACATATTCGTGACCAATGTCACCGAAAATGACAATTTCCATCGACTTTTGTGTGTACAATGTATGGGTTTTACAAGAAGTGTTGTCAGATGAATGTTTTTTTTCTGTTTTTCCTCACATAACTTTCTTTTGGGCTATCACCAACTATTCTAGATTTGAAAAAACAATAAAAAATAGAGATTTCAGTACACAGCTAGAAAAAAAAAATTTATGCCCAGACGTGGTAATCAATATGTGAAATTCAGAATTTCGAGAAAAATTAGCATATGCGCATAATTAATTACTATTATAATCTAATAATTATACAATTTCAATACAGTTGAGTGAGCTGTCTTTTAGATTACATGACTGGCTACTAACATGCTTGATTCCATTACATTTTCTCAAAAAATGGGGGGAAAACTACAAAAAATGAAAATTCCTTGAAAAAATTTGAATATTTGCATAATTAATTAGATAAATAAAAAATGATAATAAATATCACAAATTTGACAACGCATTCTTGTAAAATACATAATGAGACACCCACACACCAAATTTGGTCGCAATCGGTCGATAAACGGCCGAGATCTGAGGGGGGGGGGTATGAGGCCCCCCCCCCCCCCCCCGGGCTATGCAATTTCAAAATAGCCCGGGCTATATAGGGTTAATGCCATGAAAAATACCATGCAAAAAATGTTATGCAAAATGAAATGAATAAAGAAATAGAGATACATGTAGATAGAGAGAGAGAGAAAGAGAAATGGAAGAGATGGGGAAAGAGAGAGAGAAAGAAATGGAAGAGATAGGGAAAGAGAGAGAGAAAGAGGAATGGAAGAGATAGGAAGAGATAGGGAAAGAAAGAGAAAGAGAAATGGAAGAGATAGGGAAAGAGAGAGAGAAAGAGAAATGGAAGAGATAGGGAAAGAGAGAGAAAGAGTAATGAAGAGATCTTTCCCTCTCTCTCTCTCCCGCTTCCTTTCATCTCTCCGTTCCCTCTCTCTCTCTCTGCCCTTCCTTTCATCTCTTTCCCTCTCTCTCCCGCCGCTTTCCTCTCTCTTTCCCTCCCTCTCTCTCTCTCCCTTTCCTCGCTTTGTTCCCTCGCTTCTCTCTCGCTCCTTTCCTCTCTTTTGTCCCGATCTCTAGTTTCACTTTCTATCTGCTTTCACTCTCTCGCCCTCTAACCTTTCCGCTCTCTTTCCCGATCTATCTCTCTCTCCCTTTCTTCTCATTTTCCCTCTCTCTCTCTCCTTGCCTCCTCTCTTTCCCTATCTCTCTCACTCTTCCATTTCCTCTCTCGTTCCCTCTCTCGCTCCGCTCCCTTTCCTCTCTTTTCCCTTCGCTCTACTCTCCCTTTCCTCTCTTTGTCCATCTCTCGCCCGCTCCCTGCCTCTCTCTTTCCCTCCTCTCGCTCCCCTTTCCTCCTTTGTCCGCTCTCTCCCCCTCCCTGGCCTCCTCTTTCCCTCGCCCCTGTTCCCTTCCTTCGTTACTACCCGGAGAGCGAGAAAGCGAGATAAGCAGGCAGGGCGGTGGGGAGGGAAGGGGGACGGGGATGAGAGCAAAAAAAACAAACTGTATGGATCATACATGCACCTATCATATGTTCATATTTTCTTTGAAGGCTACTCTGACCTTGCCGAGGAGGGGGTGTGGAAATGGGTCACATGTGAGTCACCTGATGAATGGCAGAAGAGTCTCTGGGCACCGGGCTATCCACAGAATGGCAGAGATGACTGCGGTGTATTCGACCCGGATACAAAGACCATCTACGATCAGGTCTGTGATGTGATGGATATCAACTACATCTGTGAAGTTACACCAAAAGGTAAGATCTTTCATAAAATATAAGATCATACTGAGGTATGGATGAACGATATCGTTTAATACATATTATAGTATACAAATATACAATGACACTCGAGGATCTTGCTCAAATTATTCGCATCGAAGGAACATCAAACGGTGCTATGATGCTATTGTGCTACGGTGCACCGCGATGTTCCTGAGTGCGAATAGTTTGAGCTTGATCCGAGAATGAGTCATTGTATATTTGTTTTATATCCCTAATCGTTCCTCGGACACTCATGTAATTAAATGTACTCACACATCTCATTCCAGGAAATAATTGGCGAAAAGTGAAGAAAACACCTCTGAAGACGTATCCGCAGCTCGATGATTCTGCGAGTTGCATCGCATTCAGCATGATTGCCGCGGCGCAGCTGTGAGCACTAGCGCTAGCTAGCCGCATAGGTTGCCTGTGCCGCCCCGTGAGGTACGGTGCAGGCTGGCTTAGCACTGAGCTCAACCATAAGGTTGTAATTTCCCTTTTTTCTGCCCCCCTTCTCGCGATGCGACGCAAGGGAAGGGGGGGCAGAAAAAAAGTATAATTCATTTTTCCCTAGGGAAAACATAAGCTATGCGTGATGCCATCAACGAAAAATGAACTATGTGGTGGAAATGTCTGTTCTAGTTAAAGCTATTCATTTTCTTGTTGTGTACACTCCTAATGCGACAATCTTACGATGAGGGATATAAAACCAATATATTATGTACCTCCTACCAAGGTACATGTAGAAGAGATGGTGTGCACATTGTGTATATGCATGAATCCAATAACTGTGATAAAGATATTTGTAAAGGCTTGTTCAGATATGGTGCGACAAATCACCGCAACATTTTTAGGGTACAAGTCATGGGATATGAGGCGGCAAAAGAAATGTCGATGAGGCTTGAGGCATTTTTTTTTTTTTTTGTCGCCTGGCTGCAAAAAGCTGTTGACCAATTGAATTCTTTAAAAAGCTCAGAATGTGTTGTCATAAATTTGTCTGCTCAACTTTTGACAAAACTTTCCTTTATTTGAGAGTTGACACATTAATGCACCTTCATTGATATAAGTGGAATGGTTTGTCACACCATATCTGAGCACTAAAAATGTTGTGGGGATTTGTCGCACCATATCTGAACAAACCTTTAAGCTCTTGTCTTGCATTGAAAACCACATTATTAATTTGATGGGTTTTCTTATTTCTTCTAAATTCATTTGATCATGATAATTCTTGTGAAAAATTTGATCATCCAAATTTTACAAATCCTCTGATGATATCAAAACTGAGATTATATATAAGTTCCTTTGATCACACAGATCATTGCTTGTAAGCTCTAGGAGCCTTAATTTCTCTTGCAACCATTTACTCTTTTCGATACAGATTTCAGTATTGGGGATGACAATGTGTTCAATCTCAATGCCACCGCCATTGCTTGGGATACCGTAAGAGTCACATGGAATGTGTCGGAGTATAACTGTGATGTGATTGCTTACAGCATCTACTATCTCGATACCTTCATGGGAGGTCAACCCATGCGTGGTAAGTCTCTGCTCATGCTTCTCATCATCTCTTACATACCCCCCATGCCCATGTGACAAATCATGATAATTAACCCTTATAATACTATGCCTAAGATAACTCAAGCTGGAGTCTATGGAAAATGTGTTTTATACTAACATCACATTGTGCTCAACAGGTTAATTGTTATTTATTCCTGTAAAGGTGACCTACCGATATCACAAGAGATATTTGATGTATGTTAACCCCATAGACATATAGTAAATTTATTAGACAAAAAGCAGCATGCGCGGATATCATTACGCGAATGGCATTAGGCCCTGCCTCTTTCGGATCATTGAAGGGGCCGATAAGCACCCGTTATTGCCATGATATCGATAACACTGTTGCATTATTCATATCTATTGCGCACATTAATTTTATTGTGACATTTTGATTTAACGCGCATTTATTGTGCATTTATTGCGCATGCGGTAAGCTGATGCGTGTTGCTTCATAACGTGTACAAACAAATGCTACTAGTTGAAAGCATCTTACAAAATGAATTATTCATTTTTGATCATGAATATTGATGGTGCTTAAGTCAGCCTTCTGGACAAAATGGCGGAGCTTTAGGGGCCTGGATAGCCCATTGACTGCTGAATTCTCTCATTTCTATAGGTTTAATACAGGAGCCAACTGGCTCCCTTAGGCAAAGGGCGGATTAAAAGGGTTCCATGCTGGTATATTGAAGTATGTTAATGATATGAAGTATTTTCAAAAGATGCTGCAATTCATTCAGGCTTATCCAATACAAGCATATGCTTACTGGGATTTGCACCTTCTTTCAGGTATTCTTTCAAAACATTGTGTTTTCTTATTTTATTTGAATTGGTTGTTATATGTTACAAAATCAATGGAAGGAAAATGCTAATTTGTATGCAGTTGAATTGATCTCAAAATCAATTGAAGGAAAATGTTCATTTGTATGCAATTGAATTGATCTCATGAGAAAGTTCAAGACAACTTTTCAGTAGATTACAAAAATTTTTCCCTTTTTTTTTTTTTTTTTTTTTGAGGGGAATGTACTAGTTTTATTTACTAACTGCCCGTTATTTTTTATTTTTAATCTTTCAAGATTTGTGAAAAAAGACAAGTCAACTGTAGAACCTAAATTTTGCCTTTAAAAAGCTACTTTCCTTCATACTGAGTTTGTATTATTTATTTTTTTAAAATGTAATTGTACTTGTATTGAGTTATTTTTCTTCTTGTTTTGCATTAGCTTTGGTATATGGTGGAGAAGTAGACAGCTACGATCTTACGATGTTACAGCCTAGCACACGTTACAGTATCAGTGTGTCCGCTGAAAGAACAGATCTAGAGCTACCCCAAGTGGATCCTGTTTATGTCACAACACCAGAAGGTGATGTTCATTTTTAACTTTCACTTAATAACACTCTTTAGTTTAAAATCAGTGTAAAAATTGCCCTAGGAAAATAACAAAGATGGTCATTTTAGACAGAAAAAGGTATATAACAATGATTATGTACCTGCTGAAAGTTATCATGCTTTTGGAACCGCAAGTCTTTTGTGTCATTTGATACCAAACTCATAAATATATTTAAAGGCTGACATTTATCACATGCACAGTACGTTATGTAGAATTATGGTGCATGTATATGAGTGCATGAATAATTATACAGCAATGACTCCCAAACCACTCTAGATATTGATATAAAACTGCAATAGCTTATTTGTTATAGATGCTTTTAATACTGACATGTGCCTAGTGTCATACTTTTGTCAGCAGCTACCCAAATGGAAACATAGGAGGAAGGGGGGGGGGGGCAAAATCCACATCCTGAACAGTGAGGTAACAAGGATATAGTGTAAGACACCGTTGATGTAATTTTCAGTTGGAACCTATCCTCAAAGGAAAATTAGACAGAACGTGTATTTAACAAATTGCTTTTGGAGGCTAATACGTGAACTGTGAATGAACTTTCAAAATCTGCACAGTTATAGTAGCCTTTCAACTGTTTATTATTTTAGTATTCATGTTTAAACTACTTCTTAATTACTCCTTCATCCACTACCCTATACATCAGGACCCTGCCCAGCTTACTATGAGATTGGACCCAACGGTGGATGCTACCGATTCATCACCAGTCAGTATGGATCTATGTGGGCTGATGGAAGGAGTGGATGTGAAGGCTCAGATGCAGACTCAGATCTGGTCGTTATCGATGACCAGATGGAGCTTGATTTCATCGTCAATCGCACAAAAGAGTTTGATTCTCTGAGGGATTGGTGGATAGGTGAGTGTATCTTCTTGTTCATCTATTCTTGCTTCATCGTCATCATCACCACACCTCCACCATCATAATCATCATCAGCATCATCATTTTCATGTTGGTTTTCTCTATAGGATTTCCCAAAACTATACACTATTTTTAAAGACATTCCCTTCTTAACTCTATTTGTAGCCAGCGCTGCACATGTTGCCTGTTCTTTAATCTTCCTCTATTAAAGCAGTCTGATTACTGTTCTTTCGTTTTGCACATCATCATTCCTCTTTCTTTCATTTTTTTTTTTTACTCTACCTTTTTCCCTGCGGCACTTCATCTCTGAAAACTCCAACTTCCTCATGTTTATTTGTAGAACCCATGACTATCCACAATTCCAAATCATAGTCATACATGTATAACCCTGGAAATATTGGAAGAAAATAGACTTTTGAAATTTTTCCCTCAGGGGGATTTACTAAAACTATGTTAGATGTGGACGTATTAGGCTTAGTAATGAATGCCTTTAAAGAATTCCATGTTTGGTCAAACACAGCCCAAGTTGTTTTTATTGAAATCTGTTGGAGAACAAAACTGCCCAACATTATTAGCAAAAGGAAGCAAGTGACAAAGTGACATTTCCTGTAAAAGAGCAAAATGTATCTGTCATTTGCACTGTTATCGAGGCAATGCCATGATGTCTTGCCTAACATATTTCTTAGCAGGATGAGTGTTCTTGCATAAATTTTGCCTGGAAGAAGAGCACACTAGGTAAAATGTGAAAATATCAATAACTCAAATTTGGTTGATATGTTAGGCATTTTATCTTTATGTCATTGTGCGAAAGATTGCATCCGGAACACAAAATACAAAAATGCAAAAAATTAAAATATCTATTTTGACATATTGGAATAGAATTTTAACAAAATCATGCCACAAGAAGATTGTATATCAATTTACAAGGTCTACATGCTACCGGTGAAATTAATCATTGTTTGAAAAATTTGATTTTCAATAATTTTCCATTTTGCATTCCGGATGCATTCTTTCGCACAACAACAAAGATAAGACGCCTTACTTGCTTCCTTTTGTTAAAGAAGGGCAGAAAAAAGTGTGATACATTGTTGGCCTTTTGAGTATTCAGTATTCATGTATTTTTCATGAAGTTGGCACTTTCTTACATATTTCTGAAAATTATGTTTGTATAGCCTCACCATGTGACATCACTTTGTTTAGAGGACTCCTTGTGGCATGATTGAATCCAGAGCACAATAACTT
This sequence comes from Echinometra lucunter, assembly GCA_029962745.1. Lineage (NCBI taxonomy): Eukaryota > Metazoa > Echinodermata > Echinoidea > Camarodonta > Echinometridae > Echinometra > Echinometra lucunter. Next base: position 8,940,444 of record CM057157.1, on the reverse strand, counting down.
GTAGATTATGACCATAGGCATATAACCCGATCCAAAATAAAAGTAGACTTTCCATGAAATTTACTTGACGAAAAGCAGCACACGCGGATATTATTGTGCCAATAGCATTAGGCCCCGCCTCTTTCGGATCATTTGAAGGGGCCGATAAGCACCCGTTATCGGCATGATATCGATAACACTGTTGCATTATTCATATCGATTGCGTGTATCAATTTTATTGTGACACTTTGATTTAATGCGTATTTGTTGCGCATTAATTGTGCATTTATTGCGCATGTTTTTAGCTGATGGGCGTGATGTTTTAAAACATGCACAAATGCACGGTACTCCTTGGAATCATCTTACAAAATGAATTATTCATTTTTGATCATGAATATTGATGGGTGCTTAGGTCGGCCTTCTAATGGATCTAGACAAAATGGCGGAGCTTTAGGGGCCTGATTATGACATACATGTACACTTCTGAGTATATGATCAATGAATATAATGACAAATGAATACATATTCGAAATGGGTAAATTGATAAGTATTCAGTAGTATTAACATGCAAATGCAATTGAGACATATATTCAATTTTCTCTTTTGCAGGATTTTCTGACTTCTCTGTGGAGACTGATTGGCGATGGGTGACATGTGATGCCCCTACTGACTGGCAGAACACTCTTTGGGAGACTGGCTACCCTAGAAATGGTCTTCATGACTGTGGGGCTCTCAGTTCAGACAGCAGTCGAGTCGTTGATGCTGTCTGCGATGATCGTAACTATTATATCTGTGAGATTACACCAAAAGGCAAGTTTAATAATAGAGTGTCGAATTACATGACTTTTGATATTATGTACTCCATGGATGTTTGAAAAATACGGATAACATCATATGCCTTACGTTATAACTATTAGGACTTTTCAATCACTCTCATTTTTAATAATTTTTTTTTGTTCGAAAGAAAGAAATGATAGTTTTTACCCTTTTAATATGAGGCTTTATTGTACTCTTCTGAGCATTTGTTCCGCAAATGTTGACCAGTGGGATAGCAAATGTGCTCCCAATTCACTATTACTTGAGTATCCTCATCAGTCTTTTATGGGTTTTCAGCCTGATTTTATGGTTAAATAGCCATGGATCATCACTGCTCATATATTATGTTTTACCAATGGCTTACGGTATCTTATCACTCTTGATATTATAGGTTTTACCAATGCCGACATGAACGTAAACAAGGTGATGGCTTCCCCTATGTCAAGCTCTGAGGTACACGTCACATGGATGCTTTCCAACATCACATGCAATGTCTATGCATACAAGATCTATTATGGCATACAAGGAGAGCCATTTGATGGTAGGAATTCTACTCTTCTTTTAAAAAAAGAAAGATGATTTAGCTTCATTCATTCTTTCTCCTCTTATTGCTTTTCTAACATAAGGGTAATATGTTCTATATTATCAGTGAAGAAAAAGAAAAAGGAAATGTGTTGTCAAATTCAATTTTTGCATTACAGTATTTGTCAATTTCAAGTTGTTCTGGTTAGATTCGCATTTAGTTTTGCATTACTGAGCAAGTTTAGCTTTAGATTAAGAGCACTATCGAGATCAATATGTGTTAAGATTGAAAAGTTTTATCATTATTGTATAATTTTCAGTCATTATTTTCAACACATATTCCAAAGCATCTTCATACAAAAAAATATTTTGTTTTGTTTTTGATTACTTCTTTGTCTTTGATTTTATGCTCATATTTGTTTCAGTCACTCAATTCCATCTAGCGTATGGTGGTAATATGACGTCTAAGATTGTTTCTGATCTGTCTCCATCAATGACTTATGAATTCCATGTTGCTGCCCTGATCCCTGACAGACTGGAGTTACCAGTGGTCGGGCCAGCAAATGCAACAACTTATTCAGGTTCGTCTCTAATGGATATCTTGTTCATTTGATACACATGCACTCATGCGTGCATATCATTTCTACTCTTATCCTGGACCTTCTCTGCTCAGTGTATGGCTCCAGGGCACCGTTTCATGAAAGTTGTCAGCCCTGACAAGTTGTCATTCTTTGACAGTTTGTCATTCTCTGACAATTTCAGTGAAATCCTCGATTTTGATTGGCTGAGAAGCACTGGTCACTGATTGTTACTGTGGTAATTGTCAGAGAATGACAACTTGTCAGTGCTGACAACTTTTCATGAAACGATGCCCAGATCAAACCATCTGAAGACCAGTTGTCAACAGGATCACAGAGGGTCAGCCATGACTGACAAGATCCTGACAACATCCACTCGTAGTAACCTCAGAGTTCTAGAAAATTCTGAGAAGCCATTACCATAATCAGCCTGGTGGCAGACCCTGAATTGATGAGCGGGAAAAATGCATTTCATAATTTGACCTTTCGTCTACTGGACCAATTTCTCTCCATATATTTTTTATTTGGGGCCAGTGATGACTTAGAACTTGAGCTATCAAGACAAACAATTTAATATTGGACTAATTTTATAAATCCGAGACTTATCTTTGAAGATGTTGCACGTTATAATGAAAGTCAATGGATATCAAGGTACAATGTAGTCATTTGATAATACACTGACTGCACTTATTCAAATCGTTAATCCATTGAATACTATGTCCAAGATATTTGGCTGGGGTCTATGGAAAATGTGTGTGATACCAAGATGAAATTGTACTCAATGGATTAAGATTTATTTCATTATTTCACTGTAAATTCTGAAGCAACAGTTACATGTATATCAAGTGAATAACAAGATGATACTTTGGATAGGCTGTGTTGAAATGCTCTCAGTCCTCTTTGTAATGTTTATTGTATCGCAGAATGTGGACGGACCATCGTAGACAGTGATGGCATCATCATGAGTGCTGACTATCCGAATGGATACTATGGACCGGAGACTTGTGAATGGCTTGTCAGTGCTCCCATGAATCAGTATGTTCTTCTGCAGGTAAATAACCTTCTTGGACAACCCAGATGCATCAAAAGAGTACTCCGACAAATGCTCTCGACGTATGCTCTGACAGCAAATGCTCTGACGACATATGCTTCAGGCTTTATTCTGTCAGAGATACCTGGTTGAGGATAGGGTTGCTATTGGGTTTTAGGTTTGATAGTTTTAAGGGTTAGGTTAAGGTATTGTATTTGGCCAAGGTTTTAAGTTTAGAATTCAGTTAATTTATAAAATTGGCATGTATTAAACTTTGCTGGAACAAAAAAAAAGGGGGATGAGAACCTTGATGGAAGAGAGTACTGTATACGCCAATATTTTCGCATACAGATATTTTCGCAAATCACAGGCTCACAGATATTTTCACGAGTTGTTAATTTCGCGAGCACAAGAGCAGGACTTGCAGTTAACTTATTTGTACATAAAAGAGCCATATCGGCAGATCCGGAGGATTTATTTTTTGATTATTTTTTTGCCAATACCATCACACTCGTAGCTTGCGATAAACAAAGAAAGCCGTCATGAAACCCCTGATTTCTTGATTTCTAGCGCGTTTTCAGCGACTCTCTTTCTTACCATCCCATAAAAGCCCTGCACGCTTTGGAAAAATGGAACCGATTTCGCATTTTTGGTAGCAGAATTGGACTTCTTAATAGGGGTTTTGGAGGTGACCATGTATGGAGTTAACTTGTGGTGATTTTCTCTGTGTGTTATGCGCTACACACGGAGAGAAGGACTGCTGCACTTTCCGCATGCACTTGCATGGCAATGGCAACAATGTGCCGATGAGGCCGTAAGGCAAATGTACATGTGGATATTTTCGCATGTTGTTAAATTCACGATTGGTGAGTGATTCGCGAAATTTGCGAAAATAAAACCACTGCGAAAATTTCAGCTCATACAGTACTTCTCAAAAGTTTGTTTTGACTCGTTTGCAAACTTGGTGCTACCATATAGCTTAAAATCGTGAGCTTTTGCAGAATGAGTCATTTGGCATAGGTTAGTACCTCCCTTAATTTACTTGCTGAACATTTTCATTGTATCGTATTTTTATGGCATTTAGATTCTTGACTTTGACACCCGTGCCGGAACCGACTTTGTGGTGATTGGTAGTGGCATGGACTTTGCGTCAGAGACCACTCTCTACGTTCTCTCAGGGTCCAAGGACAATGCAGGAAGTACACCCATCCCTGACAAGATACTCGGTCCTGAACAACACCTGTGGATATCCTTCAAGACATCAGAATCAACCCTTGATTATGCAGGATTCCAGATGGCTGTCACCATGGTTACCCAAGGTAAAAATTACATAAGGACTTTCTCTTTTTAAAAAAAAAGAAAAGGCAACTTAGTTGAAAGAAAGGGCAAGAAGGAATAAAAGGAAACTAAGTCGGTATCTTCAGTGATAAACTGGGTATGAGAAATAAGTCTTTTCGCATCTATGAATATCCATGAAGACATCAGCACTGACCTTAGATTGTGCAGTTTCCCAGATGGATGTTTCAGTAGTCATCAATGTTAAATTGTGAGTGAGGAAGTGGTCCACGTACAAGAAAGAAATATGGAAGTTAGTTGAAATTCTGCATCCTTAGCAGTATGTGGGATATGTGATATAAATCTATTTAACCCGTTTAGATATCCTTCAACATTTGATTTGACCCTTAATGAAGCTGGTCATGCAAGTTATGATTGTAGTGTGGGACTGGCCCATGTTCAAGAAAGTAATAGGCAATTTAGCATATAGTTTGTAGTTTGGGCACTGTATGGAATATTATAAATAAGTTTATATATCACTTAATTAGATCCCTGTCATTTGATTGGTTGTTTGATATTGATCATTTGTCCCATTCACTATGACGTCATCATTCGTGCAATTGTGGCTCCATTTACCGTGCAATCTTGGATCCATACAATTTGCTCCATTGCACGAACGCTGAGAGCCTGGCACACTACGTACGTAAAACGCTTGCGTTTGCAGTGTGCACCACGCGGCACCACGAACAGCGCGCTAGCATATAGCGCTATTGATTTATTGCGATTTGATCTATTTTTAGGTGTCATATAAAACAAATAATGAATGTTTTTTCATTCGTGCAATGGATCAATAATTTCATCTTTCACCTCATGAAATATTCTGTCCATTGCACTCATAAACATTCATTACTTGTATACTAATCCACACTTTTGGATGCCCTTTCACATATTAGAAAGAATACAACATGGGACCAATTAACCCAAGCAATGTCACCCTTTTTGAAGTCTAAGATTTTTATCTGTTCTTACATATGAAGGACCCGGTATACCAGACAGACAGTATGATGACATTGATGAAGAAGGGACTTTCTCATCACCAGGATGGCCAAACCAATATCAAAATTTTGTGGTATTATATCTCACTCTTTATTCGCTTAATTTGACATGATTTCTGTGTGTATGCAGAGATTATCTGTGTCAATGTGAGATTGTTTAATGGCATGTACAATTTTTAAGGATATAATCAGTTTTTTCTCAATGAGTAAAGAACAAAACAAAGTTTAATTCAGAAAACTGTCTTTCTTTTGTTGCCGTTATTCTACCAACCCTGAAATTTTTGAGCAAGCCTCATCCATTCCTGAGGACTTTTTCAGGCAAGTGATTCTACAGACATTTTCTTGCTATCTGTTGCCTCCGGATCATTAGAGCAAAGATAAGTGACAATGAGTAACCAAAAATAGAAATTTGCCACTACCAATTTCATGGAATCTCCCTTTGCCATATAACATTAAAACTACATGTACCATTGTTTCAAGAAACATTTGTGATATATTGTATACAATCTTCTAATTTCTACAAGATAGTCATCTTTACTAAATCACTTCATGTGTATTTCATTAGGACCTAACTTGGACCCTGATCGCTCCAAAGACTGGGCGTGTCCGCATCACCTCCTTAGAGGGCTTCCTTGAACCCAACTACGACATGCTCACCATTGGTTACGGAAACCCAGACTCTTCTGTTCTCAACTCCTACACCGGGGAGTTTAAGCTCACTGAGACCTTGGAGTCTCCTACGTACACCTTCTGGGTGCGGTTCCAAGCAGATGAGACCGTATCTGATAAAGGTTTTACTCTTTACTGGGAGTCATTCGATGATCAAGGTACTCTTAGCTTATTTGTTTGTTTTTATCTTTGTTCCAATGTTGATTTGTTATATGCCTTTTTTACCTTATTGCACACAGAGCCATTAAAAAAAATAAAGTTTACTGTAAAAGTTTACACATGACTTCTAGATAAAGCTTTGTATTGTTTCTAAGGGCCCGGAGAGCATTACAACATGTTGTTTTGCGAATAAAAGCTAACGTCCGTCTACCAACTCTGAGTCAGTGATGTTTACTGCGGCGAGAAGTATCATTTTTATGAAAGTTTGAAGAGTCTTAGTTTGCTTTCTATGGTGATCCTCAAATTGGCATTGTTGCTTCAAAATGCCAGGTTTAGGAGAACTCCCAATATGTTTTGTAAGCAAATTTCATATTTTCCCCATTAACTCTGAAGGTGCAGCTTGTCTTCTTCTTAGCTCAATATATATCATGGGAAAATGTATTTGACAGATGTTGAGTTCGCAAAGATACAAGCAGCATCTTGAGAGATAATGGATAAAATATGAAATTTTGTGTACAAAACGTATTGAGATGTTCTTCTAAACCTGCTATTTTGAAGCAACGTTGCTAATTTGAGGATCGCCACAGAAAGTAAATTGAGACTTTAAAACTTTCATGACGTCCTCATTTCGGAACTGTTTTGGATGAAACTTTTTGTAAAATTGCTTCTCGCTATCCTCTCTTTTCATTCCAACCGATTTTCCCCCAAGGTGTTATTCTCCTTTAAGTAGATATACCAAAATACAAAAATGACAGTATGATTAATTCCATGAAAAATCTTTTTTTTTTTTTTTTTAAATTCCCTGTGCCTTTTTAGATTCCTGTGGAACCCAAGAACTGTTAGAGGGTTCTGGGAGCATAATGTCACCAAACTTTCCTGAGCCTTACCCTGACAATCAAGAATGTACATGGTTTATTAGACTACCAAGTATGAATCATCTCGTAAGGGTCGAGTTCACTGCATTCTCACTGGAAGCTGAGTAAGTTGTTCCCTTTCAGGCACTTCGTTATTTTAGGTTTACCACATATTCCATAGCATTTTTTGCTCTGCAGCCAATTTTCAACACTAATCAAGTTACTAAGCTCAACCGTAGACTTAGTATCATACAAATAACCCTAGTCATAAACCTAACAAGTACCAGGTTGACCTGAATCCTAACTCTGTATATTTGACAAAATAAAGCCCCTCATAAAACTTTGGGTAATGATTTATTTCTTTTAGGTTGTAATATAGCATATAAAATGGATATGCATTCATACATTTATGGATATACAATCTTCTCAAAATTTTCTTTGAATCATGATACAATTACGTAACTTGACAAAATCTAGTGGTATGAACATTCATGTGTGGAATGATTGATGATATGTTTCCATTGTCTGACTTATTCATCAGTTTAGCTTGCACTTAGCAAAATTTATCATGTCAATCACTGTTTGCTTCAGTTAAGAAATAGTGTGTAATCTGTTTCTTTAGGTTATAGTTTAATAGAATTTTCATTCATTGCATTTCTTTTCCCCCCAAACAGTCATGATTTCTTGATAATTGGATCAGGGAAGACAATCAACGAGGAAGTGATTGCTATTCTGACAGGAAACTCCCTCCCTGCTCCCGTTGAGAGCACTAGTTATCGTATGTGGCTACAGTTCAAGTCTGATGAGTCCTTCTCATCCTCTGGATTCTTCTTGGAGTACACTAGCATTGAGAACCCAGGTAAAGATTGGAATTAGAATAAGGATATTTCATGGATCAGACAGGCTTCAGGCCCACTCATTTGCTCCTGGTACTCTTCAATTTGAAATGTTGTCTGTTCAGTGCCAGAAGGGTGTTAACCCATAGAAGTATAGAGCTTTTTAGAGGTCTAAATGAATCATCTTCAATCCTCAAATTGGCAACAACTATTATTTTTCTTCCACTCTTACATAGTTTGAAAAAAATAAAATAGATATAACATGAAACAAAATGAATTGTGATTGTAAAATTTCAGCGGAAACTGCCAATTTGAACACAGAAATAGTGATTATATATTATTCACTGCGTTGCCAATTTAAAGAGTTTAATGATCAGTTACACTTAAACTGCTCTAATTCGAGAACGCCACACCATACAGCGATGGGAATGGGCTCAAATTTGTCAGTGCATTTTTCTCTTTCTACTCATGTATGATATGTACTGCCCAACATTCTGGACCAACAGATACTGCAAAAATGTCTCCTAAAGGTGACATTGTACCTCTGTGGGTTAACTCATATCATGTTATACATACTCAACGCCCTTCTGGCTCCACACAGACGACATGAATATAAGTAGATCCTTTTGTAGCATGTGTATTCTCTCTTTTTATTCTAAATGTTTAGAGTGTTGGTTATGGGAAATAATTTCATTTCAATCAATATCAAATGTACATGTACATTCTTTCAAGAAATAATAGCCCAAACATCCACTCTCAAGACCAGTGCCCTTCTTTGAAAAGCAGTCCTAAAAGACAAAAACCCACACATGAATGTGTATTATAGTGAGCTATAATTGCATTGAGCAGTAATATTGGGAGCATTTCATCTATGTCACTCCATTGCTACAGGGATTTTCTAACTTACTTTTCACTCTCTGTACAGAACCACCTACAGAGTACAATGAGATAACTGATACTGTGATCTTTATTGTACAGGATGAACCTGTAGGATGGGTAAGTCTTGATGTAGTACCTGCCATTTCTGTGTCATATTGGACTCCCTTTTCTGCCATACAGTAATCAAAATCTGAACTTTAAAAGTCAATTTTTGTAATTCCTTGTTTCATTGTGAAATTATCTTAAGTGAAAAAAACAGACTTCACCAAGTATATTATCGGTTTCTTGTTCGCAGGGAAATAGAAATTGCTTTCTCTTAGTTGAAACTGGTAAAAAGAGCTTCTAAATTCTCAGGTGGCATATACTGCTTCCTGAGTTGGAAATGTTTATAACACCTTGCACATGATTTGTTTTGGTATAGGTATAATGCTTATTTTCCATATGGTCCAGCCTGAGTTGACTCACGCTTGTAGTACTCATCCAGTAATTTGATAAAAGAATTCACAAAATATCATTTACGTCACTATGGCTATATTGTTCTTTTCAATACTGAAGAGAAATTACATTGTAAATATCAGTTGGTATAAAAGGGTTGTATATGCTTTTCTCAAAGGGTCTTACAGATTAGCTGTATCTTCAAACACTGCTGTTTTTAGAGTGCATGTACATGTACATGTATATGTTTAGGATGTAAAGGGGCAATCTGTAACTTACCCATCCTTTTTTTTTTTTTTTCATTGAAGTATGCTTTGTGATATAAAACAGGAGTTTTAGGAATTGGACAGCCTTTTTACACTTAAATTTCAAATTTGTCATTGAACAAACAAAATTGTACCTTGCTTGTGTGTTTTTAGTTTACACCAACACGTCAGCAAGACTTGGCCAATGCTATAGCTACATCAATGACTGATTACTGCCAGGATAAATCAGATACTTGTGAAGTGATTGCATCGGTGAGGAGAAGAAGAGATGCAGGCATTCTACAACTCACTTTCAGGTACTTGTAAATTATCTAAATCTGTGAATGGGCTTTTTATCAAACTGACGTTTCAGATATCTTCTTGAAAGAAGAGGTTAAAACATATTTTTTGAAGTTCAAGGCTTCATTTTTTTTAATATGTGATATATATACCAGTATATACCATATATATCTCAGTTTGGCAGGAAAAAAATCTGGTAACTGTGGTTTGTTAAGGAGCATTGCTTGACCAGTTTGAATAAGAGAAGAGAGGGTCTATAACTAATTTGCTGACAAAGAAGCCAACATTTTTCCAACATGTAAAAAAGGAAGAAGTTCTCAGATTTCATGTGACATAGAGTCTTGTAATTTGCCCACAATTCTCCAAATCATAAGATAAACTTCAGTTAAAGGGCCTTCTTACACAGGGGTAAAATTCATCGTATGGAAAGCTGATTAGATTAAAGCTGATTAACTACTCAGCTTTAAAGTAAATTTTTCCTGTGTGAACATTGAACTATACATTGTTCGGACAGACACAAACTCGCGATCTAAAGACCGGTCAGCGCAGGTTACATATAGAAGCTTAGTATCTGTAGCCTGCTTTAAGGCAAGACATTTTGTGTATGAACAGATATTCGTCTTAAACTGGGCAGAGCGAAGATGAGGCGCGCGCTTTGATTGACATGGCAATGCGCAATGGCCCTACTGTGCATATATAGCACTGAATCTGGTAACGATCGCACTGAAATAATATTTGTGTGAAGCTATCGCATGAATTTGAAAGCTGATTAGTTCAAAGCTCTAATCAGCTTTACATACGAAGAATTTTACCCTCGTGTGAGTGTGGCTAGTAGTACAATTACAGTGTGAAAGAAACTGTGTCAAAGTAATTGGGAATGGTTGAGTTTGAAAATGAAAAATATCTAAGTAAATAAAAGTGGTGTCAACCTCTGAGGTTTTCAAACCATCACCATGATAAGGAATCAATTCAGTCTTGTTGAAAACCACGTGCACTGCACACACAGAAATGGGTATATGGGACTACATGCAAAAGTGCAAGCCAAACACTTAAGCTGTTTCATGTCATATTTTGCATATGAAAGCATTTGAAGAGCAATCTTTTTCAGCAGACATTTCTACTATGATGCCCTTTCAAAATTCAATTCCCTTCTGGATCTCTACATATGAAATTTGAACAGAGTACCTTCCTAGGGGGTTGTAATCACTTTGCTAAAGAATTTTCTTTTTATTTCTGTGATCTCAGTGAAGAGGATGTAGAGTTTCTGGGTACCGCTGCTGTTGAGAACAACCTTCACATCACCACCTGGGTGCGCAACCCCAGCATGGTCGGCGAGGATATCGTCAAGGGCATCGAACCCGAGATCGTACAAACCTCTCTTATGGAAGAGACCTCGCAAACAACAATCAAAGACATCATGGGAGAAGGGTTTGAATACAGCGTGGCCCCCAATGTGCAGAATCCTACCGAAGAACCAGGAGGTACGGAACCTCCTCCAGAGGGTCTGGAACCCTGGGCCATAGCATTGATAGTCGTTGGTAGCTTTGCCTTGATTATAACTGCTGTAGTAGGACTAGAGATCAGGTAGGTAGATTTCTACTTTTTGGACCAAGATGGAACCATTTGTTAAAGGCATTGGCTAACTTTGTGAGTAGCTGATTTTAAAAATTCTCAAACTAAGATGAAACATGTGTATGAGTTCTTGTATTTGTACTCAAAAACCCTGAAACCAACCAAAATTTGGAATGAAAAGTGTAAGTTAGACGCAAACGGCAATTTTATTATCCTTGGTCTCACGAGACAATCACTAAGAGGACCACTTTGCTTAAATTTGAAAATGCCGTTATGTGCCTCCCGCCGCGTGATACGCCAATACACACAGTACGGTAAGGTGAGTCATACACTCCTTTATGTGTATTCTGTGCAACCGACCCTCGTATATTTTTCAAACATTGGTTCACATTTTTTATATTTAAAAATACTTCCTGTGGATATTATACTTTGAAACTTTCAGACTGGTATTTTTACACTATAACCCTTATGTTTATCCCATTTTCAAGGTAAAACAAGATTTTTTTAAATCATAACAATGTTAACTAATGTCTTTAAGTGTATCATCCATTAAGTAGTTCATGTGTGTAAGTCCATAAACCTGTTGGACACTAAGCCTGACATAACTTGGGCTAGGGTCTAAAAAAAAAATATCTTATGCTGAAATCAAATCGTGCTCTACGGGTTATATGGACACCCTGTCTGAAAGGGGAATTCCACCTTTCTTGGTTTCAATAGGATTAGAAAAACTGGAAGAGCTGATTAGGGAGGATGAAATATGAATATGCGTCTTTGTGTTGTGCGAAAGAACGCGTCCGGAATGCAAAATAGAGAATTATTGAAAATCACATTTTTCAAACAAGGATTGATAATTTCATGGGTAGCATGAAGACCTTGTAGGTTGTTTTACGATCTTCTTGTGGTATGATCTTTGCTAAAAACATGTTTCAATATGTCAGAATAGACACTTCAATTTCTGCATTTTTATTGTCTGCATTCTGGCGTGTTCTTTTGCACAACGACATAAAGATAAAGTGCCTTAATATTTCAAGTCGTAATTGATCAAACAAAATTAGCATCCTTATGATGCATCGGGTGAAGACCTCTTCCATTTGATCAGTTCTAGAAAAAAAAAAAAATATGCTTCCATTTTCCCCCAGAGATAGTTTTGAAACTTGTGAATGTGATTTCAGGTTACTTGCTAACCCTGTATGTAATATTTGCATCACATTACAGTGGTAAAAAAAATGATCAAATATGAAATTTATGAAATTGGGAATGACTGATTCAGGCTCATGTGTGGGAATTGCAGAACTGTATTTGCTTTTTCAGGGTGTTTTTTTTTTTTTT
>CM057157.1:8910516-8927411 GCA_029962745.1 Echinometra lucunter | reverse complement strand
AACTGTATGGATCATACATGCACCTATCATATGTTCACATTTACTTTGAAGGCTACTCTGACCTTGCTGAGGAGGGGATGTGGAAATGGGTCACATGTGAGTCACCTGACGAATGGCAGAAGAGTCTCTGGGCACCGGGCTATCCACAGAATGGCAGAGATGACTGCGGTGTATTCGACCCGGATACAAAGACCATCTACGATCAGGTCTGTGATGTGATGGATATCAACTACATCTGTGAAGTTACACCAAAAGGTAAGATCTTTCATAAAATATAAGATCATACTGAGGTATGGATGAATGATACCATCTAATACATATTATAGAACCATTTATATTATGTACCTCCTACCAAGGTAGAAGAGATGGTGCACACATTGTGTATGTGCATGAATCCTATAACTGTATTAAAGATATTTGTAAAGGCTTGTTCAGATATGGCGCGACAAATCCCCTCGACAAATCACAGCAAAATTTTTAGTGTACAAGTCATGGGATATGAGGTGGCAAAAAAAATGTCGTTGAGGCATGAGGCATTTTTTTTCTTTTTTGTCGCCTGGCTGCAAAAATCTGTGGACCAATTGAATTCTTTAAAAAGCTCAGACTGTGTTGTCATAAATTTGTCTGCTCAACTTTTGACAAAAATTTCCTTTATTGGAGAGTTGACACATTAATGCACCTTCATTAATATAAGTGGAATGGTTTGTCACACCATATCTGAGCACTAAAAATGTTGTGGGGGTTTGTCGTGCCATATCTGAACGAACCTTTAAGCTCTTGTCTTGCATTGAAAACCACATTATTAATTTGATGTTATTTCTTCTTTCTTCTAAATTCTTTTGATCATGATAATTTCTGTGAAAAATGTGATCATCCAAATTTTACAAATCCTCTGATAATATCAAAACTGAGATTATATATAAGTTCCTTTGATCACACAGATCATTGCTTGTAGTTCTAGGAGCCTTAATTTCTCTTGCAGCCATTTTTTCTTTTTGATACAGATTTCAGTATTGGGGATGACAATGTGTTCAATCTCAATGCCACCGCCATTGCTTGGGATACCGTAAGAGTCACATGGAATGTGTCGGAGTATAACTGTGATGTGATTGCTTACAACATCTACTATCTCGATACCTTCATGGGAGGTCAACCCATGCGTGGTAAGTCTCTGCTCATGCTTCTCATCATCTCTTACATACTCCCCATGCCCATGTGACAAATCTTGATAATTAACCCTTAGAATACTATGCCTAAGATAACTCAAGCTGGGGTCTATGGAAATGTGTGGTATACCAACATCACATTGTGCTCAACAGGTTAATTGTTATTTATTCCTGTAAAGGTAACCTACCGATATCACAAGAGATATTTCATGTATGTTAACCCCATAGACATATGATAAATTTACTAGACAAAAAGCAGCATGCACGGATATCATTACGCGAATGACATTAGGCCCCGCCTCTTTCGGATCATTTGAAGGGGCCGATAAGCACCCGTTATTGCCATGATATCGATAACGCTGTTGCATTATTCATATCTATTGTGCGCATTAATTTTATTGTGACACTTTGATTTAACGCGCATCTACTGCGCATTTGTTAGGCATTTATTGTGCATTTATTGCGCATGCGGTAAGCTGATGCGTGTAATGTTTCATAATGCGTACAACAAATGCTACTAGTTGGAAGCATCTTACAAAATGAATTATTCATTTTTGATCATGAATATTGATGGTGCTTAGGTCGGCCTTCTGATGAATCTGGACGAAATGGCGGAGCTTTAGGGGCCTGGATAACCCATTGACCGCTGAATTCTCTCATTTCTATAGGTTTAATACAGGAGCCAACCGGCTCCCGTAGGCAAAGGGTGGATTTAAAGGGTTCCATGCTGGTATATTGCAGTATGTTAATGATATGAAGTATTTTCAAAAGATGCTGCAATTTTACATATCAAAATTCATTCAGGCTTATCCATTACAAGCATATGCTTACTGGGATTTGCACCTTCTTTCAGGTATTCTTTCAAAACATTGTGTTTTCTTATTTTATTTGAATTGGTTGTTATATGTTACAAAATCAATGGAAGGAAAATGCTAATTTGTATGCAGTTGAATTGATCTCAAAATCAATTGAAGGAAAATGTTCATTTGTATGCAATTGAATTGATCTCATGAGAAAGTTCAAGACAACTTTTCAGTAGATTACAAAAAATTTTCCCTTTTTTGTTTTTGTTTTTTTTTTTTTGAGGGGAATGTACTAGTTTTATTTACTAACTGCCCGTTATTTTTTATTTTTAATCTTTCAAGATTTGTGAAAAAAGACAAGTCAACTGTAGAACCTAAATTTTGCCTTTAAAAAGCTACTTTCCTTCATACTGAGTTTGTTTATTTGTTTTTTAACATGTAATTGTACTTGTATTGAGTTATTTTTCTTCTTGTTTTGCATTAGCTTTGGTATATGGTGGAGAAGTAGACAGCTACGATCTTACGATGTTACAGCCTAGCACACGTTACAGTATCAGTGTGTCCGCTGAAAGAACAGATCTAGAGCTACCCCAAGTGGATCCTGTTTATGTCACAACACCAGAAGGTGATGTTCAATTTTAACTTTCACTTCATAACACTCTTTAGTTTAAAATCAGTGTAAAAATTGCCCTAGGAAAATAACAAAGATGGTCATTTTAGGCAGAAAAAAGTATATAACAATGATTACGTACCTGCTGAAAGTTATCATGCTTTTGGAACCGCAAGTCTTTTGTATCATTTGATACCAAACTCATAAATAGATTTAAAGGCTGACATTTTATCACATGCACAGAACATTATGTAGAATTATGATGCATGTATATCAGGGATGGAGTCGAGGCCGGCCTCGAGGTCACATTTTGCCGGCCTTGGCCTTGGCCTCGGTCCGAGTCCCCTGTACAAAGTCTATGGGAGAAATTTTTATCCAGCGGCCTCGTGACTCGGAACTGCCGGCCTCGACTCCATCACTGATGTATATGAGTGCTTGAATAATTATACAGCAATGACTCCCAAACCTCTCTAAATATTGATATAAAACTGCAATAACTTATTTGTTATAGGTGCTTTTAATACTGACATGGGCCTAGTGTCATATTTTTGTCAACAGCTACCCAAATGGAAATGTAGGAGGAAGGGGGGGGGGCAAAATCCACGTCTTGAACAGTGAGGTAACAAGGATATAGTGTAAGACACCATTATCTGGTTGATGTAATTTTCAGTTGGAACCTATCCTCAAAGGAAAATTAGACAGAATGTGTATTTAACAAATTGCTTTTGGAGGCTAATACGTGAACTGTGAATGAACTTTCAAAATTTGCACAGTTATAGTAGCCTTTCAACTGTTTATTATTTTAGTATTCATGTTTAATTACTCTTTCATCTACAACCCTACACGTCAGGACCCTGCCCAGCTTACTATGAGATTGGACCCAACGGTGGATGCTACCGATTCATCACCAGTCAGTATGGCTCTATGTGGGCCGATGGAAGGAGTGGATGTGAAGGCTCAGATGCAGACTCAGATCTGGTCGTCATCGATGACCAGATGGAGCTTGATTTCATCGTGAATCGCACAAAAGAGTTTGATTCTCTGAGGGACTGGTGGATAGGTGAGTGTATCTTCTTGTTCATCTATTCTTGCTTCATCGTCATCATCATCATCATTATCATGATCACCAGCACAACCATCATCATTATCATCACCACACCTCCACCATCATAATCATCATTAGCATCATCATTTTCATGTTGGTTTTCTCTATAGCATTTCCCAAAACTATACACTATCTATTTGTAGCCAGCGCTGCACATGTTGCCTGTTCTTTAATCTTTCTCTATTAAAGCTTCTGATTACTGTTCTTTCGTTTTGCACATCATCATTCCTCTTTCTTTCATGTTTTTTTTTACTCTACCTTTTTATCTGCGGCACTTCATCTCTGAAAAGTCCAACGTTCTCACGTTTGTCTGTAGAGCCCATGACTATCCACAATTCCAAATCACAGTCATACATGTATAACCTTGGAAATACTGGAAGAAAATAGTCTTGTGAAATTTTTCCCTCAGGGGGATTTACTAAATCTGTGTTATATGTGGACGTATTAGGCTTAGTAATGAATGCCTTGAAAGAATTCCATGTTTGGTCAAACACAGCCCAAGTTGTTTTTATTGAAATCTGTTGGAGAACAAAACTGCCCAACATTAGCAAAAGGAAGCAAGTGACAAAGTGACATTTCCTGTAAAAGAGCAAAATGTATCTGTCATTTGCACTGTTATCAAGGCAATGCCATGATGCTTGCCTAACATATTTCTTAGCAGGATGAGTGTTCATGCATAAATTTTGCCTGGAAGAAGAGCACACTAGGTAAAATGTGAAAATATCAATAAATCAAGTTTGTTTGATATGTTAGGCATTTTATCTTTATGTCATTGTGCGAAAGAATGCATCCGGAACACAAAATACAAAAATGCAAAAAATTAAAATATCTATTTTGACATATTGGAATAGAATTTTAGCAAAGATCATGCCACAAGAAGATTGTATATCAATTTACAAGGTCTACATGCTACCCGTGAAATTAATCATTGTTTGAAAAATTTGATTTTCAATAATTTTCCATTTTGCGTTCCGGATGCGTTCTTTCACACAACGACAAAGATAAGATGCCTTACTTGCTTCCTTTTGTTAAAGTAGGGCAGAAAAAAGTGTGATACATCGTTGGTCTTTTGAGTTTTCAGTATTCATGTATTTTTCATGAAGTTGGCACTTTCTTACATATTTCTGAAAATTATGTTTGTATAGCCTCACCATGTGACATCACTTTGTTAGAGGACTCCTTGTGGCATGATTGAATCAAGAGCACAATAACTTGTAGATTATGACCATAGACATATAACCCGATCCAAAATAAAAGTAGACTTTCCATGAAATTTACTAGACGAAAAGCAGCACACTCGGATATCGTTGTGCCAATTGCATTAGACCCCGCCTCTTTCGGATCATTTGAAGGAGCCGATAAGCACCCGTTATCGCCATGATATCGATAACACTGTTGCATTATTCATATCTATTGCGTGTATCAATTTTATTGTGACACTTTGATTTAATGCGTATTTGTTGCGCATTAATTGTGCATTTCAGTATTGCGCATGTTTTAAGCTGATCTGATGGGCGTGATGTTTTAAAACATGCACAAATGCACGGTACTCCTTGGAATCATGTTACAAAATGAATTATTCATTTTTGATCATGAATATTGATGGTGCTTAGGTCGGCCTTCTAATGGATCTGGACAAAATGGTGGAGCTCTAGGGCCTGATTATGACATACATGTACACTACTGAGTATATGATCAATGAATATAATGACAAATGAATACATAATCGAAATGAATAAATTGATAAGTATTCAGTAGTATTGACATGCAAATGCAATTGAGACAGATATTCAATTTTCTCTTTTGCAGGATTTTCTGACTTCTCTGTGGAGACTGATTGGCGATGGGTGACATGTGATGCCCCTACTGACTGGCAGAACACTCTTTGGGAGACTGGCTACCCTAGAAATGGTCTTCATGACTGTGGGGCTCTCAGCTCAGACAGCAGTCGAGTCGTTGATGCTGTCTGCGATGATCGCAACTATTATATCTGTGAGATTACACCAAAAGGCAAGTTTAATAATAGTGTCGAATTACATGACTTTTGATAGTATGTACTCCATGGATGTTTGAAAAATACAGGTAACATCATATGACTTACGTTATTATGATTAATGTAGCATGATGGCGGTGCACTTTCTGAAGGTTTTGTCCACAAAACCAGGTCATTCATTGGTATTGTTAGCCTATATAATTTGTATATTGATCAGTATTTGTAACTGGAAAGGCACTCTGTGAAATGCACCTTTGTTTTGGGTTGTTTTTTTTTTTTTAACAAGTAGAAGGACTTTTCAATCACTCTCCTTTTTAATAATAAAATCCTACCTTTGCGCACAGCATTTTTTTTTGTTCGAAAGAAGGAAATGATAGTCACGGTTTTTAATCCTTTTAATATGAAAGCTTTATTATTCTCTTCTGAGCATTTGTTCCACGAATGTTGACCAATGGGATAGGAAATGTGCTCCCAAATTGCTATTACTTGAGTATCCTCATCAGTCTTTTATGGGTTTTCAGCCTGATTTTATGGTTAAATAGCCATGGATCATCACTGCTCATATGTTATGTTTTACCAATGGCTTCACAGTATCTTATCACTCTTGATATTATAGATTTTACCAATGCCGACATGAACGTAAACAAGGTGATGGCTTCCCCTATGTCAAACTCTGAGGTACTTGTCACATGGCTACCTTCCAACATCACATGCAATGTCTATGGATACAAGATCTATTATGGCATACAAGGAGAGCCATTTGATGGTAGGAACTCTACTCTCCTTTTCAAAAAGAAAGATGATTTAGCTTCATTCATTCTTTCTCCTCTTACTGCTTTTCTAACATAAGGGTAATATGTTCTATATTATCAGTGAAGAAAAAGAAAAAGGAAATGTGTTGTCAAATTCAATTTTCGCATTACAGTATTTGTCAATTTCAAGTTGTTCTGGTTAGATTCGCATTTAGTTTTGCATTACTGAGCAAGTTTAGCTTTAGATTAAGAGCACTATCGAGATCGATATGTGTTAAGATTGAAAAGTTTTATCATTATTGTATAATTTTCAGTCATTTTTTCAACACATATTCCAAAGCATCTTCATACAAAAAATATTTTGTTTTGTTTTTGATTACTTCTTTGTCTTTGATTTTATGCTCATATTTGTTTCAGTCACTCAATTCCATGTAGCCTATGGTGGCAATATGACATCTAAGATTGTTTCTGATCTGTCTCCATCAATGACCTATGAATTCCATGTTGCTGCCCTGATCCCTGACAGACTGGAGTTACCAATGGTTGGGCCAACTAACGCAACAACTTATTCAGGTAGATCTGTAATGGATACCTTGTTCATTTGATATACATGCTCTCTTTCGTGCATATCATTTCTACTCTTATCCTTGACCTTCTCTGCTCAATGTATGGCTCCAGGGCACCGTTTCATGAAAGTTGTCAGCCCTGACAAGTTGTCATTCTCTGACAATTTCAGTGAAATCCTCGGTTTTGATTGGCTGAGAAGCACTGGTCACTGACTGTTACTATCATAATGGTAATTGTCAGAGAATGACAACTTGTCAGTGCTAACAACTTTTCATGAAACATTGCCCAGATTAAACCATCCGAAGACCAGTTGTCAACAGGATCACAGATCAAGGGTCAGCCATGACTCACAATATCCTGACAACATGCCATTTGTAATAACTCAGAGCTCCAACTAATTCAGAGAGGCCATTACCATAATCAGCCTGGTGGCAGGCCATGAATTGATGAGCGGGAAAAATGCATTTCATAGTTTGACCATTGGTCTACTCAACCAATTTCTGTCCATATATTTTTTTATTTGGGGACAGTGATGACTTAGAACTTGAACTATCAAGACAAAGAATTTAATATTGGACTAATTTTATACATCCAAGACTTGATCTTGGAAGATGTTACATGTTACAATGTAAGACAATGGATATCAAGGTACAATGTAGTCGTTTGATAATCGTTAATCCATTGAATACTATGTCCAAGATATTGGGCTGGGGTCTATGGAAAATGTGTGTGATACCAAGATGAAATTGTACTCAATGGATTAAGACTTATTTCACTATTTCACTGTAAATTTTGAAGCAACAGTTACATGTATATCAAGTGAATAACGAGATGATACTTTGGATAGGCTGTATTGAAATGCTCTCAATCCTCTTTGTAATGTTTATTGTATCACAGAATGTGGACGGACCATCGTAGACAGTGATGGCATGATCATGAGTGCTGACTATCCGAATGGATACTACGGACCGGAGACTTGTGAATGGCTTGTCAGTGCTCCCATGAATCAGTATGTCCTTCTGCAGGTAAATACCTTCTTGGAAAACAGATGCATCAGAAGAGTACTCCTACAAATGCTCTCGACGTATGCTCTGACAGCAAATGCTCTGACGACATATGCTTCAGGCTCTATTCTGTCAGAGATACCTGGTTGAGGATAGGGTGGCTATTGGGTTTTAGGTTTGATAGTTTTAAGGTTTAGGTTAAGGTTTTGTATTTGGCCGAGGTTTGAAGTTTAGAATTCAGTTAATTTATAAAATTGGCATGTATTAAACTTTGCTGGAACAAAAAAAAGGGGGGATGAGAACCTTGATGGAAGAGAGTACTTTATACGCCAATATTTTCGCGTACAGATATTTTTGCGAATCACAGGCTCACGGACATTTTCCCGAGCGCAAGAGCAGGTCTTGCAGTTAACTTATTTGTACATAAAAGAGCCATATCGGCAGATCCGGAGGATTTATTTTTTTATTATTTTTTCCAATACCATTACATTCGTAGCCTGCGATAAACAAAGAAAGCCATCATGAAACCCCTGATTTCTTGATTTCTAGCGTGTTTTCAGCGACTCTCTTTCTTACCATCCCACAAAAGCCCTGCACGCTTTGGAAAAATGGAACCGATTCTGCATTTTTGGTAGCAGAATTGGGCTTCTTAATAGGGGTTTTGGAGGTGACCATGTACGGAGTTAACTTGTGGTGATTTTCTCTGTGTGTTATACGCTACACACGGAGAAAAGGACTGCTGCACTTTCTGCATGCACTTGCATGGCAATGGCAACAATGTGCCGATGAGGCCGTAAGGCAAATGTACGTGTGGATATTTTCGCATGTTGTTAAATTCACGATTGGTGAGTGATTCCCGAAATTTGCGAAAATAAAACCACTGCGAAAATTTCAGCTCATACAGTACTTCTCAAAAGTTTGTTTTGACTCGTTTGCAAACTTGGTGCTACCATATAGCTTAAAATCGTGAGCTTTTGCAGAATGAGTCGTTTGGCATAGGTTAGTACCTCCCTTAATTTACTTGTTAACATTTTCATTGTATTGTATTTTTGTGGCATTTAGATTCTTGACTTTGACACCCGTGCCGGAACCGACTTTGTGGTGATTGGTAGTGGCATGGACTTTGCGTCAGAGACCACTCTCTACGTTCTCTCAGGGTCCAAGGACAATGCAGGAAGTACACCCATCCCTGACAAGATACTTGGTCCTGAACAACACCTGTGGATATCCTTCAAGACATCAGAATCAACCCTTGATTATGCAGGATTCCAGATGGCTGTCACCATGGTTACCCAAGGTAAAAATTACATAAGGACTTTCTCTTTTTTTTAAAAAAGAAAAGGCAACTTAGTTGAAAGAAAGGGCAAGAAGAAAAAAAAGGAAACTAAAAGTCGGTATCTTCAGTGATAAACTGGGTATGAGAAATAAGTCTTTTCACATCTTTGAATATCCATGAAGACATCAGCATTGACCTTAGATTGTACAGTTTCCCAGATGGATGTTTCAGTAGTCATCAATGTTAAATTGTGAGTGAGGAAGTGGTCCACGTACAAGAAAGAAATATGGAAGTCAGTTGAAATTCTGTAACCTTAGCACTATGTGGGATATGTGATATAAATCTATTTAACCCATTTGGATATCCTTCATCATTTGATTTGACCCTTGATGAAGCTGGTCATGCAAGGTATGATTGTACTGTGGGACTGGCCCATGTTCAAGAAAGTAGTAGGCATTTTAGCATATAGTTTGTAGTTTTGGCACTGTATGGAATATTATAAATAAGTTTATATAACACTTAATTAGATCCCTGTCATTTGATTGGTTGTTTGATATTGATCATTTGTCCCATTCACTATGACATCATCATTCGTGGAATTGTGGCTCCATTTACCGTGCAATCTTGGATCCATACAGTTTGCTCCATTGCACGAACGCCGAGAGCCTGGCACACTACGTACGTAAAACGCTTGCGTTTGCAGTGTGCACCACGCGGCACCACGAACAGCGCGCTAGCATATAGCGCTATTGATTTATTGCGATTTGGTCTATTTTTGGGTGTCATATAAAACAAATAATGAATGTTTTTTCATTCGTGCAATGGATCAATAATTTCATCTTTCACCTCATGAAATATTCTGTTCATTGCACTCATAAACATTCATTATTTGTATACTAATCCACACATTCGGATGCCCTTTCACATATCAGAAAGAATACTACATGGCACCAATTAACCCAAGCAATGTCACCCTTTTTGAAGTCTAAGATTTTTATCTGTTCTAACATATGAAGGACCCGGTACACCAGACAGACAGTATGATGACATTGATGAAGAAGGGACTTTCTCATCACCAGGATGGCCAAACCAGTATCAAAATTTTGTGGTATTATATCTTACTCTTTATTCGCTTAATGTGATGTGATTTCTATGTGTATGCAGAGATTATCTGTGCCATTGTGAGATTGTTTAATGGCATGTACAATTTTTAAGGATATAATCAGTTTTTCCTCAATGAGTAAAGAACAAAACAAAGTTTAATTCAGAAAACTGTCTTTCTTTTGTTGCCGTTATTCTACCAACCCTGAAATTTGTGAGCAAGCCTCATCCATTCCTGAGGACTTTTTCAGGCAAGTGATTCTACAGACATTTTCTTGCTGTCTGTTGCCTGCAGATCATTAGAGCAAAGATAAGTGACAATGAGTAACCAAAAATAGAAATTTAATTTGTCACTACCGATTTCATGGAATCTTCCGTTGCCATATAACATTAAAACTACATGTACCTTTGTTTCCAGAAACATTTGTGATGGATTGTACACAATCTTCTAATTTCTAGGAGATCATTCATCTGTACTAAATCACTTCATGTGTATTTCATTAGGACCTAACTTGGACCCTGATCGCTCCAAAGACTGGGCGTGTCCGCATCACCTCCTTGGAGGGCTTCCTGGAACCCAACTACGACACGCTCACCATCGGTTACGGAAACCCAGACTCTTCTGTTCTCAACTCCTACACCGGGGAGTTTAAGCTCACTGAGACCTTGGAGTCTCCTACGTACACCTTCTGGGTGCGGTTCCAAGCAGATGAGACCGTATCTGATAAAGGTTTTACTCTTTACTGGGAGTCATTCGATGATCAAGGTACACTTAGCTTATTTGTTTTTATCTTTGTTTCAATGTTGATTTGTTATTTGCCCTTTTTACCTTATTGTACACAGAACAATTAAAGAAAATAAAGTTTACTGTAAAAGTTTACACATGACTTCTAGATAAAGCTTTGTATTGTTTCTAAGGGCCTGGAGAGCATGACAACATGTTGTTTTGCGAATAAAAGCTAACGTCCTACCAGCTCTGAGTCAATGATGTTTACTGCGGCGAGAAGTATCTTTTTTATGAAAGTTTGAAGAGTCTTAGTTTGCTTTCTATGGTGATCCTCAAATTGGCATTGTTGCTTCAAAATGCCAGGTTTAGGAGAACTCCCAATATGTTTTGTAAGCAAATTTCATATTTTCCCCATTAACTCTGAAGGTGCAGCTTGTCTTCTTCTTAGCTCAATATATATCATGGGAAAATGTATTTGACAGATGTTGAGTTTGCAAAGATACAAGCAGCATCTTGAGAGATAATGGATAAAATATGAAATTTTGTGTACAAAACGTATTGAGTTGTTCTTCTATTTTGAAGCAACTTTGCTAATTTGAGGATCGCCACAGAAAGTAAATTGAGCCTTTAAAACTTTCATGACGTCCTCATTTCGGAACTGTTTTGGATGAAACTTTTTGTAAAATTGCTTCTCGCTATCCTCTCTTTTCATTCCAACCGATTTTCCCCCAAGGTGTTATTCTCCTTTAAGTAGATATACCAAAATACAAAAATGACAGTATGATTAATTCCATGAAAAATCTTTTTTTTTTTTTTTTTAAATTCCCTGTGCCTTTTTAGATTTCTGTGGAACCCAAGAACTGTTAGAGGGTTCTGGGAGCATAATGTCACCAAACTTTCCTGAGCCTTACCCTGACAATCAAGAATGTACATGGTTTATTAGACTACCAAGTATGAGTCATCTCGTAAGGGCCGAGTTTACTGCATTCTCACTGGAAGCTGAGTAAGTTTTTGCCTTTCAGGCACTTCGTTATTGTAGTTTTACCACATATTCCGTAGCATTTTCTGCTCTGCAGCCAATTTTCAACACTAATCAAGATATTAACCTCAACCCTGGACTTAGCATCATATAACAAATCCTAGCCATAAACCTAGGAAGTACCAGGTTGACCTGAATCTTAATTCTGTATCTTTGACACAATAAAGCCCCTCATAAAACCTTGGATAATGATTTATTTTTTTTAGGTTGTAATATGGCATATGAAATGGACATGCATTCATACATTTATGGATATACATTCCTTCTCAAAATTTTCTTTAAATCATGTTATAATTGCATAACTTGACAAAATCTAGTGGTATGAACAGTCATGTGTGGAATGGTTGGCGATATGTTTCCATTGTCTGACTTATTCATCAGTTTAGCTTGCACTTAGCAAAATTTATCATGTCAATCACCGTTTGCTCCAGTTAAGAAATAGTGTGTAATCTGTTGCTTTAGGTTATAGTGTAATAGAATTTTCATTCATTGCATTTCTTTTCCCCCCCAAAAGTCATGATTTCTTGATAATTGGATCAGGGAAGACAATCAACGAGGAAGTGATTGCTATTCTAACAGGAAACTCCCTCCCTGCTCCCGTTGAGAGCACTAGTTATCGTATGTGGCTACAGTTCAAGTCTGATGAGTCTTTCTCATCCTCTGGATTCTTCTTGGAGTACACTAGCATTGAGAACCCAGGTAAAGATTAGAATTAGAATAAGGATATTTCATGGATTAGACAGGCTTCAGGCCCATTCATTTGCTTCTGATACTCTTCAATTTGAAATGTTGTCTGTTCAGTGCCAGAAGGGTGTTAACTCATATCATGTTATACAGACTCAACGCCCTTCTGGCTCCACACAGACGACATAAATATAAGTAGATCCTTTTGTAGTATGTGTATTCTCTCTTTAATTCTAAATGTTTAGAGTGTTGGTTATGGGAAATAATTTCATTTCAATCAATATCAAATGTACATGTACATTCTTTCAAGAAATAATAGCCCAAACATCCACTCTCAAGACCAGTGCTCTTCTTTGAAAAGCAGTCCTAAAAGACAAAAACCCACACATGAATGTGTATTATAGTGAGCTATAATTGCATTGAGCAGTAATATTGGGAGCATTTCATCAATGTCACTCCATTGCTACAGGGATTTTCTAACTTACTTTTCACTCTCTGTACAGAACCACCTACAGAGTACAATGAGATAACTGATACTGTGATCTTTATTGTACAGGATGAACCTGTAGGATGGGTAAGTCTTGATGTAGTACCTGCCATTTCTGTGTCATATTAGACTCCCTTTTCTGCCATACAGTAATAAAAATCTGAACTTTAAACGTCAATTTTTGTAATTCCTTGTTTCAATGTGAAATTATCTTTAGTGACAAAAACAGACTTCACCAAGTATATTATCGGTTTCTTGTTCGCAGGGAAATAGAAATTGCTTTCTTTTAGTTGAAACTGGTAAAAAGAGCTTCTAAATTCTCAGGTGGCATATACTGCTTCCTGAGTTGGAAATGTTTATAACACCTTGCACATGATCTGTTTTGGTATATGTATAATACTTATTTTCCATATGGTCCAGCCTGAGTTGACTCAGGCTTATAGTACTCATCCAGTAATTTGATAAAAGAATTCCCAAAATATCATTTACGTCACTATGGCTATATTGTTCTTTTCAATACTGAAGAGAAATTACATTGTAAATATCAGTTGGTATAAAAGGGTTGTATATGCTTTTCTCAAAGGGTCTTACAGATTAGCTGTATCTTCATACACTGCTGTTTTTAGAGTGCATGTACATGTACATGTATATGTTTAGGATGTGAAGGGGCAATCCGAAACTTACCCATCCTTTTATTTTTTCCATTGAAGTATGCTTTGTGATATAAAACAGGATTTTTAGGAATTGGACAGCCTTTTTACACTTAAATTTCAAATTTGTTATTGAACAAACAAAATTGTACCTTGTTTGTGTGTTTTTAGTTTACACCAACACGTCAGCAAGACTTGGCCAATGCTATAGCTACATCAATGACTGATTACTGCCAGGATAAATCAGATACTTGTGAAGTGATTGCATCGGTGAGGAGAAGAAGAGATGCAGGCATTCTACAACTCACTTTCAGGTACTTGTAAATTATCTAAATCTGTGAATGGGCTTAATATCAAACTGATGTTTCAGGTATCTTCTTGAAAGAAGAGGTTAAAACATATTTTTTGAAGTTCAAGGCTTCATTTTTTTAATATGTGATATACATACCAACTGTCCCCTCTCAGTATGGCAGGAAAAAAAATCTGGTAACTGTGGTTTGTCAAGGAGCATTGCTTGGCCAGTTTGAATAAGAGAAGAGAGGGTCTAGAACTAATTTGCTGACAAAGTAGCCAACATTTTTCCAACATGTAAAAAAGGAAGAAGTTCTCAGATTTCTTGTGACATCGAGTCTTGTAATTTGCCCACAATTCTCCAAATCATAAGATAAACTTCAGTTAAAGGGCCTTTTTTACACAGGGGTAAAATTCATCGTATGGAAAGCTGATTAGATTAAAGCTGATTAACTACTCAGCTTTAAAGTAAATTTTTCCTGTGTGAACATTGAACTATACAATGTTCGGACAGACACGAACTCACGATCTAAAGACCGGTCAGAGCAGGCTACAGATACAAACTTAGTATCTGTAGCCTGCTCTAAGGCAAGACATTTTGTGTATGAACAGATATACGTCTTAAACTGGGCAGAGCGAAGATGAGGCGCGCGCTTTGATTGACATGGCAATGCGCAATGGCCCTACTGTGCATATATAGCACTGAATCTGGTAACGATCGCACTGAAATAATATTTGTGTGAAGCTATCGCATGAATTTTAAAGCTGATTAGTCCAAAACTCTAATCAGCTTTACATACAAAGAATTTTACCCCCGTGTGAGCGTAGCTGGTAGTACAATTACAGTGTGAAAGAAACTGTGTCAAAGTAATTGGGAAAGGTTGAGTTTGAAAATGAAAAATATCTAAGTAAATAAAAGTGGTGTCAACATCTGAGGTTTTCAAACCATCACCATGATAAGGAATCAATTCAGTCTTGTTGAAAAACACATGCACTGCACACACAGAAATGAGTAAATGGGACTACATGCAAATGTGCAAGCCAAACACTAAAGCTGTTTCATGTCATAATTTGAATATGAAAGCATTTGAAGAGATATCTTTTTCAGCGGACATTTCTGCTATGATGCCCTTTCAAAATTTGATTCCCTTCTGGATCTCTACATATGAAATTCGAACAGAGTACCTTCCTAGGGGGTTGTAATCACTTTGCTAAAAAAATTTCTTTTTATTTCTGTGATCTCAGTGAAGAGGATGTAGAGTTTCTGGGTACCGCTGCTGTTGAGAACAACCTTCACATCACCACCTGGGTGCGCAACCCCAGCATGGTCGGCGAGGATATCGTCAAGGGCATCGAACCCGAGATCGTACAAACCTCTCTTATGGAAGAGACCTCGCAAACAACAATCAAAGACATCATGGGAGAAGGGTTTGAATACAGCGTGGCCCCCAATGTGCAGAATCCTACCGAAGAACCGGGAGGTACGGAACCTCCTCCAGAGGGTCTGGAACCCTGGGCCATAGCATTGATAGTCGTTGGGAGCTTTGCCTTGATTGTAACTGCTGTAGTAGGACTAGAGATCAGGTAGGTAGATTTCTCCTTTTTGGACCAAGATGGAACCATGTGTTAAATGCATTGGCTAACTTTGTGAGTAGCTGATTTAAAAAATTCTCAAACTAAGATGAAACATGTGTATGAGTTCTTTAATTTGTACTCAAAAACCCTGAAACCAACCAAACTTTGGAATGAAAAAGTGTAAGTTGGACGCAAACGGCGATTTTATTATCCTTGGTCTCACGAGACAATCACTAAGAGGACCACTTTGCTTAAATTTGAAAATGCCATTATGTGCCTCCCGCTGCGTGATACTCCAATACACGCGGTACGGTAAGGTGAGTGATACGCGCATGTGCACTCCTTTATGTGTATTCTGTGCACCAGCCCCTCGTATATTTTTCAAACATTGGTTCACATTTTTGATATTTAAAAATACTTCCTGTAGATATTATACTTTGAAACTTTCAGACTGGTATTTTTGCACTATCATCCATTAAGTAGTTCATGTGTGTAAGTCCATAAACCCGTTGGACACTAAGCCTGACATAACTTGGGCTAGGGTCTAAAAAAAAAATGTCTCATGCTGAAATCAAATCGTGCTCAACGGGTTATATGGACACCCTGTCTGAAAGGGGAATTCCACCTTGCTTGGTTTCATTTAGATAAGAAAAACTGGAAGAACTGAGGATGAAATATGATTATGCATCTTATCTTTGTGTCATTGTGCGAAAGAACATGTCCAGAATGCAAAATGGAGAATTATTGCAAAACAAATTTTTCAAACAAGGACTGATAATTTCACTAGTAGCTTGAAGACCTTGTAGGTTGTTTTACGATCTTCTTGTGGTATGATCTTAAAACATATTTCAATATGTCAGAATAGACACTTCAATTGCTGCATTTTTATTATCCGCATTCTGGCGTGTTCTTTTGTACAACGACATAAAGATAAAATGCCTTAATATTTCAAGTCGTAATTGATCAAACAAAATTAGCATCCTTATGATGCATCGGGTGAAGACCTCTTCCATTTGATCAGTTCTATAAAAAAAAAGTATGCTTCCATTTTCCCCCAGAGATAGT
>CM057157.1:8881079-8910016 GCA_029962745.1 Echinometra lucunter | reverse complement strand
GCATTCTGGCGTGTGCTTTTGCACAACGACATAAAGATAAGTCCTTAATATTGCACGAGTCGGAATATGGATCAAACAAAATTAAGCATCCTTAGATGCATCGGGGAAGACCTCTTCCATTTGATCAGTTCGAGAAAAAACAAAAAATATCTTCCATTTTCCCCCCAGAGTAGTTTTTGAAACTTGTGAATGTGATTTCAGGTTACTTGCTAACCCTGTATGTAATATTTGCATCACATTACAGTGGTAAAAAAAATGATCAAATATGAAATTTATGAAATTGGGAATGACTGATTCAGGCTCATGTGTGGGAATTGCAGAACTGTATTTGCTTTTTCAGGGTGTTTTTTTTTTTTTCTAAGTGGAAATGATTTAATTGAATCGACTTATTTCTTTTTACTGGTTTTTACACCCCTGCCAAACGAAGTTTGAAGGGGTAATATAGGAATCAGCATAAGGTTGGTCAGTTGCTTATCATTGCAAGAAATCAGGAAAATCTTGCATATCAAAATACTTCTTGATTTTTCGAGTAATGCTCATGAAATATGGCAAGCACATTAGTCCTTAAATGAAGATGTGCAAGACATTATTTTGAATGTGTCAGAAATTGCGTTGCCATGGTGACAGTGTATTATTGCAATAAATCTGGAAATATCTGGTGGATCAAAATACTTCATTTTCCCAGCAATGCTCATGAAATTTGGCACGCATTGGGGTGGGGGTATATTAATCACCTTCAGTTACTGCTTTTTTTTTCAGACATCGCAGAAAAATGAAGAAAAGGCTTTCTGACAATGGAGTTATCGTGGGCTCTGAAGAATATCGTACAGATGGTGAGTCTTTCTCTATATCATAGTTTTGATCAAGTTTCATTTTGAATTTTCCCAACAACAAATGACTCCAGGATGTATCATGGTATGGTATATATGCAACCAGATTATGGATCATATGCTTGGTAGTTTGAGTCCTATTGCACCTTTGATAGGTGTTTTTCCTGAAATACTTGGGATCTCGGGGGGGGGGGGGGGGGGGGGGGGGGTTTAATACAAAAAATAATGATTTCTGGTGATTTTTAAGTGATTTTCTGATGATGCTTTAAAAATACAGTCAACTCTGCCCAAGTCGAATTTCTTGGGACTGAAGAAAGTGCTTCGACTTTGAGAAAATTCGACTTATGAGGGGTCAAAAACAATGGAAAATAAAGGAATGGGACCCAGTACAGACCTTCGACTTAGGCGATTATTCGACTTATGCGACTTCGACTTATGCAGAGTTGTACATGCTCATTTGCTTCTCTCTTCTTATCTGCAAATTGGATTCTCATCATTATATTGTGATAAAATTGATCATTTTCATCTTTCATCTTCGTCTTGAGATGACTTCGTCTCAAGATGAAGTCCCACATGTATTTTGCTCTATTCTTTATTTTTGCACTTGTAAATTATAGGAAGGGACGAACCAGATTATGCAGTACCGTTAAAAGGCCCAACAAAATCTGCTACTGCTGCTCCATTCAGCCAAGAATTCCAGTAAGATATGTATTTGTTTTAGGCGATGAAATCTTTGATGAAAAAAATGAGTAGGAATAGAAATAGGAGTCAGAGAATAGTAGAGGAAGGTAGAGGGAAAAGGAGAGAAAGGAAAAGATAAAGGAAGGGATTGAGAAGGGAGAAGAAGGAAAGGGAGGATAAAGAGAAGGGGGAAATAGGGAATATGTTAAAGTCCCCAGTTTTCCATTTTCTACAATACAATTCCTCAGTTCCTCAGTTCCTCAGTGTTCTAAACTTCAAATTCCATGTACAAAAGATATGATAAAGCAATTGTAAATAGTAAAAATCTTAGAAAAACGTAAGTTACCCTAATATACACACACTGCAGTATGCAGATAGAGCTTGGCGAACACACGCTAAACACTGAGAACAGGTCTGATCCAGATTTTCTGCTTATGCACGGTTTTGTTTTATTGGATTTTGCTTTGTTTTTCATGATTTTCACTGTACTTTTCGTAATGCAAAATTTTGGGGCCTGAAAAATCACGTTTTCTGTGAAATTCTGTGAATTTCGTGTTCTCCCCGACTTCCTTGAAATATTTCCATTTTCCATATTGCGGAAAACTGGGGACTTTAGAATACGTATATTAGGAGCAGGACAGAAGTGGGAGAGGAAGAGGAGGATAGGATGGAAAGGGATGAAGGAGGAGAAGGAGAAGAAGGAGGAGAAGAGGTAAAAGATATAAAAAGGGGAAGGATCAAAATCTTAAAGGGCTACAGCAGGATGAATAGGAAGAATGGAAACAGAAAGAAAAAAAAGGAAGGATGAGCTGAATGAAAAGCCCCAAATGAGAAGATACAACTTGATTTTATTTTGTTGGGCAAAGACAAGCAAAGAAACAAAGAGTAGCATAAAAGAGAGTCTCATATGGGCACTTGGAAAAGAAACAGTTGAATGACTTCACTCCCACAAATTATTTCCTAGTAGTTTAGACACAATATATGAGGCTGTAGGGAGATAAGAAAGGAAAATGTAATGGGAATTTAATGGAATCTAAGTTGGAAGAAGTGTGATATTCTTGAATTTTTTATTTTGGTCGACTCATCTTCACTACCTTTTCTCTCTCTTTTTTTTCTCTCTTGTGTAGGAATGATGGATTTGAGGAAGGAGAGAACACACGGTTTTGACTCATACCTGTTGATGTCTATATATGACAAACTTTCACTTGTAAATTACTCTTACCCCCCCCCACCCCCACTCTATGCATAATTTAGGAATGTTGGTATTTGTTAGCTTGTAAGGTGTTACTGTTACGTGGTTAGTATTTGAAGAGCCTGTATGCATCAGCTAGTTGCAACATCTGCAAAGCTGCCTCCTACAAAAGAAGAAGCAATTTTCTTTATAACCTAAAATACATTGTAAAAATTGTAAGTCATGTCTTATTCCAAGTCCAAGACACTTTCCAAAGAACAGATTCTTTGAACTTTTTCCGTACTAGTATATGAATGCTACATGTATTATTATTATTGCATGTGCAATTTTGACAAATTGGAAAATAGTAAAAATTACATTTTACCAAAAATCAAGTTTTTTTCATCGTTATAAACATTTTGCTCATTTTCAAAGCTAATTTTACAAGCTATTGGCTGAACCATAAGCAGACAATTACTGGTAAATGAAATTTCATTTCCCTTAATATTTTCCTTCTTTTCATCTTCTCTTTCTTATGTTCCCCTTGTTTATACTGTTAGATGTATTTGCCATTTTTCCTGTCTTCCTCTTCTTATCCTCTCATTTTTGCTTTGTTTTTAATTCCCTCATGTTCTGTCTCCTTTGTCACCTATAATAGATTATAAGAAAAAGTCTTTCCAAGTTTGAAAATGAATTACTGCCAAAGTTTGTGTAATATTTCATTTGCAATTATTTGCTGTGTAAATAATTGTTTTGAAAATAATTCAGCACCGTCAAGAGTCCAAATATTGTTCCTCCTGTAAGTTTTTAGTACATTAGAATCTGTGACATAGTTTATCACAACGGCCATTTGTACGATTTTTATTTTCAATCAAAACTTTGTGAAGGGCTGCTCGTGTATATTTTCATTCCAACTCTTTTGAGACCACAAAATGAAGAAATGTGATAAACTGGTTTGGTGAGATGTATAATAATTATGCTTCTTTATGTCATGTAACATGAAGTCATGACAATGTATTCAAATCATGTCAAGTAAAAATTATTAATGTTTGTATTTTGTTTGTTTGTCATTTTCATCAGACACTTGCACATTATTGAAAACCTTCAGCAATGTCTGATATCATACAATGAATTCTTGTCATGAAAATATGTTGTAAATTTTCATCTTCATTGAGAAAGATTTGTGGCCAGTAAATAAAAGAGAAATTGATAAATGTAAACAAGATATGTTTGTGTTTCTTTTTTTTTTTCATTTTCTTCTCTCTCTGTCTTTCTCTCTCTCTCTCTCTCTCTCTCTCTCTCTCTCTCTCTCTCTCTCTCTTGAGGTTTATTTCTGTAATACCAAAATTGAAGTCTGGTTAATGAAAATTATAGAGACTGATTTTTAACATAGAATTGATTTCTATTTCAAACTCTGAAGGATCTGCACATGTAATGCTCCATTGTTCAAATCAACACTTTTTTTTTTTCTCAGAAACCCCTTTTTCCTTCCTGGGCTGAAAACAAACAATTTGGTGATGCCTTCTGTATGGTTTAAACTCAAATCAAACCGGCTTCCTAAATGGGAGCGACCTCTTAAAAGCGTGGCTGTTTTCTTAAGGCTTCAACCTCTCGACATTTGTTGAATGTTGACATGCTATTCACAGCTAGTTGAAGCACCATTGATATTCCATCATTTTGTGGGTCATCATGGGAGCGTTTCATGAAGAGTTTTGTCGGTTAAAATCACCGACAAATGTTATAAGCTACTGAAAATCCTCACATCTGATTGGCTGAAAGCAAATTAGTCAGTGAAAATCACCGACAAAACTCTTCATGAAACGCTCCCCAGAAGTTCCCCCTCTATAGTCCTTTCATCCGATTAAATCTGATGAAGAGGGGGAGAAGATCCACTTAATGATTACACAGCTCCCTCTTAGAGTCTCCTCTCTTTCAGTGTGGCTCTCGAGTCTCGCTTTATATTTTATTGTTCATTTTAATTAATCCGTTAGCAATTGAATTATATCATTTCCTTAGACTTAGCACAGGAGCCACGCATTTCCTGCAGGTAGTGGACAGGGGCGGTGCTACGGGGTGTGGGGTCAGGGGTGACCATCCCCCCCCCCCCCTTAGGATTTTTCAAGTGATCAAAAAAAAAAAAAAGAGGAGAAAAAGAAGAAAAAAGAGGAGGAAGAAGAAAGAAGAGTATGGGAAAAAAGAGGTTTGGATCATGCAACTTACCATTTAATACCCCTATTTTTTTTTTTCATTTAAAACGTCACTAAACTCACCTATGGGTCATCTTGCCCCCTACTAAAATACCCTGGCGCCGCCCCTGGTAGTGGGTTAAAGCTTGTGGGTTTGGGGTCAGAGTCTGACAACTTGTCAGAGCTGACAACTTTCATGAAACGGATTCTGACCAATGCGGTGATGCGTAATATAAAGCACGCAAGTAGGAATTTAAGTGCGACTTTAGTCAAACTATCTTTGTGTAACACCCGCGTAGCCAAGGGGGGCGGTGGGGGCGGTCGCCCCCTCCAAAATGCCAACAGAAAAAAAAAAGAAAAAAAAGAAAGAAAAAAGTAGGGAAAAAAGCTTGAGCGAGAAAAGAAAAAGGTAAGAGAACGTAAGAAGAGCGGGAGCAGACAAGGGACAATTAAAAGAAACAGAGCTTCCGCGCTTCGCGCGGGAGGGGGGAACTCCTCCCTGCACCCTCCCACTTGGGAGCGCGCTTCGCATGCTCACTACCGCTCCCCCTGAAATGAAATCCTAGCTACGCCACTGTTGTGAAATACCCCCATCTACTAACTGATGTTTCAGTGGGTTGATATTCCGACTGAGTTGGTTGCTCGTATTAAAACCTTCTTTTAACCGACTACGTTAATAGCTGATTGCTGTATTGAATTATTCAGTGAATACTACATGCAGAGGTGACGCAGCAAGTGATCAACTGTTTGCTTGATTATGTTCATGAATTTCTAAGTGAGTGATAAGTCAGAAATATGGATGATTAAGTAATTAATGACTAAGATATTGATGTATTTATTCAAATGTTCAATAAAACGAATAATGAATATGTTAAATAAACTTGTTTGTCTATAATCAAGAATCCTGAAAAAATCTTTTCAGCAGTCTGAAAAATACAAGCCTATATTTTCTAGATATTGTTGTGTTATTGGAAAAAAAATTATCAACGTGAACTAATGTTTTGAAGCCGATGTTATGCAACAAACTAAGACTAAAAAAAAAAAGACTCCATTGCAGCAACATAATGAGATAGACAGTGCAGGGATATGAGTATAGTTGCGCGAATTAATGTCCGAATTTCATTTTCAGTGTCCAATAGATTAAAGTCATGAAAAAAAAATAACCTTAGCAGGGCGAATAAAAAGCTCAACTATATTGTATGTATACTTTAGCATTTTAAGTTTGATGTATTGGTCCCCTGAGTAATACTTTTATTCGCCAGCCTTTAATTGAAACCGAAGCACACCAAGGTTCGTGATTATCCATCAATTACAAGTGTTTTCCTTTGGAGAGTCTAAACAGGCAACGCACAAAAGGCGCGCACTCCAATTCTTCTTCTGAAAAATGGTGGTGAAACCAATGAAAGAAGAAGGAGAGTGGGTTTAAACATCAAACGAAGCCCTAAAAAGAAGAGGGGATAAAGCAAGGGGAAGGGGGTCTTGACAATAACTTCTTCAAGCGGCGTGTCATTAGATCAACATTATTCAAATCCGTGTGTCAATATGATTTTTGTCTAGCACTTCTCCTGTCGCCCGTAATTTTGTGATGCAAATATCTGTCCTCCCTGTGGCTATGTGAGTAATACCACTATGTCACCTTTCTTGCTTATAGAAGCACAAAAAAAGACTTTTCAAAATTACAAGGGGTATTCTTGTTAACTGTATGCTATACGAAGAAATGGACATGTGTATTATGAAATTTAGATAAGATTGTTTCTGCATTTCTGCATAAATGAATAATTTACATGAAATTTCTTTTTAAAGTTCCGCTTCTCAGACTAAACCGCAATGAAACATACTGAAGCACTGACTATTCAGTACATTTTGTTGGAATCTGAAATTCATTCCATTTCTTCTTCTTTTTCTGTACTTCTTTAATTGGTAAACATTTCTTTTCCTGTATAAATTGCATCCGTGGGCCTATTGTCTGTCCACTTTCAACTCTACTTTCCTTGTTTTTTCCGCGTGCTTCTCTGTGTTTTCAGCAATGGTGAACATCTTTTCTCGGTTTATGTCGTTGCACTATTCTTTTTGAAGATTTACCGATCCAAACTGGTTTACCATTTTTCCTACACCTCCGCCTCTACCCCCCACTCTGACCCCCCCCCCCTTCTCTCTCTCTCTCTCTCTCTCTCTCTCTCTCTCCCTCTTCCTCTCTCGTGTTCTCTCTCCTTTCCTTCTCTTTCTATCTCACTATCTCTCTCCCCTTTATATCCACTCGCTACCACTCATTTCTTCCCCCTCTCTCCCCCTCTTCGACTACTCTTCCCCATCTCTCTCTCTCTCCCTCTCTCCACTTTCTGCACACCGACTGCTATCACGTTTGGCTACCTAGCTGAACTATATAGAGCCTTAACCTGCACCTCCCGCTCAGATTTCCAAATATACAAAGTTACTA
The DNA here is from genome assembly GCA_029962745.1 of Echinometra lucunter. Lineage (NCBI taxonomy): Eukaryota > Metazoa > Echinodermata > Echinoidea > Camarodonta > Echinometridae > Echinometra > Echinometra lucunter. The sequence goes on along the minus strand of CM057157.1, from coordinate 8,902,711 downwards.
CAGCATAGCAAATACTTCAATAAACAATACTTCACAATCTAAAATAAATCTAGAGCATACTCGCACGTACGGGGGCTGATCTCTCATCAAGAACGGTAAAACGGTGAATTGGAACAAAAATTGGAATCGCGCCCTGTATAATCCCCCCCCCCAAAAAAAAAAAAAAAAAAAATGATGAGGATTTTTTGTATTCACAATGAACAAATCCGTAATATTTCTGTGGAAAATTATGAACAAAAGAAAATGCTCCTGCACATTTAGTCACAATTTTGTTGCTTTTCTTCCCGATTATTCTCATTTAGCCCATTTTACATTGTTCAGTGTTAATTGGAGCCCCATCCTCGCACAATAAAAGTAAGACGGTATTTCCGGCCAGGACAACTTTTGCATCTCAAAAACAATCTGCCATGCATGGAGCTATCTGTGTACTATAGGGAGTCAAGCTCCGCCGTGTACTGTTGCATGTCTCGCAAGAAGAGCGATCAATTCTCATTTCAGAACGAGAAACTGACTCAAGTCAGACGGTTCCTTTTAACAAACATCCGATTACTCCAGCCACGGAAAAGTATACTCAATCCGGACACAGCGAAACGATATTACTTTTGCCGTTAAGACAAGGTAGGCTATCATTATTTTGTAGGCGTATATATAAATGGATGTTCTGGTATGAATGATAACATTCATCTTATTCTTAGACACAGTACACGCATTAATTGCCATTAGATTTTATAGAATGATTACTGCATTAAGATCAACGTCCTGTCGCGATTACTTCAGCCGACATATATTTTCCTAATATTTTTTGGTAGTTTCTTTTTTCAGAGCTGCGGATAATGCAGAAGAATAGAAAAGGTACCGGTATATATTTAGAAAAGAAATTTCTTAGGAGCATAGCATGTTAAAAGAGAAAATGAACGTATGCGTGTAATGCTTTGATGTTGGACCCAGAGGGTTAAAAGTCGCTGTACTGAGGGCTTTCAACCTTGTTCAAGCGATTAAAGCAGTCAGAATACACAAATGATTATGGAGAGAATGCTTGAAGATATGAGAAATTAAGTAAGTTAGACGCTCCCATTTTTTGTTGTTTTGTTTTGTTTAAAAGAGTTTCTTGGCAAAGCATTAGAAATAAGCGATTCACACTGACGAGCTATTATACTTCACCACGTCACGTTTGCTCCTTTAAATATTTATTATTTAGTCTTATATCATTACAAGACAGACATCGCCTTTTTCAAATTTATCGTTATACTTTGCAGACGACAGATCTGTGAACTAGGACAAAAGACATTTCCCTCCAAAACTCAAAGTTCATGTTTATCATTTTGCTCAGTGATTCATCTAGTACAGAGATCAAACAGATCAGTACCCAAGCCCCCCCCCCCCCCCACCAATCGCACTACACAAATTGTCGACATGCATGCAGAGAGGATTACATCATGGTGTTTCTTGTTTTGACCAAGCCTTATGAATCATGGCTATTTTAGTCGTCCAATGAGAAAAAAAATAGTTCCATCTGTTTTGTTATAATGTCTGTTTCAAAGTGTTGACTTGCATAAAGTAATTAAGGAGATTTATTTGTGAATTTAAGAAAGTAAGGGACCGGTTCGAATCCCAGTCTTGTTCATGTGTTGTTGAGGAAGATATTTTATCTACAAGGGGTTTTATCTTTCTCTTTGAACTAAGGTGTAGTGGTAAGTGTGTTACCGGCATGATTTCAGGTATTCTTTACATGCTAGTATTAGCCTATTTAGCTGAAGCACGGGTTATCATAATAGAGCCATGATCTGAATACCAGTTGCGATGTGATGTTATGATTTACCATTTACCAAGTATTGGTGATGCAGGTCTACAGCTGTAGTAGCACGTGAGCATGACCTTAAAGACTGGACAAGCTAAATGATTATGGCATCTTAAATTGGCTTCTTGAATTCTCATTACTCCAGGCTGCCTGGTGCGCTATGTCTGTATGTGATACATATTATATTGCAAAACAAAAAAAAAACAACCAAACAAACAACAACAACAAAAATATTCTTTCTTACTTTGAATGTTGGTTCCTTGGAATGAAAATGGAGACATGCACGTTTTCATCACTTTGTACATTCTTCTTTTGTAAAAAAACAAAAATCGTTTTGAATAAGACTAGAAGGCAAAAGGATTCAAGAATCTAAAATGATATTGAAATATCTTTGTGAGCAGTAAAGAACCATTCCAAAATATTTTTGCAATGCCTCGACTCTTTTTTAAAGTCATTCAGCAATATAGTTGATCTCTAGATCTTAATTACGATCGACTCTCAAAAGATAGGGTCGTGATTAATGGAGTCGCACATAACTATTTAATCGTACCCTCAAAATCATACGTGATCAATCATGTTATATGAATACGCGACCTTGGTCATTTCCAGTATACACATCCATCGCGTAAAAAAATGCGATATTCAAAATGTGGAAATGGTTATCAGCAAACAAAATATGTTCTCACGCACAAAGTCCATTGGGATTGTTTGAGTATCATTCCCGAGAGTGAGGACATGGGGGCGTGGGAGAACCCCCCCCCCCCCCCATTATTGGACATATAAATGTATTGGGAGGAGGAGATAGTCATGAGGAGAGACGAGGGTAAAAAAGAATTTAACATGACCCCATTCTCCACTCAACACGCCCCCTGCTCGACAGCATCCCTCCTTCAAAATTTAATTCAGTATCACTGCTCCCCCCCCCCCCCCGCTTCCCCATTACTTAACCAACCCTATGCCAATAGTTGATTGTCTGAAAAAATGGTACTGTAAGGTGCGTAGCAAGCATTCTTGATTTACTAGGTTTACCGCTTTTATGACTACGATTTAACACCAAAAAAAAGTCTTACCTTTAAAAGTAATCCATTTACTCTTTTGATGGGCCCCTTCACTCCGATTCTGATTCTGATGAGTTAAGATTCAGCATTCCCATAATGGAGTAAATCGAATCGGAATCCGTTACTATTGTAGACTATATCGTGCAAAATATTTCTCACTTGTCCAACTGGTAAATGAATTTGAATTTCTTTCTACATGGAACGAGCGATTAGTTACGCATTGTCAGTTTCTTCTTCTTCTTCTTCTTTCTTTCGTTTCTTGATTTATCCAAATGATCCCAATCTTGCGGTTAGACTGTTTAAATGGTCAGGAGGTACATGGCATTAGCAACAAAAAAGGGTTTCGATAGAGCATGCCGGTCGATAAGGAATGCAGGGGCGGCGCCAGGGTATTTTGATAGGGGGGCAAGATGACCCATAGGAAAATTGCTTTACGTTTTAAATGAAAAACAGGGGTATTATTTAGTTGCATGACCCTGCCCTCTCTTTTCCCATACTCTTCTTTCTTTCTTCTCCTCTTTTTCTTCTTTTTCTCCTCTTTTTTTTTCTTTTTCTCCTCATTTTTTTCTTTTTCTCCTCTTTTTTTTCTTTGCTTGATCACTTGAAAAATCATACTGGGGGCGGTCGCCCCCTGCCCCCTGTAGCGCAGCCCCTGAAGAAAAGTGCAGCGACCTAACCTGTCTACTAAAACCATTGCTTATGAGTTTTTAGAGATTTTGTACTTTATAACTATGAGCCTAAATGGCCTATAAAGATTAATATTTTTCACCCCCCCCCCCCCTGCCCTACTTTTCTTTCAAACGTCAATCGACCAACATTCCAAGTTATTGGCAGTTCCCTTTTCTACATCTGTACTATAGGCCTACACACCCTACAGCTTTATTCGTCTTTTTACAGCTGTATTGTTTCGCAAATTGGACGGGACCCAATCAGCATGGGCCCAGTATTTCCCCTATCAATTTTCATTATTATTCTCATCTTTTTGTGTGCAAACTGGGGAGGAAATCCGAGACTGGTTTTTTAATAAATAGGAAACACGTGTACGGAAATCAAAGGAGACAGACTCGGTGTCCCGCTGCTTGATTAGTCTATTTGGATCCAGTTATAGGATATTTCCAAAGAAGCAAAATTAATTTCACAAAGATGGTAAGAGGGATTGCAGATTTATTTCAAAGACTGTTTTCATAATGTTTTCATATACCCACTATTGGCTACCTTGGTACCCAAATATGAGGTAGCGTTGGCGTAAATCCCCGGGGGGGGGGGGGGAATGGGGGCATATACCCCTCCCCAACTTTTTCGAGAGGGGGCGGGATGACGTGTACAAATACTCCCACCTTCATTTTAAGGAAAAATTATATAGTAATTGATCAGTTGGTGAAATTTTTCATAAATTTGTCATAAACGACGGTCATATAGTAGAATTCTCGTTTGAAATACTCTTGAAAACAAAAAAATTGGTTATTTTTCGCTCGCTCGCTTTGCTCTCTCGCAAAATAAAAGAATTATATGTGTGGGGGGTCTGCTCGGGTGAGTAAGGGTGTGTATGTATATACTTAATTGTGAGTACACGCAAAAAATTTCGACAAAAAAATCGCCCATCCCCCCCCCCTTCTCAAAACGGATTTACGCCGGTGTGAGGTAGGGATGGAATAAGTCAGGATTTGCTGCTGAAACCCGACCCCATCCCCTCCCCCATCGTCGTGCGTCTATAACAAGGTCCCAAAAACTGATATAAGACTGGGAGAACAGCTCAAAGGCGGTTTTATTCAATGCTCACGATATTATGTTCGGGTCATGTACGTCATTATGATGGTTGCACATTGCTTTATGTGATGGACAAGCTTATTGACATTGCCTACAGTTGATTTCTAGCGGGAGAGTCTTTGCCATGGTCGTACTGTGTGTTCGACACTGGGAAGTTTGCAGGCACAGTTATTTGAACTGCCCCCATTCTTACCCAACCTCACATCAAAATAATTCAGTTTACCCTGTCAAGATGACTTTTCACTTGAGCGAAAAGAAGAAAACAAAAATCAGTCAAATCTTAAATCTTGCCGGGAGGGAAAAGTTCAAACATGAAGTTATGCGACGAGACATTCAGGTTCATTATTCGTGTAGAGCTATCGGAAAGAATGATCCTGCAATAAATCTAACCGCATGTCTTCAATCAGACGAGAAAATCATGTTTTCATGTTAGACATTTTCCCGCGCATTATGTTCAGGTCGAAAGTCATGATCGTTCGTGGTAATTTGCGAAATGGGAAAAAGTGAAACGGTCGATTTCACACGAGCATAGACTCGCAAATTATATTGAGTTTATTATTAGCTCCACATCTTCGTTCTTCTCCATGTTTTCCTCATAATTTTAGATTTATGGGATAGCGTTTAAAAAGTCTCAAACTCTCTTTTCATAATGGAACTTGCCTGAAATCTAGATATTTACAAATATATGACATTAAAAACACAGTGCCATACTGCCATTATAATTCTCGTCCAACTTGCATTTTTTCAGGCAGTGCCACTGCGGTTCACCTTTGCAATATCAAGAGCAAAGAAGGGGCTTTATGCTCACATTACTGGTTCTGAAATTAAAAAAAATAGTAATGAAATGAATATGAGAAAATTATGCATAGATAAATCAATCAGTCAATAAATAAGTAAATAAATAAATAGATGATAAATAAACGAAGTAAATGAATAGATATAAATAGATAAATGAATAGATAGATAAATGAATAAATAAACAAATAAATAAGTAAATAAGATTATAAATAAATTAAAACATCAAAACGTGTATTGTTGCAGTGGTGCGAAGACCTACTAGACTTAAACATAACTTCTGGAATGTATTATGTATGGGTAGACGTGCTTATAGCGTACCACTCTCCTTTTGACATAACTAGACCGTTTTACTAATGTATTAAAAGCTGTCCGCGTTTTTCTCCACAACCCTTGATTCAGTTCGCCTGTTATGCATAATGGCACCTGAATTAATGGTGAATTTGCATACGTTTGTTGTTGATACGTCGGGCAAGCATCGGGCAAGCTCCTTAGTTTTCAAGCGAAACTTTTGTTGAACAACTATGCATACAATTAGTAAACCGGTCTATTAGGGAACACACGTACCACAAATTCGATGATTGAGAGTGGTGGGGGGGGGGCAAACTAATGAAACTTGCCATGCATAATGAAATATCGCCATCTTTGGGAATACAGCGTTCGGTGTGTCTTTGTTATCGGATACCTTTCTGTATTGTAATGGATTTTGTGCTACTGCAGAAAAAGAGAAATGTTTATAAATTGGGTCTTCATGTTTCCCTCCGCGGGGGCCGTAATGATGTAAGGAGATTCATTGATCGATTCAAGAACATTCCTGAGAGCTGTAACGGTTACCATGGTTATCAAGTTATCTTCTTCCTCTTCTTTTCGTCCGCTCTTCCTTCCCTTTCGTCTTCTACTTCTTTCTCCATTTCCTTTTCATTTTCGGAATTTTCGTAACTTTTTATAAGTCCACCATCTTCTTTTTCTTTTACTTTTTTGCTGTGATGCCTTTTTGCTGTATTCCCTAAACATGAAGCTTCAAAATAATGGTGAAAATAACTTGCATTGAGCAGTTGTGTCAGTGAAGCAGTAACAATGAGGGGAAATGCCATTTTAGTTTGATGTCGTAAACCGTGAACATTAAAACGCTTCATTTTCTCTACGAAATCAAACATGTTTAAAGTTCACGAGATTTTTAAATGTATATTTCTGTAAGTCTGTTTTTGATATGTATTATATATCATGATTGTTTCGACTTGTATTCGTAAACTGATTGTAATTCAGCCTTCGGGCTGCCATTTTCAGTTCTTTTTTTTAATAAACCATTCTACTACTACTACTACTACTACTACTACTACTACTACTACTACTACTACTACTACTACTACTACTACTACTACTACTACTACTACTATTCTTGAGAAAACATTTTGGCATCATTATACGGTCAAGTCTGAGTCAAGAGGCTGAATCATTATGTCTTCCATCCCAGAAGAGATGTTTTGCCGTTTGAATGTCGTAATGCCCTGTCCTGTGACATCATTCGTAATCGTGAGACATTAAATTGTAAATTGTGAAATTTCTGCATTATTCTGCGACGTCTAATAACAGGTCACATATTCAGTGAGCAGAATATATAGAATTAGAAAACAGGTAAGATATATCACAATCTTTTGCTGTCATACTTTAGAAAGCCTTTGTCAATCATCATGAGTGTGTAAGGAGGTCTTAAATTATTCTGATTTTGTGTCGGCTTTTGAATGAATACAGGAGCCCCCACCCTGCCCCCTCTTCCTCCCCCTCCCTCCCCCCCCCCCCCCCCCCCCCCCCCCCCGTCTTCAATCAGAATTTTGGTCTGCATGCCCGGGTCATCGCAGCACGATTTATTCCTCAACTTGTTCCAGCTGTTTGTATACGTCATAATAGGTTGATTTAGCCGAGGCGGGGAGTACTGCGAAAACTCGGCCACTGAACATTGAGGAGTTCGAAGACTGACACTTCACATCCTTTCACGTACTAGGGTTATCGTGAAGCTTAGGCAACATCGTGAAACATGGAAGATTCTCTGTTTGTAATACGGAAGCCCAAACTGTTAATTTTCTCAGTTTACAGGATCTCACCGATAATTGGGATGGACTCCAAGACGTTTACTGAATTTCTAATTTCACGGTCAATTAATATAATTCAAAGATTTAGCAATGACATAGAATACAACAGGAATGAATATATAGATTAAAGAATAATGGATACATGAATGAATGGATTGATGAATGAATGAATGACTGAATGAATGACTGAATGAATGATAGATAATCAATCAATAAGGAAATAAATCAATAAAAGAAGAGATGAAATAGATACCTTGACATACCAAGGAGATAGTCCATATTATGAGGTAATGTACTGATGTGACATTCTCCATCAGTGAATGTTAGTTTTGGTTCAATTATAGAGTTTAAGTTTATGTCTATTTTGTTGATTGCTGTGATTATAATTAGACCTATACATGTACAACAATGACAGGAAATGTTCCTGTTTTATACAGTGACATAATGAATGACATTGCCATTTATACCTGTAATCATTATTAGGAAACACAAAAGTTCATCAGTATATTCACAATAGTTTCTATATACCGGGTGTCCCAGAAAAGGGGGAACGGCGGATTTTCAGTACTTTACCTTCAAAAAGTATATAATTTTTCTACATCTTTAAGCAAAGAATCCTCTACCGAAGAGAATAATACCAAGATCATTAAATTTGTTGAAGTGATTTTTATTCTATGCCTATTTCTTAAAATACAGTCATTTTCAATTTTTTTGCGACCGACGAGAGTAGACTTTGGGGATGGCCTTTCATAAAACGATACTTGAGGGAAGTCCACTGATGGATGTGAATAACAAAACATGACATGATTATGAAAGGCCATCCCCGACACATTTCTGCTCTCATCTGTCAAAAAAAAAAAATGCGAAATTCGAAAATTACTGTATCTAGAGAAACGGGCATTGAATTCAAATTACTGCACCGATTTCAATGATCCTGGTGTCATTCTCTTTGATAGAAGATGCTTTACCCACTGATGTAGAAAAACTATCCTTTTTCAAGGTAAAGTGATGAAAAACAGCCATTCCGCTTTTTTCTGGGACACCGGTATAGAAGACTTACATGATTGTGAGACACACACATCAAAAAGTATTCTTTAATTTGAGCTACGCGACTTCACCCTGCCAGTTTTTTAAGGGACGCTCTTTCGGCATGGCGAATGGGTAATGGCATCAATTTGGCTCCGTATATTATTCCATTCATACGTGACTGACTACCATTATGGCGGGCACTGGCGTAGACATGGGGCACAAGCCACAAGGGGGCCAAGCCCACCCCCCAAAAGAGAGAGAGAGAGAGAGAGAGAGAGAGAAGGAGAGGAAAGGAGAAAAGCCAAAAAAAATGGAAAGGAAAAGAAAAGAAAAGAAAGGATGAGAAAGGAAAGATCAGGAAAGAAAAGGAAGAAAGGGGAAGAACCTGGAAGTGCTATCGCTCTTCGCTCGCTCGTAGAAACAGAATGCTTTCGGATGGCAAGCAAAGTGCCTAAATAGCGCCATATTCGGCAGAAAGGTGATAGATCTAATATGTGATTTAAATTTCTTTGAGGCTTAAAGTGTATTTTCACGACGAAAGCATGAACAGAAGTGTATATTTCCTCGCTCGTATTATGATTACATGTATGCTTTCGAAAAGCAAACAAATTCGACGAGGGAGATGACCAAATATAATATTTCAAAGTATATCATAGGCCTATAGTGTATTTTGATGAGACATAATACTGCAGTCAAAGGAGTAGGTTTTACTTCGCTCTCTTGTGATATTTAGAAACAGGATGGTTTCGGACAACATAGTCTAGAGAGAAGCGTCATTTCCCCAAAATTTTAAAAGAAAATGCTTTGCCGCCCCGAAACATTTCATTAAAGTAATAAAATCTATATGTCCTATAATTTTTATAATAATTTCTTATGTGTTTTTTTCGGGGGGATTAATAATTCGAAAGCAGCTTAGCTGTCGGAAAATTTGAGGCCACAACCAAAAACTTGTCGGCAAATTTAGGTCTTCCCCATGCAAAATGTTCTAGCGACGCCCCTTTCTCTATGCTCCTTTGCTTTGTCGATCCTTCCTGTCCCCCCCCCCCCCCTTCCCGCTGAAGAATCTGGCTACCCCAGTGACGGCGGGCCTTTTCTTCGCACAGCTTAATGTACTCTTCGCACAGCTAATGTGTGCAGGCGATGACAGAGTGCACATTCCTCGGTGATCGATAATCGTGCACATTCAGTCGTTTCAAAATCAGACGACAGCTTTAGAGCTGAAAATGTTGTCCGACTTTCAACCTTTTAGTCCACATTTCAAACAGCGCCAACCTTAACCTTCGGCATTCCTCTTGGATGCACAGTATAAAAATTAATACCAGGAGAAGGGACAATAACCGACGCCACAGAAATACTCATATTCAGTCTACATTTTTTCTTTTAAATTGTTGTGTAGCTACATCGGACATATTGTCAGCACTAATCGTACTTTGCTTAGCAGTCGGTTGAACTTATGCCTCTTTTGAGATGGAGGTGATGTAAAAGATATATACCAGCCCCCCCCCCCCCCCCCCCCCCCCCCCCCCCCCCCAAGAAAAAACCAAACATCAAAGTGTTTACTGTTGAATTTCATGTATATATTTCCATCTGGAACTTTTAAAATCATCTCCATCACCAAAATGGAACCATATTGTCTTTCTCTCCTCCATCTTCAGGCGATGCGATCCAGACGAGGATGATGCAGTGCGTGTTAGAGATTAGAGAAGGAACGAAACAGTTGTCATGGCACCACACTGAGGGGGACCTAACAATCGGAAATAGAGTCTGTGTAGCTGGGTCCTGGATCAAATCATAATCACCAGAATGTCCTCCATCAAAAAGTGATTTTGGACCTCCGGTTCGAGAGAGATAGTAAGTTAATGATGTTATTCTATCTCTTTAAGAAGTCGCTTGAAGATTAAAACTGCGCTCAGGTTGCATGACAATTCTCAGGAGTTATCGTTTGATTAATGTTGTTAGGTGAGCATTTTGGTTAACTTGCTTTGTTTTTCTCAAAGTTCGAGGAGCGTTTTAGTCACGTATGGTTTGCAGCTGTCGAGAAAATGGTAGAATCTTCAACTTTGTACTTTTAATGTGCCATATTATTTGAACCGTGGGACTCATTTCTTTTGGGAAATTTGGGAAGTTACTAAAAAGAAGGCCATAATGGCAGGTTTTTTTATTGTCCAACATGCATACGACGTAATAGAAAAATCGTTTGATGTAACATGTGAATTCTTGTTCTTTTCTCTAAATCTGTAAAACACAAATAATTCTGTCAATGAAACTGAATGATTGCATGAAAGTCTCCTTTTTTATTCTATGGTTAAGTAATGGTTGTATATAGAAATTATGAGTTATATAAATTGTTGATAATAGTAAAACAGAGCTCTGACCCTGATGTATTGTTCAATATGATAGAGACAGAATTCATGTATGGAAGTGTATAAGAAAAGTGTGCGCTGAAAAAAAAAAACCCACACGATTTTCTTATCCCATAAATCGAGAAAAAAAAAAACCAAATGTATTCAGCTTGATTCCCCCGGGTTTTTCATATAGGAATGCAATTTCATGAAGCCATTGATTCTGATGCGCCTATTAACAATGTTATGGTAGGTAACTTTAATGGCGCGAAAAGAGAATTCAAACAATACAGACAACACCATATTACATTATTCATGCGTCCTTCGTGCCACCACCTTGCGCTAGTTTAGTCTAAAGTGAAATTTATAAGCAAAAGCACAAACTTCATTTTTGTAATCTTCTTTTACAAAAGATGTGGCGACTGGTGCTTCGACTCCTCGACCTCCATCACTGCTCCTGGCGACGATGCATCACTATCCTCAGCGTCCTTCTCGTCGTCAACACCGCCTTCCATTGGACCTTGGTCGACGATGTCCACTCACGATCAGGACAGCCCGGCCAACGGAGCGCGATCTCGATGTCAAAGAACGGAGGTGGGTTGCCATTTCGTGATCGAGTGATCAGCATTAATAAGTGGTACGATGAACTGAAGGGTGAAAATCATGACGGTGTGGGAAACGACTTCGATGTCGATGACGAAATAAAGGATGATGAAAAAGATAAAAAGGACAACCAGGAGACTCTGATTACTTACATAACCAGGAAACCTTCCAATAGACGTCCTCTAGGAGAATTACATGTATCTACAAATAGAAATGTTGCCGAGTCTCATCCTGCAGAAACGAAACTTCAGAGGGTTGAGGAAGACAAATTTGGGAATCGTCGACTAGTGTCACCGTTCGCTAGTGCCCTAAACGGGAGTAATATTGTTCAGAAAGTGGAAATTAGTCGAAAGGAAATCGATAGCATGAGAGAAAGAGTGCAGACGAGAAGACGAGAGATTAGAAACAGAAGCATGACAGATAGTGTTGAGAATAAGCTCCTGTTCTTGAGGAATTCCAAGACTGAATTAAGGGTGGCGTCAACAAATAATATGAACTTAAATAGAGATCGGATAGTGAAATTGATACAAATGATTGAATCTGTTGTGGATCATTTAGTTATAGATGCTTATTCAAATGAAAAGATCCGTTTCTACAGCCAACCCAGTTGGGTTTTTTCGAGTGACATTGATGAGATGAACTTTTTGGCGGGCTCTTGGGTGTTGGGCAGACGACAGGGTCGACATTTCGACTCACCTATATCGGCTAATCGTCTCGTGGTCGTGTCAGATGATGAAATCGAACGTCTGGTGGATAATTACGAGCGAAAAGGAGAGAAAACTGACACCGAAATGGAATGCTATCAATCGCAGCGTACATTGGCTTGTCAAGCGGCATGGTGCTCAGTTGATTTAAGCCTGGTGGTGGCATTTCATTTGGACCGGGTAATTGGTTTGAACGTTACTCCCTCGACAGTTGCCCGGGAGCTGCCGCTTGGGACACGGCACCCTCCCGCGTTGCAACATGTCAGCCAATCGAACGAGACGCAGGGCTCCAAATTTGTACTCGACGTTGACCTTCCTGTTCGGGTTGTGGCACTGGCTGTGACGTCATCGAGGAAGTTACATTCACGACCTGCTGCTGAGCGTGAGGTCAGTGAACATTACCGCTTGATGACGAGACAGGCGACGGAAGGAAAATTGGAAGTTTCGTCAATCCTGTCGGAGAAGCTGTTCATCTTTTGTTACATCTTAAAGGTATTTGTTCTGCGGAGAGGCAGAAGAGTGGAGCCACAAACGAAATACTAGTCATCTATGATTTATCGTGTTATTGCAGAAAAATTGAATTCCCAAAATATAGCCATATTCTTACTCAAGTACCATCTCCATCTTTTTCCATCCAATCCCATTTCATCCTATCGATACATTCTCAGTTCAATACATTGACAATTTCGCCTTGATTAAATGAACACGCAAAGAATAGATTCCATGTAAAATCAGTTAAGTCTTTTGATTTGTATTTACTCAGACATGTCAATAAAATTATACAAGTATTAGAATTATTTCAGTCTCATTTTCTCTCCCTCCCCCCCCCTCTCTCTCTCTCTCTCTCTCTTCCTCTCTCTTTGAGGAATAATGGATATGCATGAATTTAATTTTGATGGAAAACGATGATGCGTCACTAAAAGGAAAAGTACAGGAAATAAACTGAAATCTGGGACTGAAATTTAATTACCCAGTACTCTTTTGATACTTTCTGCAATTTATGCACATCGTCATGAAATAAAAGCATTAAACGTTGACTTCGTAGCTATTTCTGATAAGACTTATTCTTTGCTCAATTCTCACTTTTGTTTTGTTCTGTTTTTTGGTTTTTTTTTTCATGTAGATATCAAATTGCAGCAAAGAAATATGGACGTGGTATTTCAGCTCGTTGCATCGCCCTCAGCGTTCAAACGAGGTCAATGAATCGTTTACCAGTTACTGCGATACCAATATTTCCTCACCAATCAAAGTGTTTCAGTCATCGAGAATTCCCGACAGAATGGACGGTGTCATGCTTAAGAGATTCAAAAGGTAAATTGATTTACGTCTATTTTACACCTTAAGGCTGTAACATTAAGGCTCAGATTAATACTTGGTGGGGCCTAGCTCTTTAAATAACAAAGTTAAACATAGGCTAGGAGTTCAACATAAGGGACGAAGCTTAGGTCCTTTAATGATGACGATAATGATAATAATAATAATAATAATAATAATAATGATAATAATAATAATAATAATAATAATACTAATAATAGTAATAATAATAATAATAATAATAATAATAATAATAATAATAATAATAATGATAATAATAATAATAAAAATGATAATAATAATAATAGTATTCTGGGTTTATATACCACTTAATACATCTCTGATGTCTCTAAGCGTTTTACAGAGATAATATTTCCCAGGTCATCGGATTCAGGCTTTCCCGCACACAATGTATGCACCTTCTCCACTCCTTGGGGAACATTAATTCCAGCCAGGCATTTTTGCAGGCGCTCACAATCTTTAAGAATATTCATACTACGCTTTAGTGTAATCTGAAATGAACCATTTCATTAAGACTTTGCGAATTGGATGATAACGATGACACTTTCAATGATTAGTTAAACATCGGACTTGCTATAACCCCAAGGACATAGATCGGGGGTTTTTTCCGTTTCGTCGAATTATTTTTTATCGGGAAACGTTTTGTTTTTTTCTCATTAATCATTTAGAATATCACCTAAAAATATGGAGCTTCTCCAGGCTGGTCGAATTCGTCAACGACTCCTTCAATCCTTCTTCCTCGACCGCGTATTCTGGGCTGAGGCTGGTGGTCGACATGGCATCGAGATCATCCTCGACCTCATTGATGGTCGCATCAAGGAACTCTTCGAATGGCTGTCGCGGTTTTCTAGCTCGAGGAAGAAACGTCGAAAAATTTAAATATGATACAATTTCTTTCATTTTTTGTGTCTTTTTTTCACCATTTCCTTTCTGAAATTACCAAAGTGTGTTTGACTTCTCATTTATTTCTCATCATTTTGTCAAAGAAGTGAAGCTTTACATTGTATGATTTGGAGAAAAGAGTGCTGTGTTGCTGTGGAATATAAATTGGCTGAATAAGAGGGATATTGCTGCAATGGCGTTTCTAGATAAACAATTATTAAGTATCTCTATTGGCTTGTAGAATAATTGTTAAGTCTAAACAATTTCAACATACTTGGAGATTGTATATGCGTAACTTTTACTTTTCTTTCTATCTGTTTTTAGTATCAGCTTCCAAATTTGTTGCAACAGTATTGCAAATGTAATATTATCCTTCTTCGCTTAACATTATTGCGTAGTGAGAAACATTTACTTTGAACTTACTTTAAATTCAACTGTTGAACGGAAAATATAGGAACATGATTTTAAAAAGTATATTTTGTCTTGCGTCATTCGGTACCATTTTTGTGTAGTGTGTGTACACGCTTGGATGAACAGGAGACATTGTTTACGAGAGTTTAAAATCGACAACATCGAGAGAGTAATGCTTATGTGATGTTTGAACAAAACATTTGGGATTAATTCACTCTTGCAAATACAACGCTCAAACAACTACAGTATTCTTTATACCCTTATACTATGGCGTAGCGTGAGTCCAGTCATTAATAGGTCACCGAGTCATGGGAGGAAATACTCAGCAGACGAAAAGCCAAAGAACAATAAATTGCATGGCGTGGGGTGGGGGAATCGTCTTTTTTCATGTGACCCCCCCCCCCGACTCTCCTCTCTTATTTCTTTTCTTTTTTGTAATTTCATTTAGCACTGGCAGGGGTATGTGCCAGGGTAAAAAAAAATACACGGGGGCGACGGGCGATTTAGCACTCTTCGGAATTCAATTAACTCCCTAAAATCCTTAAAATACTATTCTTTGGGATGACCATTTTCTTCAGAGTCGACCTCACCTTAGCTCCGAATATTAGCAATTAATTTTGTGAATCGTGATCTAGGAGCAGCATAAATAACATTTCTTTAAACAACTCACACATTTACGCATCATACGGGTACTCAATTACGCATAATCTCAAGGAGAAAAATTTGATATCGGCAATTCGAATTCAACATAGCTCCCTTGGACCTATAGAAATAGCTCCTGTAAAGTTGTCCTTTTGAGCTTTTTTTTTTCCAGAGAATAACTCTCGTGGCAAAAAAACCAACATTTTTTTACCCTGGCATATGCCCAGTACACTGCATTTGAGCGTAGTTAGGATCCTTAGATTGTTCTGACTCTCATGGATTAGGTATCAAAGCTATCATAAATTGTGTGTACCAAAAAGCCATATGTGAGAGAAAATAGCATTAAAGGGGGTACCCAATGCTGAAACAATGTTAGTTCATTTAAAAGAGCATGATTTTATTAGCAGAAAATCATCTGTCTGAAGTTTTTTAAAAAGTTCTGTTGCCAAGGAAACCCCCTAATGTGGTAGGATTTCAGGATATTTTTGACCCCTCAGCTGTGACCCAGTTTCAACTGGGTACCCACTTTGACGTCAAAATGACGTCAAAGTGGGTACCTTGTCGCGCACTTCTAGTAAAATGCGCGCAAGGTATAATACATGTTGTACAGTCTAGCGCGTAGCACTACTGCAATGCGCGAAGCTGGGTACCCACTTTTACGTCATACCTCATACTCAAATTTTTTTTGGTCAGCTCATAACTTTTCATGAGAAAATTAGCCAAAATGCATTGATTTCGATTGAAAATCATCATATTTTTATTGTCATTCTTCTTAGAATTCTATTCTCGATCATATATCAAAATTTGGTTTACCATTGTGTAATCACTTTTTAATAGACCTCTAATCTAAATTAGATTTCAGACAGCATTATGGGTATTCGTCTTGCACAAGATCATTGGGGCGTCGCTAGAGGGGGGGGGGGTGTGGGGATGTGACAACCCCCCCCCCCCATTAAAAAATCTTGTCGGCAAGTTCGCGATCGCTGTCGGCAAAAAAAAGAGAGAGAGAAAGAGAGAGAAAGGAGAGGGAAGAGGAAGGAGGAAAAGAGAAAAAAAGAGGAGTAAGGTGCCCAAATTGTCATATTCGGCTTATTTGCTAGTGCATTTTGACGACGAAATAACACTGGTATGACACGAAAGGGAGCATATTTTTCCTCGCTCGCTGCGCTCGCTCGTACAGTATTCAGATACAAGATGGATTCGGGAAAGCAAACGACTTCGGCAAACGAGGCCCATCATGTACTTTGATGAAGAATCATCACTTACTATAAAAAGAGTATATATATATTTTTCCTCACTCGCTGCGCTCGCTCGTATGATATTTACATAAAGGCCCATCATGTATTTTGATGAAGAACTTTCACTTCTATCATGAAAAGGATTATGATAAGGAGTGTATGGATTTTTTCCTCGCTCGCTGCGCTCGCTCGTATAATATTAAAATTTAGGATCGTCTTTGAAAGCTAATGTATCAGGCGAGAGAGGTGACCAAATATATAATTTAGATATCTTTAAGCCTATCATGTAGTTTGATGAAGAACTATCACTTCTACGAAAGAGAGTGTATATTTTTCCTCGCTCGTTGCGCTCGCTTGTGTTATATTAAGATACAAAATGTTTTCGGAAAGCTAACACATTCAGCAAGTGAGGTGAAAAATATATAATTTAGAAGGAAAATATGATAGAGGCACACAACTGAACATGCCTCGTGGGCTTTAAACGGTAGAATTTGTCGACGTTGGTCGTCGGCAATTGGAGGCATTATTTGTCGGCAACCTGGCCTCTACCCCCCCCCCCCCCCCCATTAAAGAAAGTCTAGCGACGCCCCTGATTGTGACATGCAGATGCCGAATTACATTGAAATTTGAGGGTTCGAAGTAGACTGTACATAATATGATGAAAACTATACGCATACCCGTTTAATATTTAAACTCGAAAAAAAGGGTTATCTGTCTCAGTCATGGGGAGAAGAAATGCGTATCAGGGTACCGCAGGGATCGATCAGGGCCCCGTCTAGTTCAGATTCTAAACGATTTTATTATAAGAGCAATCTCCCCAAGCGCGATATCCCCCGTGGGCCCAACCGCTGCCAGGCCGAGAGATGGCGTGATCCCGAATTCAGGATCACGCCATCTCTCGGCCTGGTTGGGGGATATCGCGCTTGGGCAGATTCTCTTCCAATAAAATCGTTCAGAATCTGAACTAAGCCCCGTCTTAAAAAGAGTTGCAATTGATTTGGATCAATCGCAACTTTGAGACTGATCTCAACCGTGTCCTTAAGAGATAGGAATTAAGATCAATCTCAATGGATCAGATCAATCTCTTTATAAGACGGGGGCCAGGACTTACGTTGGGCACATAATTTTTCAATCGTGCTTAATTGAGACATTTCGTGTACTTTATGAAATTAATTTTCGTTAAACGTAAGTCCCTTTGTACCCCAGTACCCACTCCTGATCTTGCCGTCAGTAGTGGTGTCTTTGATCACCTGTTCACGTTCGAATTTAGCACCATTCTGCATATAATGACGATTTTGAACGTTATAATTTCTTTACAGTGATACCGCCTTTCATCAAAGTGTAGAGATTCAAATTGTTCTTGTCGCCAATGGGTTACCTTCTACTCTCTTAATAGCTGCATAGCCGTTTTACCCGAGAAAGATATGTACTTCATTAAATCATGTTAATGTGATGTTGCTTGGCTGAAAATCTGGTATGCTTCAATGAAAACTATTTCTCGGATGATGAAAAAATGATACATGAATAAAGATCTACTTTACTTCATTTTCCTTCATCATTATCTCCTTTTAAAAAACATCTTCTACCACGTACCCAGCTTCATTTTTTTTTTTTTTTGGAGGGGTCAATAATCACCTTAAAATTCAAACAAAGGGAAAAAAACAAAAAAGTCCAGGTTACCTGTTTCTATGGGAACATTGTACAGGACTGTGGCATATTAGGTCTTTATCATTTCCCCATTCATTTTTTCATTCTTCCAAGTTATCTATTCTGACATTGGCTCTTCTGTTTTTCCCCTTTTATATACACTGAGATGATTAATCTTCGTTTTTTTTATTCGTTTTCTTCCCCACATTTTCCCTTTATATTCTTGCCCCTCCCCCTCTCCATGTCTCCTTGTTATCAAGTCCTCTAATTTTTTCTCAGGAATCAGGAACAAGAGGTGTGTTTGCTCACTTGAAAAGTGCAGTATGCGATTGTAAGTCCTCAGCAGCGAACGCCTTCACATGCATAACTTGCCTTCGTAAACAACAAAGATTCCAAGAATCATACAGAATTTTTTCTGTATCGATGCCCACTACTGCACATAATTATTCCATTGTACAATTCGACCAAACAAAACATGCACCTTTTATTGTATTGGTTACCAACAATGGGGTATGTGGAGCGTTACGGTAGGGTCCGAATACCGAGGTGCGAGAATTGTATGCAATTTCGTTAAAAATTATGCCCATAAAGTCACATTTGAAAGTGCTTCCATATCTGATATTGTTCAATATGTATCATTTTACAACTCTACCACTTTCGATGCTTTTAGACAAAAGTTCACTAT
Source organism: Echinometra lucunter (assembly GCA_029962745.1). NCBI lineage: Eukaryota > Metazoa > Echinodermata > Echinoidea > Camarodonta > Echinometridae > Echinometra > Echinometra lucunter. Next base: position 8,883,685 of record CM057157.1, on the reverse strand, counting down.
TTTTCTGCCAAAAATCAGAGCTATGCCGCTTTACATTTTTAAAAATCATTGTCAGAAGGTGTTCATAATATATACAGTTGCCTAGCGACAAGCGATTCAATCCCGGATTCAATTCACCTAATTGTACAGGCTGTACTCCAGTCGTCAAACTGCACGTTGCATACATTAAGCTTGCCCGACCTAATAACATACCATGTATGCAATCTGCAATCCGGCTACTGAAATACAATAACGTGTAACATGTGAATGTAATAGATCTTTACTTGGTTACTAGGCATGTGATAAGAAGCAATGCATAACATTTGAATGCACTACTAAAAATTTCCAATCATTCTTCTCGAGAGCAGAATGTGGTTTGTTTCTAACCTGTATTTTTAAAATCTAATATATCCGGGATTGGGGGGGGGGGGGAATGTACCCCCAACTTTTTGAAATGGATGTATATACGAGTGTGTAATATTATAAATATGTGTCCACGGGGAATCATTCATTTTGTTAGGGGGTTCTAGCCCTCAGCCCCACCCCATAAGAACATTAGTGTCATTGGTTGATTGCAATACAATAGAGAGGAAGATCAGACGTTATACGTACTTGTCCCTTTAATTGAAATAAATATTAAGGTTTTATTTAAAAAAAAAATGAAAATATGCAGTATTTTACTTTATTGTCGGTCTATCGGACCTTCTAACTATCGGACCCTCTGACTATCGGACCCTGTTGCCAGTGGCGGCACCAAGGGGGGAGGCATGGGGGCATTTGCCCCCCCCCCCACTCAGAAGCTTTGCCCCCCACTTGCCCCCCCCCCCCCGAAATTTTGAGGACTGAAAATAAAAATTATACAGTAATTTGTAAATAAGTAGATTCTGTCATAAGCATCATATTCAAGCTGTGAATTCTCTAAAATACCATTTTCCGCTCTTCAAAACTTGAAAATTTTCTCACTCAATCGCTGTTGGCTTCCTCGCACACTATTAGTTTGTAATAAGTTTATATCGCTTGTTGTATCTTATAGTAAGGCAGACATTTTAAAGTGTAATACACAAGCTAATGTAATTGACTGACCCTGCTCCCCCCAACACTTTCTTTTGCCCTCCATTTGCCTCCCCCCCCCCCCCCCATCACTTTAACAATCCTGGTGCTGCCACTGCCCGTTGCTCATTCGATCTATAGAACCTTCGGACTATTGGACCCTCCTGCGATTCGGTCTATAGAACCTTCTGTCTATTGGATGTCGGTCTATCGGACCCGCTAACTATCGGACCTTCTAGGTATAGGGCTGTAACCATTATTATTATTATAATCAAACGTTTATTATTATTATACGTTTTAATTAATTTATCAACTGTCTTGTAAAAGGCATTGAAATGTTTTATGTAATGCGCTATATAAATGTACTTATCTTTATTATCATTAGTGTTATTATCATTAATGTCAGGATTGTTATTATTATCATTATTATTATTATTATTATTATTATTATTATTATTATTATTATTATTATTATTATACGTTTATTATCATTATACGTTTTAATTGATTTATCAACTTGTAAAGCGCATTGAAATGTTTTATGTAATGCGCTATATAAATGTACTTATCTTTATTATTATTATCATCATCATTGTTATTATTATTATTATTTCATGGAAAGTGAAACAATGGGTCCCCATTAACCCATAAATGGGTCCTCATTATTCATCATTCGTAAATAATTATGGTAATTTTTTGTTTGTTTTTGTTTCCTTAATTCAGAAACAACGTCTCTTGTTTGAAGGTGCTAGATCTCACTGACCACCATTACATTTACGTTCTAATCAAGCCAAAGTATTCTATTCTTATACTTTACGTTCCCAGAATTTAATCAACAGACAGATAAATGGATCTGCACACATCACCAGATTCTGTGAGTTCTGTGAATCACCTTCTTGTTCCGTGATTTGGTGAGCAATAATTGTACAAGGATCTTGTTTGTGTACTATGTTGGTTTAGTTTATTATTATGCCTGTTACTGTTACAAAATTTTGCCTGCTTGCAGATTATCACAGCAATGATAACAATGGCTTTTTTGTAAATAAGGGTTGTTTAGTATGATGAATATGAAGATTTTATTTTCATACATGGTGATTTTGTACAGTTACTTGTATTTTGTTTCAGTTTAAATAATATCAGGAAGACAGAAATCACTAAAAACGACATTAAGAATATCCAAAAATGATAAGTGAACAAAGTAGTTATTGATTTCATGCTTCACGTGATGTCATTGCAGCCAATACGATACTCGTGAATAAACAAATTCAATTAAATCCCTTGTGCATCAGAATCAAAAGGATGAATCGTATTTAATCAAGTATGTCATCTTCGTGATCGTGTAATTAACATTATACAAATAATAGTGCCACAAACTACAGAGTATAATGAAAAAATTGAACCTTAAAAGCACTTAAAGCGCCTACATATACTTGAATTCTTTTTCCCAAGCAATAAATTCTAAAAGCTTACATGACTACAACTAGTGGTTCATGTATGCCTTGTTGCCGGCAACCGATCCTAACGATGCATGATGTCAAAATTGTGACTCTGTATGCGCTGACCATTTGACGCATAAT
>CM057157.1:8827583-8880579 GCA_029962745.1 Echinometra lucunter | reverse complement strand
TGACTCTGTATGCGCTGACCAATTTGACGCATAATGTGACAACCACTGCACAATGTCACAAATTTTCTCACACACGAAATCAGACCTTTGTTCGATTGCGGGGCTCCAAATACCTGCCGGCCTGGGCCAATTGCTTTGATTGCCCCACTCATTGGCCGTGATGCCCCTCACAAAATCAAACTGTTCACGGCCACAAAATTTTGTAAGTGGCTGTGAGTGCAGGTGCCCTTCCATTTCATAAAAGAAAAACAAAATATCGCAGTTTTAAAAAAGAAAATCCACATGTGTTTACAGTGAGTATTATTTCTCTGGCAACCCCCCCCCCCCCAAAAAAAAAACAACAACAACAACAACAACAACAACAAACAAACAAACAAACAAAATAATGCAATTCGGTCCACCAACGGGGGCACGGAAAATTTGGTTAATCAGTCGAAATTCACTACATTTAGGTTGTCTTAAACATTTGTTTATCATTTTGATGGTCATTTCTAAAACACTCATATGCCCCATAATTTCCATCTTTAACCAAGTATGTTGAAATCTTCTAATGTTGTATGAAGTGCCGTACATTTAAAAAATATAAATTCTAGCTGGTGGAGAACTTTGCATCCCAGCACTATCATGAAGGGTTCTCCCTGAGTTATTCTAGGCTAGCCCTATTTATCCATTTTCCTGGCCTACTAAATTAACTTCAAAACTAAGCAAAGTATGTAAGAAAAATTCACTATCACAAAAGCTAGAAATTTTACAACTGTACTAACAGTGTTGCTGGATATCAGCAAAAGAAGCATCTGGTAGGCAACCCAAAGCATGCATTTTATTACATAACATTTTTATAAATTTCATTTCTATTACCTGAATTTAACAAATCAGATTGACTTTGTGTCTTAAATATAAATTTATGCACTGAGCTCGAGCAGATTGACTGTATCTTAATGCAAATTTATGCACTAAACTTGAGTACTTTCCCATCAGTGAATTCCTTTCTTCTTCCAATCCTTTATGAAGCCATGATGACTTTCTAGCTTCATAAATGCTTTTATCGTGCAAATTAGTTGGGGTTTTTATGTGCAGCGATTTTAATCATCCTTGTAAGTCTTTATGATAACGATTCGCGTGACCATGATGACTTCCTAATTTCATAAATGCATTGATTGTATAAGTATTTGTATAGCGATTTGAATTATCCTTTTAAGTCTTTACGAAAATAATTCGCGTAACCATTGACTTTCTAGTTTCATCAATGCATTTAACGTGTATTGTAAAGCGATTTGAATTATCCTTGTAGGTCTTTGCGAAAACGATTCGAGTGACCATTATGACTTTTTAGTTTCATAAATGCATTGATCGTATAAGTATTTGTATTTTAGCCTTGTAAGTCTTTACGACAATGATTCGCGTAACCATTGACTTTCTAGTTTCATCAATGCATTTAACGTGTATTGTAAAGCGATTTGAATTATCATTGTGGGTCTTTGCGAAAACGATTCGAGTGACCATTATGACTTTTTAGTTTCATAAATGCATTGATCGTATAAGTATTTGTATTTTAGCCTTTTAAGTCTTTACGACAATGATTCGCGTAACCATTGACTTTCTAGTTTCATCAATGCATTTAACGTGTATTGTTAAGCGATTTGAATTATCCTTTTGGGTCTTCACGATAACGATTCGCGTGACCATTATGACTTTTTATTTCATAAATGCATTGATCGTATTTGTAAAGCGATCCTTGTAACTTTTGTTATGATAACGACTGACATGTACGGTAGAAGAGGTGATCATCATGTCGTAAGTCCTGAAAAAGAACTGTAAGTTGGAGAGAGTAGAGAGAGTTGGGGGGGGGGGGAGAAATGGAGAGGCGAGATGTGATAGGAGAGAGTATATGGTATCTTTCTTGAAATTCGGTGAAATCCTGAGGACTGAAAACCAGTTGAGAAGGCGTCGAGGAGAGAAGGCTGTGACCAGACGAGAAGAGGATGAGAATGTTGGTCACAGCCTTCTCTCCTCGTCACCTTCTCAACTGGTTTACAGTCCTTCTCAGGATTTCACCCAATTTCAAGACAAATACCCTCTACTCTCTCCTATGCTATCTCACCTCTCCATGTCTCTTCCCCCTAAACTCTCCCTATTCTCTCCAACTTACAGTCCTTTTCAGGACTTACCACGTGATGAACCCTCAACATCTTCTACGTTGTCACTTCCACCATGCAAACCCCCACCTTCAAAGATCATCGACCGACAGGTCCATGGTGACTTTCTGGTTTCATAAATGTATTTATGGTATTGTATGACTTGTACCACCATACAGCTGATACGTTTATACTGTATTATTTGTATTGTTTCTATCAACCAGCGGAAACCGAATTTCCTCATAGTACAATGAATTATACTTTATCATGTAAATCAATATCTCTAAAACGATTTGAATTATCCGTATAAATCCTTAATTTTGGAACCAAACGGTCCGCGGTACCTCAATATTTGAGGCTAATAACCATCGGACAGCACATACTTATGAGAAGAGACTGCGCCCAAAAATCGGAATAATACAACATTATGCATCTCCTCAGATTTATCCATACACCCGCTGTGACTGTACCCCGCATATGGCTTATCAGGCGCGGTTCTACGGGGGGCTTTGGGGTCTCAAGCCCACCCAAAAATTGCGCAAGCCCCCCCCCCCCCCAAAAAAAGGACGATAAAGTACAATTTTATATTTTGATAACACTACAATCCTCCAAACCTCCAGGTAGCCCCCCGCTCCATTTTTTTCCCTTTTTTTCTTTTCTTTTTTTTTTTTTTTTTTTTTTTTTTTGCTCTAGAACCGCGTCTGTGGCTCATAAGCATGGGTGTCGATCACAGGGCGGTGGGGGATATATCCCCCCAAATATTTTGGTCAGGGGGGATGGCCGGTACAATCATCCCCCCCCCCCCCCCAAATAATTCACGATGAAAAAAATGAAAAATAACATAGCCCCCTATAATCCTCGAAAAAAAAGTAAAGACAAAGACAAAGAGAATAAAGAGCAAAGAAGCAATTTTTTTTAAAAGGAAAGGAAAGGAAAAGGCTTTCAGCGCTTGCTCGCTTCGCTCGCTCGCATTTTAAGTATTTCAACCAATGAGGTTGTATATTATACTATCTTTATAAAAGCGAATCGGTTTGCATATTGTCTTTCTATCAAATAGGATGCTATTATTGTTCTACTAGCATTTAATATCTTTTGTTATCTTAACAACTGTTAACCAATGCCAATTAATATTTTTATCAGGGTTTATTATTAAATGAAACTGATTTGCATCTTGTCTTTCTATCCAGTGTTATACATGTACTGTTATAATATAACTGTAAGGAATCGAACGGGAAGAAGACCCATAATAGAAGAATTTTCATGGAATAATGACCTGTGACCGGTAGCCTATTCCTATCTTACCTAATATGAGAAAGGATCGGATGCTAATAAAATGCACATTATTAAAATCATAGAACTGGAGTAACAGTACACTAGAACCTAGCTGTTCTCAGTATTAAAAAACTAGCCCTTTCTCGCTCTCTCGCTCTGCTCACTCATAGAAACAAGATCAGGAGGCAGGCGCTCTTATTCCCTCAGCAACATGTCCAAATATTGTAATATTTCTACAGCGAGATGTAAAGCTTTTCTCGAATACAGGTAAATGGTGCATCGTAAAATTCAAACAGAGTTTTTGTCGGTAGCTCGCTTCGCTCGCTCATAGAAATAAAATGGTTTTAGATGGCAAGTGAGGCACCAAAAAGCATCATAATTGGCAATTAGGTGATCAAAACTATTCAGATATCTTTGAGGCTATCAAAGAATTTTATAGACCTATAGTGGATTTTTATAACAAGATAACACTTCATCACTAAAATAGTGTGTTTTCCCCTATCTCGCCTCCCTCGCTTGTAATATTTGAAATAGGGTGGTTTAGGAAAGTAACAATTGGACCAGCGAGGTGCTGAATTAGTCAAACTTTTTATATTGCTGGAGTGTACTTTGAGGACAATAACATTTCTTTATAGCTAGAAAGTGGAATTTTCGGCTCACTCGCTTCGCTCGCTCGCAAAATAAAAAACGGGATGGTTCATGCTCTAAGTAAAGGTTCAAGTCCCCTACACTTCTCATTCAAGTAATGAGGATGTACCTCTGCGATATTGTTTGAAAACAATTTTGTGCGGTTAATTGGAGGAACGTTATACATGTATTAGACCAATAATACAGAGATATGGGCAGCAAAAACAGGTCCTACCCCCCCCCCCCCCTGTGTAGTAAGTCCATCATGAACCTACACACCCTCTCCCCGATCGGTCGCTTTAATTTTGCTCCGCGGTCGAGGATATTCCGCATCAGTCACCCCCCCCCCCCCCCCCCCCCCTAACCGCGAACACAAATCGACACCCATGCTCATAAGGCAGGCCTGCAGAAACTGAAACTGAGTAATTACCTTCTTGAATCTTCGTTCGCGAGGGAAAGCCAACCAATCACGACTCGCATGTGAAGAAGACGTTTTGTCCAGCAATTCGTGTTCTCTTGCACTGCTTCCCTACTGTATATATACCGATCACATCCACTCGTTACATCCTTACGAAGTATCACAAGACGTAACACAAACTGTTAGCAGGGTAAGGGAGGACTTAGTTACAAAACAAGAAACATGGTTGGAAGCTTACGCAGTGATGACGTCCCGGAAAAACTTATAATTTCGTCGTATTGAGTGGCAAATTAACTGTTTACGAATGAGAGACTTGCATTTAGAAAGAACGTGGAGGTACTATATGGAGAGACTATAGAGTTTGGACGTTTTTATATTCTTTGCAAGGGCTTTTGCGTTTTCTTACAGCTCTTGAGCTGTACAGACGTGACAGACATCATTGTTAAATTATAGCGCATCCTACATTGCATTTGAGATAATCAGATGCGGAGAAGAATTCACTGACATACCTGGTGACAGTAACTTGCTTCATTCCTAATCGTTAATGCATTCTGCATTTTTCATAAAAGTACCGACTTTCGAAAGCAAAATGAATCTGTGGATTTACTTCATACTGTTGTTTGGACTGGGCCTGCAGTGCTGTGGAGAATTGGCACGCTCTTACACACCTGTAACTCGTACATGCTCGATAAGATGGGTAAATCAAAGTCAATTTGCCAACTGCTCTTATCGTAATATCTCATCGGTTCCTCAGAATCTTCCACATAATTTGTATGCCCTGTACCTTTCGCATAATAATTTGCCAGTGCTCTTAAATGGATCCTTTGTGAACTACGGACAACTTCAAATATTGAATGCTGTATATAACTCCATTGCTATATTAGAAAATGGAACATTTGCAACTCTTTCAGATCTGCAGGTTTTGAACCTACGGCACAACAAAATCAAGGTGTTACCCAGTCATCTTCTACGCAACAATCATAATCTAGCAAATCTTTTCCTATCACATAACAAATTACGGAGAATCCCTCTATCAGTCGATATTCAACAAAATGTCAACTCATATGATACGAAAGATCAAGCATGCAGATGGAACAAGTTATACAAAATTGGTTTTTCTGCCAATGACTTTGTAAACATTGAAAAGGAAGACTTTTTATGGTTAAAGAATTGCCACCTGCATTCATTAGATTTAAGTCAGAATAAATTAACATCTCTACCTAATTCCGTTATCATTCATTTCCCACCTGTGAGGGAACTCAGTTTGAACCACATTGATCTAGATACATTTGAAGTTCAATCATTTATGGGCATAGTTACGATTGAAAATTTGTACTTGTCCTATTCAAAAATACGATCCATCCTACCATTAAATACAACGAGCACATCGAAAGAGCAATTTCCAGAAATTAAAAAACTTATTCTCCAAAGTAACCTTGTAGTCGCGATTCCTGACCATGCGCTATTTGGTTTTGAAAAGTTACAAATGCTGTCTCTTCAGAATAATCGTGTGTGTAGTATTCGTAGCAAGTCATTCTGTGGATTGAAATCGTTGACGGACTTGGATCTGTCGAAAAACCAAATAAAGTCACTTCCAAATGGCTCTTTTTCCTGTGCAACAAAAATTCAGAAAATCAATCTCGCGTATAACCTAATTTCTACTCTGGATCCACAATGGTTTGACGGAAGTCATCTTTTGCTGCATTTAGATTTGTATAACAATAAAATCGTTGAAATCAAGTCTGGAACTTGGAACGCAACCAGTATTGAAATCTTAGTGCTATCAAATAATGTTCTTCATTTCCTTCATAAGTACATGTTTACTGGCCTAACTTATTTGAAATGGCTTGACGTTAAATATGCTAAACTCAGATACATATCTAATGATGCATTTACTGCGGTAGCCAACACTCTAGAACATCTGAACATGGCAGATAATGAAAAAAATGATGTGGATGGTTCTTTCAGCAAACTGCATCGTCTTTGTATCTAGATTTGTCCTATACTCACATAAAGTTGAAAATCGGATCAGCTCATGAATTTAGTAGTTTATATTCACTGAGAACTCTAAATTTGTCCAGAACATATCTCCGCGCAGAAGACTTAGTTCACTTTGAGGGTAGGACTTACAAATCTGTATTTTCAGGTCTAGACTCGTTATACACCCTTGAAATGCGACATAATTACCTGACCAATTTGCACACTCTTCCAGATACCATATTCACCCCTCTTCGAAACATCCGTAAAATAGACTTAACAGAATGTTATATTACGTACATTGATTCTGGAACATTTGCGAATTTAACAACACTCATAGAGCTTCGTCTGCCTGCTAACCGTATCAAGGGTATTTCTGAAAACGCCTTTCAGCACTTAAACAAACTGCAAACTCTGATCTTGCAGTATAATTACATTCCATTCATTCAGAAAAGACTTTTCAGTGGTACTCCTGATCTTCAAAAGCTTTTCTTACAGAGCAACAAAATTTCCACAATACTTCCATATACCGTTATTCCGCCACAGTTAAGAATATTAAACATTACCAACAACAAACTCACATGTGCTTGCCAACTCACTTGGTTTCGGGAATGGCTGAACAAGATAAATGTAGACTTGATTGACTCAAAGGAGATCCGTTGTTCTCGCGATTCATTCCATGATCTCGTAAATAAGACGATTTTATCGTTTCATCCAGAAGAGTATTGCGGAGTCGACATCTTGCTTGTAGCTGGTGTATCTATTTCGATCATATCAGCTTTGTCGCTTGGTATTCTAGCGTACCTAAAACGGTGGTGGTTGAACTACAAGCTGTTTCTCTTAAAGTTAGCAATCATTGGATATCACGAGGTTTTTGAAAATAAAGCTCCAGAGGACTACGAGTATCAACTCAACATCATGTTTCATGAAGATGATGGTTGGTGGGTAAACGACTGCATGAAACCATTTCTAGAGGAAAGGATGCCTCATTTTGAGCATATCGTCTTTGGGGACGCTGATCTTCACCCAGGATCGTTCTACTTAAATGCTATCTACGACGTCATCGAAGGCAGCTACAAGACAGTCCTGTTGCTTAGCAACCAGGCAGCTGCTGATGCTTGGTTCATGACCAAACTCCGGATGGCCGTGGAGCACATGAATGACACAAAACTGGAGAAGGTCATCCTGATATTCTTGGAAGACCTCGATAACGATCACCTACCGTATCTTGTCAGGCTTTTGCTGAGTCAGAACAAACCTTACTTCTTGTGGGTGGATGATGAAGATGGACAGGATTACTTCTGGGCAAAATTCCAAAAGAGCATGAGGGCTAATAGGGAAATGAACAATGTCATACCCGTGTAATTAATAATTGGTCAAAAAGATCAGTCATGCATAGGTCTTTTCTTTGTAGGCGCTAAGCATTACGTGTGGCCAAGGCCGTACGCAGAAATTTTTTTCCGGGGGGGGGGGGGCAAGGAGCGTAAAAAAAATCGAAGAAACTCGAAATTGAGGGAGCGAAGCAACCGAACTTGTCTTGAGGGTGCTTTTGCATTTTTTAAAGTGTAATTGAAGGATTTGGTGCACACTTTTGGTGAATTTTTTTTTAAATTTTCAGAAAAATGTAAGTTTTCAAACTTTCTGCCCCCCCCCCCCCCCCCCCCCCCGCTGCGTACGGCCATGTGTGTGGCGTATGTATCTGATAAAGGCTTTCTTTTTCCAAATGAGTGTATATAAAAGACGTATGATTTTTTTTTTTACTCGGGAACAAAACACTACCTAGGTTGGCCAAAAAATGTAACACCAGAGATCAGCAATTTCAACGACATCATTGCCACAATATCATTAGTTTTTATTTTTTCTGGGTAGAAATCATTTCCCCAAATGAAATGACACCACTATCATCAAGTCTGGGTTAGACGTTTTGATTCCACGGCTATTTTTGTTTGGGCAATTTCATTTTTCGAAAAATGCTACTTTTTCAACAGTAGTAATGTTTGAGGCAGCGATAAGTTGCTCATGTCGGCGTCCCATACAAGCTATGTTTCATTAGTATTCGTCTTCATCTTTTTCTTCGTTTTCAAAGCGAGAGCAGGCCGATGCGTTTGGCTACAAAACTGACCGTGTGGGACGTCGTTATGAAAACGGTTGAAAAATTAGCAAATTTTGAAAATGACATTGCCTCACAAAAATAGCAGTGGAGTCACTCAGTGCCATAACTTCATACCCAATATTGATGATCTTGCACATCTGCACAGCAAAGCAAAAACAAAAAAACAAAACAAAAGAACAACAGCATCAACAAAACAATTAGACTGTGTCAATAAGGTTGTTGAAATTTCAAATCACAGGTGCTACATTCTTCCTGGGCCACCCTGTTTATACATAAGATATTTTGTGGCGTCATCCTCCATGCCCATTTCCATTCTTTTGTTACGGAATCATATTGCAGAAAAGGGTCCTAACAATCCTTTCCAATGCTTTCCCCATCCTGTATTGGCAGCTTGGCTAAAGCCCGGGTAATAATATCCAAAGTCATTTGGAAGCTCATATAGAGAAGTTCGATGTAATGTGATGTGTGCTGTACAAGAAAAGAATTTGTTGTTATCATCCATAAAATGGGGTATTTTCTTCTATTCTTTTATTCAAAGTGCATAATGCAAATAGCCTACTATCATGACTATGAATGGCAATGCAAAGAATAAATTATAATGAATGAATTAGTTTTATTGTACATGAAACAACATGCATTATGGTGAATAAGAAAGTACGAAATGAGGCACTCTATGTTCAATGAGATGTTTCTGTTGGTTTCCATGGTGCGTGAATATTCACAATTAAGAGGCTTTTCGGTAGTATACCAAATGTGTTAAGACGCATGAGCGCTATACAAGAACCCATTATTATTATTATTATAAAACCACGTGGTGTATTAACCGACAGCCTCCAATATTATTTTGAACCATTTTCAGTATTTTCATCCCCTTTGAACATTAACCTGTACATACACATGTATATAATATTATGATTTCCAGAAGACTGTTATATATTGGGCAGAATATGCTTATGTGATTTTGAATAAGTATTAAAACATTGAAGGAATACATTTGCGATGGTTTTGTTTAAATCATACACTAACAATGTATATAATTTTTTGTAAAATTCAGTGTCACCGTATTATGCGATTTTGAAGTACTTAAAAATTTTGATCAAATACATGAAATACATGTTTGCATACTTTTTGATCTGTTTAAAAAATCTTTAAGGCGTCACAACTGGATGCTTGGAACTACTGTATATACACGTACTTTTGATCATTTCAAAGAATGTGACAGTGTTATTCTCCACTTCAAATACTAGATGAGCCACCCGACCAACATGCCCAAGGTAGAAAATGACACAAAGGAACGGAATGCTTTCCATTTACTATTGTATATAACTGATCTGCAAAGAGCCACGCACCTTTTTACAAACTTTATGTGAATAGGTTAAGCACATTTACATGTCAAGCATTACCGGATGTTATCTCGTAGCATTGCAGATTGTTACACTCTAAAAAAGGATTGGTCAAGATAAACAATGTGTTGGTGAATATGTGTCCAACCGAAAAATTAGTCAAACTCAACCAAAATTTTGGTACATTTTAAGCAATAAATGGTAATATTGACCATCATATTGGTCAATCTTTACCAATATCTTTGGTCGGACACATATTAACCAAAGTTTTGGTCATTTTGACCAATCCTTTTTGGAGTGTAGTAAACTATAATATTTAGAACACTTAGTATAACTTCATCATTATCACAAACGTATTGCAGTTTGGTGTAAATTGTACAGATTAAGAATATTATAAGATTAGTATGAATAAGCATAGACATACAAAGTGGGGAAGGGCCCTATGCGCTCAACATCCTCTCGGCAATGTGATAAATACTGACATGAAAATGACCAAGTATTCTCATACTCGGCCAGCGAGGCTCCCGGATATGGATTTTTAAAAAGAAATCTTGTCTGATGTATTTTGGCGCAATATACTTGTGACATTTTCACCGATCCCCCGCTGACTGCTTGTAAAATAATAATAAGTGGTCACCCCCCTATGTTTTTAAATTGATAAATGGGCTCGTATGCCCCTTTGAATTAAGGATCGAGTATAATGTATTTATCCTGGCCTTATTTGTTTATAAATGTATCAGCAGAGCTGAATATTGCAAATTGAGATCATACTATGCCCGATTCAGTGCGGGTTGTATAAAGTGTCTTCCACGTTTTCACGATTCATGTTTTGCAGACTCTGTCAGCCAACGCTCTTGAATATAATTTCCTATAGATCTCCAAACAGAACTAAATTAATTGTGTGTACTTTCACGGAGTTGAAAAGAATTCGCTTTTAGGAGGACTCTTTGGAACGATTGATATATATCCCATATTACTTGATCATATAATTTACTTTATATAAAGCACTGTATATTTGCTAACTTTATGCATTACCAAAAAATGTTGGAGTTTAGATTTGAATACTATCATTTATAAAAACGAATACAGGCACGGACCAAAGCTGGGAAGAAAGCCTTTTCCCACCATGGTTCGTGTCTGTGGAACCAACTCCCAACTAATGTAAAAAATTCCTCCACAATATCTTCTTTTACTGCGGCATATTGGAGGTATAGGTATAGCCTGCCTCACTTTAATGAGTGATGTACACATTAAGTACCTTTACTGTTATGCAAGTATACTCCTGTTACTCCACAGTTCTGTGTTTTTTGGTATATCTCTTCTCTCCACTCAAGTTTTTCATATTCTGATCTCTCTTCTCTCTCTCTCCTTCTGCTTCTTTCTCCCTGTCCTTCCCTTTCCTTTCTCCCTTTATCTCTTCCTTTTTTCTATATCCTCCCCTCTCTTCCCTCTCTTATCATACCTACAGACATATTATGGAAAGTATAATGTAATAATGTTTCTATTTTGTTAGTTTATTTTCCTGAAATGCCATCTTGTTTAACTTGTTTTATTGTATGTATGCATTGTTGTGTTGTTTTATGTTTTACAGGGCCCCCAAGTATAACAGTACTTGTCTACTGACGGGGCTACCCTGTATAAAAAATACTAAATAAATAAATAAATAAATAAATACAAATTGCTTGAAAATTTATGAAAATTGTCCGGTAAAAATGTTGAATAATTATATGAGAACATATATCATGTACATGCAGTGGCGTAACAGCCGGGGGGGCAGGGGGGGCAGAGTGCCCCCCCTGAAGGATTTCAGCGGGAAAATCCACCAAACCACCGGGAAAAAATGAAAAGGAGGGAAAGGAAGAAAAAGGAAGGGAGAAAGGAAAAGGAAGAAGAAGAAAGGAAAAGAAAGAAGATGAAAGGAAAAGAAAGAAGGAGAAAGGGAAAGAAAGAAAGAAGGAGAAAGGGAAAGGAAGAAGGAGAAAGGGAAAGAAAAAAGGAGAAAGGGGAGAAAGAAGAAGAAAGTAAAGGGAAACAAAAGAAATGAGGGAAAATTTAGTACCAAACCCCCGAGTTTCCGGGTGCTCCACTCCCTGGACCCCCGCAGTGGCTTTCCCTGTAGACCCCCATCAGGGGCACTAAGCCAGAACCCACGCCCCCCCCCCCCCCCCCCCCCCCCCCCCCCCGCTAAAGGCTTCGCAACAAGCAACTCGCGGTGCAGGCCTATCTCCGCATATTCTAGACTTAGTTACCGGGAAATTTTCGGCTCTGCCCCCCCCCCCCAATAATAGGCAGAGAATGTATGAGACCGGGAACAGACACCGAACAATTCAAAAAAACGTCAGAGCTTCCGCGCTTCGCGCGGGAGGGGAAAATCACCATCCCTGCACCCTCCCCCTAGCATGCCTAGGGAGCGCGCTTTGCACTATCGTTCTCCTAAAAGGAAATCCTAGCTACACCACTGATTCTAAACTTAGTTACCGGGAAATTTTTGGCTATGCCTATGCCCCCTCCCCCCCCCCCCCCCCCCGATAACAGGCAGAGAGCGTAAGAAGAGCGGGAACTGACAGCGAAAAAACGTCGGAGCTTCCGCGCTTTGCGCGGGACGGGGGAAACTCCCCCCTCCCTGCACCCTCCCTCCTAGGGAGCACTACCGTCCTCCTAAAATGAAATCCTAGTTGCGCCGCAGAAGATAGACTTAATTACCGACAACTAACAATGCAAAGAAACGTCGGAGCTTCCGCGCTTCGCGCGATAGGGGGGAAACTCCCCCTTCCCTGCACCCTCCCCTCTTGGCGTAAATTCCGGGGATCTATCACCCCCACCTGGGGGAGAGGGGGGATGGTGTGTACAAATTTCCCGCCATGCAGACACACTTTTCAAAGAAGAAAATATATTTTAATTAATCAGTTAGTAATAATTCTGAATATATATCTATCATAAACAATCATCATATTTTAGAATTTCTATTTGAAAATGGTATTGAAAACAAAAAGATGGTTATTTTTGGCTCGCTCGCTTCGCTCGCTCGTCAAAATCTTAGGATTTCCATCCAAAATGCGATTAAAATCGAGAAAAGTGGTTATTTTTGGCTCGCTCGCATCGCTCTTTCGTCATATTTTTGAATTTTTATTCGAAAATGCGATTCAAAAGCGAAAAAGTGATTATTTTCTGCTCGCTCGCTTCGCTCGCTCGCAAAAATAGATATCAAGATGTGTGTGAGAGGGAAAAAATTGTTTAAAAAGTTTTTCATCCACCACTCCTCAAATTGGATTTACGCCGGTGGAGCACTACCGTCCTCCTAAAATGCAGTCCTAGCTACGCCACAGATTCTAGACATAGACTAGTTACCGGGAAATTTTGGGCTCTGCCCCCCCCCCCCCCCCCTGATAACAGGTACCTGTTACGCCCCTGTGTACATGATATCGAGAACTTGAGCTTTTTAACTTGTCAAAGAAACTTTCTATTGCTCATGATACAGTGATACATTGTTAGAATAAAATGAGCTATCATCTGTTTTACATAGATGTTTGAAATAATTTTGTTTGATAACAGTTCAGTTTTTCGAAATCTGAGGGTTCAGTCTTAAGAATTTATGGCTTTAAAAAAAATCTTTGTTATCACGATTTGACGAACTAGCAATGGCTGAACGTACAAGAGTGCGACTTGACGAATCGCAAAATATGTAGCTTTATAGATAATGGTTCATTACGTCCTTTCGTATTTGTCATATTTTCATTGGATCTATGTTATGTCATATTTCTACGCATATGTATATAGGCCTACTTGACCATGAGAGAATAAATCCCGCAATCTACAAGTTTTACCGTAATTCGCAAAAGTTTGAAATTAAGTGGGTTGCGAAATTTGTTGCACATGGTTTAATCTTTTTCATGCAATAAATGAAAAATACCCTTAGCACAATCCTTTGATTTCACTGGTTTTTTTTTCTTCATCGTCACCGTTTCGGGATCAGCTGGGAGTAATCTATTCTTACTTAATAGATTAAATTCAGAACGTGTATTGACATAACTTTGTCTTGAGTACCTCTCGCACGGAGACAGAGATGGCGCGCTGTAACATAGCATTGTGGCTAACACCCAATGTCATGCAGTCTTGTTAAGATTCCACTTCAGTTTTGTGTTGTTGCCGATTCTGGAAAACCGTTACATCATGAACATACTGTTCATCTCCACGATTTTTCCATCAACATTGAAGCGTCGATCTGTCTGTAGGATTTTGGGCGGGGGAGGGGGGGGGTGGGGGCTCCATAGAAAAAAAAAATAACTGGCATAATTTCGTGATAGGCCTACTCTTCCGAAGTTCGGATGACTGATTCGCGAGTTTCATGAAAATGCCGTCGTTATAAGCACGTTTGCAAGTCAATCATCCCCACTCCAGAAAAGTCTGCAAATGTTAATACCATACTGAGCTTAGCGATATTAAAGATTCATCCACATGCATTTAACCAGAATTTTTTTTTTCATCTATCTCCGAAGCAACTTATTAACAAAATAAGAAAAATTACTAACATGATCTTTATAGAAGAAAACAAGTATTAGTGTTAATATGTTAAATATTTTTTATGGCGGGAGCCTATGGTATATTGGTAAAGGCTCTTGAATCTTATACAAGAAGTGCTGGGTTCGATCCTCGCTCGGTGTTTAAATCCATGGACATGATGTTTTACCCACTGTTGTCACATCCGACCCAGGTGCAAATGGTGACCTAGCAACTGCTGGGATACTGATGATTTGCAGGGCCGTCAGGAAGAACAGCATTGAAGCTGATGAGGCTTTCCAGGTTAAACTATAATAATAAAATGTCTTGTTTACCCAGGGTAGCCTCTTCAGTACTATGTTCTGTTCTCCCAGAGGGCCCTGCAACTAAATTATTGTTATCATTATTATGAAAGACGCTATATCAATATCAATATCAATATGTATGGGTGTATGTATGTGTGTATGTATGTATGTATGTGTGTGTGTGTGTATGTATGTATGTATTATTATTATTATATACCTAAAGTCGACCATAGGGCGAAGCCAAACAATGGGGTTTATTGCGTCACAATAGAGGAGACGTTAGGGCGAAAAAAGGTGTACGTTAAGGGAAAGGGAAACAATAGGCCGAGAACAAAAGAATTCGCCCTAAGGTAGGAATTAGGATTATCATTATTATTGTTATCATTACCATTATCATCATCATCATCATCATCATCATTATTATTATCATTATCATCATCATTTTTATTATTATTATCATTATTATTATTATTATTATTATTATTAATATTATTATTATTATTATCATTAATTTCATCAACATTTTCATTACTACTACTACTGCTACTACTGCTACTGCTACTGCCACTGCTACTGCTACTGCTACTGCTACTGCTACTGCTACTGCCACTGCTACTTCTATTACACAGGAGAAAAAGCACGGACAGAAAATATTTCGGTCCATGCTTTTTCTCCCGGTTGAACGTACTTCAGTATTCGCTTGCAATGACATCGATCGTGACCCAAGAAGACAATAGCAGGTACTACCAGACGTCTGTCTCGTTTCGTTTTGAGTTACCAGTCAAACATGGACATATGCGGTCACAGTTTTATTTCTATCCATTGCCAGTTTTAACTGACGCAAAATTTACATAAGCGAGCAAGAATACAAAAAAAGAAAACAATCAAATAATGACGTTTTCGTTTGCATCATATTCGGATATTCTTCCTAATGGATTCGGCTAAAGAAACTACTCTTGTACCAAAATAATAATGATAATGATAATAATGGGTATTTATATAGCGCGCGTATCCATCAACCCCGGACCTCAGTGGTTCACAGTCATGGGACTTATCCAGCACTAATCCACAACACCTCTACTTTACGTTTCTTTTAAAAACTATCCAAAATGGGATCGTTAATAGAGACAATATCGAATTGTAGCCAATATTTTGTCCCTGTGGATTTTCTCGTTCGAAAATTTCAATACATTCTGTCTGATACTTTTACTAATTTGTTTTAGGCGCCCATCATTTTTTTCCGGATAACTATGATGGACAGTCTATTTGATGAAATATTGCAGCAGAACAGAAATCGCAACAAGCCTGGATATGTCCATGATATTTCACATGAGTCAGACCTACCCTTTTGTTGCGCTATAATGCTCCACTCTTCCGCTTAATTTCGTAGTCGTGCTCACTCAAAGAGGCAAAAGAAAACAAACTTGTGTCATTAAACAAGACTGTGGGTCTACCTTTGGCCCAGTGACTTCCCTTTCCTCAAAACTATTAATTCTTAATTCTGTGAAATACTACATTAATCTCATCCGATATCTCTTTCTTGTTATGCCATTCTCTGCTTTGCAATAGCACTTCTGTCTCCTCAACGTGACCGGCCCCAAACCGATAACAAACCGAACATTACATTACGTCGAATAGCCAAGAATCGGACGGCTTACACTGAGTCGGCTACCGAGTCGGTTTTGGCAGTGTGACTGACGAGCGGTGGTTAGTCCTATAAAACACCTTGTCCCTCAACGCCAGAAGTCATTTTGGACAATTTAACTTTTTAATTTTTTTCATGCCCGGTTGAAAGACATCAGTTTGAAGAAGACTTCAGTAAAATATCTAACTCCGCTTTGTACATTAAGGGTGTAAATTTCCTACTTCAAACAGCCAAATTCGACATATTATTGCAACTTTCAGTGCAAATAGTGATCAGCTTAATAAATGACTGATTTCAACATGTAGTTTTTAAGTTATTGATCTAAAATTGCTCCCACATATTTCTGATAGTTCACTTTACTGTATGAATGGTTAAAATGGATAGAAACGTAATTTTTGTGAGTATAATAGGGTAATTATCCTAGAAAATAGACTGATTATCCGTGTTTTTATAAATCTATAAGAAACGTTTAGATTTCCAAGGATTTCCAGTTCAATTTTACTACCACCATTTTTCCTGATGCCTCAGCTTTAAGTTGATACCAGATATGGCTGCCCGTTTCTGTCCGTCTTTATTTTAGAGCCGTTTTTGCTTGGCACATTAACCGGAAATATTGTGTTATTTTGGACCGCGCAGCCACTGAAGGATTCTCTGTCATCATACGGCGCCGCATGGGGGCGCGCATGACTCTTTTAATTTTACATAGCAATATCCCATAAATACTGATAAGAAGTAAAAAAGATTGATTAAAGGGCTGGTTTCAGTCACTGAAAACCCCTCTTCCAAAGTCGAAAGTGCATTTTTATAGGCTTATATCAAATATGCTATGATAATACCTTAGGAATTTGATACTACGCTTCATAGCTAAAAGTTATAGCGACTATCCACATGGTATGGAATCAAATTTTTAAAAATTAATTCTTTTAGCATATTCATTTTATGTTGCACTTACTGGTGAGTCATTTCCACGAATGACTGTATTAACTATATAGCTAACCGCTCATTCTTCAATCCATTTACATGTACTCCCTTTGTCTCTTCATCCACCTATCTATCTACACTTATCACTCTTTATCAATCTATCTATCCATCCATCCATCTACATCATCTACAAATCTGTCTTTCCATGATCTATCTATCTACACGTATCCACCTCTCTATCTATCATTCTATCCATTCATCCACATATCTATCTACACATATCCCTTTTCTATCTATCTATCTATCTATCTATCTATCTGTCTATCTATCCATCCATCCATCTATCCATCCGTAGTATCTATCTTTAGGCCCATTCATTTCTCTATCTATATATATCCTATTCATCCACATATCTTTAGGAATCCTTCTATTTATCCACCCATCTGTTTATCTATACGAGTATACCGCCCCTCGATCAATTTATGTATTCATCAGTCTATTTACATCCTGGATTGTATCCCTCAATCTATTTATTTGTTTATTCATTTATCTATCTATCTATCCATCTATCCATCCATCCATCCATCTATCTGTATAACTATCTACATGTATTCCTCTTTTCAGTAAATCTTCGGAAATAATTTCGAAGACTTTTCAAAACAATTCATTATTCTTCTGACATTATGAACAATACGACACAAAGACCGAAAGAATGCATGGACTAGACTATATCATGTTTTCGATAACTCCATTATATCTGAAGAATTACTGTTTATTCATATCTATAAAAGGTTTTATGTACATTATACTGAGATATGTGGAGGAGAAAAGAAATGGCACAATGTGCAAAGTTTATCGAGAAGAACAGCGAATGGCTAGAGACATCAGTTCTCATTGCACTTCGACAGCCAATCGGAAATCGGTATTTTAATGACGTCACAGGTATTTGAAATTGTTTTCATTAGATTCTACGGGTCTGATTACCCATAGATTTATCATTTAAACTAAATATTTGAGTAAAACTGAGTGAATATGAATTTTGGCGCACTTTGGGGCCATCCTGGCCCACTGTGCTCCGGCGCACCGCTAATTAAACCAACTCATACCGACACCAAACTGCTACGTTCTTCAGTGTAACTCTGTTCGGTTTGGCGTCGGTTCGTGTGGTGTGAATGAAGCAACCATTTTTAATTTTTTTGTTTTAAGCGGATGTGAAAAACTCACTGATGGATTACCCACTTATATTCCAGCCCGTGGGGAGAGTGTGGAACTAATAAACATGGCATTGTGCAATTCTGCAGTGAGTCATATCCGACCTGCTAGAGTACGGACTGCTGTCCTTAATCCTTTGAAATTCAGAGGAAACGGGATTTAAATATCCTATGGATAGATTACACACCGTCTTCAAGGATTTATTTCAAAGGGAAAAGCTTTAAGACTAGGGTAATAT
Source organism: Echinometra lucunter (assembly GCA_029962745.1). Lineage (NCBI taxonomy): Eukaryota > Metazoa > Echinodermata > Echinoidea > Camarodonta > Echinometridae > Echinometra > Echinometra lucunter. The sequence goes on along the minus strand of CM057157.1, from coordinate 8,861,876 downwards.
CTTCCATGTAGATGTCTTTTGCTACGATGGTTACTGCGTTTATGTAGTTTTTTCAGGGGGACTGTTCCCACTTTATATGAGTAATATCTTCCACGTAGATGTGTTCTATTTCTATGGTTACTGTGTGTTTTGAGGTCATTTAAGAGGGACTTTTCCCACTTTTAATATTGGAGTAGGCCTATACTTTCCACGTAGATGTGTCTTGTTTCAATGGTTAAGTGTGTTTTGAGGTCGCTTAAGAGGGCCTGTTCCCACTTGTTTATATAGGAGTAGGCCTAATTCTTCCACCTAAATGTGTTTTGTTTTAGTGGTTATTAGATGTCTGAACATCTTTTTGAAAGTGGGGGAGCCTGAGATATGCCCCCCCCCCCCACCCACCCACCTACCCCGGCATAACCCAATATCACTGGGTAAGAAAAAAAAAACACTTGCTGGACCGGGACTGAACTTCGGCAGGAGAATTTGTGTCCAGCTCTCTATCGAATAACACCGACCTTCAGACAACGAAAAGACCGGCCCACAAGTCAAAATCCTCAACTCCTCGTGGCTAGAACTGCACCCCTCCCATCCCCGCAAGACCCAATATAGCCTACCTTAAGTCTACAAATAATGAAGTACAAATGTGATTTTTTTTTTTTTTTTTTTTTTTACCCAAAAGGGACTTGAAAATGTGATAAGATTATTGACTGGACAGCTTGGCTTTTCAGAGAATTTGACAGCAAACGGATTCAGAATTTTGACCCGGATGAGAAAAGCCTGGATCTGCCATTATTCTTTTAAAGGACATTCCGCTTATATGCTACTTTTAGATCAAACTGTATTCTACCCGCTCATGCTGCAATCATGTAAAACCTCCTCTTCCTACTTCCTTTCCAACAAGGATAAACTTTCTTTTTTGTATGTATCATTACCATTCATGTAAGATAACACTAGTCAAACATCAACAATTTTCTGTCTCTTGACAAAATATACATATTTTCTTGGTGATGTTGACATGTTGAATACGAAAATAACACAGAAATTGCCGATTGGCTATGATATGTATTATCATATAATTATTTCCAAAATACTTATTTTCACATTTTGATCTATTATGAGACCCCAGTGCTGTACATACTATAGGTGTTAGAGAAATACAAATGCCACTTTGCTTGCTTTTTAGCACAAGCTCGTATCTGACTGAAACTGTAATGCATGTAAACTAGAAGGATGTCAAATATGTTTCAACTTCTTATGACCTTCATTCAGATATCATTTTCACAATGATGATGAAATCATGGTTTCCCTTTTTGACACTACATGATATTGATACTGAAAATGATACTAATAATATCAATAATAATGATGATAATAATGATAAAAATGATAATGATAATAATAATGATAATAATGATAATACCTATAATAATAACAACATTAAAAATAATGATCAGTAGGCCTAAAGCTTTTAATGGCAATCCAGACGAGAATGGGTTCTCCTATAAAGCAGTTTTTACATGCATCCAGATAACAAATCTATTGGAACCGATATACTTTAATGAGACATAACACTTTGTGGATTACACCTCAAATTCACCGCTCTAGCACGTCTTGTTACCCAGAGTGACCTCAAATAGACAAATTTGTTCACAAGGTTCGTCTAACACTGCATTAGGTATGATTACTAATCGATTGGAATAAATGCGCCAGCGGGAAGAAGTTCAAATAGAAGAGAAAAAAAAAATTATAATGTGGCTGATTGATTGAGGATCATCTAAGGAAAGAAGGGAAGAAGTTCAAATAGGAGAGAAAAAAAAGTTTATAATGTGGCAGATTGATTGAGGATCATCTAAGGAATAGATGATAATAAAAAATGAGATATACTGAATTAGTCTGGTAGTATTAAAGAATGAGGAAGGCCTCTTGATCGAAAGGATTCTGTTCATTTTAATATATTAAGTGAAAGAAAGTGAAACAAGGGTGAAATGGTATCAAAAGTTCCGAGCTAAGTAGTTACTGTTCAGCTGGTGAACTAATTCTCTTGTTCATTAATTCTAATGAGGAAGAGCAACATTCCTCAATTGAAACATGAACAAGATCCATGTTATATATTGTTCTTCTATATTAAATATGGGGAAACAATAAAGATGGTACAAACAATATAAAGGGTACAAACGAACATGAAATCTCTTGTCAGAAAAAAAAATGAAAGAAGGTGAGTAAGCCTATATGGTCGTATGCAGAAATGTCTTCGGAGGGGGGCAAGAATAAGACTTGTTCAATATTTGAGGGAACATGCAAGTGAGTGAGCGAAGCGACCGAGCGGGAGTTGTTTGTATTTGTTTTCAAAATGAAATTGAACGGTCTGGTAAGAAAAAAAAGAAAGAAAAAGGGTGAAAATTTGTGGGGAGGGGCAACTGCCCCCTTCCCCCTCCCCCCCCCCCCCCCCCCCCCCCGTGTGCGTACGGCCATAGGTGAGTACCTCATATCTAAATGGTTACATGCAGTATTGGTTCAGAAGACCAGGCTAAGGAATGTAGAAAAGTGAAATATGGAGAAACCTAAGGAGAAAGCTACGCTTATGAGTTATAGGCTTCAAAGAAATGATATTCGATATCAGAGTCACTTTCATTACAATTACATATTATTTGTATTTGTATAATTCCTGTATAAGCTTCTAAGCAGACATATTTCGGACACGTTTTTAGAAGGTCGATATTTTAGTGCAGTGTGCTTAGATCATTGTAAACTGGACTGCATGGATTTCAACAAGTTTGCTAAATTTTGCTTGTTATTTGCTTTAATCCAAATCGGATAACGCACCTCACAAGCTACTTACAGAACGGAATGATAATATAAAGTGTCACTGACCAGTTGTTGGTGGGTTAATCTTCCGAAAAGATGCCTGGGGTGTTTCATAAAGGTGTTCGCATGACTTTAAGAACAACTTGAATATGAAGTGCAAAATGGAATGCCCAAAGTTTGTCCTGATGTTTTAACAAATTGTGGCTGCATTTCCCATAATCTTAATTAAAATATGGCAAAGAATATACTTTACAATAAAAATTTTTGTAAACAATAGCAAACTAATTTTGGCCTGCGTATTTCTCCTTAAACTGATATGATTTGTAATTGAGAATCCCGTTTGGCTTGCCATATTCAAGTCGTTCGTGAAGTCATTCGTAAGTTTACAAACAGCTTTATGAAACACTTCCTGGGTTATTAAACATTGTGAACTGGGGCGTAGACAGCGGGGGGGATGAGGGGTATGCATCCCCCCACCTCACAAGGTGGGGGGATGACATGTACAATCATCCCCCCCCCAGGTTTCAGGGAAGGATGTTTGCTTACATTATCATTATAACAACAACAATAACAACAGCAACAATAAGCATAATAATAATAATGATAATACATTACTAAATATTATCATTATTATTATTATTATTATTATTATTACTATTATTATTATTTATCATTATTATCATTATTATGAGAACAATAATCGTTATCTTCTTCATCATTATCATCGTTAATGTGACTGAAATGACGATTACTATCATAACTATATCGATCATTTTTCTGATTTATGTAGTTATTTATATTACTTTTGGGTAATTTCGGCGCCGTTTTGGTAATTTGTATCATTTTTGGGTAATTTATATTACTTTTGGGTAATTTCGGCGCCGTCACAGTTTTTCTGAAGTGGTGGAATAACAAAATTAAAAAAAAAAAGATAAATAGCATGATGTAAATATGCAATAATGTGTGTGTCAGTTCATAATCTATATACGTTTGTCACGGTGCGTAGATCTTCAATTTACAGAGGCGGCGCTCCCGGGGGTGGGGGCAGGGGGCACAGTGCCCCCACACTTTCCGAAGCACCCAAAAAGTGCCCCTTTTTACCCAACAAAAATGCCACCTTTAAAACCTGTTCAGTGCCCTTCTTTTATCTTAGAAGGGCCCATTTTCTTTGTTGATCAAGTGCCCTTTCGCTTTCTAATAAGTGCCCCTTTTCGTTTCAGATAAGTTACCCTTCTTAAAATCTACAGAAATGCGCTCTTTTATTCCTTTCCCTTTTAATAGCGCTCTGTTCCCTTCTGAGAAGTGCGCCTTTTACACTTCAAATGAATGTCCCTTTTAAAATGTGATTATTATCCCCTTTCACTGCCACTTTTTGTTTTTCACAGTACAATTTCTCTTCTGCAGATTGCCCCTTTTCACCCCTGATAAGTGCCCCATTTGAAATCTGATACATGCCCTCATTTACTTCTGATAAGTGTCCCTTTTCCTTTCTAGTATGTCCAATTTCTGCATCTGTTCATGTAAGATAAGGGCAATTAGCGCCCTTTTTGTTTTCTGATAGTGTCCCTTTTCCATTCGGGCAAGTGCTTACCACAACTGTAATTAGAAGGAACGGTGTCCCTTAATTGGGGGGTATTTTTCTCCTTTTTCTTTCTAAAGTTCGCTCGCTACGCTCGCTCGCACTTATGATATCTCACTCAAGGCAGTTCAAGTGTGTTGTAACCATAAAGTCTTATATGTTCTCCCAAGTTCCTGATGGTATTGTGCTCAAAACCCCATTCAATTTGAATATTTTCTCTGATGAAAAATGATCGGTAGCTATGAGAGCTCACTAATGCATTTAAACATTATAGCTTGGTCACTGTAAGGAAAACTATATACAGAGTAAATGGAAGAATTTACAATGATAATGGAACACGTATAAAATGAATTTCCGGGAGCCTTTATCATTATAGGCCACTCGAAATATACTGCAAATACCATGCCCTTCAGCAAAAATACCTAGCATTTTTTGCTCGCTCGCTTCGCTCGCTCACAATTGAGTAAGACAGAGCAGTATACAATAATATTGCAAAGTAGTTATCATGTAAAACAGTATGTCAAAATGCACTTTAAAAGTGTGTTAAATAGAGTGTAAGGGTATATTTCCTTCTCTTGTTCAGCTTTTGTAAGGGCCCCCTTTTCCCCCAAAGTGCACTTTTTCGCTAGTGCCCCCCCCCCACTTTGAAAGACGCTCCGCCGCCCTGTCTATTTATGTCTGTGCATTCGGGTGTGGGTGCGTACGTGTGTTTATGGGTGTGTGTGTGTGTGTGTGCGTGTGTGTGTGTGTGTGTGTGTGTGTGTGTGTGTGTGTGTGTGTGTATCTGTATACAAAATTGATCCTCGATTTCTCGTGAACGGCAAATCATCCCCCCCCAGGTGTAAGAACCTGTCTACGCCACTGATTGTGAACATTAATTTCTCTAGATTTGCCATTTAGGAACTATTAAGGCAATTTTGAAAAGGGAGATCCTAATCGTGTTTGCATAATGTTCTCTTTAAGCAATTAATGATCTTTTCAATTTGCTTTCTTTCTTTCTCCTTCATCTTCTTCATCTCACGTTTTCTGTTTCGTGCTTTCAAGCATCTAATCCGGAGGAAAAATAAAACAATACACATCAGACGGTGACTCATACTGGGACTGGACGATGGCCTATTTCTTGTCAGCATACTCTTCTCTCCTCATAACATTATTATCTGTAGATTGATCAAAGTTGTCATATTAACGAGAATAGGCATTTCAGAGGTAAATGTAGGTCATAACGTCAGTCTAAAAGACCATCTAGACGAAAAAAAAAGATGCTTTATATTAGATATAAGACTATAAAAGCGACAACGACAAAAATATAAAATCATTATATAATATCAAAAAGAATATATGAGACAAATCAATAAAACAATAATTGTTATCATTCAAAATGTTGACAATAATAATAATAATAATTATAGTAGTAGTAGTAGTAGTAGTAGTAGTAGTAGTAGTAGTAGTAGTAGTAGTAGTAACAATAATCATTACTCTTCACGCGAAGATCTGTAATGAATTCAATAATAACTTAATTTTTTTCTAGGGATCACACATTTAACAAAGATTCATAGATTCAATTCTTGTAATCAACCACTAAAATGGCCACATAAGGTTAGAGTTTTAGGAATCAGTAACAAAGTAACATCAGTAACAAAGATTCATAGATTCAATTCTTGTAATCAACCACCTGAAATGGCCACATAAGGTCAGAGTTTTAGGAATCAGTAACAGGCTGCGTATCTTTAAGGTTTAATTCACAAGATCCCGAGGACTTTAGTATGTTAATATTAGCTTCGTTCCAATTCCAATCATCAATCATTATCACCTTTCCTTTGGTAGAAGGGACAGGAACATTTTCTTGTATCGTTTAAATATCTCTATAATGCTCTTCGAAATCCAAATATTGATGAGGTAAGGTCTATAAAGGACGATTATTATAAAAACGAATAATCTGAGCATAAATTACAGGATACTCAATGACGTATATCTTTATCCTATTCTCACATTCTGAGATTAATGCGGAGATCAAAATCGGATGATCAGAAACCGTCAAGAAAAGACGATTTTTACCATTATCCATCCACCCCAACTCCCGATGAATATTTTTTGTGCTTGGTTAATTTACCTGACTGCTAAGAAAGCATATGTATGCTTATTAGTAAGCAACCAGGGGACCCACGGATTTAAGTCCCCTCCGAAGGACTTGGTAATGAGGATTAATACCTTACCAAAGGGCATTAGCGCATCCACTTGGTTTCGAACCCGGGTACTCCCGGTTACGAGACCACTGCTCTACCACTGAGCCACAGCGCCTCCTTTTGTGCAATCATTTTGGGCATAGGAGGAGCGTCACTTCAGTGTGGCAGATTATGAAAGTTTGTTGAGCCCTTCAGCGAAATGTCCTTGGCCTACTTGTAAAAATAGGTTGGGTCACTCCCAAGAAGGGATATCAGAGAGGAGCAAAAAGGAAAACGTGGCTCCTTATTTCTTCTATGTACGACAACATAACAGGTAGAAACAGGTAGACTATTTCCTATCGTTTTTAAATCCATCCCAGAGAAAATTGGCGTTCTCGCAAAATAACAAAGCAAAAGTTCGTCAGCCCGTTATGACTGGCATCAGAAAATGATTAATTGGAAACGAAACAATATGTATCACAGCTACTGATAGACAATCTGGAAATAATTCCTGCTTTCATTGGGATTATATTTTGCTGGATAGGCAAAAGCCTTGCAGAAATCCATCGCTGCCCCTTCGCTCTATCAATCGAATGAGGCGCGTTGGTAGAGCAATGGTCTCTTAATCCGGTGACCCGTGTTTGAAACAAAGTCGATGCGTTAGTGTCTTTTGGTAAAGCATTAATCCTCATTACCACGTCCCTCTGAGAGGACTTAAAGTTGTCGGTCCTCTGGTTCCTTACTTACAAGCATGCATGCTTTCTTAACCCATTCGTGACAGGAATTATTTAGACCCTAATTTGATCAGCTTTTATTTTTCAAATTGGCAACACCAACATGTTTATTTTATTGCTACATTTTTCTCATAAAACATGATGTATCTGAAATGAATATAGATTGACAGAAAGTATGATGAGAAGTCAAAATGTTGCCAATTTGCAGAGAAAACGGTGATTTTAAACTTTCCATCGCATTGCTAATTTAAGGATTTTAATGCTTATTTTCTTTTAAAAAATTGTCAGCATCAAATAACAAATACTGACGCAACCAAAAAGGGCACAGTTTGGTGTAGAATTTTCTGCTCTTTCTGCTCTTGTAATTGGTATGATTTTAGGGCTCTACATCAAAAGTTATTAAACCAAACGACATAATGTGGATCCTCTGTCACGAATGGGTTAACAGTCAGGTAAAGCATACCAATAACCAATTTAGAAAACAGTAGAGCCTGTATTTTGAGTTTTTGATTGATGATTTAAATAATTCTAGCGACATTTATGGCACAGTGATCACTCGCTCTGTTCACTTTCATTAGGAGCCTGTAAGGTCCTAAAACTGTCTTCCCACAGCGGTGAATAATTCGGATGAGGATCAGAGTAAATGCAAGAACCCGTATATCGAAACACAAATGGTATTGGTTATTACCTATGATTACTGACTTACGTATCAGCGATCATTGATTATTAATGATGATTTTGCGGCCCTTGCCACAGTGAATAAGAACGGTTCCAACCCAAAGAAAACCACCCAACTAAAAGGCATGATAGGAATCCACGACAACATGAATGGTACAGCTACAAGGTTAGGCGGTAGTTGGAGATGATTGATTTTATCTCATTTTTAATGGAACGGATTAAAACAATCTTCTAATATCAATGTCTTATTCCATCGGGTTGCAAGACCATCGTTCGATGCAATTCGTTGCAATATGCCAAATAAATAACTGAAAACAAGAAAACATTTATAGACGACCATGACAGTCCGATACGAGTCAACTTTATGGGACAGGATTTCCGTGCAATTTCGAGAAGACCCTGTCTCGTCAGCATTTTAAGATATTCTATTTCATTTATATGTGGTTTTGAGAAAATCTGTATAATTCGAGAACCGATACTCAGATTGCCGGGTGTACACGGTTAGAACGAAGATTAAAATGTTTAAGAGTGTATTATGAATCCATATATTAATTCTACTTTGTCACTTCTGAGTAATAAGTTATAATTCTTTTGTTTTTGGTGTATTTCAGCTGTTTGTTATGTTTTTTTTATTTTTTGTTTATTTGTTTGTAAAGCGCCTAGAGATATATATTTCTATGTTGAGCTTAATATAGCACTCATATATTATTTAAGTGCTATATTAAGCGCAACGTATTATAAATAATATAGGAATCCTCAACGCAAGATTGGGTACTCAGTGATACGTAGATACGAGAAACCCCAAAAGAGAATGCATGGTAGGCCTGTAACCTTTTTTTTTGTACATAGGCCGATAGGGCCTTCTCAAAAATACTATACCTCTTTATTTAAACAAAAATCAGACATAACCCTGGTGACAATGTCTTTCCAGTATATTCTAAAGGGATACACGATCAAGAAATTCAGTAACGTAAAAATTTCGACGTGTTGTAAAAGCTCATTGAGACTGAAGCTCTTGTGAATTAGTGCACTCCTTCGCCCGTAGTCAGATTGTCCCTTTGGAAGCACGCCACAACAAGTCCAAAGCTTGTATTGTGATTTCTTCCAAAAATTTTCTTCTGTTCTTCACAAAAAGAACTTCACAGAAATCAGTAGGAAATATACAAACAAAAATCCCAGATTCTGCAGCGACCTGCTTTGAGTATAAAATCCTATATAGGGGTAGTTTTGTAGTAGAGATGATTACAGGAAACGGGCCTAACTCAAAGGAAATGATACTCACAATCTGCATGTCTAGATTGTTTGTTATTAAACCTATATTATAATGATGGATGCCAGTGTTATGATTGAAGTTTATCAAAGGACAAGGATAGATTTGCACATGCAGGTACCTGTTGGAGGAAAAGATGGAAACAGATGAGATATCCCACGGGAAATAAATAGAAGTGATTTGAGGGTGATTATTGCAAATCTTGGAGCATGTCATCGCTTAATTTTTCAATGTCATCTCGATCGTTTTTTCCTGCTTGAACGTGTTGAATCTACTTTGTAGACGGAAAAGTATGTTAAAGCCACGTTTTGTTGTATTCTACGGATGTAAAGTTATTAATATAAAAAAGAAAAGTGTACTTTGATGGGCTCCATGAACAAAAAAATGAAGCAGTCACGAATTCGAGAACACATCGAAGTCAGAGGCCAGGGAAGCCGGGGCTACCCCCTTCCCCCATTTCGGATAATAAAATTAATGATTGTACAAAAAGAAATTAAATTGCTCATAGGCTGGCAAAACCATAAAACCCAAGGTTATGAGTTCAGATAGGTAAAGAGGAGCGAGACCATGGATGCATTTGAAAGTGAGTAGAAGTATCTTGTAGTGGATCCTTGACCTAATGGGATCCCCTTTTCAAGATCTATGGGGATGCAATCCACTTTCACCTGTGCTGGTTACGCCATTTTCTCTGGACTTTGTCCACTTTTCCACCTCTCTTTGTCATGATGTCCGCACCGAGTTTTATAAGGTCTGACTCAATTCACATATGACATGTCTGACGACGTAATTACCTTGTTGACATCCCGTAAAACGGGGAATTTTAGAAAAATCCGAGCTTGGGCTGTTAAAAGGAGCTATACTTGGAGTGCCCTTGTGGTAAATAATGAAACTGTGCTTTCGTTCGGTATCACCAAGCTCTAAAAACCAGACACAATAAAGACCATCTGCTAGCTTACCTTTCCCACCTTTTTCACTCTCATTTAACCTGCAAAAATAATCATAAACGAGCATTGTCATGACTTTGTGATGGCACATCGCACAGTGATTATGGGTTTATATAATATTCACCTCATCTCTGCACGTGATGAGGACAGGAATCTCTGTACCTGGGAAGAAGGAAATTGTTGAATCCTGTATCTTATCTGGTTTTGACATTGCGCAAAGATTGGACGGAGTTCAATTGCCTCCGATAATCCTTGACTGATGGGTCTTTCAGAAAGAAAAAAAAACTTTCTTCCTCAGTGCGTTTCCTTTCTTAATCTTCACGTCCCATCCCTTATGACCTAGGACCAAGATATTATCATCACTTCCTTTGTCATCTGCTCTATCTTTGCATAATGCTTAATTCTGGCATGTCTCTTTCTCTTTTAATGTACCCCCATCTATCCCCGTTTCTCTCTCCACAAATATCCGTTGTTATTCATTTTCACATGTTTTACGTCGTTTTTTGGTACTGCGATTTCTCATACTCAAGTTATACAGGCAAGACGACATCAGAACAACAGGCTGAACAAGATAAAATCATAGATTACTACGAACGGATCAAATAATAAAAACATAAATTGGGTTGGAGTCAGTTTGTAGTTGGTTTGGAGTAGATTTGGTGAATCGAATGAGGGGTTACGCCTGTATTTTACAACTCAATGAAATTGTTTTAAAACCACTTTTTAAAAAAAGCTTTAGCATCACCATGATAACATTGCATATTAGACATGTTAGACTCAGCAGTTTAAAGTCAAGAAAACTCACGCATGATGTAGGTTTTTTACATATTGAGAGGGGTTATAAGAGCAAAATCAGAACGAAGCTATTCTAAGAATCTTTCCCGAGTGTGGATGTGTGTATGTACGCACACACACACACACACGCACACACACACTTTTTTGTTTTGGAAAAACAAAAAAGTAGAGGTGCTGTAGCCGAGTGGTTTAAGGCGCTTGACTGGACACGCAAGCATCGGGGTTCGATCCCTGCGGCGGGGCATTTCATCTACCAGACGTGTATAAATCAAATATGATTATTTACGTCTGGGACCGACCTTTAACGTCACCACCCGAGAGACGTGGCAAATGTAGATTCATTTACATTTGCCAACTACACGTGTGCACATGTGCTTCTTATTTTAAAAAGTGTTGTGCGCACATGCGTATATATACAGAGTGAGTAAGAAAAAATGTTCCATCATTTTGAAGTTGTCTTGTTTGAAGTATAAACATTTAATCATGGGTTTCATGATATGTCTTGGTAGAGTCATCCTCCCAGCATTTATTGGTACCCTTTTCATTTGGATCATTGCATGCATGACTGAATAACAGACAATCTTTAGAAGACTGCAAAATATCACTTGCGCCAAGTGGCTGGATGAAGATTAAAACAATTTTTCAAAGAAGCTATAACTTATATGCACACACCCACACACAGCACCACACCAACCCTCACACAACCCCCTCCCACCCCCACCCCCCCCCCCCACACACACACACACACAGAGAGGAAAAGACTCATAATGCAATGTTAACAATTTCCTTTTCAGATTGAGCATTGATTTTTTTACCAAGCATCACTGAATGTTTAAGTGGTGTTTCCCTAACATTTTTTACCACAACCACCAGTACGACCATCATCATCATCATCATCATCGTCATCATCATCATTATTACCAAGTGCATATTAATCCAATGTGCTATCTGAAATGTATCTCGTTGGTTATGACTTTTGTTTGTTGTTCAATGACAACAATGGAAATCTATGTCTTTGTTGTACTTGGTTGTACTGATTTGGCAGCAGTTACTTATGTTTAGCCCTTTGTAAGTAGCACAAGTATTATGGTTCGTCCTCAGTTTTATTCTTCACCCATCCACTTGGCGCAAGTGATATTTTGCAGTCTTCTAAAGATTGTCTGTTATTCAGTCATGCATGCAAAGTTCAAAATGAAAAGGGTACCAGTAAATGCTGGGAGGATAACTCTACCAAGAAATATCATGAAACCCATGATTAAATGTTCATACTTCAAACAAGACAACTTCAAAATGATGGGACATTTTTTCTGACTCACTCTGTATATATCAATTATCGTTCTATAACTTTAGAAATAGATTTTCTATGCAGCTAGGTCTTAGTTCCTGGCTAATATAGGTATGTATGGATGAGATGAAAATTTGATCTAAAGGAATATGAAGCTCAAAACACTTTAGGCGATACCCTTATTACAAATTCTGAACCGATTAAAACTATCTTTAAATCAAAATAACAATAATGATAATAATGATAATAATGATAATAATAATAATAATAATAATAATAATAATAATAATAATAATAATAATGATAATAATGATAATAATAATAATAATAATGATAATAATAATAATAATAATAATGATAATAATAATAATAATAATGATAATAAGAATAATAATAATAATAATAATAATAATAATAATAATAATAATAATAATGATAATAATAATAATAATAATAACATCGATTTATAGAGCGCAGAACCTACTACGTTGCAAATGCTCCTGGTATGCTTGAAAAAGATGAACACAAAAAAAAAGATGAAAGGAAAAAAGATCTTTCTTAAGGGTGAAGTTTCCTTTCTAGCAATACTCTTGTGTGAGCTGCCATTTTGATCAAATTGGGATGTCAGACTAGTACAAATCCACTGACCTGCATAAACTAGATGGTGTTGCATAATTACTGAGTATTGTAAAAGTCAGAAAAAACAAGTAAACAAGTAAACAGGTCAGGAAAAAAAGCAGTAGATGGCAGGTTCGAATCCCGCTGGTTCCAATTTTTTCTGACTTGTGATTTTCATTACAGATCGAACATACGATCTTTAACACTGGGAGTAATGCCGAAAATTTGTTTACGAATTGGTTGAGCTTTGTCTGACCAAGCAACAACACAGTTTGTTAAGTCCACTTTTGCATAACTAAAGAAAATCTTTAAAACAGCTGAACCAAATAACTTGTCATATCACCACAAAGGTTATGAGAGAACATCCACTCATTTGAATATATTGCAGTTTATAAGAGATGCAAAACAATAATTTGCTAACAATTGTAATGTATTCGACATGTTCAAATGAATGGATGATCTGTCATAGCTTGTATGCGACAAGCTATTTTTGTGTGCAAAGAGTTTCTTTTGCTATCACTATGAACATGGCGGACAAAGAAAGTGGACAAAATAAACAACCTTTCATTCTACCCTTCACAATGGTTCTGGTAGTCAAAAGAACATCCCTTCACAGCTATTATGTTTAATCATGTAGTTCCAGGTGAATATGCATGTGACACCTGTTCCACATATTTTAGACAATAGCAGTGAAGGGATATTCTTTTGACTACCAGAACCATTGTGAAGGGTAGAATGAGGGGTTGTTTATTTTGTCCGCTTTCTTTGTCCGTCATGTTCATAGTGTATGCAATATTGGGCATAATAAAATAAAATAAACTCTGCTGTTGCTCGGTCAGACAAGGCTCAACCCATTACTCATAAGGATGATGACCATGGTTAATAGAGAACTCTCAAATATAAAATCACCTGTAGGCCTATGAGATGTTGAAATAATAAGATATCTGATGTTTGTATCGATGGCTCTAGGTGTAAAATACTCGGTGATTATGCAACACCCTATCCATTTAATGCGGGCGAGTAGATATGTACTATTCTGACATCACGATTTAGTCAAAATAGCAGCTCCCACAAGAGAATGGTAAGCAAGGAAACTCATCTTTCAGAGAGATCTTTTTCTTTCTTAAGTAATCAAATATGATTAATTTAAAGATAGTTTATCTGGCTAAAAGATTTGTAATCAGAGTATCGGCAAAAGTGCTTTGGGTCTCATTTTCCTTTAAGTTCTTTTCATCATGTGTCAAGTATTTCTGCAATTCTAGAATCGCCACAAGGAATCCACGAAAGAATCCGTTACGAAAGAACCCGTTTTCAATCGTGTGCATCACTGCCAGAAATTCAACGTGTTTTTTCCATGAGTCTGTATATGGATGACGCCAACGTTGAGCTTCTTTCCGGAGCCCACTCGATCATGCCTTGTTTTGAATACGAGGAAGCTATCTCCTGGCTACCTGCCATTAATCTAAGCAGGTTGAGATCATTGAGCCTGTGTGCTACTTCACGACCTTTCACCATCCAATGACTACTGGCTTTGCGAACTTTTCTTATTGGTGCAGAGCTTTATATCATTGCAGGCAATAAGGTGGGTTACCAAAGCCACGTCGATATGTTCTGAAGATGGGGCCGTCTTCAAGTACTGCTATGATTGTCTGATTATCAATATTTGACACGCTGAAACGTCATCTGTTTTGGACAGAGTTTATGAAAAACGGTGGAAATTTAGATCATGCTTCACAACGGAGAATTATTTTGGAAACAGTATATTTTCACTGTCAAGACATTTCACAAACTTGTGGTTTTGTGGGTGTCAAAACTCTTACTGAGCGGAACTTCGGAAGTACAGGTCCATTGCTGCGCTGGTCTGCGGCACAGCTCAACAAAGTGTGTCTTGACACGATAGATCATGCAATTCATGCATGAAGGATTGCGATTTTGATTTGGAATTGCTGGTTCCGATTTGAACTGCTCTACACATGATCATGTCATGAGGATTCATCGGACGGTGAGGACTTTTACAACTTAGAAAAATACTTGTTTTATTTGTTTAACAACAAACTTTCGTGAACTTCTTACTAACAACCATGAATGCCAACATCCGAATCATGTGGAACTTACCCATCTCATTATTTTTCTTCTGCGTCTTCATATCTCGAGCTGCATGTCTGAATAGACCTCGTGCAGAAGCCATAGTCGTGGATGGTCCTGCTGTCAATGAGGGTGATGATATCATGCTGTCTTGCGCTATCTTCAACGTCTCCGGGGAACGCGCGAGGACTTTTCGTATGGAATGGCGACGTGACGGCATTGTTTTGACGCGAGGGAAACGCGTCTTGTCGCCTGATCCCCGCTACAGAATCACCATGATAGACGGCGTTTCCGATCGTCGGGATTTCGTTCTGCATATCGATCGCGTCAATAGGAACGATACGGGACGATACGTATGCTGGGTAATTGTGCGTGATTGGTTCCCGGAGATTCCAGCGGAACGAGCCAGCAGTACAGTCGACTTGGCAGTGCGGTACTTCCCACAACATCCTCGCTGCTTCCACGATGGCTATTCGGACATATTTGTAGCGGGGACAGAGGTTCGTTTTGTCTGCCAAGTTGCACGAGGTGAACCAGTCGTGAGAACAAGATGGAAGGGTCCTAATGACATGGTGCTGTTCGCTCACGAAACCCATGGCGAAAATTTGATCTACAACACCCTCACTTTCCAGGCATCCCAGACACACAATGGTATGGTTTTCACGTGTGAGGTATCAAGTGATGCAGAGGTTTTTATCGGGTTGACGTCCAGTTGTCAGGTTGGACCAATCGAAATAATCCAAGGGGAAATCCGGACCGATGTCATCTATTCAGGCTCAAGCTTTAGCGAATATTCGGTTGATGTTGCAAACGGAGCCTTCAGCGAACTGGCACCAATTCCTTGGACAACGAAGGCAGCTCCTGTCAATGTCACTGATAATTTGACTCTTTCGTTAGCTGCATCGGAACTTCCTCCAGTATCCCCAAGGCTAGAGGAATCAGAAAAGGGTATTCCTATTGAAGAAGGGAACAAGTTTCTCGAGATTGGAATCGGTCTTGCAGTTGTCATGGGAATTCTTTTGGTTTCAGTAGTGTTGAACATCTGGTTGGGCTACAAACTCTTTAAAATCAGGTCTAAAATGCATGACCAGAAAGAACACAATAATGTACCGTCTATCTGTAGCGGTGTTAGCAACGAGGAATACATGGACATGCATGATCATCGGAATTACCTGAGCGAAGGTGAATTCTATTCCACGATTGCAGGCGATGCTGTAGTGCCAACTACCGATGTCCAGTATGCCTCGCCACGTTCCTCTATAGCTGTACCATCAGCTGTCCCGTCAAGAAGCAATGTTTCGGATGCACCTCACTCAAACAGTATATATGAAAACCTCGGGAGTAGACCTGTAACCCCACCTAGGTCCAAAAGACAAAGCCGGGTCTTTGAAGAACATATTGTTTGACGATGAATTTATCATGAAAGCTGCTGTAAACGAGTTATGCAGTACAGAGTAATCACATTTCCTTTTCCATGAGGTACCGTACTATTCCATGAAAATTATTCGACATGGTTGCATTGGCATTTCAAGAATATAAGTGACCTCTAAGTACGCCACAGTGCTATCAATTCGCAGAGCGATAAGCGAGTTAAGCAAGGAAAAAGTTGGTAATTTAATTGAAATACCTATTACTTAAGTGTTTGCACTCTGTAAGTTCTCAATTGTCGAATTTCATCACAAACTCCATTGTTCACTTTCTTCTTAATTTCTTCAATAAAAACGATTGAAGGTGTAGAGGGCAGGAAAGAGGTAGAACAAAGGAATATACATGTATATAAAAAATTTAAGCATAATATAACATTGAAAATAGATATATATATCTGTTTACTATCTTGGACAGATTTCAAAAGTTTTGGGCTATTATTTCCTTACTCGTTTAATATGTGTGATACTGCATCTACTTCTATCTTGTAAATAGTATGTTGACAGATGGAGGAATCATAATGACTTCTTTAACTATTCGTCTTGAAAGATCTTCTATGTTAGCATTCCATTTATGTCTCAGGAATCATATCTTTTGTAAATGTATAGAATGTTTTGTTATAGTGACTATTTCAAAAGGGACAATCATTGATTGTCCAATTAATTAAATTACATTTGTCTAATCGTACTAAATTGTTTTTGGCTGAAGAATATTCTAGCATTTAACGAAAGGTAAACTGACTCTGCTGCTTAAAAAGTTGAATAGAGTCAGTAAGATGTTGAGATATTCACGTCTACCTAAAATAAATTCAGTATTCATCTCTACACCAATAAGGTCATTTAGGATAAATGATTATCTGGTAGCATTAGTTGAAATAAAGGCAGTATGCCCCATTGGATTATCTCGATTTCTCCTCAATACTATTTTTTTTTAATTCTCCTATTTTTTGTATTGTAGATCGTTGTTTTTAAACTTGCAGTCTTATCCAGGAAAACAGTTTTATGGGAGGGACGATAAATCACAAAATTAGAGAACCCTTATTCGAGTCCTATGCATTTACATGACATGCGTCTAAACAGCCCCCCCCCCCCCCTCTCTCTCTCTCTCTCTACGCCCCTGCCATCGACGAGTGTCAGATGGATAACAAATGGGAATCTATAGTGAGCATAAAGTCATTTCCCAAAGGTCTACAGTTGGGTAATAACCTGGTAACAACCCCTAAGTATGCACTCTTTTGAAAGAAACTGCGTTTACATAGTGAGTGCAATTCAGTCTATATTTTGGTTTCATACGGTTGTTTTGTTTTTATAAAGGTCTCGCCAGTATCCGTTTTATTTAGGAGAACTCGTTCTCACAGTATGATAAAGTCATGCATTGTTCCCCGAAATTATCCTTATAAAAACAGTATGAAAATGACCCCCACAATTTTTTGCACAAAACTGAGACATGTGCCAATGTGTTTCTTTTATTTTTGTTTTTTTAAATCGGCATCCTAAAGTTAACGTGAACTTTTCGTTTTCACGATTTCTTTACTAAATATGGATTGCCAGTACATCGCGCCCCTATATGGCTATAATATTTAATCTTACAATGCAATCAAAACAGCGTGGTTGATGTATTAGACTGAATATAGCGATGATAATGATGTTCGTGATGGTGCAGGTGGTGGTAATGGCCATTGTGTTGCTTTTGGTGGTGATGGAGGTAGTCAGGGAGTGGTGGTAGTCATGACAAAGATGAGGAGGAGGAGGAGAAGAAGGAGGGGGAGGGAAGGTGTTTTTTAAAAGGGTTGTACTCTTATTTTAGTGATGGTTCGGCCCATGGAACAAGCATATCCTTCCCTGATTACTTCATTGCAATGTTGGATAAAAATATTGATGACCTTCTTCCTTTACTTTCCCCGTTTTGCCTTTCTTATATTGTTCCAATTAGGAATGCTCCAAGAGTTGACCAAGATGGTTAACAAATCCCACCAATTCAGTTGTCAGAGTTGATATTAATACTAAAGGGCTCTTCTAACTGATAAAGGCGCAGGGGCGGTGCTACGGGGGACAGGGGCGGCCGCCCATAATATGATTTTTCAAGTAATCAAAAAGACAAAAAAGAGGAGAAAAAGAAGAAAAAGAGGAAGAGGAAGAAAGAAGAGTATGGGGAAAGAGAGGGCTGGGTCATGCAACTATATAATACCCCTGTTTTTTCATTTCAGACGTAAATAAACTCACGTATTGGTCATCTTGCACCCCCCCCCCCCCATCGAAAATACCCTGGCGCTGCCCCTGCTAAAAGATTACATTGAATTATTTAACATTGAGTTTAATAGCACTCTTTGAAACTTCTTACTTCTGTAACTAATCGGTCTTACTGACGTGGATAAAATGAGTCATCGAGGATCGCATTGCCTGAAAATTATTTTGCACTTATTATGAACCTATCAGTATCCGGTCTATGAAAGCATTGTTATCTTAAAAAGTTAAAGCTGAAGTCGAGTTTTGAAGCCTTCAGTGGATTTAAAGATTTTCTCGTACACTTCTGCTTCCATGATCACGTCTAATCATCGAAAATTAAATCAGTGATATGCTAACTATCCATTTTATTTATTTTATCAAAACATCAGTTTTCTTCTCGACTAATATTATGCTACCAAATCATCTTCATAGTAATCTTTTTATGTGAATACTTTGTAATATTAAATGATATCACTCTCTTGTGCACCACAACAAAAACTTGTTTAATGAAACTTTAAAATTTACAACCTCGTATAATTTACCTTAAAAGCTGGACCATGGTTTTATGTCATGCAGGGTAGCAATATCAGCGGCGTAACAGGTGCCTGTTATCAGAAGGGGGGGGGGGGGATAGAGCCAAAAATTTCCCGGTAAGTCAGTCTAGAATCAGTGGCACTGCTATTAAAGCGTGCGAATCACTTACTGAGCGCGCTTTGTGCGCTCCCTAGGGGGGAGGGTGCAGGAAGCTCCGACGTTTTCTTTGAATTGTTCCTAATTGTCTGATACCTCTGATGGGGGCCGAGAAGCAAAGCCCCTGTGGGGGTCCAGGGAGTGGAGCCCCCGGGAGCTACGGGGATTTGGTACTAAATTCTCCCTCATTTCTTTTGTTTCCCTTTTCTTTCTTCTTCTTTTTTTTTCCCTTTCCGTCTCTCTTTCCCTCTCTCTTCTTCTTTCTCCCTTTTCTTCTTCTTTCTTTCACTTTCTCCCTTCCTTTTTCTTCCTTTCCCTTCGTTTCATTTTTTTCCCGGTGGTTTGTTGGATTTTCCCGCTGAAATCCTTCAGTCTGCCCCCCCCCCTGTCCCCCGGCTGTTACGCCACTGAACAATATATGAATACAAACTGAGAATTAATGCTCTCTAAGTCGAACTGCCTTGCCAAATTAATCGTTCTAGATTTTCTACAAAACATGTAAGAATATTTTGCTTAACATGTTTTCCTTATTGTGTTTTTCAAGGACTTAAGACTATCGCGCGATATCGATGCCTATTTACTATAACAAAAGTGCACTTGAGTTTAATTGATTAACACCACGAATTTCGACTGACCAGAACTAACAAGATAAGTTAGAAATAAACCACATTCAAGGAAGTTGCTACTCTAGTCTTGGATTTCAGATTTCCGATACTGGTGCAATTGTCATTAGTTTGTTTGGAAACTCGTTTCCTACTTTTACATCTATCCTTTATTTAGCCGGGCCTATGGGGAAACGACCTCGAGAGAAAGTTTCGGTGAAAATAAACGAATTGTTCAACATCTCTTTTAACCTGACGAAAGGAATTTTACATAATTTTTAACTCTTTGATGATGTAGAAGTTTTGACGACAGGATTACTAGGAAGACACTGTTATATCTGGTTTTCCATCAGCAAAACGATTCCTCTTTGCATTGCATTAATCATCTGTATTTACATGATCGCTTATATACTCAATAAATTAAAGCTGACAGGGCCGTTGAGGAAAGCAGTTTTGTAACCGACAGTAGTACCCTGTGCAGGGCCGTACGCAGAAATTTTTTTCCGGGGGGGGGGGAAGACGCGTAAAAATTTTCGAAGAAGCTCAAAAGCGGGGGAGCAAAGAGAACGAGCTGGTCACGAGGGCGCTTTTGCATTTTTGAAAGTGAAATTGAAGGAATTGGTGCACACTTTTCATGGATTTTTTTTAAAATTCAGTAAAAAAAAATGTAAGTTTTCAAAATTTCGGAGTTGCCCCCGCCCCGCTGCGTACGGCCATGACCCTGTGTAAATAAATAGGATTAATTGAATAAAAGATATACATTTTCACAGAGTGATCAACAACTCTGAGGTTGAATAGACATGCTTTCACACCCTCGGCCGCACACACACACCCACACCCACTTAAAGGTCATGCATCATGTTCATTCCCGTGTTCTTTTATGTTGTGGTGTCTTATCTGTTTACAGTTTGGTAAGCCGAGTGTCTTCTTTTCTTTTACTGAAGCAGTTGATGTGTCTTAAGGTTTTTCATTGTTTTTTAGTTCCAATAAAAGCATTAATACACAAAAATGAGAACACATTGCAGCTGTCATCTTATTCATTTCAAGTCACTTATTTATTTCGGTCCTGAAGGCTTGGCTCAGAATTAATAACACTGATGTCCTTATGTAATTCATTTCCATCAATTTTTGCGAGCATTTTTTTTTTCATTTTATGTTTCACCAAAATATTTGGATTATCCCTCTTAACTTGTTATCCAAACATTCAGTCACTAATGGTAAGCGGTTAGCCTCCACCCCCCCCCCCCTCAATATAAAGGAAATAAACATCGGGTTCTTTCCTATCGAGATATAACGCAATGTATTATTTATATATTTCGTTGAAAATCTACAGGGGTATCCTTGCCATTATAAAAATACTACCATAATTAAACACCAATTCATTCACTGCAAAAAGCGCTTAGTTCTGTTTTTGTTTTATGTTGTTTTGTTGATGTTTTTATATGACGAATAATCTTAAATAATGTCATAAATTGATATTCATCCATGTTAGATACATATCGGTATCAAATGGAATACTACAATTTAAGTTATAAAAATATGGCAAGGCAGGGAAAATCTAACCATCATAAATCAGAGATGACAGACATGACAGAGATGGTAGGAGGAAGAAAAAAAACCCAGATCGTTGGCCATGTTCCTTGATGCCCTTCGACCTACGCGGCTCGTCAGAAGTTAAACTATTTCCTGTTTGACAGGAATCCAAACAATAAATCCACACCTTCTACCGCCTCCAGCGGATGAGACTAGATTTATCCTCAAGTAAACCACTGTGAAACCCAAAAGGATATTATCGAAAGTAAAATGAACATTTGGCAAAATTTTGAAAATATTTCAGATGTGGGATCAATAAGCTGTGAGTGCATACTCTTTAATTCCATCAAACACAATTACTGTACACTTTTTACATTTTGAATGGGCGTAAGCCAACTTAAATTGTAATCGTTTTCGCATAAATAACAAGAACAATTCATTTTCACGCCAAATACAGGGATTATTTATTGGTTTAGAATGTATCTTATTACCGTGAACCAATACCGATAGCATGACTTATACTTAAACGTGAAAATACTTTTAATACATGTCATTCTTTTCCAAACCATCTTCAGAAATCAACCTGCTTTGTATCGTGTAACGCTCTTCGTGTTTTATCCCGCCAAATTATCCTTAAGTAGATATCAAATTACATGTACTCTCTCATTGAAGGAAAATACAATGGCTTCACATATGTATGTAATCGCGAGGTTAATTTCCCAGCGAATCGGAAACCTATTATTTCCACATTTCTGTATCTATTGTTGGAGAAGAGAACCCTTCATGTTCAGGGCCATTCTCGGTCACGTGTGTGACCCAAATCATGAAAATTAGTCGATTCAAAACTAATTTGTCATTATTTATCTTGTAGCTGAAGTCTCCCATTTTAGAATTTTTAACCCCTTCCACCCCTACGAAAAACAGCATATGCTGATAGGGTGTTCCGTCCCACAAGTGGTAAATTGAATTGAATTGAATTGAATAACTGTAGTACCTCCAATAGAATGAAGGCAATTATTTTAGAAGAGCGTACATCATCTTTCTTTCAGAAGTCAAATTAGGTCGGTCACGTGTGTGACTTCGCACGAAAATGGGCCTTACTTGTTGGTATTCAAACCTAGTTTTCTCGCATTTCTCTGGGAGTGTAAGTTTCCACTTTTCATTACTGCATGATGGGGATTGCTATAAATGGTTTTAAAGCAATTTTCCATAAATGAATGAACATTCAGTTCTTTTAGAGGTGAAATTTGGTCGGTTACGTGTGTGACCACTCAAAAAGGGGGCATCTTTGAATAACTCTGTAAGCACATTATAGTTGAGAAATTATTTATTCTTATCAAAGAATGGGGAGCCTTTTTCATGCAAAAACTGGCTGAAATGAAACAATCAAAACATGATATCTAATGTTCGAGCAATGAGGCAAAATTAGATGGTCACGTGTGTGACCAAAAGTTTCACTTTCCAGAGAATGGCCCTTCAACATGAGTGATTTACAAATTAAATGCACATCAAAATTACCTTCATTAATACACACGACTCTACTAATGTTCATTCGATGAAGTGACTTTACGTAAAGCAATGTCTTGATAGAATCGAAGGAATGAAATATAAAGTATGTTTAAATCAGTTCAGATTCAAGTCCAGTGAAGGATATTATTTAGTAAATTTGTCAGAAAGGCAATCACACGAATTTCAATTTATTATTAACTACAAGTAAAATTGAGCAAAAAAATCTCAGCGATGTAAATTAGTAAAACGCAGTAATGGACATTCTGTATGGTCATTAATCAAAACGTGCAAGGATGTTCTATTGCAAGACTTACCTAAAAATTAAACTGTTTGTTTTTATTTCCGTTCAAAGCAACATGACAGACAAATATTTAGCTGAACGGCGGATAGCCCATTTCAGTTGTATGAACAGTATACGACTTTTTTTCCATGGGGTCCGGATCACTGTAGCATCATTGCGTAAATGAAACAGCATTATCAGTACTCAAAAAACCTAAAATATTGTTGCTGTTTTCTGGGTTTTACATATCAAAAACAGAATACAAGGGGGACAAAAATTGCTCAACCAATGATAAAATGTAATAAATATAGTACGAATGATCGAAGTTTATATATACAGGCATTAAATTCATACATACAATACATATTTACATATAAATCACTCCTTCAAAAAGGAAAAGGGTGCAAATTTGTTCTTTGTACAAACAAAGCACTAAGCGGTGGCCTAAGTGACATAAATTATTCTTTTTATGTACTTGTATCGTTGAAATCACTAAATGGTAAAAGAATTATTACAGCAAGCTTTGTCTTTACACTGCAAATATAATTATAGAAAAATACACTCCAAAATCAAACAATGCTTTACAGAAGTTGCATATTAATCAATTTCTAATTCACTCAAGTACAGCGATGTAAATTTGACACAAAAATATCATATTTATACAAGGTAATGAAAACTGAATTTTGCGAGTGACTTTCACAAGATCCTCTGATTTTAACGAATATTGTTTTAATTACTCGCGGTAGTTTGATCAACCTCACACAACATGAAAATAATCAATGAAATCATCAATGAAAATGAATTTATACAGTAGGTACTTTTGAATAATCAAATTTATCATCAATAGTATAGATGTCAAATGTTAAGATATCTTTAAGAAAAATTACCACAGAAATTGAATAACTTTATTTTCTAATTACTTAAGTTACTTTATTGCTTCATCGACATTTTCTACTTTTGTTATCACAATGACTCTTTCGGTTTGATTACACTCACATGCTTGCACAAAAAAGTCAAACCTTATAAAATTACATTTGCAATTGTTGACCTTCCTTGACATATAAGGGCTAAAGCAGATTATTTCTAAAATAATGAACCAATAATTGTACCATACACTTATAAAGATATCAAGTAAAAGACTATCAAATTGAATAAAAACACAGCAGACAATCAAAACGTTCATGAATCTCACCTTTTTTTTTGTGCATAATTGTGGGCGATGACTTTTGCATTTGCATCTTCTGCAATCATTTTAATTATTTTCAGAATGATTCAGCTTTTGATTCGGCGTCAGTCCGTTCCGAAATGGTCAATCATCTGCAGTGATATCATCTTGGTCTCTGACTTATTCGTGTACTGACTGTAGTGCAGTGGAGTCAGTTGCGGGGATTTCTACCGTGGAATCAGTATCAGTCCGATGTCGGTAGTCAGTGACAAGAATGATCTCTTCCTGTCCGGCTGTAGGATCATGATTATTTATCATGTTTATTGTTCGGTTTGAGGTAGTCAGTGATTTTGAATAATCAGTAATAATCCGTGTGTCTTAGTCAGTTGCAAAACATTGTTAGTCATTGAAGAATCAGTAGTCATGGTAGTAGTCTAGTTGGGAATCGTTACATGTAGAGATAACCTAGGTCTGTAGAATAAGTATTAGTCCGGTCTGAAATACTTGCTGGTAGGGATGGCCCGAGTTTCTGTCAAAATGGGGAGGAGACCGCTTCGGGTTAGTCAGTGGCAGGAATATAACATCCCCGATAAGATCAGTCTAAGTAAGAAGAATTGGTAGAGCGGCAGTCCAGTTAAGAAAAGTCTACACTAATTTTTAGTCCGTCGGGAGTCTGTATTATTCCCTTGCTAGGAAGTTAGTTGCGGAAACATATTTTCTACTGCGAAAAACTAGAAGAGAAGTAGTAGTCTTCTGTGGGGTAGTCATTTGCATCCAGTTTCAGAGGTTAGCTTTGGTGTCAGCAGTAGCTCCATTCGGGGTAGTCAGCGACAGGGACACATTAGTTTCTCTAGTATCAGTAGTTGGCCTTGCCGGGTTAGGGGTAGTCAGGTTGGGAATATGGTTAAGTGTGATCAGGGAATCAGAAGTATTCCGGTTCGGGGTAGTCAGCGGCAGGGATCACCTTGGTCTCTTCTGCTCCACTACGGTTATAGAGCCAGGACTTGGGTCTGCCATCATCCTCGTCGACATCTTGTATGTAGACCACGGGATGGACTACGTCTTTCTTCTTCTCAGTCAGAGCAACAGCTGAATAAGAAAGACAGAAAGTTATTGAGATATTTTTACTATCTTGTTTGTATGGTGGTATGTGAATTCCTTTTTACCGGCGGCTGACAAGTAGCATTCAGGGGACGGGCGGCTTTGAGTCCTTTCCAAGGGATTTGGGAAGAAGGATTAATATCTCTCCTAGGGGCACGAGCATTTTGACTCGGCTTCGAACCCGTAACCTCAGGGCTACGAGAGCACCGCTCTAGCTCTGAGCCGTGGTGCCTCCTCGCCGAATCATAAAAAGGGCCCAAATCAATGTCAAAAAGTCTATCTTTCTGTGCTTCAAATACTACAAATTAAAGAATGATATGGTATCTTTGATGTTCTCATTAATCTTTCGTTTTCCTTTACGTTCTTCATGCACGGAAGTCGCTGGAAGGACAAAGGCATGTCAGGGTTCAGAAGACAGAACCCCGTGCCACTGCATTCAGCTGTCTTAGTTTCAGCATTGAAATACACATATATTGCAATCATAATCTTCATCGACTCAGGTAGAACGAACCCCATAAAGTCGACAATTCCTTTAGGAATGACAACAAATGACTCATTTCAGACTGTGTCTGAATTTACATGGCTTATTTAAAAACAGAATCGTAAAATACTCACTGTCAGATTTCTTGGGCTGTCAACAGAAAATGGGTGAAAAGCAACAAAGAATATGAAATTAGATGGATAAAACAAATACCTCGAGGTAAAGGGAAATGAGACAAGACAAGATGGAGGAAACTTATCAAAAGTTTGTCTCGTCTGTCTCTCGTCTGTTATTTGAGTTTACTTCATCTGAACTCGATAAAACAATTTTATTCTTTTGTTATTACTAAAATGGGTCACTGTCTGTTACCTTCGGATATAAAACTTTTGAAATCATCCCGCCAAAATGCCAAGCTACCGCCATCTGGAACTTTAATACCAGAAAATTCTAGAGTGGTGTCCCCTCGAAATAAAAGCAAACAAGTAGAAGTAAAATAGATAGATTATTAAACTATTACCAATGAAATAAACTTGCCTCTGACTAAAAAGAATTAGCTCGAGGAAAATCAAGGCATAGCTCGGCGAATTCGTTTGGGGTAATTGTTTTTAATCTTAAAGTAGCCCAAATTTATTTCAAAGAGTTTGAAAAGGGCTTTTGATATTGACTTCCACAGTATCAAAGAGAAGGTTGGGTTCTGGGAAGAGATGACAAATAATTTGTGAGCTTTGTCAGTCTTTTAATGTCAGTTTGGTAGAATATCATACTAAAAATGTCACCTGAAAAAGATTACTTTTCAAATGCCTTCATCAGGTTCATAGTTGAAACATGTCAAGAAACAGCTGAAGTGTTTGGCCCGAACAATTCCTGTTGCATTGCATATGTGCTTTTCAACAAGATCCGGTTGACTCCTAATCATAGTAATAATTTCCACACCTCACGGCAAACACCAATTTTTATTTACTGCTAAATCAACATTGCATCAATGGTTTCTTACTCAATGAAATCGCATGACCAGGGGGCGTTGCATCAAGTGTCTTGAGGGTGTATAAGGCTAGTAAGAAGTTGTCCGTTAAAACAGACTTTGTCAGTGAAAATCACTGACAAGATGATGAAAGGCTCCCCAGAACTACATTAAGACTCATTCAGACCGCGAGCAGTTCTTTAGCATGGAAACGGGAAAAAACCTCACAAATTAAAAATACTATTTACACATTCATAAGCGACTAGTACATTGCTGTACACATGCAATGTCAATACGTTTTAAAGGGTGGCGATTTTCAAGGTAGAATTCAAACGGAGAAAAGAGATAGGTGTAGCCAAAGGATGTAGCGATGTGGGGGGGGGGGATACACTTGCTAAAAATTGTTGAATCATCTTACTGGTGGTGCTGTTGAGGTTTGCGTTGTGCTGTATACACTGCTGCCAACATTGGCGATCGCCTCGAGTCGGACACGCAGACAAGCAGGTAGACATGGCTGACGAAGGAGAAACTTGGCCAGCTCTTTCTTGATGCGTTCATTGCCTAGGCAATGGTAGATGAAAATGAACATTCCCTGAGACAAAAGAAAATGAGACAAAAGAAAAATGAGATAGGGTCGAGTATTCGCCTATCTTTAAATACGGACAATGCTTTAAGTTAACCAAAATGATGGTTATGTTCTATATTATGTTGGATCACTAAAATTTGATGTTTAAACATTCATCGAGCAACATATGATTTGGCGCCATGAACACTTAGGTACTGCGTCAACACAACATTTTCACCAAAGCAAGCCCTCCCCTCCCCAACACACTCGCACACATACACATACACACATAAAAATACATTGCGATGACCTCTTATTACACTGCTACATGATATTTATGATTTTGGGGCATGAACAATTTGATAGTGCGTTAGCACAACTTTTTCCCTCAAAGCAAGCCCCCCCCCCCCCCCCCACACATGCCCAACACGCACACATTAACATGATATTTTATAACATTGCTACATAGATTGATCAATTTATGATTTGGGGGAAGGTACATTTAGCATAGTACGTTGGCACAAAGCAAGCCCCGCCCCCTCCCCCACATATATATACTATAGACATGATAAACATGATAAAGAACGATCCACAGAAGGTCCAACAGGTGAACATAATCAGTGGGTTGAATACATAATTATTTTGACAACAGTCTAACATGTCCCTTTCTGAACCCTATCCTTCTTAAGTAGAAAGGGTTCGACATATTTTTAGCTTGACGGCAGACGTGCATGAATTTTACATCCTAATCTGTGGACGTGTCCTCACCTGTAGAGAGTTGAGAATGGTGAAGGCGTAGGCCAGGGGTATAGATGATCCGCTTAGGAAGAAGAACCCTACGCCCCAGGTACTCCCAAGGAGGAAGGTTAAGGTCACTGCTCCCTTGATCCAAACCCTGCGGTAGAGACAGTGTATAATTTCTTTTATGATAACACTGATAAGGGATCTTATTAAGGATCGCCTCATTTTTCACTCTCAAAAATCATCGACTCCATTCCTACAGGGTAATCTAATTCACTCCTATGTAGCGGATCCAACTCTAAAGTGATTGGATCCATTTCTCACCGAAGTGATTCCTATGATTCGCCTCGATTTACACTCTCCAAAATCATGGTATCCACTCCTATAGGGGTAATTTCATCCATTCCTATCGAGCGGATTCAACTCCAAAGCGATTGTATTCAACTCCGAAACGAGGTAATCCCTAAGTGATTCCTCAAAGAGGGGGTTTTCAATTCCTCTGCGTTGAAAGAATGGGAAGCCACTCTTTGGACCATCATTTCTGCACAGCCCCAAACCTCCACTTCTACTATCATCTTAAGAACAACTACTCCATAGACAAGCAACGCTGGGGACATTAGCCCCTGGCCAATTTCTCTTAAGGAAGTAGGCCCAGTTGATATGGGGAAGTTATCCGGGGTATATAGACGTTTGGAAAAGTTGTTCTTGGGCATGTTGGGAGAAGTTGCTCGGGGATAAATTTCCAGTGGTGAGAGCACATTAAAGGACAATCATCCTCATGCGTATTGGTATAACTCACTTCATTCATTCCAACAGAATTTCAACAATCATACCTACTGGTTTTGATTACCGTAATGTGAAATTTCTTAACAGAATCTTAAAATGATAAAATTCAATCCATGACTGATTTAATCAATATCAGTCAGTCTTTGAGAGTGAAGTTACCTCAAATTCCATATTTTTCAAATTCCATGTCTACTTTTTTCATAAGCAATGGCATAAATATGACACCTTCAAAAAAATAGCAGTAAAAGGAAAATAATAACATCTTTCTGAATGCCCTTGGAATTACAAGAATAAATATATCATTTACGGCATAATAAACCAAAATTCCGAGGTAAATTTATGAGACTATGATGTTTAGAACTCGAAACTATCGTTATTTACTTGATGTTCTGCGCATTGGTGGCGTCCTTGCTGACTGCAGCACGGCCAGAATAGGCGATGCGGATAGAGACAACCAAAAACACGAAATTCACCTGAAAAAAAATGTATATACATGTATTATCTAGTAATCTACACTTACGGCAAAACTCTTGTCAGAAAAAAAAACCAACATCGTATCACTGGTAATAAGTGTCACGTTTTGTTTATTTCATTAGTACAGACAATACTCGCTTTGCTTTAGATCATGGTATAGTGTCATAGAATCTTAGATCTAGCTGCAGCTTATACACAATACAAAAAAAAAACAGAGGGATAATTGTAAACTATTTAGCCCATTTACCTTTTTTCTAATTAACGTTTTAATATCATGAAAGGATGACATTGACTGATATCAATAATTTGCCAAATTCATAATCTTCGTATTAATCCTTTAATCTATTAGTGCATAAAAGTAGATCCACTCAGATACGATTAGATTGAACTGATTTTCAAATCGTTCAGGCTTACCAAGATAATGAGAGCAACAGGTCCAGCAAAGCTCCAGATAAATCCACGTTCAATGGACAGCCAGCAACTATTGTAACATAAGGAAAATAATTAACTCCATTTGATTATGATATAGACCAATTTCACCTCCGATTTATGTATTTGGCCCTCTATCGGCGACGCCATTGCTGCGATGGGCAAGCGCGCTGATCGCGATTGGCTCTGTGTACAAAATGAATGTAAGATATGAGATATGCCCCGATATTGTTCTATTTACTTTTTTCTAGATCAATAAAATAAAGCATGGATACATGGGTAGATGAGGTAAGACAATGGTCATATCTGACGGATGAAGGTATGATGTATTTTTGTACTTTCGATGGTTTTTCAACTCAGTTTTGTCAGTAAAAGTTCGATTGCAGAATAGAAGCCGTATTAAACGGGAGCCCTAAATCTTACCCTGTTTACAAAGTCATGTTTTCACTCATTAAATTTTATGCCAAAGTACATAATGATAATGTTTCTTGACTTCACAGTCCTTTCTGTTGATGTTTTTACCCACTGGCGACGAATTCCTTCACATTGCTTATGGAAACCTGTGTAGGGAGTACGGCTTCTCACACAAACAGGCTTCATGAGTCAAAAGCGAGTTAATTTCGCACTCAGTTAGCTTCCAAATGTTAAACTTTCTCTAATTCTTGTGGCATTTGAGCACCGCACAGCTGCGACCTGAACTTCCCTGATAATTTCTCATTGCAAATATTAAAATAAATCTGCATATACTGGTCAAAATAGACAAAAAAATCGAACGAATATACATAACGACCTATTGACTTGTGTACTAGAAAAGTTGGAGCGCCCACCGCAGTATGTCGAACTGTGTCGAACAGTCTGCTGCCCTCTTGCAATGTGAAATTGGTCTATATCTTAGTTGAAAATCTAGCATCCATCTGGATTAATCACTGTCAGAGTTAAGTAATAATTGGAATGCTAATCAGGCCAATGAACAAGAGAAAAATAATGCCTCCCGCCACGGCGTTTAGGCGGAGTCATAAAGGTATATCATGAACTGATTAACAGGAACGCATGGAGCATGCTGCTCACGTGAACTCGTTTCACATTATTTTGTTGCAATGAACCTACAGATATATAAATAAATCAAACATAGAAGAGATCTTGCGGAATCAGAATGTGACTCCAACGTATACACTAAGAAAAAAAGGTGCAAATTTGCACCCTTCAAATGCAACACTGTGAGTCCCTTTTGGGGTGCAACTTTGCACCTTTTTGAACGCAAAAATTTCTGCACCCTAAAAGGTGCAAAGTTGCACCTTTTGGGGTGCAAACAAGAACAGAAAGGTGCATTTTTGCTCCTTTTTCATGTAGGGTGCAAGATTGCACCCACAAAGGTGCTGCCAGGGTTGCATTTAGGGTGCAAACTTGCACTTTTTTTCTTAGTGCGTATAATCCATTATTTTCGGGATATGAACTCCTCAAAATGTGTAAATACATGATCGCCAAATAAAGATGTATACAGACATCATGTAACACGGCGAGGTTACACGAGTTAGTCCCTTACTAGTTTTCTTGTCCGTATCCTTCACCTTTACTGATCCCTCCAGCCACAGCAACCACGACAGCGGGTAAACCTAGATTAATGAAGGATAGAATCATCTGAATAAAATTAGGGGATGAAATGTGGTCATGGCGGTCAGAAAATTGAATAACTAACTAGCGATTAAGATCCTTCAACGGGTGGAAAAAAATAGAAAATTACTGAACACTTCTGAATGAATAAGACCAAAAAAAAATAAGAATTGAATGAATAAGACAAAAAGAGAAGACCAATTTAATCAATAGACAGAAATAGAAGATCAATCAAATGAATAATTAAAAAAGAGAAGATCAAAAAGAAAATGTAGCACAAAAGAAAGAGGATGGGGAATGAACGGGAAAAAGGAGGAGGGAAAATTGAGAATAAGAACATAATGTTTCTGGTGGATCAAACCATTCCTGGTTATCAAAACCATTCCTGGTTAACCTATAATCGTAGGCCAAGCCTGTACTATTGCCTGAACATGAGATTCATGCAAGCAATGTATGGTAGACCTATGCCCTTGTAACTTACACCGGACACCAAATTCGCACTCACCGTAACCTGCCAGGTAGTACGGCAACACCTTACTACTGGTGGAGAACACGTGTACCAACATAATGTAGAGTTGGATGCCTTCAAGTGCCATCCATACGAACGCACAGAGGAAGGTGTAGTGTAGTATGGCCGCAATCACGGTGCATACAATCTAAAAAGATAAAGTGATAAATGACGTAGTGCAAGTAAAAACGAACTAAAACACGAAATAAAAGTGATAGCCCATAGAATCTGATGTTCTTCTTATGATTTTATAAGCCCTAAAACGCTGGTTCTTTTAATCATTTTTATCGGCAGACCAGATATATTTTTGAATTTATACTATGGGCCAAAAAGTTTTACTTGTACATGTATATCAGCGTATGGGGCGGACTTCTTCAAAACTAATCATATCAAACTTCCACTTCCTAAATATTTTGAGAGCGAAGAGAAATAGCAAAACACTCAGTTTCATAGAAACTATATACATGATATAAGACATGAAATTACTAAGAGACCAGCTCACTGCTCAAAAATGAGGGATGGTTTTCCGAATTAAAAAAATATGATTCTTGAAAATGTGTGAGGGTGTGGGAGCAGGGGAGTTAATCTTCCCATTCAATCTTTTCGCGGGCCGCATGTGTCTCGAAGGCCGCAGTTTAAGAACAGGGTTTCTAACCTGATGCAGAAAAAAGGCATTCATGTAACCTGGCTCATTCATCTTCAATATTCTACGATATTCCGTGAAAGTTTTACAACATCAGTTTCTATCAGTCAGTTACCCCCTCCCCTCCTTGTATTCTCATAAGTACATGAGAAACTCTTTTTGGATAAGCAACAACGCAATCAAAATATTACTATCATACAATATAATATCAATTATCTTCTTACATGTCTGTCTCATGGGTATAAATATGAAAAGAATAGATTGTAAACCGTTTTTACTGGAATATTTCCTAAGCACCAGATCCCCTTTGCGGTTTCTGACTACTTCGTGCTTTTATTTTGATGTATAAGTAGGGAAGGACAGTCGACTGAATGTGCCGACAAGTTACTTGAAATTTGTGCAACGATCGTCAGCAGACTGTTTAAATCTGCAAACAAACATTGACAAAAATTGAAGAAAAATAAGTTTGTTAACAACAGTCCTGAAAAGCCCAATTTAGTTTATTAGCGAAGCTTTTTACATTGTCTAAGTAGGGCATTTTTTATGAAAACTATTTTCATGACTCTCCTGGCATGGGTAAAGAATGGTAATGTGAGTTTCTATGCAGTGGTCGAAAAGCTTACTTACGGCGTTCTCCGTTCTCTCGACACCCACCAAGAAGAGCAGTTGGGCTGTTAGGAGGCTAATGCATAGATTGCGATGGATGGTTGTACGGGTGTTCCTTAGCGATCTGCAAGCGTAGAAGATTATTGCAAGACGGCAGATAACATCAGAGTAGAGTAGAGGAGATTCAATGAGATGAGACATATGATATGGCAGAGTTGACTGAATAACATATAATAAGATAAAGAAAGTAGCATTCTTCGTATGCACACCGGAGACTGAATATTCGTGCTTTATGTCTTTTTATCTGATTTATGTTTTTAATGACCGACTTACTTGAAGAAAGTGAATGCAAAGATGCAGATAGCCAGACATCCGATAGAGACGGAGCATCCAATGATTGTCAGCATCTCAAGGGCTGTGATATGGCCATCAGATATCTGCAGAAGATTATTGTAGGATTAGAGGGTTACCTTGAAATACATGTCTTTCCTACGATGAAGTAATAATTTCACACCGTGTTAACCTCTACGTTAAAGCAAAAATAAGCAGTGGTTTCAATTTTATTGAACCAATTTTCATAATAGCGCAATTCAATCATGAGGTTAAAGAAAGTCTAAGGGGCGTTGCAAGAAAGTTGCAATCAATTGCAAGTCAATTTCAGGTCCCCAAATCAACCATGAGTCTTGCAATTAACTGCAAATTTGCAAATGGTTGCTGGTCTGTTTCTTGCAACAGAAAGAATAAATTGATTTGCTATAGTTAAAATTGATCTGTCAATTGCAAATTTGCAATTGATTTGAAATAAGTTTCTTGCAACACCCCCTTAGTCATGTAAATTTATTCGTAGTCCTATAATATGTAATGAGAGTCTGTTGGGTATCATCTACACATTTCTGCCTTCAGAAACAATGCTGCCTTCATTCCACCAATGTGTGTAATCCTACCTCTTTGTAAACGCCGGTGACGTCGAGAAGAATTGCGAAATTAGTAAGATGGTTGCATTCACATTTGGTATGGGTCCGGT
>CM057157.1:8735083-8822583 GCA_029962745.1 Echinometra lucunter | reverse complement strand
TAATAGACCCACTGTCTCGTCAAAACAGTAAATAAAATATACTTGGAAAAAGCATTCGAGGAGCTCACATTGCATTTTTTTTTTCCATGAAGGATCCAAACTATTCCCTCTGTCACGTCAAGGGAACACATCTTGATGGATACTAGACAGAAAATCAGACTGGTCTGAGACGTTTTTATAACATGTTTTGAACGAAGGAGTCACCCCGAAACGAAATAAACAGTTTCTCGGTCCGCAGATATTCGGAGATATTCTCTCCTATCAATTATCTATAACCAGATAACATCAAACCAGGGCACCATTTCATGAAAGTTAACAGCACTGACAAGTTGTCATGGTCTGTAAACTTCAGTAAAATCCTTGGTTTTGATTGGCTGAGAAGCACTGGTCATTGACTGTTACTATGGTAATTTTCAGACCATGACAACTTGTCAGTGCTGACAACTTTCATGAAATGGTGCCCTGATGGTAATATCCATGATTAAGTATAATATTTACTAATATGTTCACTTGTCTAAGCTAGGTATATTTGAAATAATTATCCACGGGGTGCAAAAGGAGGTCATTGACCCGAATGTAGTTACCCAAAATGATGAGTGCCCATGATTATGCAGACGTACAGAAGAAGGAAAATTATATCCATAAGCGAGTTCAGATTCTATCGAAATTTTTTTAAAGTCCTTCATATTTAGCTAAAGAAACTAATCACCAGTTCATTAGCTGATGCATTCATCTAGATGAAAAATATTTGGACGTCGAAGGTTAGAGTTAGTTCCAGATAAAGAGAAAGAGGAAAATTTGCGAGGGAACATTAAAAAAAGTCATTTTAAAAATCCATTTTTACGTATTAATACCTCCGCGAACTTGGACGCAGTGTTGATACGCTCTTGTTGAGTTCCGTTCGAATCCTGAAGCTGCTTGACTTGAAGATCGTTGAGATTGGTGAGGAGATCGACGACCTCATTATCTTGAAGATCTGTCTTATCCGTACCTCCTGTGACAAGGTTTTCAATGGTTTCTGCTATCTCCACGGCCTCTTTATGTCCCGCCATAATTTCCTGAAAGGTAATTGAAGCGTACTTTTTGTTGTTTTTCTTTAATTACGTCTGCTAGCGGATACATGTCGCGACAGCTAGTATTTGGTTATTTTGCGGGTTCATATACGTTACCAAGTATAATAGAAAATCAACAAGCGATTGACACTGCAAGTGTCATTTTTCTTGATATTTGTCTCTTTTACGTCTAAGTCATTGACATCTGAAATACTAAAATCGTAAAATATTATCGGTAACGTATGTCTGTTACAAAATACTTTGGATTTTGTTCATGGACAGTGAGGAGTGCCCCTTTCATTCTTTTTATAAGCTCCTACAATGTTTGGGTGTTTTGTTTTGTTTGACAGAAATATTGGCAGAATAACAAAAACTTCGTATTTTAAGAAGGTGGCGCGGCTCAGTGGATTTACAGAAGCGAGTACAAAAATCACATCTATATATAATTAAGATATAACAAAAAAATGATAACATCAAATAAGCACACATAAAATGGCATTTCACTGGTAGACAATCCAAAACATACCCTTAAAATGGCTAACATGACAATGTGTTTAAACATGTTAAAGAAGCATAAAAGAGAAAGAGGGGAGGGGACATATAGGTCGAAGACAAATAGGATAAACAGAAGCTTCAATAATATCACTAACGAAATGATTTTTCTCCTTTTTTTCTAAACAATTAAGAAATACCTCGTGATTACCTCATCAATTTTTAAAGCTTCTCTTTTTTTGACGCATCCCGAGTTATCTGGACCACTGTCTTGCCACATACCGCCTTCTAAACATGAGAAAGTCACTTGTCCTGTGGGCAAATCATGATAGTTGATTGCTAAAAGGACTCGTGTATTATTAACTCATGGTGCTTCCTAGCCATTCCCTATTGATTATACAGGTAACAGACGAGCCATGAGCAAGGAACGTTGTTTTACTTTAGATACGACATTCAAATCATGTCATTTCATGTGATCTTGCTCATGCTTCGTTGTCAGTTTTAGAAGAATCTTGACTAACAACTATGCAAATAACATAAACTTGATATTATTGTTTAGCCTTATCCATTTCCGAAAAGTAACTGTGGATATCCTTAATACAACACGTTTAGTGAACGAACATCATTTTTATAATCCATTGCGTAATAAGGTTCATGCGCTTCATTTTGCAATGGAGATTCGTGGTATTTACACGGTGAAGTTGCAAACAATACACATAATAGATTGATATATTTCAATAAGACACATGTTGATGAAAGAAATACATAAAAATGAGACATACCTCATTGCTGATGTTTGAGTCTTGTTGATGTTTAATGTCTTGTAGTTGAACACGTCAAAGTTCTACAAAATGTTCTTGGATTTTTTGGCCTTAACAACAAAGTAAGTGTTGACGGAACGCTGAGATTTTCTTTGTTCACCATGTTCACAGCTAGTATGAAAATTTAGAAGAAATGAGTGTTTGCTAAGCTTTTGCTTTTCACTTCAAACAGAGTGACATAAATGGTTTAATTACCTGTATATCCTTGAGGGCAGGGTGTGTAGATGGTAGTGTTTTCTGGAGTTATCACATAGGTTATGTTCTCATAAACCCTCTCTTTGCAGTACTTCGTAGGAGGTGTGGTTCGAGATGAGGGATAGGGTGCGTTGTAAACAGCAGGATCATCTACAGGGAGAAATATATGGTGGCCCTGAAGTACGCTCGACAACAGGTCATGTGCGACGTGAATTTCGCATCCCAGGTCCTGAACTTTGCATCCCAAGTCGTAAAATTCACGACCCGCAATGCGAAATTCATGACCCGTGGCGCAAACTTTGCATCCCAAGTCGTGAAATTCACGACCCGCGGTGCGAAATTCAGGATCCGTGGCGCGAACTTTGCATCCCAGTCCTGAATTTCGCACCGCGGGTCGTGAATTCCACGACTTGGGATGCAAAGTTCAGGACCTGGGATGCGAAATTCACATCGCACATGACCTGTTGTCGAGCGTACTTCAGCGCCACCATAGAAATAACCACATTCCGTTTTCCCCCGGGGTTTTTCCTTTCACACACATTATGATTCAGCATTTCTATTCGCTTTATTCTTATGTCCTTTAGAAACCTTCAAGACGGGCAACTGTTCTTGACAGATACATGTACGCCAATTAAGCCTATCATACTTCCATTTGCTCATCCGCCATCAATTTCGGCATGGTGTTTCTTCTTGAGCCCCATGGACTATTCCATTTTTCTCTTTTTGACAATTTTCTGTCAAGCGTGAAGTCAGTAAATTGGTCCTACCCGGTTAGATTGATCTACTGACATCCCTCCCCCTTTGAACTGTCTACCAAAGCCTTTTTCTCATTAGACTGGTTTTAACACGTACCCATCTCCTTATCTTGGTTCTTACCAAGATACGTTTTTTTTTTTCAGGGATGGTATATTAAAACTCTGCAGACTCCAGTGGGATTAAATCCTAGCCTTGTATCCCATTTGTGTCGACTGTACGCAATTGTATCGGTCCAGAATGATCTGTAAGTCATCCTGCGGTGGATATATGTTTTCTGACTGGAAAACTGAAATATTGGGTTGTGAGGAATAACCTATAAAGGGCTGAGCCCACACTTACTGGTCACGCACTGGTATCGCAAGTCCAAATGCTTCTTCGGAGTGCAGGGGTTGTTGTCAAAAAAACTGTTAACTACTGGAATGTCGCAGTGCAATTCTCCCCTACAACTGTGGAGAATAATAGTGAAAAATGAAACGTTCATATGTCTGAGGGTGTATGTGACGGTGTGGTGTGTGTGCAGGGGCGGCGCCAAGGTATTTTGATAGGGGGCAAGATGACCCATAGGCAAGTTTATTTACGCTTTAAATGAAAAAATAGGGGTATTATATAGTTAGATGATCCAACCCTTTCTTTTCCTATACTGCTCTTTCTTTTTTCTCCTTCTTTTTCTTCTTTTTCTCCCCCTTTTTTTGTCACTTGAAAAATCGTAGGGGGCGGTCGCCCCCCTGCCCCCTGTAGCGCCGCCCCTGTGTGTGGGTGCTAAAGGTATATTACATCCAGGAGTCCAATTTTATGAGATCCATGGTACATTAATGAACAGGTATGGGTATATGGTGTATGTGCTGGTTAATTTTAAGTTAGCAAAGTAAAGTTCGAATGTGATTGGTACAATATTACATACTTCTTTGATAAAGTGTGAATTTAAATGACCCCTGAATTTAAATTCCTTATACCTTTAACTGTTTAAACAATTTTATTCGGAAATCTTGCTGCAACCACTTTCACCTTCAACCTGAAGGGGTAAGTGATCGTAGATTGAAGAAATACTGCTTAATGCTTGATAAATTATAGAGAAAAAAGAGAATAGTATCTATTTGAATCAAGCAATCAACAGCAAAACCTGCTCTACACCAGTTACATTTTCTGCGTGATACTGCTTAATACTGCTTAATGTTTGATAAATTTCTTACATAGAAAAAAAAAGAGGATAACATCTATTTGAATCAAGCAATCAATTGCAAAAACTGCTACGCGGCTACATTTTCTTTGAATGATTGCTGGTTGTTACGTTAATTGTCGTTTTGTTTTTGTTTGTTTGTTTGTTTGTTTGTTTTAAGTTAATAGTGTTTTCACTTACTGATCTACTGTTTTCAGCAAGGACGTCGGAGCTAGACAAGTCCGACCAGCTGGCAGAAAGTTCGTACCGTCATTACACGTGGTGTTATCATTCACCGTGTATGCAGCATATTCGATGCGGACCACACGCTGTCCCGTTTGGCATCTCAGCTCACCGTCCTGGCCCTCGCAGATCTGCTCCACTTCAAAATCTAAGAAGGCGTAAATATATCAAATGCGTACGAGAATAGAAGTTATGATTAATTTTCTTTGGAATTCATTGATTGATTGGTCGATTTACGTAGTAGTAGGAAAGTCACTTCAGAGGAAACGACTGTTCCTTAATACTTCAGCAAGTCATGTGCGAAGAAGAGAACCCCTTAAGATTGATTTTGATATTGACAACAATGTACTGTTCTTGCACATCCCGTGTCGCATTGATGAAAATGATCTTGATCTTTAATTTCTCGTTAAGTGATGCAAAAGAAAATGGAAAAATTGGATTTCTCCGTTAAGATTATCATTTTATGTGCTTGAAATTAAAGGATATTGTTATGATCGTTGGTGGATCGCGATGGATTCCCAGCGCTGTCATTCTGTATTGACTTCGTGTACGCATGATCGTTCGAAATTTCGCGTAAAAAGGGGGTCTTTTTTGAGCATGTTCGCGATTTCGAAAAAGGGTTGTTTTCATGAGCTTGTACTCGAAGTTGAAAAAGGTTGTTTTTGAGCTTGTAGACCTCTACTCGAAATTGGAAAAAAAAAAATTTAGGTCCCTGTTTGCAAAAAGTGTACTTGGAATGCGAAAAATAGGGGTGTTTTTAAAGGCCAATTTGTATCCGTTTTGTGCCAAATAGGAGTAGAAATGGCTGAAAATGTACTTGAAACACCGCAACATAGGGGTCAAATTCTGGGTTGCCGAACGATCATCAGGATGGTTACACCTTTGAATATAGAGTGACAACACCGGGGATGGAATTGGTATGCATGAACTATAGCTGGCGATGTTGGAAATTTCTGGAATGGCTTTATTACCTGCTGTAGACGATTCGGCAGATTCCTCACAGAAGGGCCCGAAGTACCCCGACGGGCACCGACACTGGGACGTCCAGGCAGTGTAACCCTCTGTGGAAATAGAGACAATTGTTACCGTGGATATAGCATTAGTTTTGTTGTCTAGACTTAATACCATTACTGAAGGCTGGTTTTAATCATCGTTCGGTGCATACAATGTATCCTTCGACAAGAACTTTCGCTGACATTGTCCCTCTCAACCCAGGTGAATTAAATGGGGACTCGGCATTGTTGGTGTCATACTGCATGGTCTGTAGGAAGAGTGTTAGTAATACTGATGTGACCACCCTGGGTAAATAAACCCAATTATCATTATTGTTGTTATTATTATTATCATCATAATCATCATTATAATCATCATCATCATCATTATCACCATCATCATTACTAGGAGATGTATATTGTGCACTGCCTGCAAATAAAGAAAAGCCAAATATGACTTTTTTCGTTGTAATTATACGGGGTGGCCCGAAAAGAAGGGAACACTTGTGATCCTTAATTGTAGGGAGATGTACGACATAAGGTGATAATAATTTAATATATTCAAAAGAAAATTTATTTTCCAGTAAAATGACTCACGCGTTTAGTTGTTAGGGCTCATTTTGCGAGGCAATGTCATTTTCAAAATTTGCTACTTTAGCGACCGAATTCCTGTTACTTGAAAGGAAAATCCTTCACCCGACGGCATTCAATAGAAATGGCTCCATGCTTGAATAAACGCGTGGTTGATTTTCTTCTCATTTTCACCTGAAAGGTTGGCACTTTTGAGGCGACTTTCACGTGAGGGGCAAAATACTCATGTCTGAAAAGTTAAGACTAGAAATGAATCCGTGTATTAATGTATAAAGTGCACCCACTGCCTCGTCAACTGCTCGTGGCGCAGTGATTAAAGCCACTGTCAGAGCTCGATATATCACTAGTGTTCGAATCCCCGTGACGCTCACAATTTTTTGTCGTTATGAAATTGATGACAATGGCGTTTATTCTGTTGACTTAATAGTAAAGTATGATGGTTATTCTTCAATCAGGTCGCTGATAGACGATCTTCG
The DNA here is from genome assembly GCA_029962745.1 of Echinometra lucunter. Lineage (NCBI taxonomy): Eukaryota > Metazoa > Echinodermata > Echinoidea > Camarodonta > Echinometridae > Echinometra > Echinometra lucunter. The sequence continues at coordinate 8,815,809 of CM057157.1, read as the reverse complement.
TTGTCACCCTTACTTAAGAGTCGCCTCAAAAGTGCCTACCTCATTGAAAACGTGGAGATTATTCAGGTAGCAAGCCGTTTCTAAGGAATGCCGTCAGGTGAAAGTTCTCCCTCGATCTCATATGATTTCAGTCGCGAAAGTAGCAAATTTTAAAAATGACATTGTCTCACGGAAGGAGCCCTAACATCTGAACACATAGGCAAAATTAATGATTTTGGTGTCATTTTCAAGGGAAAAGAAATTTTTTCTTGAATCAAATGAACAATCAACACATTATGTCAGATATTTCCCTGATATCAAGGATTACAGGTGTTCCGTTCTTTTTGGACCCCCCTGTATAGTTTTGCACATTTTCTATTCATGACTTTCATTTTAAAAATCCCCACAAACTGCCTTTCATTATTGGGGAAATCTTTTATTTCTGAAACAATTTTCCAGAGGGTTATTTCCTATCACTAGTTATTCCCTTACTATTATGAAATTACATTAAAACTGTTAGAAATTGATTGGCGCTGTATTAATTTCATCCCTTCAAATTGTCATAATTCGATAAGTGTTATTTTAAGGTCATCCCTTACGTAAGATTTTATTAAGATACTGCTTGCATTTTATTTTGAATTTTAATCAACCATTATTTTTGAAAAAGCGCATTCTATACTGCGAACCATTTGTATTGACGATAGAATTGGTACTTCCAAATCCTGTTGAAAGATGGCGCTATGTAGGAGATGAGTTCACTGGATAAGTTTAATCAAGGCAACTTTGAATCACTCTAATCCATAATTTGCACTATGCCACTGCCATATGTAAGTAGGCTCCTACCGCGCCTGCCATCATTCTGTAAGATATTCATAAAATCCTGAAAAGCTTACCACAGATGAAGTTGTAGGTGGCATTACAGGGTTGTACTTCTGGTTTATTGACGCTTAATCCTTTGACGTAGATCATACAGTCACCGTCCTCACCCGGAAGATCTGTGGTGAAGGTTTCATTTGAAGGGTACCACTTCCATTCCGAGCTGGCCCCGTGGTAACGGGCACTCACCCAGTAGGTCGCTGGTTCGAATGGTCAAACCAAGAACACCAAGCCATCATTCAGCATGTTCAGGCATATATTTTGCATGAATTCATATCTCACAGGATTTATAGAAACAATAAAGGACATCAATGCTTGTCGAAGCTTTAAGAAAAGCATACTTAAGAAAAAATATCCCCAGGTTTTTGTAGATACGTATAGCAACATGCTGTGGTTTTATGGCATAACTAAATAGGAGAAATTGGTAGAGGTAACGATTACGTTAACATTTTTAGGGGGTGTCTATAAACATCTGAGAGAAAGAATACATTGTTCAAGTAATTGTGCAAGTTCAATACATGTAACACTAGGAAACTTTTTATTTCATGAGATAAAACGGTATATTTTGTAAGTATTGAACACAGTTGATAATTTCAATGATATAAAATAAATGAATAAATAAAATAAAATAACGAGCAACTATGACTTTCGGAAGCTTTATTATATTTGATGCTGGTTGTCTTTTTTGTACCTTTTTTTCCTGCTTTCAAGTCACACCCCTCCCCCCCCCCCCCCCCCAAGGAAAGATGATATACTTACATTCACTTTTAAGAAAGTTCTTGGCATCTTCGCTGTTTCCGAATTTCTCCTCAGCTTTATCTTCAAAGCCCACGAGACCTCCACCTTCTTTCTTGCAATAGTCGTTCGCTTCAGCCCATGTCAAAATGTAGGACACATATAAGTAATACGCGCCCTCGTATTCGATGAAGTCTCCCTCAACCGGTTCTGAGAAATGTTAGAGGGGAAGAGACAGAGAGTAAGTGGGAAAGAGGTGGTAAGTGGGAGAGGGCAGAGCAATTGGAATAGAGAGGGGTAACCATTAGGGAACCAGAGAGAAGAAATAAAGAGAGGGATTTAATAGAATGGGAGGGAGAGGAAAAACAAATAGAGGTCGACAGAAAGTAAGATGAAGGATGGAAGGAGAGACGAAGAGAAGGAAAGGGATAAATAGACAGGGAGAGCAGGAGAGAAAAAGACATAGACAGAGAGGATAAGAGGGGGATGGGGAGAAAAGAGTAAACAGAGGAATTATTAGTGCGTGTTTTAGCGCCTTAATTTTTTTCCCTCCATCCCTACAAAACTGCTCTGATATTTGTGATAGTTTATGAAATCTGAATTTTGCATTTTGTAGGACAAATTCAAAAATTTATGAAATAAATCTATAATTCATCAAATCGATCACAATGAAATCAAAGTAAATCTATGATTATTTGGCCACGAGTATATCAACTCCGATGATTTAGATGCTCGCACTGCAAACCAAAGTCCTTAGTCATGTTAGTTGAAGATTTAAGCAAGGCATAAGTAGGGCGCTTGTATCAACAGATCAATATGAGGAGTGGTGGATACCCAGGAAAATAAACAAATCCTTCTCTAAACTGCATTCTGAACATAGTGTCCTTGCGATGTTGATCAATTTGATGAATTACAACGCATTAAATACAATACGTTAACTTTAATCACTGGATAACAAGCCACGTTTATCTCAGGCACAATCATCACTAAATATTCAAGTCAAAACTATCGAATATACTGTGCCAAATTAACTGTTACTAAAAATCGTTCATTTTACAACTCCTCGAGCTGAAATTACCAGCAAATTTTCATTCGAAACACGAGGCATCACAAGTTATTATTGGTTCAAAGAAAGCTAAAGCTAAAAATAATAATGATAATAAAATATAGCTCAAAATCACTGGATACTTTGGCATATACTTACTTAAGACATTCATGCAAGTGCCTCCATTTTGACACGGGTCGTACACGCATGTCTCACTGAAAGTCTCTCCATGACATCCAGTTGCTGCTGAAAATGGCAGATGCATCATTCATTAATTTGATAGTAATCTGGTTTAGCATATATATGTATACCACTGAATACACTCATTTCTGGACACTTATCATTTATATTGTTATTATAGTTATCATAATTTTTCATCATCATCATCATCAATATGATGAGTCGAGAATGGCAATGTAGATTAATTCTTGCCCAAAGACTTTAGTGCCGCAGCGGGACTAAAACGTAAAATTTTGAAAATTATACCATGCATGTTCAGTGCGTCGTTTTGTTTTGCTTATTTCCATCCATGTATATTATATATATATATATGTATATATGCATTTATGTATGTATGTATATATGTATTGAAAGAAATATACTATGAGGCGGTCGTAGCTTCTGAATCTTCCTTTATTCGTCAAGCTTTCGATCACAGATCTTCATCAGGAGTGTACAAAAATAATTATACAAACCAAAAATGATGGCTTGAACCTATTTACATATTTTTCTTTATTAAACATACATATAACTCTTAATTAATTATCTTTATTCTTAAGTGATAATGTTTAATCATTCATTATTGTCATTCTTATTGTACATTTTCAAACCTAACAAACAACAAATAAATATCTATATATGTTTATACTTATATAACTACGTGAATCTGATAGTTGAATAAAAAATATCATTATTCTTAAACAACAAATATATATAAATATATATATATATATAGAGAGAGAGAGAGAGAGATACAACCCTTAATGTCCACATTAGGTGGACATCCTTGTTTCTTTGTTCTGGTGTCCAACTAATGTACCCTTTAGCTAAATATATAATATATATATATATACTTTTGTATTCTGATTTCCGCGCAAAGATTTTAATAGCATTCCATCCGGATCCCGTGGAAGAACAGTCGTATTCTGCTTATACATGTTATAAGAGTGAAAAGGACTATCCGCCGTGCTTATCTTTTATGAATATTCTTTGTATGTTATGCTGCTTTCTGTAATGGAAATAAAACAAGCAAACGAACAAGTAAACAAGGGGAAATTACTTTAAAGCTCAAGGGGCCCAGAACAGTTAGTCACAAATGGACACTGCATAAACTTTTTAGTTTATGCAGTTTAAGAAAATATTCATGGATTGAATTGAACTGTTCACGATTCAGTGCGAAGGGCCTAAATAAGTGTAGTATCATTACAAAATGTTGTCATGTTTACCATTTACAACCAGATACCGCAAAATAAATGGGGATGACATATACCGATCAAGCTTAACATGCTTTAGTTGCAGAAATCACTTTAAAAAAAAAACATTTAAAGCAGAAATAAAGAAAAAGGCTTATCAAAGAGGAATAATAAATATTATTCGGTATCAACATTTGCAACAAAATTTCAACAAAAATATGAACTTTAAAAATGGGAAGAACTCGGCAAAATGAATACGTTTTGCAGAATGATTAGGATGATCAGAGAGTTTCTATCGTTTCATCCCTCTGTTGTTGTTTTTTCTTCTTTCTGACTGCATCCCTATGAAATACCTGCGGGATTCACATACAGCTCCGATCCTGTACTTTCATTCTTCCATTAATGGAATCATAATTGCACTTTTCTCTTTTTAGTATTAAAAAAAAAAGCGAAGAGCCATTGTTCGGCAAAACTATTCATTGCATGCTTTCATCTGTGATGCCAGCCCAAAGAGTTGGTCATACCTTAACGATCACTAGAACGATAACGAGATTAGCTATTAAAGGTACATCCACTACTATTCGTATGTGCTCATACACTCGTGTGCGTTGAAAGTAGGGCGGTTGTATGGTATACCTTTAAAGGAGAATGAAACCAAATGAATGAAAATCAATTTTAACGGAAAAGAGAGGATAGGGAGAAGCAAATTACAAAATGTTTAATCAAATTCGGTTACGAAATGAAAACGTTATGAAAGTTACGAAAGTCACAATTTACTTTCTATGGCAATCCTCAAATTGGCAATGTTGCTTCAAAATGGCAGGTTTAGAAGGACAACTCTCCATATGTTTTGTACACAAAATTTCATATTTCCCCATTACCTCTCAAGGTGCAGCTTGTCTCCTTCTTCGCTCAAGGTATATCACGGGAAAATGTATGTGACATAATATGTTGAGTTCAAAACGAGACAAGCAGCATCTTGAGACATAATGGAGAAAACATACAATTTTGTGTCAATTTGAGGATAGCCATAGAACGTAAATTGAGACTTTTCAAACTTTCATAACTTTCACATTTCGTAACCGATATTCATGCAACTTATTTCATTGCTTCTCTCTAACTCCTCTTTTCATTAAAATGAACATTTCCCCATGCTTACATTCTCCTTTAATAAATATATCTTCATTTCGTAATCATCGTCGGTGAGGTGCAGCCAGCCCTATACATAGGCTGCCTGATGATTAATGGTTACAGGGCTCATTCGAGCGACCAACCTGCTAAAGGTAAGCAATTTAATTATTCTAACGACTTGCACTCAATGAGGCTTTCGGTGAAGGACTTTTAAACCTTTTAATATTAAGGGAATTAACCATTACTTTGCAGTTAATTGCCATTATTCATTTGGCAAATTTCAATTTTATTGTTATAAATTTCATAGCCTATCCATTATTTGCGTTTGGAAATGAGCATTTATCGTCTGGTAACATGAGATAATACAATCGAATTTTGAGCGCTCCCCCCCCCCCTGGTCCGTTATATTTTGCAGGGGCGTAGACAGCGGGGGGGGGGGGATGAGGGGTATGCATCCCCCACCTCACAAGGTGGGGGGGGGGATGACATGTACAATCATCCCCCCAGGTTTTAGGGAAGGATGTTTGCTTACAATTAAACTGAATTAACATGTTTAGAAATGATAGGAACAGCAATAATGATAATAATAATTATTATCATTATAACAACAATAATAACAATAGTAATAATAGTAATGATTAGTAATGTATCATCATTATTATTATCATTATTATTATTATCATTATGCCTATGATGATAATAATAGTTACCCGGCATCATCATCATCATCGTTAATGTGACTGAAATGACGATTACTATCATAACTATATCGATCGTTATTCTGATTTATGTAGTTATTTATATTACTTTTGGGTAATTTCGGCGCTGTTACAGTTTTTCTGAAGTGATGTAAAAACAAAATTAAAAAAAAAAGATAAATAGCGTGATGCAAATATGCAATAATGTGTGTCAGTCCATATTCCATATTCGTTTGTCACGGTGCGTTTATCTTCTATTTATGTCTGTGCATCATTGGCGTAAATCCCGGTGGGATGGGTGATATATCCCCCACTTTTTTGAGAGGGTGGATGGCGTGTACAAATATCCCCCTTCAATTTTTAAGGAAGAAATGATATTTGAATTAATCGTTAATAAAATTTTTAATAGTTTGTCATAAACAACCATATGTTAGAATTTCTATTTGAAAATGTGATTTAAAACCAGAAAAGCGCTTATTTTTGGCTCGCTCGCTTTGCTCGCTCATCAAATTTTAGAATTTTTGTTTGAAAATGCGATAGAAAACCAGAAGAGTGGTTATTTTTGGCTCGCTCGCTTCGCTCGCTCATCATATTATAGAATTTCTATTAGAAAATGCGATTGAAAACCAGAAAAATGGTAATTGTTGGCTCCCTCGCTCGCAAGATAAAATTTCAAATGTGTGTAATGGGGTCTGTGCAGGTGTGTGCGGGTGCGTGTGTGTGTATCTGTATACGAAATTGATCCTCGATTTCTCGTAAACGGCAAATCATCCCCCCAGGTGTGAGAACCTGTCTACGCCAATGATATTTTGTTTTGATCATGTTGATAGTCGGAGATTGAGTGTGGGGGTGAGGGGATCCTGTCTCACATCAATCTTTAAACAAAATAACGTTGTTTTAGGATGTAAGTTGTGTATTATATGACACCTGAATAGATCCCTGTCATTTGATAGGTTGTTTGATATTGATCATTTGTCCCATTGCACTATGACGTCATCATTCGTGGAATTGTGGCTCCATTTACCGTGCAATCTTGGATCCATACGATTTGCTCCATTGCACGAACGCCGAGAGCCCGGCACACTACGTACGTAAAACGCTTGCGTTTGCAATGTGCACCACGAACAGCGCGCTAGCGTACACTGTAAAAAGTCTAAACACTTTTATAAACGCTTTTCTGTAACACTTTATAAACACTTAAACACGTTTAAATGGAAATCATAAACACTACTAATTAGAAGTTATCATTATCGCCTGTATCCCCGTTTATTTTTGGAACTCTTCATAAACACTCAAACATGTTTACATACACACTAAAACACGTTTAATATGAATATTTTGGAACACTTTGACACGTTTAGACACGTTTAATATGGAATCATGTGTTAATAAACTTATCGTCTATAAACATCTAAACACACATCTCAACGTGTTTAAGTGTTTATGAAGTGTTCAAGATTCCCAATTAAACATATAGGATAAACGTGTCTAAGTGTTTACGAAGTGTTCCAAAACTAAACAGGGACTTTTAATATCATACAGGCGATAATGATTACTTCTAATTAGTAGTGTTTATGATTTTCATTTAAACGTGTTTAAATGTTTATAAAGTGTTACAGAAAAGCGTTTATAAAAGTGTTTAGACTTTTTACAGTGTATAGCGCCATTGATTTATTGCGATTTGATCTATTTTTAGGTGTCATATAAAACAAATAATGAATGTTTTTTTATTCGTGCAATGGACAGCATATGTCATTCGGTGAAAGATGAAATTATTGATCCATTCAACGAGGCGCAGCCGAGTTGAATGGATCATTTCATCTTTCACCTCATGAAATATTCTGTCCATTGCACTCATAAACATTCATTATTTGTATACTGTAATAATTTGCTTGAACTTGAACTTGAGAGCCATGAAATTCGTCAAAGCCAGCTCATGATGATGATTAGACTGCCATCAAGTCGCAACGTCCTAATGACCATTATCAAAACCATCAAGAGAACTCAGAATGAAATTCCAAATACTTATTTTAAAAACGTCAACTTTTAGTTATCTCTGGAGTCTTGTGCGTTACCTATATGAATTGTGCGAACATGACAAACAAATATACGTACATGATCATGATGATAAGAACACGATTTCTATGCACAGTGCAGTTGGGTATTCAAATTATTCTTCCGTAGATTTCTCCGAAGTCTTTGGAATATTTTTTTTCAAGGAGTTTCTTTCAGTTAAATTTTACTAGGAGCCACGTCAGTTTAAAAGAAAACCCGTGCTAACGTTCACATATAATCCAACCTACTTTTTCATCATCATCATGATAACTGTGCACAATAATACCAACACTAATGGCGTTAATTCATGACAGTAATCTAACAGCATTTAGTCATCAATGTTCCATACGTTATCAAGTATCCAGGAGCTATACTGATATCAAGCGCGTTATTTTATTTGATACTTCATCCAGGGGCGGCGCAAAGGTATTTTGATTGGGGGGGGGGGGGGCAAAATGACGCATTGATGGCAACGTCGCAGCAAAGCAAAAATAGGGCTACTGTATAGTTGCATGACCCTGCCCTTTCTTATGTATCTCTTCTTCAACCTCTCCCTCTTCCTCTTCTATAAGGCGGTCGCCCCCTGCCCCCCCCCCCCCCCGTATCGCCGCCACTGACTTCATCTGATCAAAGCTATGCCAGGCTTATCAAACCAAATGAGAGGTTTTGGACCCCTAGGAAACAGAGCTTGTGGATGGGGCCCCTTATTATGTATGATTAAACAACGTATCATATAACATGACAAGACTAGAGACATTTTACGAAGAGTTTAACTTATTTACAAAGTACCATAACGCACATACACACCCTCACAACGCGCGTGCACACCAAACAACTCAACCCTAAATTAATCAAAGACCTAACATGACACTCACCTGCAATCGAGGCTCATTTTAAAAAATTGGAAAGGCATAATTATGTCTATTTTACATGGTTTACGTCAGGATACAATGGGTTATCTTGAATTATGACAGTTGTTACTTTTTTGTATATATACAAAGGGATTGTACCTCTGACGTTTTGACACGTAATCGTTTTCTGTGTCGGTATTGAGAGAGAGTCAAACAAATTTTATCAAGTCTCCCTCCTTTGTCGCATATATCAGGCAACGTTCATAATAAGAATCATCTATAACGAAAAAACGGCCTGTGCCATGCACGTGCACATCGTTTTGACATGGCGCCCGTTGCTGTGACAACCTGACGTCTGTGTAAACAACCGACGCTGAACTTGTTGTCCTATGAGAGAGGGAGTTTGATCCAATTTTCACACTGGATTATTATCGTCCTTATGGCTGGAAAATTGTTTGATACGCATGAAGTAAAACTCTATAGATAATTGATATTGCTATCAACTTAACTTAATTAGTCCCTGTATGATTACAGTAGAGATATTCAAGCCACCATGCCAATCAAGGATCCGTGATGGAGGTTTTCATCTTCAGTCTCTCTTTCGTTCTCTCTCATTTGGTATTTTAAACTGTCCTTACCCTTTAGTGATATGCACTATCATACAAGCGTGCACGAAACTGACATGGCACCAATAGCCCTTCTCTTCTTAGATTTCTTCTTCGCAAAGAGAAAAACACATTGCTTCAGTCACGTGACTGCCAAATTAATATTGTAATTCAGAATAAGTTGTATGCGTATGTGTGAATGCGAGTGTCTGTAGGTCACAGAATCAACTAAACATGAGTAATGCAATGACCGATATCCTTTAGAGCAAATTAGAGCCCACTTTATATGCAAAACACTGTATCTTTCAATTCATTATAAGATCATGGTGTCTCACCTGATTCAACATTAATTTTTCATGGTGCAAGAACACCACTAATCTACCCAATGCATGAATGTTTGTTTTCCTTTGACAATTTGGTCATTACGCTCTACAATTTGAGACATTAACACAGCGACAATAAATAAATATATAAATAAATAAATAAATAAATAAATAAATAAATAAATAAATAAATAAATAAATGAATAAATAAATGTCATACATATTATCGAAATAGGGATACAGGGTGAGAGGGATCATAATCACCACGTTCCTTTCTCTTTCTCCTCTCTCTCTCTCTCTCTCTCTCTCTGTCTTTTCTTTCTTTGCTTTGCTTTCCTTTTCCTCGCCATTTGATCAAGCATTTCCCCCAGTGCCCTCGTAGCTACACGTAGCCCCCCCCCCCCCCCCCGGAAGCCCCCTCTTGGTTACACGAATGGTTGTAAAATTGTGATTATTTTTCATAAGATTATCATTTAGGTTAAACCTTTCTGATCACTGATTCGGTTCAGACAAAGCCAGCGAGGAATACTGCTTTCATAACCCATATGAAAAGATCATGTGAACTCCTCGACATTTGGGAACCCCCTGAGGTATATTCATATCGAGAGAGAGAGAGACAGAGAGAGACAGAGAGAGAGAGAATTTTAATCATTTCTGTTTGCTATATTTTTACTGACAACGCCAAGGTGTGATAAATCCAGTATTATGGATTAATTTCGGGTGCTAAAAAGGGCAAGGGGATGTTCATTCTTTCATATTCAACCAGTAGGGCATTAAATGAATAAGTTTAGATAAGGTATTTTTGTGATAAAAATACATTAAAAATCCCACATAATATCACTTACACATCATAATGCATACAATATCATTTCAGTTAGAATCACTATACTCCAGTTATTCTCATATAATCATCTTCTCACTTTCAACATAATTTATATAATAATTCTAAACTGAATTCGTTGAATGATGACCAAATAATATATACTCTGTATTCTCTCCTGTCATTGTATACTGTTCTGTGGTTATGTGTTTCGGTTAGTTTTTCGGCTTGTATTGTGCGGGTTTACAGACAGTATCAGTATCCACGGCTAGATGTTTTTACATAATTTTATTCTGAAACTTTTATTTCTCAATAAATGAGGCATATGGTGTAAAAAGGGGTATCATATAGTTACATGTATGTACATTCTCAGAAAAGTGTATTCATAGGTAAGAAGCCAAGACACGAAGGAATGTACCAGTGCTATCCGACCGATTTGCTAATGAGCACTAATGCCTTGCCAGCGGGTAGTATGGACTAACTTTCAGCATAATTCATATAAAACTGAATTCTTTGAATTATGAACAAATAATATATACTTTATATGCTCTCCTGTCCCTGCATACTGTTTTGTGATTTTGTACTTCGGTTAGTTTTCTGCTTGTATTGTCTGGATTTACCGACATTATCCAATGCTTGATGTTTTTTACATAATCGTATTTTGAAACTTTATTTCTCATTAAATGAAACATGTGATGTAAGAAAAAGGGAAATCATACAGTTAAATGTACATACATTCTCCAAAAAAAAGTATATTCATTTCTGTAAGTAGCCAAGACACGAAGGAATTCAAGTACTACAGTATAGTACATGTACTATCCGACCGATTGTCTAATTGAGCACTAATGCCTTGCCAGAGGGTTGGTTTAGCGCACGGGACCTCATGTGAGACGAATTCTTATCCACTAGGCTGTTATGCGTCTTCAAGACCATATCAGAAAAGAGATATGTATTTGCATTTGTATTTTATTCACTGAACTTTTCTTGCCGACATTATCCATCAATATTTTGTTCGAATAGTCAAAATGGTATAATGATATCAAATATTCATGCAATATGTAAAGATAGAACAACGAATAACATAGTGCATCCGCAATAAACGCAAACTTTCGTCAGAATTCATCAACGACAAATGTTGTCTTATACATTGTCAGGGCCCGGTGTCAGGGTATGCACAAGTATAGCGTCAGGCGATGGAAGTGAGCCTTTCTCTTTTAATACAAAACAGACATTTCAGAGAAACAAAATTACAGGTCAATCGATAGTCTATCGCAAAAATTTGGCAAATTGTTGTATTGTTTATATTTTCAAAGTTATCCTTTAGTTATCAATATGTTTATACAGCTGGATGGATGAATATCTATTGCAATGTCGATGAGAAGACAGAAACTTGGTTATAAATCCACATTTCCAAAGGGACAGTTCTTTCAAGGTGCTGTTGCCCCAAACATACCAATGATTCGTGATGAATGAACGTTAGATTAGCGAACATCTGAGATTTTTATGTATAAATGTTTAGATTTGGCCAAGCTTATTTTCTGGTCCATGAATATCTTTACTGGTTTGTTCAGAAGTAGTCAGCATATGTCACAACTAAACTTTTAGATATAGAGCTCCGATATATTTCTCCTATCATTTCTGTGAGACAGCATTTTGTTTTGCTCTGTTCTGTTTTGTTTTTATTTTGCTATGAAATATGATTGCGGGAATGCTTTAGTCATCCGGTGGGAATTCAGTCAACTTCCCAGTTGGTTTAGGAAATGAAAAGTCGTAACATTATGACCATAATGATTATTGAACATTATTCTTATGATGAAATCAATCATCGTAAGTGCATTTATGCATTTCCAATTCATGTGGGAAAAGCATGATAGTATCATTTGGGGAAAGCATTATTTTCCCCCATGAACAACGCCGTTAAAAACAACAGCATTTTGATTAATAACTATTCATTATCTAATTGATATCGAGGTGCATCCCACGCATGTTTTATAATTATGAATAAGAGCATAATGGAGAGTTTATCACAAAGTCTTGAAATAATCTTTGAGAATTATTCAGGTTTATCTGCCTGAAGCACTTCTACTACAGTTCTACAAACCAAATAAACCAACTCTACAAGGTCTGAATACTTTGAAAAGACGATTATGCCCATCGGCTTGTTTACTAGTAATACATCTACAATTAACATGAGCTCCTCTACAATGACTTTTTCTTCTCTATATAAGATGGTTTATAGATAATTGATTTGGGTAGCCCCCCCCCCCCCTTCTCTCTCTCTCTCTCTCTCTCTCTCTCTCTCTCTCTCTCGCTCTCTCTCTCTCTTTCTCCCTCTTTTTGGACAAAGACATCAGTCGCCTCCCTGAAACTTGACAAAAAGACATTTCATGAATGTTTTACTTGCAGGTATTGTGGCACACACAAAAATAATATTTGGTTAATTTTACTCAAAAACCAAATAATCGTTAACACTACCATGACTACAGTGACACACATAATGTGAATATCAACTCATCAGACTTAGACTGAAACGCACAAATATGATTTTTATTCGTTTGACACTATAGTGACATGGCAAATGAGTATTTTTCTATTTTATTCAATTTGGTGTGTTATTCAACCAAATGTTGTGAATAAATTGCACATTGGTGAATATTTTTTTGCTCATTCGGTCACTAAGGTTTGAGAATACTCATCCAGTATTAATTTGTATGTACTTTAAAGAGTAAACGAGACTCACCGAGCTAATAATAACACCAGGGGGGCGTTTCATGAAAGTTGTCAGCACTAACGAATTGTCAGTCACTGACAACTGAATTTCAGTAAAATCCTTGGTTTTGATCGCTGAGAAGAACTGATCACTGACTGTTACTATGTGACTGACAACTTGTCAGCGCTGACAACTTTCATGAAACGGTGCCCAGATCACTCATTACTTTGTAATTGCGGCAATTGCCCTATGATATTTAAATCATAATAGTTTTCACCTTGGCCGCCATGTTTATAAGTGGCAGTGCCATATCGATCCCATACGTATACGGATCAAAAAAAGAATGACTCTTCATATTATGTGAGTATTTCATTATCTACTTTGTCAAAAGTCAAATACATTCATTTATTTTGAAGTCATGAATAAGAGCCTTGTCTTAATACCCCTTCAGAAACACAATAGCCAAAACCAAGAAAGTTCCATTGATATGAACCCATATCTTCTGGATCGTTTTTTACATAAAATGTACTTCTAATCGGCAATGGCGCGGATCATTGCACTTTTATTTCGTTTTCGTTTTGCAATTTCCGCCCATAATCTGGCCACCCTAAAAAGGGGGAGACCTTTTTTCTCTCGTGAGCGCAAAATTATTGAAAACCCAGGACCAATTATGGAAATTAAAATGGTTAGTGAAGCATTCAATATGTTCAATAGACTGTAGCTCTATTCAGGGAGTAGTCTAATTGAGGAGTATTATGACTTAGTGAGCGTGATGCTAAATAATGCCAAGAGCTATAAAAGTAATAGGATTGTAAACGTGAAATATCAAATTTGTTACTCGTTTAGCATGATGAAGAATTAAATATGGGACTTGAGGATCGTATCATTTTAATAACTTTGTCTTCTGATGCTTTGATCTGACATGCATGACATGACCGATGTATAGTACCTGCGCTATATGAATTATACATCTCAATGTCCTTATCTGTTTCTCCACTGGCTTCCATTCTCTTAATTGAAGTTGACTATATCGTCAGAGTTTGGTCTAATTTCTATTTCTGTCTTATTTCTTCCAATTCAAATGATTCGCTCTGTATGCGTTCCTCGCTCTTAAGGTAGTGAAATGCCCATCTTTTATTGACAAAAGTACTTAAGACATTCCTGAAGTATATATATATATATATATATACACACACACACACACATCCATATATATATATATATATATACTCACGTACTTGGCATGCTTGTTGTATAGATAAAACCAAAAATGCATATCTCTTCCAAAAATAAAATATTTGAGTACGTCTGTATACACTTTCCAAATAAATAAAGAATATTGACAGAGGGTATGGTGGTAGAATGATATTCTACAATTTTATTGATCCAAGAATATACTCATCATCAATGATACAGTCATGTCTGACCATGCATTCTGTTGAAATATTAACCAGGGATTATTGTTTCCCTTGTGCATGTTGTGTGTAAGGGTTTATCATGAGAAAAGCGCAAAAAAATAGAAGGTCTCAACGTAATTTTATTTGATCATAACTTAACGTCTGCGAATCTCAGTGACTATTATTTTTCTGACCAGAAGATCCAGAGGGATGCTTGAAAATGGCTGGTTTAAAATCATGGGCGAATGTGGGCTATGATATTTTCTTTTGACAGCTTTCACTACCCCACCCCCTTTCTGGCGACATTAGTTATCTAAGTTTTAATCTTAACCTTATCTTTGCAGTGGTTATATTTAGAAATACCATTAGACTAAAACAGCTGAAAATGGAAACTGTAACTATCATGTACATTGGTTAAAGGAAACTGACACCCTTAAGTCAAGTAGTTTTTAAATCAAGCTAAGACAGAATAAAAACAGACCAGCCCAAATTTGAACGAAATTGGACAAGGAATAAGAAATTATGTCTATACAACATATGAAATTTTCTGTTTTTACACTGCCATATATTAGTGATAATGTGTGGATAAATTTCAATAAGTTTTATACACAGAATTTCACATGTGTTTTTATTGTCTTGAAGAACACATGTTTCCATTCTTCTTATCCCAGAACTGTAGTGGAGAAAACACCCCTACTTTAAGGAAATGTGCAAATTTTAAGCAAAATTAAAATGTTGAATAAAACATATTGAGAGTTACAAGTGTAGTTTAAGCTTCTACCATCCTTAAATTTATAGGCAAGCTTTGAGAGTTGTCCACAAATCGATGTCATCGATAGCAATGGTACTGTCAAAAAAAGGTCATACAGAAATAGCCATAACTTTCTTATTACATGTCCGATTTCGTTCAATTTTTGGTGATTTGTTTTATTCCGTCTTATCTTGCTTTAAGGACTTCTTGACTTCAGGGTGTTAGTTTCCTTTAATAGGTTAATTGTTGAACTGATGAAGATCATTTGACTACAGATACTACATGGTTTCATTAAAAGCAAACGGAAAATTATACGCAAAAGCAAAGCGGGAGACATATATACCGCCATTCTTATGCTTACTCTTTTATATAAAGCTGAATAGCTGAATATGTATGTTTTAGTACGTACAAATTATTTCTTTCCTAATTGTAATTATCAAGGATAAATTCCACTGAGCCATTGAGCATGTTCTGGTATTCTAAAGCAAACAGAAATAAATATCTCATCTCTGTTTCTGGCAGCAGAATCTGTTTGCTAAATTAAACAGGGTTCTCGTTTTCTAGACGTTAACGGATATTTGACACCCGTTTCTCTAATTGCTTGCCACCATTTATGACTAGAGAAACTGCTTGCCATACAGCGAACCGGATCAATTTGGAGAGAGAGGTTAATTCAATAGTTTAACCAAGTTCAAACAGGGTTTGTCATTTAATTACAGACATTTCAATTTCGATCGATAGGTTCAATTGGATCATACACTGCTCGTCTATAAGGAGTCAAGGTTGAACCTAGCCTTTCAGTCAACTTCAGTGTCTGCGGGTGTCTTCACACCATTTCTTTTTTCTCAATATCGATTGAACAAAAATTGTCTGAATTATATAGAAATAGAAGTACTCCCCTATAGCGCAACATGAAACTTCAGTACTGCGTTGGGTTTTTTCTTTAATATTCTTCTTTTATAATATTGTAATGGTTATTGCAATGTTGTTTCCATTACATACAAGCAGGGTCCCTTGGAGGAGCAATGTTCATTTTCAAAACGACCACCTTGTATATAAAAAAGATTGTAATAAATGAATAAAAGTTTTAAACTATGAAACAGAGCAAAAATCCACGTTTACATTCCAATGGTTTCTTTACTCCGTGTACAGATATAATTCAATACAGGCTGCTATTTGTATTAAACAAAAGGAATCACGTCATGGGCTTAAGAAAAAGTAGAAGTATGGAGCAAAAATCATCAACAGCACAGTGTTTATAATGATGATGATGATGATGATGATGATGATGATGATGGTGGTGATGTGATGATGATGATGATGATGATGATGATGGTGATGTGATGATGATAATGATGATGATGATGATGATGATGATGATGATGATGATGATGATGATGATAATTTGCCAAGCGAGCCCAGCATCCAGTGAACAAAAATTTAGCACCGACACCAGATTTTCTTGGGGAGGGGGTCGATAAGTGTTTTGATTAAAACTGGTTTTTAAGTTATATCCCCACCAACAGCAACAGAAATTTTGAAAACAGAAGAAGTGGCGGTTAAAAAATGTGGAATTCATTTGATATAAGAAGGCTCGTCAAAAATTTATTTAGCATTATGGTCAAAAGAGTTTTAAACAACTCTTTTAAACGCCACTAGGGGCTAACGGAATGGACGCCATGATACAAGGGCTATACAGGAGGGGATATCGAAAGTTCCAGGTTTGTAAAGGGATAATAATTCACTGTGGTCAGTACGGTCATGACCACGATGCTGTCATCAGTGAAATGAAATTAATTGTTATTAAGCGTACGACCTTGACCCCCCCCCCCCCTTTGTGTCTCATTCTGATATGATAAGGTGTCTATTCAGTTTTCTCAGTAAATTTCGCATGTCCGATTTGATATGTCACTGATATAATTTGTGTTTATGGTGGGCTTTTTCTGACTTAATAAAAATAAGTCACTTCACTTACCTACAGAATGAAATTTAAACGCCCAATTCAGTGCTGACTTGATTCACAAACGTTATGATACCAAATCATGGATTGGTGACTGTTTGGATAGATGTTTTCGGACTATGAGAGCCTGAAACACTTTTACTTGTATGAATACTTGTCTCAGTTGATATGTTCAAATTATTATGGTTTTGAAATGAAGTTTCCTGCTTTGGCTTACAGTACAGTTTCAACACATTTTGTTGAATACATCCTGCGCAATTCCTGATCAGGCCGAGCCTTATTCGAATAAGACAGATGTTTTAAAAGTCTATGCCTTTTTAATTGACGGTGCATGGTGACTGATAGTTGATGTTTAATTTCGCCCAACTTTGCTGGACTTATAGCATGTTTATATGTACGCTTGTACACGTAAGAAAGCAACCAGGGACCTAACGGCTTTAAGTCCTCTCCAACTGGCTTGGTAATGAAGATTAACGTTTTTCGAAAGTCTGTTGCACCTCCTATTTTTATTCCGATCACCGGTTGAGTTAGAAGGGTTTTTAAAGAATTTCCTTTCATGTTTATATACGACTAAAGGTGCAAGTATGTAGCCTAGGCTATTTTCTTTTACAAGTATACAGTTATGTAAATGGCGGAAGACAACGTTGTAACGTTGGATGCAAGGGCGGCGCTACAGGGGGCAGGGGGCGATCGCCCCCTATGATTTTTCAAGCGATCCAAAAAAAAAAGAGGAGAAAAGGAAGAAAAATCAGGAGCTAAGAAAAAAAGAGGAAGAAGAAGAAGAAAGAAAGAGTATGAAAAAAGAGAGGGCTGGGTCATTCAACTATATAATAACCTTTTCTTTTTCATTTAAAACGTAAACAAATTTACCTGTGGGTCATCTTGCCCCCCCCCCCCCCCCATCAAAATACCATGGCGCCGCCCCTGATTGAATGTGAACAAGGAGCTTGCTTTACAAATTGTTAACCAAATTCTGTCAAAGGGGAAGACGTCACATTTCCATCTGCATTTAATTGTTTTTTCTTTTTTAAAAACCTTTTAACGTTTCACTTGGTTGCACTTACCGTGTCGGCTATTTGATAATCTTGCCTGACACTTTGGACCGATTTCGCGTTATTCACTTATTGAAATCTTTCATACGCATTACTAGGAATTCAATTTAGAAATACAAAGTTGTCAGGATAATCTCTTTATTATTGTAAATGAAACAATATGCAGTGACATTAACGAGTCTGTAACTCGTCACATCAAAATGAGACAGAAGTATAGACGAGAACTCGAGAAAAGGTTGGAAATCATGAAAGATGTCAAAATGTGGGAAATTTATTTTATTGCTGTTTAATCTTCAAGATTAGAGAGAGAACGAAAAGGAAAGTTTGCTTTTACTTTGCAGAGATAGAGAAAAAGGAACTGAGGCGAGATTAGGAAACAAGTTCAGTTGGGGCCAGAAGTTTACATACACCTGGTAGAAAAACAGTTTTTCTCAAATTTTCATCATCTTTTGTCACCCAAACAGTTTTATTTTGAATTGAATCAGACAAATTGTGTGTCTACTTAATGTTCATGGTTTATATTTCATATATGATACATAATTATTTATATTATGGTTTACTTTATCTATATTTCTGAAAAATCAATGGGTCAAAAGTTTACATACACCATCTGTTCTACTTAAGAAATGCTTTAGAAAGTGGCATTAACAAATCAATTATGTCTTTCAGGTGGACCTTGTTTTATTTAAAGGACTCTGGAATGTGATAATGATAGTATGACATTTGAATATTGCTTCCGGAGGCCTTTGAAGCAGGACTGACACTCCATCCTTACAAACATAACCAGAAATTGACTTGATGAAATGACTGTTGTCTATGTCAATAGATTAGAGTCCAAAACTTGACCAAAAGTTACTGTAGGGATCCCCAGTTGGTGTCTTTACAGCTAACACCAGTGACTGTTGATCAGCATTGCAACATGAGCACTATATTTGAAAGTCTAAGGAGTATAGAGTAGACCTCAAGTAGCGAGTCGTTGATTTACACAAGATGGGCTCCTCTTTAGGAGTAATATCCAAGACTTTCAGCATACCTTGAGGCTTCTGTATAAACCATCAGACACAAGGTTAACATTCTTGGGACATTACAGACTCTGCCAAGATCAGGTAGAAAGCAGAAACTCACCTGAACAGCAGAACGCAGACTTGTCCACAGTTCAGCTTAACCTATGGATGGCAGAGAGAGACATTTGCCAGGATCCAGAGGCTTTAGGAAGCAAGATATCAACCTTTAACATCACGCAGATCCTCCATCATCATGGTCTGAGAGGCTGCAAGGAAAGGGAGAAGCCCCTGTTCCAAGGGAGAAGCCCCTGCTCCAAGACCAGCAACCCCAAAAACCAAAATGATTATCATTATCATATTCCAGAGTCCTTTATATAAAACAAGGTCCACCTGAAAGCCATCATCAATTTGATAACACCCGTTTAAGAGCATTTTTCAACTACAACAGGGGGACCTATGTAAACTTTTGACCCAGTGATTTTCCAGAAATACAGATAATATGAACCATAATTGTGTATCATATATGAAATATAAAGCATGAACATGAGGCAGACATTCAGTTTGTCTGATATAATTAGAAATGAAACTGTTTTGGCAACAAAAGATGATGAAAATTTGAGAAAAAAAAACTGTTTTTCTGCCAGGTGTATGTTAACTTCTGGCCCCAACTGTACGTAATTTCGAAGAACAGTTGAAACGAAATGATCATCTGGAGAGGGTGGGTGTAAATTCTTATTCTTTGGGCATCGGCAATTTCTATTTTCAACTCTTTTAAAAGCAAGAAGTTAAAAAAGTTAGCTTTTTCAGTTTTTAATGACGGTTGGCTGTAGAGATTTCTTTTGAAAGCAGACTTGATGAGCGCAAAAAGGGAGTAAACAGGTAAAGGAAAAACTACACCCAACTTCCGAAAACAAACATCGATGTACTTTTTTCATGATAGATTTAGAAAAATAAAAGGTCCTGCAAAGCCTCCTAAAACATCGTACCATGTCTACAAATTACCTTGCAAAAATGACTCCAAAAATGATAACTTTTGAAGCCCTTGCTGTGAAAACAAAGAAGAGTATAAAGTCATGGAAGGCTCCTTAAAATAAACAATAGCGCGATTACATCGTACGAGTCTCCGCGGAAAGTGTTTTGAATGCCGTGAAAACTATTTGCTTTGTTATCCCTCAAAGTGTTTGAATTCATGACTTAATTGATTTAAACCTTAGGTTTTCATGAGAAGAGATAATTAAAAAAAATTTGCTAAGGTCTTTCTAAAAATCTAGTTGACCTTAAAGACGAACATTTGCGGCGTGAAGTCAAAACGGAAGTCGAACTTTGGAAGCGTTTTTCTCTTAAAAATCCATTTCCAGACCCCACTCTTCTTAAGTTTCAAAAGCTATTATCTCTACTTATACTCTCTCTCTCTATAGTTTAGCTATATATTAAATCAAAGCTTACAAAACAGAAAACATGAATCAATCAACAACAAAAAATCTCATTCTGACTCAACGTAACAGGTTACATATAGTTTGAGTGTGGTTCCGCTTTTAAATCAGTATCAAACGTGACATTACATTATTCTCCCTCTTTCTTTCTTCCTTTCAATCTTTTCTTTCTTTCTTTCTCATTTTTTTCTTTCTTGCTGCGCACCTCCGTCTCTTTATTTGAACACTTCTAGTTTTCGTTCCATTTCGGCTCTTGAGCAAGGTTCCACTCAGCATATTTTCAGTTATTCACACGGTGATTTAAATCAATAAAAAAAAAAATCAATTTGTAATATTGCAATTTGACGTTAATATGGCATTAAAGCAAACTGTAAGTCATTTTAGTCACAACGTATGAGAGTGTTCCTTATTTTTTTATTCTACGAATATTTTCCTACATAAATAGGTACGACAAATCCGGGGACAACTGCCCTGCATCAGTTTCTTAAACTGTACCTAATTCATTATTGAGTCAAAACCTAAACCTAACCCTAACCTTAGCCATGATCTCAACCCAAGCCCTAATAAACCCTAGCCGTATAGTTTTGACAACCAGAGCCGTTGATGTTGTCGCCTTAGCATATAATATGTCGCACCTAGAGTTGATTATAAACACTAATCGAATTTTGCAACTTCAGACCTAGACACAGGACCTTATACACATCTATGACCCCAGGGGCGGCGTTACGGGGAGGGGGCCAGCCGCCCCTTGTGATTTTTCAAGTGATCAATGGAAAAAGAAATATACGACTACCAAGAAAGAAGAATGTGGGGAAGGGAGGGCAGTCATACCACTTTATAATATCCCTACTTGATCATATAAACGTGCATAAACTCACATGTCGGTCACCTGCCCCCCCCCCCCCCCCCTTCCCCATCAAAATACCCTGGCGCCGCCCCTGTATAATCTTAACCATAAACTTAACTGAAAGGCATTGGTTAACTTTGTGAGTAGTTGATTTAAAAAATTCTCAAACTAAGATGAAACATGTGTATGAGTACTTGTATTTGTACTAAAAAAAAACTGAAACCAATCATAATTTGGAATGAAAAAGTATAAATTAGACGCAAACGGCGATTTTATTATCCTTCGTCTCACAAGACAATCACTAAGAGGACCACTTTGCTTGAATTTGAAAATGCCGTTATGTGCCTCCCGCAGCGTGATACGCCAATACACACAGTACGGTAAGGTGAGTCATACGCGCATGTGTACTTCTTATGTCTATTCTGTGCAACCGACCCTCGTATATTTTTCAAACATTGGTTCACATTTTTGATATTTAAAATAATTCCTGTGGATATTATAGTTTGAAACTTTCAGAATGGTATTTTTACACTATAACCTTTATGTTTATCCCATTTTCAAGTAACAAAACAAGATTTTTAAAAAATCATAACAATGTTAACCAATGTCTTTAAAACCCCAATCAACTCAAACCATAACCGTATCATTTTCAACGAATAAAGCCTGAAGAAAATAGAAGGCAACAATGGCTCAGTGGTAGAGTAATGATCTCGTTCCCCTTCGTTTCGATTCGAAACCAGGTCGATGCCGCTGTGCCTTCGATCATACATTGATCCTCAATATCAATTTCCTCTGATAGGACTTTTCGCCGTATGTCCTCTTTTTTCTCACTTACACGCACATACCGTACGCTTGCTTCTTAGCCTTCAGATGAAAACTATATCAATTCAAACGTCTTCCAATTCGTTGAATCGATCTATTTATCATTATAATTGCATCAGAACAGGCCCGATCCCATGCGACATAAACATGCTTTTATGTTAATGAACTAACACAAACACTAGCAATAAACATGATAAATGTCCACCATTCTGTAATCATCATTATCGAGCATTTGGAAAATAGTGCTCATGTATTTTCACCCAACAGTCTGTATGGCCTTGCTTGTCATCATGCAAAAACCAAGACACGATGGTAGAGTTTATTAAACAAATAGAAAAGCAGAATGGGTCTCTTGGTTACGCCATGGAAAATCGATGACTTTTTGCACCGCTTGATGAAACTTCACTTTGAAAGGCAAGGCCTTCTCGATCATCGGAATACAAATGATCCCGATGTCGGTGAACACGTGGAGAAAGGAAATGAGATATAATATCATACAATAATTATCTAAATGGATTTACATCAGTAACTAATGTGTTTCATGACATAGATATCGATGCCAACGCTGTGGTGACGATAAATGTTTATTCAATTTTACCTCTTAAACTTCAGATGATGGTTATTCCACATCTTAGACTGATAACATATCCTGATGCTATCATTTCATAATAATACAAAATGGTCTAATTTATTTCTCCTTTGTATAATTCAAATTCAATAGTGGCATTAACTCACTGATTTGAAGCTTATACGGCCAGATTTATTACTTTATCTTCTTGACCTACAAGAAGGTGGGGGCTGCTCTGGACTACGTCTATTATGCCATTGCGCATTACTGTTTGAATTAAACAAGAAATTTCATCAAAATTTAATATTCCAAGAATTAATGATGAATTGATTATCAAACTTCCATAGTGCATAATACGTCCTACCTGCAACCCAGAATAACATGATAAAACGATTACGATATTTATCAATACTCTTGAAATCATCTCTTTTTCTTCTGTATGTATATGCAAACCTATGGCTTCAGAAACTGAATTAAGTATTTATACAATAGCCGCTTATGATTGATACACCTTTCATTTTTTATATGTACGTGGAATATGCTCTGTACTAATTAAGTATAAATTGTAAAAGCCTACCCCACAAGCCTGTACTGCATGGTCGTTCATTTCTTAGCCATTGATGCGCATTCATCAATCTAACTTTACGCTTCACCCGGACTCGGAAATAACAGCATTTCATCGAAATTTGATTATGATCATCGAATTTTCATCAGGGTTGTCTTGCGAGATTAAATGTGACTCGGACCGAAGAGTAAAAAGGCAAACATCATTACATGCCTCTAGGGCCGATTAATTGACATGTAACCGTTTTTCTTTGCATACCGGGAAGGGTTCAGCTATAATGTCTGATTAGCAAAATTATGACCACTAACGATGATGAATGTATGCGAGGGGAGGGCTTGTCCGTCGCAGCTGGGGGGCACTTCGGGAGAAAACGTATTTGGCTAGGGGATTAAATAAATATTGCTCCTAAAGGGGTCGGCATCAGTGCATATGACATCGGTGAAACTGGAAATTTATATTGTTGTATTTCGGATGTCACTTTTATGGGTAATGTGACAGTTGCTTGAAATGCATAGACCTGAGCCTCCATCCCTCCCCCACACACAAATACTTTTTTTGAAACACGTGCACACGTTGGTATCAATAATGCCTATAGCATTTTCATTTATATGATGCACGATAAAAGAGCAATGCAGATAAAATGCTTTGCTCAAGGGCATAAGTGCCGTACCGCGGGGATCGAACCCCCGACTTTCGCGTCTCCAGTCAAGCGCCTTAGACCACTCGACCACGGCACCTCCACAAATACACAAACTTTTTCCTGTTTTTCCACACACACACGCGCACACCCACACATACCCGTAAAAACACACACACCCTCACACACAAAGCTGGAAATGTATATGTAATTCATTCCTACCAGGAGTCAAAGGGTTTTCTTTATATCTCTGTCCCCATCGCATTTAGTGCTTTTTTTGTCTTCATAAAGGAAAGGTAAATAGGCCTACGATCAACACAATCATGTGATATTAACTTGGATCATATTAACACAGAAATCACCTTAGATTTATCTACATGATCTATGTACGGCAAGAATTCGTAAAAAAAAAACCTGTTTAAATACTTAATCTTACATTCTATGGGTTAATAGATAAGGGGCCCGTTGCATAAAACTTTTGCCAGACTTTTCTTCTGGCAAAAAAAAAGTCTGGCAAATTTTTATGTAATGGAAAACTATGGCAATTTTTTTTTTTGCCATAGTTTCCTCAAATTTTGCCATAAAAAAACTCCGGCAAAAGTTTTAGGCAACGGGCCCAAGGAGTATGAAGAAAACGGAGGTTATATTACACCGCAAACCACTTGGGTTCGTTGCGGGCCCTAATCATGTGACTAGTTTGCTGACAAGTCGATTATAAGCTTATTGAGAGTGTATAATTGACTTAATACTCTAAAATCTCATAGAATGGAACCACTTATTCTATGTTCCCATTATCACGATTCGCGCCACGATTGAAATCGGGGTCGTAGTCGTTGAGTAATCGTGTTTATCAAATCAGATCTCATCAGATTTTGAGGTCAATAGTGGCATTCGTGTTGATCGTATAAAAATTTTGGACGGTTCAGCAATTTTCTGCGATCAGTACGATTAATTGTCGAACGTAATCATCGCATCAGATCGTATGAAAGCGCGACAGATCGCATCTAATCGTACTTTGAAATCGTGGTTATGGGAATCAACCTTGGAAAAGACAAACGCATTAAGCTCTGTTGGGATCGCACGATCTCCCGTGATCTGTAATGTTTTGGAGCCTTTGAGAATTGCACCCAAGGTACTATAGAGGCAAAATGGGGAAGGGTTACGCTGCCCTAAACGTGAAAGTTTCGCGATCGGCTACGAATTGCCAATCGTGGCGTTCGTGACAAGTCGCACGACAGTGGGAACCTAGCATAATATAATATAGGCAAACATATTGGGGTGAAGGTTACTCTTTGTCATCAAGAGAAACGGAATTGTACATGACATGGTTATCTCTTTTCCATTACATCATGTTGACGAAATTCGCACATAATCACATATTGCGATGAACTTTTGATAATTATACTAGAAATAATATTTCACCCTCTTCATGAAAAGTCATGGTCAATGTCAATGCGATGCAGCATGATAATTTATATACGTGTGACGAAATGGTTTTATTATAAGATTGCCAGTGGCGTATCTATGTATTATGGCGCCCGGGGCAAACAATGAAGTTGCGCATCCCCTCCCGAGTGCGGGTAGAGATCCTGAGAGGAAATGATCATGCGAGGGAGCAAAGCGACCGAGCTTTAGAAAATGTTTGCACTTTTAAACCCTAAAAAACTCTAGTTCTGATGCATTTACCCTGCGAATAGAGGGGGGCGCGCGCAAAATTCATTAAAATATGATTTTTCTTCATTTTCCTTCTTTCCTTTTTCTCTCTTGCGTTTTCTCCGCCCTTCTCAAAGTGCCGCCAGGAACACTTGCCCCGGCCCCTCGTAGATACGCCACTGTAGCCTAAGCAGAATCAACGTACATATCGATTAGGGCTCTTTTTAACCATGTCAATCGTAGAACTATTTACTATCAGGGAAATCTAAGCACCCTATTCCTTTCATCCACTTCACGCTCAAGTCAGGGGCATCAATTTTTGAGGAACACTCTATTAAAAAAAAGGGTCCTTAGTTAATTTTTTTTTGGGGGGGGGAATACACCAAAAAAATTGCTGACAAGCCTAAAGAAATGTTCCTCAGCTTAAAATCTGGGAGGACAAACCCCATTATGTCCCCAACCTTTAAAACTTTGGGAGGACCTGCCCCCCCCCCCCCCCCGATTGACGCCCATGATTGAAGTTTTAGTTCAGGTTTTTACAAATAGAATAAAAACAACAGAAACCAGCAGACAAAATGTTGACGAAATTGTAACCATTTTTTGTGTTGAAAGTTCACTGGATGATAAACCAGGGATAATAATTTCACTTTTTCATAAGGCAAGAACCATGTTAATGTGAGGCACCATTATTCTTCATACTCATGTGGCGAAATTGTAATATCATTAGCTAAAACACATAGCGTTACGTATCACATTCATATTGATCTCATGCAATTCGATTGTCTCTTCTCGTTTCAATGCCATATTGATATCCTGCTGCACCAGACAGTGACGCAGATATAATAAACACTTATTATTTTTTTAAAATCATGAAATCGCTCTGTGATTTAGCGATCCAATATAGCTGAGCCAGGGATATATAACTTCCCCTGGTTGAGCGTTGCCTTCTGCTAAATGAAATTAACAGCATTGTTATACTTGGAATATTGCACAAACAACACACAAAGTGTACTTATATTGATACGGATTTGCGAGAAACGATGCCAGGACATTTGGTGCTTTATCAACACTGTTATTATTCTGAAGACACAATTTTAAAATGGCGAAATAAAATTTCATATCAAAAAGCGTCGACTGTATAAACGTGCTTTAAAATTTTCGTGTCTCGTGGCTTGTCAATCTTAAAATGGAAAGAGCATGTACAATCTTGGACAATTTTAAGCAGAATTTATTTTCTATTATTATTTATTTTCTATAACTCAATGAAGATATTTCTGAGGGGTCTCAGTGGAATTTGCAGAATCGGAGCTCCTCACTCTTTCTTTATAGCCATTATTCGCATCTTCAGTTTTCGGATTTTGAACGATTCCAGCATAATGGCCGCGCATTGAGAGATTACAAAACTTGAAATGGCACTTTTCATTCCCTCCTTATACGTCATATATTCGCACTTTTTTCTTTCGGGTTTTACTTCAGCCTGCTGGTCGATAATATGCAGTCAACACTCTATAGGTCCACTCTTCAATATCGTAACGAAAGAAAGTTAATTAGACTTTTGAAATTAAGCCGAAACGAAGGGATATTTTATCATAGATTAGTTTTGTATATATTGTTATTCTCTCTATAATATCTATGCATCATCGCACATTATAATAATTAGGCTTGAACTTGCTCTTGACGTTAGCTATTTCCATGGTAACAACAACAGCCTTCTTGTCGGACGAAACTCAGGAGGAGAAGCGCTGACTTAGTGGTAGAGTAGTGATCTCGTAACTTAGAGTACCCGGGTTCGAAACCAAGTGGACGTGCTAACTACCCTTTCGTAAGATATTAATCCTCATAATAATGTCCCCCCTCCCCCAGGCACACTCTCAGGAAAAAAAGGTGTTGATTATTTTCTTGTCCCACATTTGGAACCTTTTAAGGTTCTACAATGAACCATAACTAGCCCATATAGGTTCTCCATATGGTTCTAAAGGGGTCTACCACGGAACTTTTTGGGGCTCACTACTGAATCCACTCCAGACATTGCCAAAAGCGGGGTTTATTATTACCCCTTTTTGAAAGTCGACTCCAGTATTCTCAGCGTGGTTTTCCCTCCGAAACGAAGGCTCATCAGAGATAGGATTCACATTAATAAACTATGCTATGATTATGTCCGGCAATTATTGCCAGCACGTTTTGGTCGAAAACTTATGTAAAATTCATTGGTTCTTCAGCTAGACATTTACCAGTGCACGAAAACAACCCAATCACTAAGTTGTTACCCGCTTTTAGAAATCGAATTGATTATTTTTTCTATGGAGAAAATGTGTCTTACACAAAGACAGCGCATTATTTTTTAACCTGCCCTGCTTTCATTTGCGTTCTTTTTCTGATGTTTCTCTCTTTGTTAACCTTAGTATAGGAATTGTCTTAAATATGCTAAAAGTATTAATAAAAGTATATTGTATATACATGTATAAACATTGTTATGATTTTAAAGCGTGGGTATTTCATTGCCTGCTTTTGGGTAAAGGCAGTTTTTCCTTTCTTGCATTTAAAAGAATAAAAAAAACTGTGTTGATTAGAACCTTTTCTTATCCCATATTTGGAACCTATAAAGGTTCTTCAAAGAACCATCAATAGCGTATTAAGGTTCTCCAAAGGGTTCCATAAAGCGGTCTTTAGAACCATTTTTGGTTGTACAAGGAACCTTTTGGGGTTCTTAAAAAATATAAAGAACCCTTCATAGAACCCTTTTTCCGGAGGTTCTAAATACGGGACAAAGGAAACGGTTCTAACTGGCATATATTTCTAAGAGTGAAGGGTGAAGAAGTGCTTGCCGACTTTGACATTGAAATACACAAGAATTCATTCGTTAGTGGCGGATTTAGGGTACATCCAGTCCGCCCCCCTCCCCTCGTCCCTTTTATAAACCGAAATGGTATAAGAATACGACGACTTTTCCATGCTTGTTAGATTTTCTGAATACCCCCCCCCCTTTTTTTTTTAAACAGAATCTTGGATCCAAACTTAATCCATTACATGAAGCATTTTGATTTAACCATTTATGTTGTTGTTGTTGTTTTCTAACGTTCCTCGCGAAAAGCGTCCAAAAGCTATAGTTGGATACATTTATCTCATATTGGAATTTTCTATCCAAAATTCGACGAAGAGTAACAGATCGGACGCAACTGTTTCGTAATATGGAACATGAAATAACATGTTGCATTCCGGAATGGTCAAGAAAGATCCGATACGAGACATTATTTATATGATTGAACGCTGACTCATAAAAGAAACGTTTTGATGTATTTTTTTTTGTAATACCGATTGTTTCTCTCTTTCTCTCTGTCTGTCCCAGTATTAGTAGTTCAATATTGTTGTGGTCCAGTGGATAAGCCTCCGGGCTTTGAACCACAAGGTACGGGTTCAAATCCCTGCCGCAGCACTAATGTCCTTTGGCAAGACACTAATCTACATTTGCCACACTCGGCCCAGGTGTAAATGGGTACCGGCAGGAAGGAATTCCTTGAAAGCTGTAAGCGCTGAAAAAAATAGCCTAGCTTAGCCGGGGTAATAATGGGAGCGCCTTGAGCACCTTATTAGGTGGATATGCGTATATTATTATTATTATTATTAATAATATTATTATCATTATTATTACTACTATTATTATTATCATTACTATTATTATTATTATTATTATTATTATTATTATTATTATTATTATTATTAATAATAATAATAATAATAATAATATTATTATCATTATTATTACTACTACTATTATTATTATTATTATTATTAATTATTATTATTATTATTATTAATTATTATTATTATTATTATTATTATTATTATTATCATTAATATTATTGTTATTATTATCATTATTATTATTATCATTATTATTATTATTATCATCATTATTATTATTATCATTATTATTATTATTATTATTATTATTATTATCATTATTATTATTATTATTATTATCATTATTATTATCATTATTATTATTATTATTATTGTGTTCAATAAACACATCATGAGTTCATGTTGTCAAACTTTACGTTATTGTGCCGGTGGTTATATTGTTTATTTTCACTCAAATGGCATCCTATTCAATGCTTTTAAAAATAGACAAAGAAGCCTACTGTATTCGTGAACACCTCTCCAAGCATGGAATGACAAAATTAACCAAATTAAAACCATTTTGTCCTAAGTCTCTCCCTTTTCAATATATAGTACCGAAGTGTGACGTCATCAAATTTTTTTTTTTTTTTTCCTTTGAGCATTTTCATGACTATATTCCGGAAGAGCATGATGACCTCCACACACCAAATTTGACGTGAATCGGTTCACAGTGGCCCAAGTTATGGCCACATGAATGCCTAAATATCCCCACTGAAATCAGTGTAAATTGGCCTGGTTCATTAGTAGAACCAGGCCAATTTACACTGATTTCAATGGGGATATTTAGGCATTCATGTCAATCATGTGGCCTCATATTGGGTCCCCATGAGCCGATTCCCATAAAATTTGGGCTGTGGATGTTTTTCATCCTGCTCCATCGATATGGTATCCGAAATTCTGAAATTTCAACAAAAAAAAATTGTGACGTCGTCGCTTCGGTGCTCTATACTCCCTCGTAGGATTACTGTCCTATTTTCTGAATGGCTGATACACAATAGCATGTGCATCTCATTCATATTTTATATCCTCAGAATCCATATATTCCTCGTTTTAACGATTGCAAACTAATGAATTTCAGCGAATAACCACATATTCTTTGTTGTCAGAGTAAAGGTACTGCCAAAACCACCGATCCATCATTCACTGCGAGTGCAAATAAACATTTTGATGTGATGTGGAAGATCATGGAATCACATTACCACATCTGCTTTGCATGGATGGTTTGACAGAGAAAATTCAGTTCAGTTCATCGTTTATTGTCCAGAAATGGATATCTGTTTTGTTTACATGCAAAGCAAAATAGAAAAAAAATACTTAATGAAAAACACTGAGACACATTATTATCTATAACAATCGACATGATATTGGAAATGTCGAAGAAAAATGTCGGATTTGATTATTTTATTTTTGTCATTGGTATTACTATTATCAACATTGTCATTATTATTATCATTATTAATATCATTATTATCATTATAATCATTATTATCATTATTATTATTATTATTATTATTATTATTACTACTACTACTACTGCTGCTACTGCTGCTGCTGCTGCTGCTGCTGCTGCTACTGCTACTGCTGCTACTGCTGCTACTGCTGCTGCTGCTGTTGCTACTACTACTACTGCTGCTACTGCTGCTGCTGCTGCTGCTGCTGCTGCTGCTGCTGCTACTACTACTGCTGCTACTGCTGCTACTGCTGCTGCTGCTGCTGCTACTACTACTACTATTATTATCATTACTCTTATTATTATCATTATAATCACCATCATTATTATTAATATGATTATGATTATTATTATTATCAGTATTACTACTATTTTCATCATCATCACCATCATTATCATTATAGGATTTCCCGGCCAAATTCGCAAGTTTGTGATTCGAATTCATTTTCTTGCATTCAAATTCGCCCAAATCGATTTTGCCTTGTAGATTATCATTCAATTCTCCTGTTTTATTTTTTTTTATTTAACATTTTAATCGAAGGACTTCAAAGATATATCATTCAATTAAAAAACTGCTTAACTGGCATTCAAATTCGCCGACACCTGTCGAGGCGTTATTTCCAGTATTCAAATTAACACTGAGCATTCATATTCGCAATATGTTCATTCAAGTTAAGGGAAAGTAATGCATCACACGTGTTCTAGTTTGTTTGTTAGTTTGTTGGTTGGTTGGTCATATAAATATTTGACATTTCCAATCATAAATAATGCGAATATAAAATCTGTTCTGCTATTTCTTCCAATGGAATAACGGTATCTTCAGGACAGTACATTTGGGGCGCTGTCAGAAATTCAGTATAAAGAGGGGCGAAAACCAGGGCTAGACGCTTGCGTTTTATGCCACGTATATTACCTGGGACAAGGGGGAAGGGAGCCCTAATCGCCCCTCTGACTACAAGTTAAATAAGGAATTATGCTCACAAATTTGGACATGAGTCCCCTCACCAATCACAATTACGTGTACATTATCCTTCTATGTTTTCAAGAACTTTTCTTTTGTTACGAGGAAACACGAGACAATTTTAGAATTCACAAACCTCTTGAGACTATCAGTCATGTCAATATATTAATCTTTTTTTGCCTTTGTTTTATTTACAATTAAATCTGAATGTCTATGGTTATGAAATGAAAAAGAACGGGACATAATAACGTAGTGGATGACATAACTCCCATTCGGATTGTTAGCTAAATAAAAATATATATATTTGTCATAAAATACAAAAGAAAAACACCAACATGGAAAGACAAATTGAATGAGCGATGAAAATGTGTAAACAATCATTTTGTATCAACCCTCGTGCTAAATTGAATGCTAAAAACGAATTAGAATGCTGGAATGACAAGGTCCGCAATTCGTGTTGCGCTTAATTGAAAGACAAGATAGTGAAAGAAGCAGCTTTTTTTATGAATTTGCATGAGAAATATGTAGATTCGAAAGAGAATTTTATAGATATGAAAACGGATTTGAATCCGAGATACACCTGAATATTTGCTTATTTACTTCAAGTTGGTTTGCCAGTCTGTAAACATATATATTTTTTTCTCCCTCTCTTCTTCTTCTTCTTCTGCATCTTCTTTCTCTTCTTCTCCTTCTTCTTCTTCTTCTTCTTCTTCTTCTTCTTCTTCTTCTTCTCCTCCTTCTCTTTCTTTCTCTTCTTCTTCTTCTGCTTCTTCTTCTTCTCCTCCTTCTTCTCCTTCTTCTCCTTCTTCTTCTCCTCCTCCTTCTTCTTCTAATTTTCCTCTTCCTCTTATTTCTTTCTTTTCATTTTCTCCTTTCCTGCTGATAGTCTGTCATTCGGGAAATTGTACAGTTACACAAACCTACAATAATCAGGGTGATAATTTGATACATGTTTCACGTATTTGACAGTCAGTCATGATGCTCCCTTGTATGTATTTTCGTTGTTGCTTTTGCTTATGTTTATAATATTTTGTTTATTTGGTTTGACTGTTTGCATAATCCTGTGCTATGCATGTAAACAAATCAAATTTCCATTTATGGACAATAAAGTACTGAATTGAATTGAATTGAATTTGAATGCAAAATAAATGAATTTGAATGACAAACTTGCGAATTTGGCCGGGAAATCCTATATTATGATTCTTTTTATCATCGTAATTACTTTTGCTACTATTTGTGTTATAAAATATATTTCAGCAGATGCTTTCATTTGTAGAACGTCGCCATGCTGGCAGAAATCAATATCATTATGCACAGAAATCTATTAAATTGATCTGTCAAAACAAGGGAAATATTAAAACCTCATTAAAACTTCCTTCCGTCTCCATCCTATCCCTGTTTGATTTTTTTTAGTTACCAGTCGGCCTCAACGTCGATGTTGCAATATGATCTCTTTTACAAACAGAAGGGGAAAATAGGAGTAAACACATTTTATATCATAATTAGGGGGTTAATTTTGCTTTTTGCAGAAGAGAACTGAGATATTGTTCACTATTCAGGACAGAAGGGAGAGGTGTTGGCGTCTTGAAATAAATTCTTTTGCACCTCCTTTTTTATAGATACGTCCTTGTAGCTTCATCACCCTTAAACATTCATCAAGATGTAAAAAGGACAATCATTCAAAGCAATCAATGACCAAAACGTTCCAAATCTTTCTCATTGTTCGTTTCCTCCTTCTCATAATAATAATAATAATAACAACAATAACAATGATAAAAAATGATATGGTCCGTTCATATAGCGCATTTACAATACAGATATACTCTCAGATTATTAAACCGGGTGAAGCTGAGCTGCCATTCATATGAGCGCTAAAGCAGCATTTTTTTATTTTTTATTTTTTTTGCTTTCTTTCATTTGTGTTTTAATGGAAACATAAGACACCTGGGCGGAGAGTGGTTGGTTGGTTTGGTGGTTTAGAGGAGCTTATCATTACTAAATTAGAATATTTGGCCTACGTGGATATCATTTATGTCTTGCCAATAGACGTCCATGCCATGCAGGTCGGGATTCGAACCTGCATTCCTTTGATTGAGAGTCAAGTGACAGAACCACTGCACCATGACACACCCATATTTGTTGGGTGTATGCGGCACCCAACAATGGAACATTCAGACTTGGTCTTTGAATACAAGCATATAGTTTCAATTTATTGTGCTCGATGTTTCAGTAAGGTGGATTTATCCCTGGTAATTGTGTATGAAATAATGTTTTCTCTTCAGATCATCAAAAAGTATCGTCTGCACCGTTTTTATTTTTGATTCATTCCGACAATATACATAACAAAAAAAATCTCTAGAGGGAAAACAAAAAGGGTTGCGAGACCCCATGCAAAGCTGTTTCAGAGAAAGGAAAAACATTAATACAATAAATAGATGTATTTAGCATCGAAAGATACTAGAAAAAAATAATTCTATAAAAGAAAAAATATGTTTTCAGTAATTAATTCTCGATACCTGTATTCATATACTAAACGGAAAACAAAGCAGACGTATAATAAGTAATCCAACAAATTGCATTGTAATACGAGATTCGAAATAAATAGCTTACCCAGAATAAAAAGTAGCGCCGACAGCTTCCAATGTTCCATAGTTACTGCTAATAACTAACGCAGCTAAAGATGTTAAACACTGGGGTTTTTTCCAGTACTATACTTTGAACGTAAAGTCTGTTATGTTCTGTCTTTAGTCAGTCAAGATAGGACGAATTCCTGCAGAGTGTCAGGAATAAATATCGTTTCTTCTCGAATGCTTACTCGGGAACCTCATTTCAGTATTGCAATTACGTTCACATCAAACGAGGAAAAATCAATTTGCCATGCCGTCAAATATGAAGGAAAGAGTCAATCGATGAAAGTCATTTCAAAAGTCCAAGTTCATGCTCCAGACATTGTTGTCCATGGAGAAAAATATGGAAATAGGTGTTGTGCCTCTGGCAGGCATCATTGGTATAGAGTGATCGATAGTTTAACAGACGGTCGCTTTAGTTAATCGTCCCGTGAAGTCGCGTTCGGCGGGAACGATAAAAGTATACGCCTTCGTCATGTACGTCCGCACACCAAATTTAATCCAATATACCGCGCTTTTCACATTCACTTTCTGCCTTTGTCTTTTAGTCTCTGTCTCTCTCCACATCTCCCCGTCCCTCATGCTTATCCGCTTTGTCATGTCCCAGTTTGCCACTTTTTTCTCTCTCTCTCTCTCCTTCTTTTTTCTATATATATCTCTCTCATTCTCTCTCTCTCTCTCTCGCTTTCTCTCCCTCTTCCCCCTTTCCATCTCATCCTTATTTAAATTCTTCTCTTATGAAATTAAAACATCCAGATTCTATTATTTTCTTCCATTCTACCTCTCCTTTTCTTCACTGTCTTCTCCTTCTTCGGTCTCCTACCAGTCTTTCGTATAAAATCAATATTACCTGTTGTGCATCAGTATTATTTCTGGTTAGTAGCAGCAATTTTTCTCCACGAAAAATATGTAATTCACTAAATAATGCCACCCTCTCTAACGAATAATATACAACGAAAACCTTGCCTGGGGATAAATATAATGTCAAATGTCAGCATAATAATAATACCACGTGCGGTGATATTAATGTCGATGTCATCATTTTTATTTTTTCCTAAAGCCGGGTTGAGCCGTTTGACAAATAAACAATGAGTAAAAAAAAAAACCAACAACACCCAGAATGATCGATGTCAATGTTTAACAAAAAATGAAAAAGAAAACTCTTTCTCAGGAGAGCAGTACAAAGGAAGTATAAGTTACTACATTATAAAACAAAATTGTTGGATTATACAACTGGATATGTTTATCTCAGTAAGATTTATGTTATTTTTTATCTCTGGAAATATGAATTTCTGTTTGCAACTATGAGGTATGAAAATTGATCTTGTAAGAAGAAGAAGAAGAAAAAAAAACCGCTTGTCAGTTTGAGAATTAAGAGCATATGATTAAGGATATCATTTAATTTATCCACAGTTTTCGTTCATGGAAATTTTTCAATATTCAAGTAATATCAATTTCTTTTGAAGCTTTTTGTTAGACGAGAATCTATAAACTGCTTTAGAATATTATCACAATTGCAGTTTGTGTTATATACGATGATTGTAATATGTACCATGATTGTAATTTGTTTCATGAGAGAAAAGAATAAAAACTGATTTAAAAATAGAAATAAACACTTCAGAGCTGTCTTTTGTGTTTAATTGTTTTACAAGATTGCCCCTGTACAATACACAAGCTGCTAAAATGTTAGTTGATGTCCATTTTTGTTCAACTGTTTTGGATGAAAGCATGATAGAATCTGAGTTATAAGTGTCGCTAAAAACAGGCCTAAACATAATTATCAAACAGAAAGATGACGTAATGCGACCTCGCTATTAGTTTCATGTTTTCTTAGTTTTAACCATACGAGCAAAGACAGTATTATTTCGCTGTATTATTTTACGAATGATTATGAGGAAATGCAGCTTTCAACTGGAGCTCTGTAGATCTTGTTCAGTCCGGAGAAAGGAGTCCTTTAAAACTTATCCTTTGCTAGACCAATGAAAACCCCTACAAATAATGAATTACATTACGGTAAGATCGGAAATATTGTACTAAGTACGAATTCACATTCACATACAAATTTATTGACATAGAATCCATACATTATAGCATTATCATCGAAACAAAATGAAACAGAAGAGAGGCATGTTATAATGGGAACAAACTTCATATCAACAATAAAAGCGATATTATATCAACACAAAGTTGTATACATCAAATCGTATACTTAAAGAAATTAATGCTGCTGTGCTGCGAAACCAAACAAAACATAAGCAGAATATTACATGTATTAACATGTTAATGGAATATAACTATACAAAAAATATATTTGAAAATCTATTACTTTACTAAGAGCATACACTTTCTCATATAAATAAAAGTCAAAGGCCTTAATATTCTTAACGAATGAACGCCGATAATTCCCATACCTACCTACCTACAGATACCTGTACCACCACTACATTAACGCCCTTCTTCTCCCCCGCCCTCCCTCCCCCATACAATTCCCTGATCATTGATGATCTTATGCATTGTTACTATACACTGAATCTAATTGCTGAAAAAATTGCTGCAAATTACCCGTCATTCATACTTTTTCTCTTCTTTTGATGGTGTGGCCCCGGGGCTGTACCTCACGACATGATGGTGTCAAACACCTATTCTCACCCAAATACATCTTCACATTCATCAACCCACCCTCACATACACACTAAGATAAGAAGGTGCAATCTTGCACCCTTCAAATGCAACACCAGGAACACCTTTTAGGGTGCAAAGTTGCACCTTTTACAAGCTTTTGCACCTTTAAAGGTGCAATTAGCGGCATTTTGCACCCTAAAGGGTGCACAGTTGCACCCTTTTAGAAAAATTGCAAATTTGCACCTT
Source organism: Echinometra lucunter (assembly GCA_029962745.1). Lineage (NCBI taxonomy): Eukaryota > Metazoa > Echinodermata > Echinoidea > Camarodonta > Echinometridae > Echinometra > Echinometra lucunter. The sequence continues at coordinate 8,778,293 of CM057157.1, read as the reverse complement.
TTTGTACGCAAAAATCTCTGCACCCTAAAAGGTGCAAACGGGCATTTCAGGGTGCAAACAAAAACCAAAAGGTGTGCACCTTTTTTCGTCCGGGGTGCAAGATTGCACCGAAAAAGGTGCAGCCAGTGTTGCATTTAAGGTGCAATTATTTCTTAGTGTGTACAGTACAAAAACACACCAGACATTGCCCTTAACTTTCCTGGCAATCGGGAATTATGTGGAATGAACAACGAAGAAAACAAGAAAATAAAATAAGAATTGCAAAAAATAAATTAAAACCCCCTTCATCTCCTGTTATTGACTAATTTTGCCCTTTTAAAGTAGTCCAGAGTATTAAATTGTTGTTGTTCAGTAGGGAGTGAGTTCCAGTATGAAGGCCCCTTAGACATAAAAGGTTTCTTTACTGATTCTGTTTTGGGTTGAAGAATCTTGATGAACCTGATCGTGTGTTGTATGCATGGCTATAAAATGAAAATCGATCAAATGGTAACTGGTGTGCTTGTCCTGTTATTATTTCAAACATCTGTAATAGCTACATTTTCTGTTCTGTTTTCTTGTAATGTCACCCACTTTAGTTTCCCTGAGATGGCTGATACACAATAGCATGTGCATCTCATTCATATTTTATATCCTCAGAATCCATATATTCCTCGTTTTAACGATTGCAAATTAATGAATTTCAGCGAATAACCACATATTCTTTGTTGTCAGAGTAAAAGTACATGTATTGCCAAAACCACCGATCCATCATTCACTGCGAGTGCAAATAAACATTTTGATGTGATGTGGAAGATCATAGAATCACATTGCCACATCTGCTTTGCATGGATGGTTTGACGTGTGTTGTCCATAAATGGATATCTGTTTTGTTTACATGCAAAGCAAAAAGAGAATATACATACTTAATGAAAAACACGGAGACACATTATTATCTATAACAATCGACATAATATTGGAAATGTTGCATTTAGGGTGCAATTATTTCTTAGTGTGTACAGTACACAAACACACCAGACAGTGCCCTAAAACTTTCCTGGCAATCGGGAATTATGTGGAATGAACAATGAAGAAAACAAGAAAATAAAACAAGAATTGCAAAAAATAAATTAAAACCCCCTTCATCTCCTGTTATTGACTAATTTTGCCCTTTTAAAGTTATCCAGAGTATTAAATTGTTGTTGTTCAGTAGGGAGTGAGTTCCAGTATGAAGGCCCCTTAAACATAAAAGGTTTCTTTACTGATTCTGTTTTGGGTTGAAGAATATTGATGAACCTGATCGTGTGTTGTATGCATGGCTATAAAATGAAAATCGATCAAATGGATACTGGTGTGCTTGTCCTGTTATTATTTCAAACATCTGTAATAGCTACATGTTTCTGTTCTGTTTTCTTGTAAATGTCACCCACTTTAGTTTCCCTGAGATTTTCTGTGGCAGAGGAATGGTTTTGAAGTTTTTGATGTTTCGACTGCCTACTCCGCAGTTGCCCCACATAATATCACAATGGTTAAATGTAACATGATTAATGAATTAAAGACAATTATCAAGTCATGTTCATCAACATGATTCCTGAGACTTTAACATAAACAAACTACCATCAGTGGCGTAACGACCGGGGGCAGGGGAGCAGAGTGCCCCTCTGAAGGATTTCAGCGGGAAAATCTTCCAAACCACGGGGAAAAAATGAAAGGAAGGGAAAGGAAGAAAATGGAAGGGAGAAAGGGAAAGAAAGAAGAAGAAAAGGGAGAAAGAAGAAGAGAGAGGGAAAGAAAAGAGGTAAATGGAAAAAAAGAAGAAAGAAAAGGGAAACAAAAGAAATGAGGAAAAATTTAGTACCACTCCCTGGACCCCCATCAGAGGCCCTAAGGCGGGCCCCTGGGCCCCACCCACTACGGGCTTCGCGACAAGCGACAAGCTATTCGCGGTGCGGGCTCACCCCGCCATGCCCACACATTCTAGAATTAGTTACCGGGAAATTTTTAGCTCAGCCCCCCCCCCCCCCCCGATACCAGGCAGAGAACGTAAGAAGAGCGGAAGCAGACAAGGAACAACCCACTACGGGCTTCGCGACAAGCTATTCGCGGTGCGGGCTCACCCCGCCATGCCCGCACATTCTAGACTTAGTTACCGGGAAATTTTTAGCTCCGCCCCCCCCCCCCCCCCCCATCGATACCAGGCAGAGAACGTAAGAAGAGCGGAAGCAGACAAGGAACAATTTAAAGAAACGTCGGAGCTTCCGCGCTTCGCGCGCGAGGAGGGAAACTCCCCCCTCCCTGCACCCTCCGCCCTAGGGAGCGCGCCCAGTAAGTGATTCTAGACTGAGTTACCGGGAAATTTTTGGTTCTGCCCCCCCCCCTGATAACAGGCACCTGTTACGCCGCTGACCACCATTTACTTTTTTCTGAAGATAATCAAAGATGATTTTGCCGTGTTAGATTTGAATGAATAATAACGTTTATAGATGTTTACATTCTTAAACTTTTCGTAATGGATTGTTATTAATATGAATCTCAAACATAATATTTTCAATTTTGCTAACCCTTTGTTTGGTACTGAGTAGAATGTACTCCGTTTATTATCAATATTCAAGTGTAATCTATTTCGAATAAGTCATTTTCCAGATCTTCATCATAAGTTACAATATAATTCAGTAAAATTTTTGCCTGAGCAATATATATCATCTTATCAGCGGCGTACAAGCTACGGATGATTCTATAAATTTTATAAAAAAGTAAAGGGCCCATTATTGACCCTTGGGGGATACCACTCTAGATAGGAAAAACTTCAGATGATTAATGTTAATTATGTTAATTTGCACACAGAAGTGTTTATTTACATTAGGGCTGATAATGCATGAGCCTGCTTTCCCCCACATTCTTCTTCTTCTTCTTCTTCTTCTTCTTCTTCTTCTTCTTCTTCTTCTTCTTCTTCTTCTTCTTCTTCTTCTTCTCCTCCTCCTCCTCCTCCTTCTCCCCACCTCCTCCAACTTCTTCTTCATTTTCTTCTTTTTCTTCTCCTCCTAGTCCTCGTCCTCCCCCTCCCCCTCCTACTCCTCCCCCTTCTTCTCCTACTCCTCCCATCCTCGTTTTTTAGGGGCGGCCACCCCTCTCCCTGTAGCGCTGCCCCTTCTTAAGAACTATTTTTTATTTATTTATTTTTTTGGTTGAGACTGATGTGGAGTAATTGACTATCTTAGCGGGGAGGGAAATTTAGGTAAGTGTATTTAGGCATATCTCTCTTGAGGGCTTTGTGATGCAATTGAAGTCCTTTCGTTACCCCTACTGCCCTAGGCTAGCATCAGAAGATGTTTCTAATCTCTTTTTGTCCCGGAAAAAAAAAATCAAACTTCATCCAAGAAGATCGTCGAAATCAAAGATCTCGAAATCTGATACTATTTTTGACGTAGATGGCGTCATCACATTAAAAAAAAAAAAACTTTTGCGGTGTCGAAAAATTGGGATTCTTGGCTTAACGTTAAGTGTCGAAAATTGGGCTATTGGAAGCAGGAATCACCTGTTGTCTTCTATCAACATGGACCCGGAGACTTCACAGGGCAATGACGTATTTGGTAATTAGACCAGCCCATTAGGCATGCCCATTATAATTAGACCTAACGTTAAATCTAGACTTATGTCCACAATTTTTACTGCTGGTGGGACCAGCTCGCCGAGACGAGGTGCTGTCCACACGCAGCCCACCCGCGCCCGCGAGGCGCTGCCGAGGCGGTGGCGGCGTGAACAGCACGGAGGGAGTGATAATTTCCACCACCATCCGACATTACTATTGGGATAAACCGGAGAATAGAGTAACGAAGTTTTTTTTTTTTTTTTGTATTTGAGCATTTTCATGACTAGAGTATGTGCTTTTGTGAGCGGCTGGTGAATAAAAACTAAAAATTGAAAAAATATTTTTGATCCCTTCAGATGTTTGTGAAAACGGGGGTCTTTGGAACGGTTATCCTGCTTGTGAATGTGTATGCATCCCTAAGGAACGAACGGGCATGCACATACGTGCATGCAGCTAGCAGATGTTGACGTTAAAGGTCGGTCCCAGACGTAAATAATCATATTTGATTGATACAGGCCTGTCAAAACCCAATTCAAGCGAGAAAGCTGCTTTCATTTATGATTGCAAGAGTTAATTGGGTCAGAACAGTAGTTACTCAGTCTGTATAACAATATGAGATGAATTCTAGGCATTTTAGCATAGTAAATTGACATCACCATACCTTCAAACTTTCAAATGTAAAGATAATTTGTGATTTTAGCCATAGTTACACATTTTGGGAGATGATTCTTGAGTTGAATGTTTCTGAGTAAATTGGTGTAGATTTTAACATTCATATAGACTAGAACACTTATTGGGCGTGTAAATGAGAAATTAAAACTTGAAACGTTTCTTCGCTCCGAGTGTACATTCGACTTACTTGACAAAATTAAGAATATTCTCAACAAAGCCACACATTTTTTCAGTAGGAATTACACACTGAAAAACTGGGATTTATTGTTGATTCAGTAAATGTGAGGTTGATTGTATGTACTAAGTTGTTGGGTGATTGTTTTGGTCACTACTGGTTTGGTTGATTTTTTTAGTGATTTTTCTTGTAACCGAAGTTTGTTCCGGCGCTCAAAATTTTAAAAAGTTGAAATCTAGGCACTCGGCCGGACCCCCAGAAAAAAATTTTAGTGTGAAGCCCTGCATGACGTTGACAATGACAGAATGATCAGCAACATGTATTCAATCTTTCACCTGAATTTTAATCAAATCAGACAGAGGTAACCTCGATGATGGCTTTATTTCAATCAGTCAGTTGAAATTTTTGATGAATCTATCATAAACGGCGGTGGTTATACGTAGGAGCTGTTACATGCTACCAAATGTACCTTGCTGGGGCTGAACCAAAGCACAGAATTAACAGTAGGGGCGTTCACACACAAGGTAAAAAGTGAGATTCAAAAATCGATTTTCTAGTCGCAATCAGAAAATTGATTTTATTTTGTGTGTGGACGGAATAATCTCACTAATAATCGCGATTCAACTCGCAGTAGAAAGTGCAATTTTTCAGAATAATCATAATTATTTGCAGTGTTTTGTGTGCGAACGAAATCGCGTACAGAAAATCAGTTTTATCTATCCCATCATTCTTTGCACGTGTGCGATGGATGCACTGTGCATGCACTATGCAGTGTGTGTGTGTGTCGTCACGGTATGCATGCACTGAATGGCATGGACGTACTATACGCTATCTTGGCACCGTTGCTCCTGTGTAGTAAACAAATGTTTTGTATGATAGTACATAATCATTTATTATTTAATGAATTTGTTGCTGTACATTCTGTAGCCCTTTTACTGTCGATATGTATTTTGCCCCGTCCAGATCGTGTATAGCAGAACTCTCCTGCCTGTTTCTGAAGTTGCTTCCTCCTGTGTGTGCATGGTCGAAAAAAAATCGAAATTCTAATTGCGATTCAAATCGCGATCCGAATCTCGCTTTTTTCCCCTGTGTGAACGGTGGCTATAAAATTGAAATTTGAATCGCGATTCGAATTTTGATTCCTTTTGTGTGTGAACGTGCCTAGTGAGAAAATCGGTAGAGCTCCATCCAGATAGCCCTTTGAACAAATCTCTTTGTCAACTCAACATGTTGTGCATAATGCATTTTCCCATCATATATCTTGAGCTAAGAAGGAGGCAAGCTGCTGCACCTTGGAAGATAATGGGGAAAATATGAAAGTTCGCTTACAAAATGTATCAAGAGTTGTCTTTATAAACTTGGCATTTTGAAGCAACATTGCCAATATTAAGATCACCATTGAAAGTAAATGTATGCGACTTTTCAAACTTTAGTAACTTTCTTGTTTCATAACTGATTTTGATGGAACTTTTTAAAAGTTACTTCTCTCTATCCTATCTTTTCATTAAAATTGATCTTTTCCAAACTGTTTGGTCATAATTTTTGAAAAAATCAAAGCCAATTGTAATGTTTAAATTGAAATCTAGATGAATATTGAAAGGGAAGAAGTAAATACATCTCTTTCAAAATCAATGTCTCCACAGATTTTGTTGAATTTGGGGTTGAATGTGTGTATTTCTTTCATTCTGTTTTTAAAATGTCGATTATTCAGGATGTATAAATGTCAATGGTGTCCTTTCATTCGTAGAGCATGTCAGCATCAAGCAAGAAGTTGTTGAAGAGACATATCATTCCATTCCAAGTGCAGAGGAAATCAAAGAGGAAATTCAGCAAACAACTCCTGAAGGTAATTGCTCCCTCCGGGACTGCCTTAAAAAGAGGATGGAGATTTTGGACCAGTCATGTGATCACTTTGTAAAAGGGACTATCCCCAAAACATTTAGTAGCTAGGTTGGATTACCCTGTAGAACATGAGAAATGATGTATAGTTTAAAGATAATAAACAGAAGTGGTAGCAAAATAAAAGTTAGCATGAAACTGCTCAAACATAGTCTCATATTGTTCGGCTTGCATAAAAAGATACATGAGTGAGATAATCTAGCATTCTATTCACAATTTCCGGTGATTTTCAGTAAAATGATTCAAATGATCAAATATCAACCATCACCTTATACCCTCGCTACAGAACACCTACCCGACGCTCTCGGCTCAAGGGCGCATAGCGGTTCGCACACACTGTTCACACGTGAATTATCGGTGTGGTACTGCACTGAAAACTCGATGTCATTTTCCGTTGATAATTTAGCCATTTCTAAACCAATATTTAAAAAAAAAACGTCAACTATGTTCAAAATAAATCATACATGTACATTGTATATTCAGTTGAGTCCTTGGATACCATAAACATATCTTTCATGTCTTTCATTACAGGTCATGATATTACGATCAACCAAGAACCTGAGTATGAAGTGTTCAAGTTAGTCGAAAGTACACAGGATTTAGAAGAAGGAACAGACCCATTTGCTCACCTTGGTAAGATATGTTTTGTAATGTTACACTTTGTATCCTGATTTGGGAGTGGATGACTGAAAATGCAAGAATTCAATTCAACTCAATTCAGTAATGGTCTTTATTAAAATGCTTCGCAGTAACAGGCTGAATTAATATGAGCTCCATTTTAAATTACACATATACATATATTGAACAATATTACTAGACTACATACATATTATAAATAAGCTTAAATACTCATACACATGTACAGTTACAATAATCAAAAATCATTTCAATAAAATGACCCCATGTTCACAATATATTTGAAAATTGTGTAAGCATTCAAAGTTATGATTGATTACAAATCAGTAGATAACAAGTTAAAAGTTTCAAAAGCATATCATTACAATAAAATGTTCATAAATGGAGTTGTAAAATGACATGCAGTTTGAAGAATTGTATAGATTAAAATTTAAAAGTAGTAAAATGAATATTCCAACAATAAAGAATAAAGATGAAATGATTACTCATAATTGCAAATGTATGTTGTATATGAAATATACTTATTCATATATTGAGCATGATTTTAAAAAATTGTAAGGATGTGTGCAACAAAACCCTAAAGCTAACCCTAACCCAACACCACTGCCATTCTCCTTCAACTTAGTCCATTTAATTGGTGCTTAATTGTTCATGCCCATGCCAGAAGGCGAGATGTTTTTTCCTCGAACTTTTGTCACTGGCGCCTCAGCAACTTGATGGAAGAATATCTATTACACTTCAGCTCTTTTGTCAACTGAATAAACGCCATTTTATCAGTTTTATTACGGCAAAATAGTACTTGCAGTTTACCAAGTGCTTAATAGCCACACTGACCTCTTCGCCACAAGCAGATGACACTGCACTGGGTGCCCATAGAAATTTAAACCCGGCAATGCAGACATGAGATATGAATATTCATGAGATCCAGGAGAATGACGGTGTGCGCCAGGGACAAAGAGTTAGTAGGAAATAGAAATTTGATGCCAGGTGAGAGAAAAGCTTAATTATGGCGGTAGATATTTATTTACTCCCTTTCATCCTCAGATAAAGAGTTGGCCAATGGACAGGAGAAGACACAACTGCATCTGGCAACCAGCAGTAGAGAGAAATCTCATCAGTGTTTGCATTGCAGTGAGAGATTTCCTGTTTTTGAGGCACTTGCACTACATCTTAAAACTCACACTGAAGAAAAACTGTATCGCTGTTCCGCCTGTAATAAGGGATTTTCTCAAAAAAGTAATCTTACCAGCCATCTAAGAACTCACACTGGGGAAAGTCCATATAAATGTTCCCATTGCAATATGAGCTTCACTCGGCAAAGTAGTCTTACAAGGCATTATAGAATACACACTGGAGAAAAGCCTTATCTCTGTTCCTATTGTAATAAGGAATTTTCTCGAGAAAGTAATCTTACAGAACATCTGAGAACTCACACTGGAGGAAAGCATTATCACTGTTCCTATTGTGATAAGAAATTTTCTCGCCAAAATGTTCTTACCATCCATCTAAGATTACATACAGGTGAAAAGCCTTTTCATTGTTCCTATTGTAATAAGAGATTTTATTGTCAAAGTGATCTAACGAGGCATCAAAGAATACATACTAAAGAAAAGCCTTATCTCTGTTTCTATTGTAATAAGCAATTTTCTCAGGGAAGTCATCTCACAAGGCATCTGAGAACTCATACTGGGGAAAAGCCTTATCCCTGTTCCTATTGTAGCAAGGAATTCTCTCATAAAAGTAATCTTACAGATCATCTAAGAACTCACACTGGAGACAAACCATATAAATGTTCCCATTGCAATAGTGAGTTTTCTCGACCAAGTTCTCTTACTAGACACTATAGAATACACACTGGAGAAAAAGCTTATGTCTGTTCCTATTGTAATAAGCAATTTTCTCATGGATTTAGTCTTACGAATCACATAAGAACTCACACAGGAGAAAAGCCTTATCGCTGTTCCTATTGTAATAAGGAATTTTCTCACCAAAGCTGTCTTGCCAACCACATAAAAATTCATACTGGAGAAAAGCCTTTTGCTTGTTCCTGTTGCAATAAGAAATTTTCTCGTCAAAGTGGTCTTAGGAGGCATCAAAGAATACATACTAAAGAAAAACCTTATCCCTGTTCCTATTGTGATAAGGAATTTTCTGAAAGAACAAGTCTTACTAGACATTTTAGAGTACACAGTGATGATAGTCAGCTTACCGTACCTCAAGGTAGACATAAGGAAGAAAAACATTTTTCATGTTCCTACTGTGACAAGAAGTAGTCTTACAAGACATCTAAGGACACACACTGGAGAAAGGCCATATCCCTGCTCCTATTGTAATAAGGAATTTTCTCAACAAATTCATCTTACCTGCCATCTTAGAACTCACACTGGAGAAAAACCTTATCCTTGTTCCTATTGTAGCAAGGAATTTTCACAGCAAAGTCATCTTGCCATCCACCAGAGAATACATACTGGAGAAAAGCCTTATCCATGTTCCTCTTGTGATAAGACATTTTCTCGTAAAAGCGTTCTCAAGAGACATCAAAAAATACATTCTAGAGAAATGCCTTGTCCCTGATCCTACATGTATGCTACCAGCCATCTAGGGGTACTTTCTGAGCACAGGATCAGCAAGAGCTTCTTTCTGCAACTCATCTAGTCTATCATGGGACATTGGCAGATAGTCTTCCCTGCAGACTGCTATGTCTTGGCTCTCCTCATCCTCTTCACTCTCTGGTATGAAATCTTTAATAAGAGCATCAGCGATGTACATCTCTTTGCCTCTCTTGTAGTTCAACGTTCAGTCATATTTCTGCAGTTGCAGCAGCATTCTTTGTAACCGTGGTGGAGTATCTGATAGAGGCTTCTTCATCTTCTCCAGTGGTTGGGGATCAGACTCTATCACAAACTGCCTCATGAGCACGTACTGGTGAAACTTCTGTACACCATAAACCACTGCTGCTGATTCCTTCTCAATTTGCGCATACCCTATTTCACAGTCTGTGAAGGCTTTTGACGCATAGGCAACTGGCTTTTCATTCTGAAGGACTGCCCCTACACCATTCAGTGATGCATCCGCACTAACAACCACAGGTTGATTCACATCATAGAACTGAAGTATCGGAGCTCCAGTTGCCATTTGCTGCACCTTCTCAAAGACTGTAGTGTGCTCTCGGTGCCACTGCCAGTCATTCTCCTTCACCAGGAGTTTCCTTGGGAGCAGTCACTTCAGACAAGTTAGGTAGAAACTTGCCAAGATAATTGATCATGCCTAGATATCTCTGAAGTTCTGTCTTGTTGGTAGGCTGCTTCATGTTCTAAACGGCTTTTACTTTCATCATGTCAGGTTTAGGTCCTTCAGCAGTTAGCAAGTGTCCAATGTACTTCACTTCATCTACTGCAATCTTACACTTGCTTTCATTCAGTCTGACATTGTTCTCCTGCAGCCTTCTGAACACTGCTTCAAGGTGTTATCATGTTCCTTCTGTGTAGTTGCCCAGATTAGGATGTCATCCATCACTACATGAACATTTTCTAGGTCTTCCAACATTTGAGACATTGTCCTTTGGAAAATCTCAGGTGCCGAGTTAATGCCGAAGGGCATAATGATATACTTGTACCTGCCAAATGGAGTACTGTGTACCTTCCGAGCTCGCCTCATCTAGACATAGCTGCCAGTATCCACTGTTCGCAACAAGAGTACTGAACACCTTGGCTTTGGGGATACACGCTACAACCTCCTCACTCGTTCTCTTGGGATAATGTTCCCTCTCTGTGGCTTGTTTCAGTTCTTTGGGGTAAAGGCAAATTTTCACTCTGTCACTGTTCGTTTGGGCTACAGCATAAGTTCTTTTGACTAACCCAAGCTATTTACAGGATGGCAGACCAAGTATCGGTTGCGCCTTTTGCTCCACAACCTGGCTCTCCAGGTCAAAGAACTTCTTCTTCTGCTTGCAGACGAGGAGAGTCTTGCCTAGCCATCTCATCCTTTGTTCCGAATAGACTACCAGTCTAGAATTTGACCTCTGTAATGGGGACTGCAACTGCTTTTGCATGAGTTCTGGGATGATATTGCATTGTGATCCAGTGTTCAACTTGAATCGCACCTTCCTTGAGTTCACTTTCAAATCAATGAACCAGTCTTCAGAATCATCTGCAGACCTGATGACATCTACAAAAATTCCTACACATCCTCAGCTTCTTCTTCGTCAACTGTGTGCACAGTCTTTTTTGTCTCGTCTGGCCTTTTCTGCCGGTTTATCCTTCACAGCAGTACCCATGCTGGTGAAATGGTTATCTCTCTTGCATTTTTTGCATTTTTTTCCAAATGCAGGACACTTATTTTTGTCCAGAACATGTGATCTCCCACAAAACTTGCACTTCTGCTTCGGTCTAGCCCCACTCCCAGCCTTGGCTTTTTGCATAGCATGGACATCCTCGGAGTGTGTTTTGTCAAAAACTGTCGTCCTTTCCTTTGACAGTTCAGCAGCCCTGCATATTGTCGTGTTGGGATCGGATTTATTGTTGAGTTCTTCCAGCATAGAGAATACGTATGAAGACACGAAGACTCAAAGTCAGTTAAAGTAAATTATAGAAAATGTGAAATTGGTCTTATTATCACAGAACATCCACTTTTGTTATAAAACTTGGCTTTCCCTCATTACGTCTCAATCAACTTAAATGGATAATCAATAGAAAAAGATAGAAATTCACATTATAAGATAAGCAATATTCTATTCTACAATCTATTCTATCCTAACAAACTCGTTTACCACACAATACATCAAATTATCAAAACTTTATCTGAGACATATCAAAACATAAGAATAGAAGAAAAAGAAAGAAAGTTAGAAAGAAGGGATAACAACGAGTATTCAAATCAAAATCTATTCCCACAAGTATCAATCTAACTTCTAAATTCACTTTGATTTGTTAATGAAGATAATGAAATCATAACTTAATCGAACTTGAACGCTAAAGATAACAAGTTCTGCCTTAAAGAGTTGCTAACGGAATGTAGTTATTATCACATACAGAAATCCTTCAATAACCAAATTAATCATTATAGAAGACAATGAAGCTCTCTTAGTTTGGGATAGTATAACAAATTATGATGTGATCAAAACAGTTTCCTTACTCCACAATAACATCATATAAATCAATCAGTTTCGAGCTGCGGGCATTCTCATCATAGGGAGATGTGCATCTATGCCAAAATTTAAATCATTTTGTACTTCCTATTCTGAAGCATATAAAACATAGAATTTCGCACTAACCAAATCATCCTATATGAGTCTTACTCCAAATTGCTCGGATAACGTCTCTCTGACGGTTTTTCAAGTACTTTCAAACTTGATTTTTATTCATGCTATACACAAAGCGTTGAAATACTATAACAGTGCCTTTATTGGTATTCTTTGACACAAAAAAGTGTAGTCCAGTATCATTCAAACTGGAAAATTGATTTACTTTACGTGTTAACCATATATGACGTAAAGTTTAGACTGAAATACATGAATTATTGCTTTGTAGTGTCTACTTTGATTACATCATAATGTAATTTTGTTCAGAATTATCGGTCTGTAGACTGTCATATTTCTGGCAACCATGGCAACAGTGGGCAAAAAGGGATGGACATAGCACAATGCAGGGGGATGGGATGGGCAAACGTGACAGTCAATTAAAAAAATTTGCCACGTTAGTCATGGTATGGATGAGAAACCTGGTGGGAACGAGACAAAACGTGACATGACGTAACAGGCCGTAACAAAACTTGGATAAGGTCCGTAGTGGGGCGGGGAGTAAAAATGTTCAAAATCCCAAGGCGCACTACGGAACATCTCCAAGTTTTGTTACGGCCTATGATGATGTTTTGCTGCCATCCCACCATCCCACTTGATTTCTCAGCCGCACCGTGACTACCGTGGCAAATTTTTTGACAGTTTAAAAATCTGGCTCGGCATTCCCGGCAATCATGGACTGCCATGTTTGCTCATCCCGTCCCTCTGGCGCTGTGTCACGTCCGTCTCGTTGTGTCCAAGGTTGCCAGAAAGTTGACTGCTGTCACCGGGAATTAGTGCAAACGTAACATCAATGTAACAGAAAGGTGTAGAGTGAACTATGTTCAGAACTAGACTACAAACGTGGCTGCCGTAGCCGCCGGGAACATAGTGTAAATGTAGCATAAGACCAAGTTTTCTATCATTTAGATAACAAAGTAACCCTGACCTGGGTGCTGTTGCATAAAGACTTGCTGTTATAGTAACTTTGCCGTCAATGGTAAACTACCATGGTAACGTTGCTCAACAGCCAATCAAAATTCAGAATTCCATGAAAGTTACCATTGATGGCAAAGTCACTATAATAGCAAGTTTTATACAACGGCACCCTATAATTGCAAAAATGTGTTTAAACACCCCTATTTTATGGAAGTATCACACATCAGTGCACCCCGTTTCGTTTCATCAAAGGTTGAATTCACAAAGTTGACAACGCTATTAAAGTTCTGTATCACAGCACACACATGTAATTAATATATAGTTCAATTTACATACTCTTTGTAAGTTATCTTGGGTGGCATTTCCTGTATCCATACAGATTTATGCAAATTAATCAAATTGCTCAAGGTTGCTGTTTGGGCAACCAAGCTGAAAATGTTCATAAACTAAATAGGAGCCTAAATCAATGAAAAAACTTCAACAAAAAGAACTTTTCTAGGTATGTAAATTGTCACACTGACTATTGGGGTAATTTTCTACTTCCAACATGTCCAAGTGACATGAAATTTTTATTCTCCAACAGAGGAACTAAAAATTTTCCAAATGAATATAGAGAAAGATTAGCGTCTGAAATTTTGCATTTTACAAAAATATGAATACTGTTGTTTGCTTAAAATCTAAGTTTAATTAATGCAAATCATAATTTCATTTTTCACATATGTTAAAAAAAACCCAGAGCCATGTACAAGTAAATTTGAAGGATAAAAAACTACCAATGTGTATAGAAACTAGAAATATGAAGGATAGGCCTAGATGGACTGTATATGTTAGACACAAAATGATTGATTAACCAAATAGCAGAAAAAAATTGAATATTACAAAGAATGGAAAATAAATCTATATTGAATGCAATTGAGCCCTTACAATTTACACAGAAAATCATTTTTCTTTTAGGCAATCCACAGACTTTGTTGGTTGTTTTTGTTGTTTTGTTTTATCTTTTTGTTTTTGTATTTGCTTCTTTTGATAATGATGATATAATTTTTGTATTTCTTGTACAGGTGTTTTCCTAATTAACCTAATAGTGTTATTTTCATTCTATTTTAATTGAATTGTATTTTTATTGCTCATTAATGTTTTGACGTTTGTTTCTGGAAAATTAAACAAATGTGAACATGATTATGTGAATCATTTTATTTTAATTTAATTGTTTTGTTATTGCTCAGTAATGTTTTAATGTTTGTTTCTGAAAAAATTAAGCAAACATAAACATGATTGTATGAAAATAAAGTTAGGGAAATTTGGTTGATTCCCGTCAAAAATCTAAAGTGCACTTTAAGACTGCGAATTTGTGAAGTTACACACATGTAGCTTGAAATCAGTTTTCATGATACAGTGTGTCTCAGAAAAAAACAAGACCGAGATGTATCACTATTTATTCATATCTTGATTACAAGTAGTATTAATAATTAAGAACTTTATAATCTTTCATTATATACCTTTCATATGATACATACTTCACATATGAGTGAATTAGAACAATATAAAGAAGGCTACCAAAAAGTCTTTTGCACATCCAATACCTCAAATTCAAGGAGATAGATAAGAAAATATTTCTGTTATTGTGATATTAAAATGATATTTCTTAACAATTCATTTTCTGCTCTTTGATATGACTCCTCAATAAAAATGAGCCAGGGATGACAATGAAAGCTTTGTTTGTGTAAAGTGATTCTTGCATTTCTATTAATTATTAAATGAATCTGTTCACACTCGCTGCCTGTCCTTGCAGTGAACAAGGAAGACAAACGACTTCATGCATGGTTGATCATCAACAAAATGGAGCTGTGAGAATAAAGCCTCATCAAAATAATAAAAGCTCATTGATAATGCAGTAGGTTTTCATTAACCTACTTCACCATGCAACAATTACTAACAGATCGAGTGTTTTTAGAATTGGGGCATCCTGAGAGCAAGTTGCTGAGGTTGCTGTGTATCAGAGTTTCATGTCTGGTAAACTTATGAATAGCTTTAATTGAGAAAAAGAATATGAAATCAATTTTGTTTTGAAAGTGTTGACAGTTGTGCAGCAGTATTTGACTAAATAAATTCCTTAGATGAACAAATGACCATAACATAAGCACACATACACTGTACACACATACAGATGGAGAGAGAAAATGTGAGGGGGTGACAAGTTATGGTTTGAGGTTCCGAGTGGGGTTGTGGATGGGGTGGAGATCGATGAGAAGGTGGGATGGGTTTCAACATGCAAGTTATGCGGTTATGCAGTTGTGTTTAACTGAATGTATTTATCGGGTGAACAAACGACCATAACACAAACACACACACACACACACCCTTACACCCACATATTGAGTGAGAGGGAGGGAGCTTGAGGGAGTTTGAGGTTCTGGGAGGGATTGGGGATAGGGGTAGAGGTAGGGTGGTAATGGACAATGAGGATGTGGAGGGAGGGATGGGAGGGGTTTCTACACGAAAGCTTTTGTTTGCATGGGTGACTCTGCATCCATTCCTTCCAAAAATTGGTCAGAAGTTAAGAAAACAAATAATTTTAAAAATCATCGCAAATGCAATCAGTATTTTAGTTCGAATTATCTCTGTCATCATTTGGTTCATTTTTCCCAAATAAGATGTCAAACAAAAGGACAGACTATGAACTTTCTAGAAATGTGGTTATTTCTATGAAATTCAAACATTGTTGGCCAAACCAATTGTCTTTATTCACTTATGCATGAAATATGTATCATATGAGTGGCATTGCTTGAAAGCAGATGGTCTAAGATTTACAAATATATATATGCCACTTTTTAATCATAACTGTGATTATTGAAGATATCGTCCCTGTTTTCACGAAGTGATGGATACGAGGAAAATGGCAAATTTTTCAGTTTTGAGTTTTTTGCATTTTTTGGACATCTTTTACTAAGATCTTGACCCTCACAGAGTTTCAGACCGTTATAATGTCTAATAACGTAACTATGGCAATGACGTCAACAAGAAAATACCTAATAAAAGGATTTTCTGTTTTCACGAAGTGACGGCTTTTAGCCGTCCCGTATGTTTTACGTGTGCGGCTGAGTTCCGTCACTTCATGAAAAAAAAAAGAGCGCGTCTTCGACTTGAATACGTGATCGTGCATAATTAGGTCAAATGCCAAGTCAAGCCGAGACCATTGCCAAATAGTCAAGTCCCATTTGTTTAGCACGGGTCCGGCTGAGATCCGTCACTTTGTGAAAAAATCACGGTGGGACCTTGAATTTTGTGTTTTCACGAAATGACAGCAATGTTAACACCCCATTTTTATGCCTCCGCCCACCGTAGGTGGTTGCCGGAGGCATTATGTTTTCGGGTCGTCCGTCCGTCCGTCCATCCCGTTTTCGTTCTCGCGATAACTTAAGAACCGTTTGAAGGATCAACTTCAAACTTGGCTCATGTATGCATATGGGAGGGACAATGATCTAATTAGATTTTGGAGTGTCAAGGTCAAAGGTCAAGGTCATGAGGTAATAATACACATAAAAATGGCTCGTTCTCGCGATAACTTAAGAACCATTTGACAGATTGGCTTCAAACTTGGCTCATGTATGCACATTGAAGGGACAATGATCTGATTAGATATTGGGGTCACAAGATCAAAGGTCAAAGGTCATAGAGGTCATTTTGTACATAGAAATGATTTTTCACCATAACTCGACAACCATTTGACCGATCAACCTCAAACTTAGCACATGTATGCATATGGGAGGGACAATGATCTGATAAGATATTGGGGTCTCAAGGTCAAAGGTCAAAGGTCATAGAGGTCATTATGTACATAGAAATGGTTTGTTTTCGCGATAACTCAGCAACCATTTGATGGATCAACTTCAAACTTGATTCATGTATGCATATGGGAAGGACAATGATGTGATTAGATTTTTGGGTCTCAAGGTTAAAGGTCAAAGGTCATAGAGGTCATTATATACATGAAAATTGCTTGTTCTTGCGATAACTTAACAACTCTGTGATGGTTCATCTCCAAACTTGGCTCATGTATGCATATAGAAGTCTCATAATTGTCTCATTAGATTTGGGGGTCACAAGGTCAAAGATGTCATTTTATACATGAAAATAAAAAAAATCAACATAAATGTGCCATATATTTCCGATCTGGCAATTGCGGAGGCATAAGTCGAGGATTCATCTAGTCTTCTAAAATATAAAAGGAATATGCAGATGATTAATAATGAAATTGTCCAGAATATGCCCTATACCAGGATATAAAATTTATTCACCCTTCATTCATTAAAGAGGTTGAGATTGACATTTGAAACTTTGAAAGCGATTTACTCAAAACTAACTTTTTAAAGTTGCGTGCTCATCCGTCACTTTGTGAAAACAGGGACGATATGACTAAACAGCGATCGATCTTGGTTTCATTTTTTTCTGGGGCACACTTTATAGTTAGGAACTCACAGTTACACTGATCTGACATTTGTCTATATGCTTGAGGTATCCCTGAATTCTGAACATTATAATTGTTTACAGAATTTTGCCCCTGAAATGAGAGGCATTTTGTATTGGCTTAGACAATATATTTCTTTCTTACTGATGAGAAGGAATGGATCTTTAAAAAATAAAAATAGTGTAAAATGAATAATTCATTGTATTTTGTTAGAATGGTGCAAGTAAAAATGGTTTTTTGCTTATTACATGTTCCATTAACCCATAGCAGTATAGACCTTTCTTGAGGTCTACATTATTCATCTTCAATCCTCAAATTGACAATTTTTTTTCCATGCTTACATTAGCTTGAAAAAAAACCCCGAACATTGATATAACATGAACCAAAATGATTTATAATCATATAATGGTAAAATTTAATCAGAATTTGCCAATTTGAACACAGAAATAGTGATTATGTATTATTCACTGCATTGTCAATTTAAAGAGTTTAATGATTAGTTACAGTTAAACTTGCTCTAATTCAAGAATGCCACACCATACAGCATTGGGAATGGGCTCAAATTTTTCAGTGCATTTTTCTCTTTCTGCTTATGTATGATATGCACTGCCCAACATTCTGGACCCATATCCCATTATGAGTTAATAGTTTAGACCCTCATTTGACCCATTAGAAGAGGAACTTAATTACAGTGTGTCCACCTTGGATGGAACAATTTTAATTTTGAAGATTGCAGAATCTTTCCATCATTTTGATTTAGAAGGACAGGATAGCTACCCATAAAAGTAGGAAGGAATGTAGAATCTTTATACTTCATCTGTTTAGAAGCAAAATCACTTTTGTGTAATCATTTGTACATGTAAATCCAAAAGAAATGTATCGTCTGAAACAAAAAATAGCAATTCAAAACTAATAATTCGAATTTCATGACGTCTGAGGTAAATTAATTTTTATGAAATGTGACACTTGGAGTCTTAACACAAATATGAACACAAATTAGGTCTTTTGCATTCAACATATTTCTATATCATAAAGTACAGTATGTTTCAGACATTATGCAGTGTCACTGTTAACACATAATTTGCAAATCTCATTTAATTTTCCATCATATCAGTAAATCATCATTACTCATTGATTAGCACATGGAGATAAACATTTTTTTCATCATTCTACCTAGATTTAGATAATGGAAAAAATCATGAATAGGGTGGTGAATACAAAATGCACACTTAATATCTCTGCTTTTTGTGGACTAAATTGTAAGAAAAAATGATTTTGGAGCCACTGTATGTGACATAAAGCAATGCTAGATAAATTTATGATACCCTTAATTAAATGTAGGTCATGCAGTTTATATATTTTCTGCTGCTTTGAATAAAATTGTTTGAGAAGCATATTGTTTACAGAAAAGTCCATGTTTTATGGTTCAGCATTACAGTGATGTAATGGGTTTCTTTTAATATGATTAGTTAGAGTAACTCATGGGTGTTTTCTGACATGGTTATAATGTAATTAGATTAGTTTTCAGCAGTTTGAATTGTTTACAGAAGGTGTATGTAATGTCCAAAACATCACTTTTTTTATTTTGTTTTTGCACCAGTCCTGCAAAAGAGGAGAAGTGGTTCATAATCCTGTTAATTCTAAAGATATTTATGTCCATGTACATTAATGATCATTAGAAAATATTGTTTGTGCGTTAATATATTTTTTAGCTCCAACAAAATATATTTGTTAACTCCAACAAAATTGGGGCATATTGCCATTCTAAAGATCTGTTCATGTACATGTACATTAATGATCATGAGAAAAGAAAGATATTGTTTAAGCCTTCATTGTTATGGCACTATGGCTCCATCAAAATGGGGACATAATGCCATAATAATTTACAGATAATTTGGATAAGTGTATTGCTTCCTTTCTTTTATTTTGTTCAGAATGCATGAATGTGTATTTGGTTTCTTTTCATTCATCTGTAGAATATTTCGGCATCAAGCAAGAAGTTGATGAGGAGATGTATCATTCCATTCCAAGTGCAGATGAACTAGAGGAAACTCGGCAAACAACTCTTGAAGGTATACATGCACTCTATTATCTACAATGTATCGTGCACTGTACTGGGTTACATGTACATATTGTTTGTGTATGAAAAATACCTTCAATTAATTCTGTTTTGTTTAACCAAGACTGAAGACCAAGCACAAGGTGAAATAGACCTGTAGTGTAGGGGAATAATTTAGTATTTGGAGTACAATGTATGTTACTACTAAAAAAAAGTAAACTTTACCGTCCAATTGGGTTTCCCAAAACAATTCATCCTCCTTCAGTGAATGGGTCTCTTGTAGGCAGATTTTGTCAAACTGCTTCTCATGCAAAAATGAAAAGAGCTTCTTTCTCTTAAAATTATTCACTATCCCTCTACAATGAAAGGTCATCACTTCCCAACCCGCCATTTTAGCTTAAAGACATTGGTTAACATTGTTATGATTTTAAAAAATCTTCTTTTGTTCCTTGAAAATGGGATAAACATAAGGGTTATAGTGTAAAAATACCAGTCTGAAAGTTTCAAAGTATAATATCCGCAGGAATTATTTTTAAATATCAAAAATGTGAGCCAATGTTTGAAAAATATACGAGGGTTGGTTGCACAGAATAGACATAAGGAGTGCGCATGCGTGTATGACTCACCTTACGGTACTGCGTGTATTGGCGTATCATGTGGCGGGAGGCACATAACGGCATTTTCAAATTCAAGCAAAGTGGTCCTCTTAGTGATTGTCTCGTGAGACGAAGGATAATAAAATCGCCGTTTGCGTCTAACTTAAACTTTTTCATTCCAAATTATGGTTGGTTTCATGGTTTTTGAGTACAAATACAAGTACTCATACACATGTTTCATCTTAGTTTGAGAATTTTTTAAATCAGCTACAGCCAATGCCTTTAAATAAAAAAGAAATAAACTCAATAATCAGTAACTCCCAAATGTTCCCCTGATAATGAAAATCATGGACAATGATCTTATTATATTTGGGGCTCACAAGGTCAACAGTCATAGATGTCATTGTGTACATAAAAGGTGCTTGTTTCTCGCGATAACAACATAGTGTCATTTAAACAGAACCATTTTTCCAGTTTTGTACTCCACATGTATCATAATACATTTCCCTTAATTAAAAGTGATACATTTCTGATCTGGCAAAGACAGAGGCATACATTTCATCTCATTTTATTTCTATTCTTCTCTCTTATTTGTGAATTTTAATGAAGAATTTGTTGAATTGAATAGTGAAAAATATGATAGTAATAACTTCCAGTTCTTTAATACATGTACATGTAGAACAACAGAGTTGCGCAGGAAGTAGAAAACTTTTTGTCATTGGATTGATCACAAAATTATTGATGTCAGGTTGGCACTAAGCATATTATTACTGTTCAAGGAGAATTAAACCCTGAGATTAATTTATTTTTATTGAAAAGAGAGGATATAGGGAAGGATTTTTTTTAGATCAATCAAATGTCATGAAATAAGAGAGCTGTAAAAATTTGAAAAGTCCCAACGTACTTTGTATGGTGATCCTCAAATTGGCAATGTTCCCTCAAAGTGACGGATTATTAGGACATTTAGCACATAATTTTGTATTTTCTCCATTCTCTATGAAGATGCAGTTAGCTTGTCTCCTTAGCTCAAGATATATCATGGGGGAAATGTATTTGACACAACATATGGAGATATTATAATGGAGAAAATGTGAAATTTTGTACACAAAACATGGTGAGAGAATGTCATAATAATCTACCATTTTGAAGCAACATTGCCAATTTTAGGAGCGCCATAGAAAGCAAATCGAAGAATGATACTTCTCTATTTTACAGCAGCTTTTCATTCTGTTTTATTTATCTGATAGGACTTGGCGTGAGCTTTCGACCCCATCTGACAGCTGGAGATCTAGGGGGTGGGGCGAGAGCTGTGTAGTGTAGTATATTATAGTTTTATAGGAGGTGATATTGTATGAAAGAGATTGCACAATAACCTGTGAGACACACTTCCATTGCATGGCAAAAGATATTTTTCGTTCTTTTATGAAATTTCCGATTATTTCATTTCATTTCTTATGTAGAACATGTCAGTATCAAGGAAGAAATTGTTGAGGAGACATATTCCATTCTGAGTGCAGATGAACTTGGAGAGGAAATTCAGCAAACAACTCCAGAAGGTATGCATTAATGCACTGTACTGGATTGTTTGCACGATAAATACTGAATTATCCCGAAGAGTTTTGTTTTACCGAGGCCAAGGGCCAAGGTGATATCGACCTGCAAGAGACCTGCGAGAGGGACAATTGCACGTGTGCTGGTGGGATCCCATGTAATAACTTTCTCCTTAATATTCATGAAATAAAAACTTCAAATGGTAATTAAGTTCGCATTTAATTAACTTTCTATTTTTAATTTTAGGCACTTGATCCTTTGGAATATATACTACATTATGTAACAATATCTTTGGTTTCTTTCATTACAGGTCATGATATCATCAAGCAAGAACCTAAGAATAAAGTGTTCCAGTCACTCAAAAGTACAGGAGATCTAGGAGAAGAAACAGACTTATCGACACATCCAGGTAGGCTGTAGAATATGTTACTTCGACAGTTGTGTTGTGTATTTTTACATGTAACCTATCTCAAATTCTGATAAAGGAGTAAATAGCTGGAAATACAGTAATACACAAAATATTGTCTGGCAACAAAACAGTAGAGCTAAAACCACTGCCATTCTCCTTCAACTTAGTCAGTTTGATTGGTGCTTAATTGTTTATGCCAATGCAAGGTGAGAGGAAAGCTCCTTGAAAGGTTTTGTATTTATGTATTGTATGGTTAGATATTAATTCACTCCCTTTTATTCTCAGATAAAGAGTTGGTCGGTGGACAGGAGAAAAGACAAGCACATCTGGCAACCAGCAGTAGAGAGAAATCTCATCAGTGTTTGCATTGCAGTGAGAGATTTCCTGTTTCTGAGGCTCTTGCATTACATCTTAAAACTCACACTGGAGGAAAACCATATTGCTGTCCCTACTGCAAAAAGGAATTTTCTAAAAAATGTAATCTTACCACTCATCTAAGAACTCACACTGAAGAAAGACTATATAAATGTCCCCATTGCAATATGAGCTTTTCTTATAAATCTACTCTTTCTGCACATTATAGCATACACACTGGAAAAAAGCCATATCACTGTTCCTATTGTAGTAAGCAATTTTCTCAAAAACGAAGTCTTAGGAGGCATCAAAGAATACACACTGGAGAAAAGCCTCATGTCTGTTCCTACTGTAATAAGCAATTTTCTCAAAAAAGTGATCTTAGTAGGCATCAAAGAATACACACTGGAGAAAAGCCTCATCTCTGTTCCTACTGTAATAAGCAATTTACTCAAAAAATTGGTCTTAGGAGGCATCAAAGAATACATACAGGAGAAAAGCCCTATCCCTGTTCCTATTGTGCTAAAAGATTTGCTCAGCAGCATTATCTTAAGACGCATGAAAGAACACACACAGGAGAAAAGCCTTATCCCTGTTCCTATTGTGCTAAAAGATTTTCTCGACAGTATAGTCTTAAGATGCATGAAAGAATACATACAGGAGAAAAGCCTTATCCTTGTTCCTATTGTGCTAAAAGATTTGCTCAGCAGCGTGATCTTAAGATGCATGAAAGAACACACACAGGAGAAAAGCCTTATCCCTGTTCCTATTGTAATAAGGCATTTTCTCACCAAAGTAATCTTATCGCCCATCTTAGAACTCACACTGGAGATAAACCTTATCTCTGTTCCTGTTGTGCTAAAAGATTTTCTCGACAGCATAGTCTTAAGACGCATGAAAGAATTCATACTAGAGAAAAGCCTTATAAGTGTTCCTATTGTTATAAGGAATTTTTAGATAAAAGAAGTCTTACAAATCATCTTAAATTTCACAAGGAAGGAAAGCCTTATAACTGTGTGCACTGTAATAAGGAATTTTCTTGTCAACGCTACCTAAATGCCCATCAGAAGAGTCGTTTGGGAGGAAAAATATATAAATGTTCTCGTTGCAATATGGGCTTTCCTCGGCAAAGTCATCTTCTTAGACATTATAAAGTACACACTGGGAAAAAGCCTTATATCTGTTCTTATTGTAAAGAGCAATTTGTATATGGAAGTAGTCTTAAAAGACATCTAAGAATACATACTGGACAATCACCCTATCATTGCTCCTATTGCAATATTGATTTTACTCGCCGAGGTGATCTCAAGAGTCATCAAATAATACATACATGTATGAGAAGAAATTCTTATTCCTGTTCCTTTTGTAAGAAGGAATTTTCTCAAAAGGATCATCTTACCACCCATCTTAGAACTCACGCTGGAGAAAAGCCTTATCCCTGTTCCTATTGTGCTAAAAGATTTTCTCGACAGCATAATCTTAAGATCCATGAAAGAATACATACAGGAGAAAAGCCTTATCCCTGTTCCTATTGTGCTAAAAGATTTTCTCGACAGCATAATCTTAAGATGCATGAAAGAATACATACAGGAGAAAAGCCTTATCCCTGTTCATATTGTAATAAGGCATTTTCTCAACAAAGTGTTCTTAGGAGGCATCAAAGAATTCATACTAGAGAAAAGCCTTATAAGTGTTCCCTATTGTGCTAAAAGATTTGCTCAGCAGCATGATCTTAAGACGCATGAAAAGCATCATCTCTGTTCCTATTGTGATAAAGAATTTTCTGATAGAAGTGGTTTTGCAAAACATGTTAGGACTCACACCGGAAAAAACCTTATCCCTGTTCCTATTGTGATAGAAAATTTCTCAACAGATTCTTCATACTATAGGCACCTTAGAATACACACTAGAGATAAAACCATTTGAATGTTCCCACTGTAATGTATAATTCTGTAGTTGTAATTTTACTAGGCATCTTACACTATGAACATGACCGACAAAGAAAGTGGGCGAAATGTTTAATCAGTAGTTCCTCATATTTTGCGTAATAGCAGTGAATTGATGTTCCTTTGACTACCAGAACCATTGTGAAGGGTAGATTGAGGGGTTGTTTATTTTGTCTGCTTTCTTTGTCCATCATGTTCATAGTGTTAGAGTACATCCTGGAGAAAACGTACATATAGTTTCTATTGTAATAATGAATTAATGTAACTTAAGTGGTCGTATGGATGATCTGAGAACTCACATGGGAGAAAAGCCTTATAAATGTCTTGTCATTGTATTTCTCAGGGTGCTCATAACAAACATTTTAGAATACATAAATGGTTATTTATGCCTCAGCTCCCGGTAGGTTGTGCCATAGGTATTATGTTTTCAGGTTGGCATGAGTCCACCCATGTCTTTTCTTTCAAGTAGCGGTCAGAAGGGCTTTGAAGAAAATCACAAATGAATTATTGCTAGAAATTATGAAGCATACACATAACAATGCTATTGTTTTACATCACTTGCCTGTTTTCAATTCAGTAATATGAGTCAGAAATATGAGTATTTTACTTATATTCTTACTTAGATAAAATACTTAGCAAATTTTGGTATTCAGTTCAATATTTTAGCGAAGTATTTTACTCTAAATCTAAGACACCGACCTAGGAGACTTAAGCGAATTATTTTGGAGGCCTTGATTGGTAGGCATAGGTTTTCATAATGAGCTGCGCAGAATTATATCACAGCATATTCGAGCGTATTTGATGCGACATGTCAATTGCACATTGAAAATATGACGTCAAAATGCTTATCAGTAATTTTGGCTTAAAATTGGCTTACTTAAGTAAAATTATTGTAAAGTATTGAATTGAATATGACTAAAACAAATTTCTTAGCCAAGTAACATACTTAGTGAAAGTTTTACTTAATCCAGGTATTGAATTGAATACCGGCCCAGATGATAAAAACTAAGAGAAGTATAAGTACTTTAATAGCAGGGCTTGGGATATTATGTGCAATTCTCCAGAAAAAAGTATTGATGTTCAGATTACATTATAAAATAAACAAATCCTGTGGTCTGTCCAGAAGATCAAAATTATCCTTTTTCGTCATTTCTTGTCCATTTGCTTTATATGATAGCACTAGGTGGAGGATATGTGATTTCTATGCAAAATTTTGAAATTCATTGAATATGCTAATTTATATGAATTTTTCAAAAATCACGAAAAAAATCTTTGATTTGTCTGTTTTGATTTTTTTGTCTCATCTGGTAGAGCTACATGAGGTACATCGAACTTTCACACAGAATTATGAAATTTTGTCCCAAAAATTATGCTAATTTATACAAAATTTATTCGAAAATCACAAAAAATGCTTCTTTTCCTTTATTTGTTGGTTGATATTTATTTTTCTTGTTTCATCTGGTACGTATATAGCTACATGAGTTTTTTTTACACCGAACTTCACATGAAATTTCAAAATTTTGTGCTGAAATTTTAATTAATGCAAAATTCTTATTTGGAATGTGTGTGGGTGACTGGGTGTTGATGTATCTGCCTTCCTATTTTATGTTGTAGGGCCCCGACTACAAGCAAAGCTCTGCTTCTTGGGGGTCTTAAGTACATTTATTTTTAGCATTGTGAATTTCCTCTGTAAACCATATATTTTTATTAAATGAAGAGTTGATTTAATTGATGCTTACTCGTTCATTCGTATGGCCGGGGAGAGAAAAGCTCTTTCAAAGGTTCAGTATAAATATGTTAGAAAGTGTGTTCCAGAAAAAAACGAAACTGAAATTGATCAATGTTTAATCATATCTTAATTGCAGTTATTATTGAAATGGGGCACATACTTGAAGAGCTGAAGCCCTCTGCCCTATTATTTGACGCCTCAATTGTGGAAAATGAACCAAGGATGACAAAATGACTTGAATTAAAATATTGATTGCATTTCCGTGATTTTCAAAATCATTTGTTTCTTAACTTCTCATCAGTTTTGCACATGAATGAATATGCAAATAGTCTCGCGTGGTTGAAAAACTTCGTTTAGAAACCCCTCCTATACCACCCTCCTAATCCTCACTGTCCATCACCAACCCCATGCCACCCCCATTGCTCCCGAAACCTCAAACTCTACACTCCCTCAAGCTCCCTTTCTCCCTTTCCCTTTTTTGTGTGATGATTGATGTGTATGTGCGAGGGTGTGTGTGTTGTCTTATGGTGCAATGCTCTAGTGGTTTAAGGTGTTTGACTGGAGACGCAAGGGTTGGGGGTTCAATACCCAGCACTGCACTTAGGCCCTTGAAGTGATTACACAATGGTAAAAAAAAAAAATTTGATATATGATCGAGAATAAAATTCCAAGAAGAAAAACATTAAAAATATTTTTTTTCTATCAAAATCGATGCATTTTGGCTAATTTTCTCATAAAAAGTCAAGAGTTGACCCAAACATTTGAGTGAGAGGTATGATGCAAAAGTGGGTACCCCGCTTCGCGCATTGCAGTTATGCTGCGTGCTAGACTGTACAATATGTACATGTATTATACCTTGCGCGCATTTTGCTAGAATTGCGCGACAAGGTACCCACTTTGGTTTCTCTCATTACAGGTCATGATATCATCAAGCGAGAACCTAAGAATAAAGTGTTCCAGTCACTCAAAAGTACAGGAGATCTACGAGAAGAAAAGGACCCATCGACTCAACCAGGTGGGCTGTAGACCGTTAGTTCTGCAATTATGTTGTTTAATTTTACATTTTACCAATCTCAACTTCTGATGAGGGAGTAAATGGCAGGAAATACAATAATACACAAAATATTGTAAGGGTGTGTGGCAACAAAACATGGAGCTGAATCCACTGCCAGTCTCCTTCAACTTAGGAAATTGTAATTTTACATTTGATATATCTCAAATTCTGATTCTGGAGTAAATGCTCATTTGGTCATGCCTATGCCAAGTGAAAAACTCCTTTAATTATGCAATATTTGTACATTTGATATGGGTGGAATTTTATTTACTCTTTTTCATCCTCAGATAAAGAGTTCGCCAATGGACAGGAAAAGAGACAACCACATCTGGCAATCAGCAATAGAAAGAAATCTCATCTGTGTTTGCATTGCAGTGAGGGTTTTACTGATTTTGAGGCTTTCTCACTACATCTGAAAACTCACACTGGAGAAGAGCCTTATCGTATGCATTGTGATAAGGAACTTCCTTGTCAGTGCTCATTTAATGCCCATCTGAGAAGACGTAAGGAAGAAAAACATTACTGTTCATATTGTAATAAGGAATTTTCTCAAAGAAGTGGTCTTGCATATCATTTAAGAACTAACTCTGGAGAAAAACCATACCCATGTTCTTATTGTAATAAGAAATTTTCTCAACAAAGCGACGTTAGGAGGCATCTCAGAATACATACTAGAGAAGAGCCTTATCATTGTTCCTATTGGAAAAAGAAATTTTCTGAGGCAGGTAATCTTACAAACCATCTTAGAATTCACACAGGAGAAAAGCGTTTTTCCTGCTCCTATTGTAAAATGGAATTTTCTTTCCAAATTCATCTTAAGAGGCATCTAAGAATACATACGGGGAAAAGCCTTATCCTTGTTCCTTTTGTAAGAAGAAATGTTCTCATCAAAGTGATGTTAGGAGGCATCAAAGAATACATATTGGAGACATGAGAGAAAAGTCTTTTCTCTGTTCCTTTTGCAATAAGCAATTTGCTCAAGGAAGTAGACTTACAAGACATCTGAAAACTCACACTGGAGAAAAGCCTTATCCCTGTTCCTATTGTGATAAGAAATTTTCTTGACAAAGTCATCTTACCACACATCTAAGAATACACACTGGAGAAAAGCCTTATCCCTGTTCTTATTGTCATAAGAAATTTTCTCTTCAAAGTGACCTTAGGAGGCATCAAAGAATACGTACTAGACAAAAGCCTTCTCACTGATGCTATGGTCATAGGGAATTTTCTCAACAAAGTCATCTCGACTTCCACTGGAGAAATTTAGATGAGAAATTTTCTCATCAAATCGTGCTTATAGAAGGCATCAAAGAATATATACCAGTCTAAAGCCGTCTCCCTGATCCTGTGGTAATAATGTATTTTCTGCAGCCATAGTGGTCTTAATAGCCATTTGTGAAAAGCCCAACCTCTGCTCTGATTGTAAGGTGTTTTCATAAGTAGGCTTGCAAATCATCTAAGAACTCCTGCTGCAGAAAAGTGTTCTAGATGTTATTGTTGTAAGGGCATTATTCTCAGAGTGCTCTAGCTAGTCATCTTTGTATACAGCCTGGAGATAAAAACCATGTGACTGTTCCCATTTTAATGTAGGATTCTCCAATCAAAGTAATCCTACTAGGCATGTTAGACTGGAGAAAATTGTTACCCTGGTTGCTATTGTAAATGTAATAAAGAATTAACACAGAAGTACTAGCAGTCTTACAGATCATCTGAGAAGTCAAACTGGAGAAAATGTGTTCTCATTGTAAGGAGAGGTATTTTCTCAGAGTGCTCCTGCCAGGCATTTTAAAAGACGTGAATTCATTGTCATGCCTGTTTTCAATATTTCCATCTGATCTTTTCACGTTTTTCTAAACATGGTATTTCAAGAACTGTTAAAGGTATGAACTTGAAACGTGACCTACTATGTATCACTATAATTATGTAGATGATCTGATCAAATTTAGTGGTATATAGGTCAAGGGTTAAGATCACAAAGATCAGTATATGAAATGTCAATGTTAGCCTCGCTTAACACTATTTATGGCAGGAGCCATTGAATGTATCACCGTATAGGAAGACGATCTCTGACACAGGCCAAAGGTCACATAGGTCAATTCTGCAAT
This sequence comes from Echinometra lucunter, assembly GCA_029962745.1. Taxonomy (NCBI): domain Eukaryota; kingdom Metazoa; phylum Echinodermata; class Echinoidea; order Camarodonta; family Echinometridae; genus Echinometra; species Echinometra lucunter. The sequence goes on along the minus strand of CM057157.1, from coordinate 8,748,861 downwards.
TTCAGGTCCTGATCTTGTCAACTCGTTATCTCAAAGATTGTTTCAGGCATGAACTTCTAACTTGATGCTAGTATGTATCACTGTAGGAAGACGATCTGATTAGATTTTGGACTACATAACATGCTAAAGGTCACAGAGGTCAATTCTGAAATTTCAGGTGTTGACCTTGTCAGTGCATAATCTTGAAGACTGTTCGAGGTATGAAACTTCAAACTTGGTGCTATACATGTAGTGTAGATCTCCAAAGGATTGGAAGACAATCTGGTAAGATTAGGGGGTACATGTATTTGGAATTGTATTCACAAATTTTGTTTATTATAACTTGGAATATATGGCAAGGATGTCAGTCAAAAATAAGTGAAATATATTTATCAGTGGTGAGATGTGCACAAATTGAACATTGAGTGAAAGGTGTAGGCATAATTTGAAGTTCTGTAGCATGATTTTGAAAATTGATATATGAATATGGCATATATGCAAGCAGTGGAAACTCGGTATAAAGAGAAGAATATTCCTGATATAACAAGGTAATATTCCGGTCCCAGCTCTTTATATTTTATTGTTTTTTAACCCTGATATAACAAGATTCCTGCTATAACAAGTAATTTTGATGGTTCCAAGGACCTCTTTATACTGAGTTTCCACTGAATATGCAAATTAGTAAGACAAGGTCATGTGCTTACCCCTTTTTGTATATTTTGGTAATTTTACACATTGAAAGTAAAATAAGTCATTTGATATGTATGATAATGTTGGACTCTCTCATGTTAGAGGTAGTTAATGTTATAGAAATTTTTTGCATAAGTACATTCCTCAGTGTATCTTTCAAAATGTACTTACTGGAAATAAAACAAACATAAAAATGGATATTTTCTGACACTTCGTTGTATTTCTCGATTTTTATTATATGTATGACATCATTTTGTATCCGAGTTATTGGCCGCTCAGTCTATCATTCAGATTCCCTTGGGGAAAATCCTTATGTACAGGTATTCATTGTAATCAGGCATTCTTTCTCATGCACTATTCAGTTGAGAGATAGTAGTCGTCAGCTTCCAATTCATATGTACATGTAGAACAACAGACTTAAACAGGAAATCTAGAAAAACATTTTCTTTTTTTTCGTATTTGTTGTGATAATATTATTGAAGTTGGGTTAACACTGATCACGAAAGTTCATGATGATCTTTGAAGGTGGAGGTGTGCATGGTGCTACTTAAACGTAGATGAGGTTTTACGTTTACGGTTCACCTTGTGGTAGGCCTAAGTCCTGTAAAGTATTATTAAGTTTGGGGAAAAGTGGAGAAAGTCGAGGGGGGGGGGAGATGGGGAGGTGAGATAGAGAGCAAGAGAGAGAGCTAGTGGAGAGTATCTTTATTGAGAATGAATAATAAAGGATTGTAAACCAGATAAGAAGGCGATGAGTACAGAAGGCTCGGCGATGAAAGATACTTGTAACTGGCATACGGTATATATATATATATATATATATTTTTTTTTTGTGCTTTCATTCAATTCAACTTGAGAGGACTTTGTGTATAACTTTGGGGTGAAGATAGGCCCCTACTTTTTTGTTCCCTACTGTTTTTAGCCCCCTTCAATTTCATTTGTAATGAATGGACTGTCATATCTAAGTACTGAATATTTCTATGACTGACGATAAATTAGGTTCTCCTAAAAATGAATAAATATCACTGGAAAATAAACAATTACTGGCTATAGTGTACTCAAGTTTAATCAAGAGCCAACTGCTCGATAAAAGTACACAAACAAAATAAATGATTCAATTGAATATTCAACAAAGTAAATTACATCATCGTACATATCATTGCATATATCAGTATATCAGTATATTATTCAATTTGTAAATTCTCAAAGTGCAGCTACTCAGTATATCAATTTGCAACACCAACATGGCAACAAAAAAATATCATTAATTATGAATTACTCTTCCTTGAGGGATAACTAACTACCTACACTGGACCGGTTTGTAAACTATTAAAATAAATCGCTGAAGTACGAGTTCACCTTGTGAAATACCCCGATCACACAGTCTGGGGTGAGGACCACGGTGTCGTCTACATCGACGAGATGACGTCGGCCCCATAGACAGAGTAGCCTGATATCGACGACTCTGAGTGTACGTGGCTTCTAGGACGCGAGTTTACCACTCGAGGTCCCGAAGTTCTGAGCATCAAGCTCCCAAGGTGCACTGAGTACAAATACGAGCTACAGTCCCCAAGATGACTACAGATACGAGCCCAGCTCATCCCTAAAAAGATTAAAACAAAACGGATTCGCTAACCATCTACAAAAACAGACAAGGTCCAGCAATAATAATATCCTAATGATTTACATTCATTATTACAACCCCCTCTTGATTCTACAAGCCATAACAGGGCAGGTTGGAGGTGGAGTTAAGAAATTCCAGTTGCACTGTGACATGGACCACTAGTTATCTAATCTTATGCACCGATTCTCATTTTGTTGCATAAAAGAAGGATTTGTTTGATATTATCTGCAAGTTGGGTCTTCCGCACTGTACCTGTTCATTGTACATGTACATGTGTATCGGGTCCAGTATGTCTTGCTCAGGGGGTCACTTCCATTGAAGAGTGGACAGCATCCGCAAGAGAAAAAAAAAAATGCGGAAAGGGGGTATTTTTTCAGGGGTATGCCTGGAACGCGAATAGGGTGTCAAAAACGCCAAAAAATGGGAGTATCTAAAGCATAATATTCTAAAGCGCAAGAAGGGTATGTATTTTGACCAACTGTGGGACTGACTGTAACAAGACCCGTGACCGAAAAATCCTGTAAAGAGAATTAGAAGCCACCACGATAAAAAGTCAAAATTCGAAAATGTAATCCCTAATCCCGCATCTCAAAACGGCTCCCAAACTTTCAATGGACTCCACTATCACTTTCAAGGTATGAAAATGGGAATATCCTGGTTCAGGGTATGAATTATCCCAACAATAAATGAAATCCCTGTTTAGGGTGTGCAAACCTGGGACATCTGCATAAAATCCGTGTATAGGGTGTCCTAGCGGCCTGCCCTTGAATCTTTTTTAGGACAATTTTCGCGGATGCTGTCCACTCTTCAGTGGAAGTGACCCCCCCCCCCCCCCCCCCCCCGGATTTATCCATATACATGTGTACCTGATGTGTTTATGATATCTATTCGTCTTGGATCACCTCTTATTAACATTTTTGCGATTTAATAGATGAAACAGTACAGTTCCACATTTAACTCTAGTTATTTGCTCTCTTCTTGGGATTTCTTCCGAAAACATTGCACAAAATGAATAGGTATCAATGTTTCTATTCAAAGGGGAACTTTCAGTTTGGGGTGCTGTCCGCACCACGTGCAATGAATTGTGCATCTTGTGAATATTTTAACCCTTAACCCATTCATGACAGCTAGAGGTCCACATTTTGTGGCTTGGCCTAATATCTTTTCATGCAAAGCCCTCAAAATCATAACAAATACATGAGCAGAAAGAGCAAAAAATTCTACACCAACTGTGCCCATTTTGGTTGCATCAATTTTCGTTGTTTGATGCTGAAATTTTTTAAAAGGAAAATAAGCATTAAAATCCTTAAATTGGCAATGTGATAGAAAGTTTAAAATCACTGTTTTCCCCTGCAAATTGGCAACTTTTTGACTTTTCATAATTTCTGTCAATTCATATTCATTTCAGATACATGACGTTTTATAAGAAAAATGTAGCAATAAAAGAAAAATGTTGGTGTTGCCAATTTGAAGAATAAAAGCTGATCAAATTAGGCTTCAAATAATTCCTGTCACGAATGGGTTAAAAGAAGGGGGGTACTCAACAATTTCCTATTCAGATATGCCATGATTGTTTACACTTGCAACCTTATTTCAGAATTTCACAATTACAAATATAAATTCACAGTCATAAATACTTAATCAAATAAATATAAACTAAATTCCCACTGCGGACACATTTATCTGAATTTTGTTCAATTTGTTTTTGTCCTGTTTCATGGCTTTGTTTGCAGGTCATGTGTACACTATGGTATGGCAATATACATCTAACTCCTTCATTCCCTCCCCTCCCTCCTCCTCCTCCTCTTCCTTTTTTTCCTTTTCTCCTCCTTATCAATACAGAGTATGCTGTTTATCATCATCACCCACAAGCCTACTGTTTTTTTTTCTTGTCTTTTTTTTTTTAAATTTTAATTTTTTTATTTTTATTTTTTTGATTTGGATATGCTGTAGGCAGTTACAAAATTGGCATGCTTTTATTCTCTAGTGGAATAGTATACAAGTTGGTAATCATTACTGATTGTGATATAAATTACCTTTAATATTCTTCACACACCTCTATAAAGTAGATTTAAACTCCTTATTCCAGTTAGATTGAAAATATCTTAAAACATCTTTTGATACAAAAAATGAGAAGGAAAATGATTACAGAGTCATGTCTGTATTCAATTATTTTCGTTACATGCTCTTTGACTGTTCCTCAACCAAACACTTGAAAAAACAGATTGTGCACTGTACTGCTAGTATATAAAAAATTATTTGCCATAAAATTATATTTGGCATTCTAGGGGGATGAATAAAACAAAACGATTCACACCCAGCACCAAATGGCTGTTCAATCCTATAAATGCTCTAATTCTTCGACTACTTGCCAGTCATTTTTAATGCACTTTGTGTGCAAATGGTACAGTTACATGAAGCCGGCATTATGTAGAGTCAAATTTCTTTGGTCATTGGTACACTAAAATTAAGCTCACCACCCTACTTTGACTTTCTGCCTTTCAGCTGTATAAGCTGATGATGAACTATACAATTTGCAGCAATATTATTTTCTTCTTCTCTGTCATTGAATGTTTTCCTGATATTAAGGCAGTGTATAAACTGCAGTATAAACAGTAAAAGGCATGGCTCACTACATCATGCAGATATAAATACATGTAGGAATTATACAGTCAAATTTTTGAAGGAACAATTGTTGCTATAGTTTTTTTTTTCTGCATTCACATAGTACAATATAAATCATACATGTTTACATAAATATTACATAACAATTCAAGAGCAATATAATCATAAAGGACACGAACAAGAATACAAAATACAGTCAACTCTGCCTAAGTCGAAGTCCAATAAGTCAAATAATCACCTAAGTCGAAGGTCTATACGGAGTCCCATTCCTTTATTTTCTTTTGTTTTTGACCCCTCATAAGTCGAATTTTCTCTAAGTCGAAGCTTTTTCTTCAGTCCCAAGAGATTCACTTGGGCAGAGTTGACTGTATAATACTTTTCATTAAACTGAGGAAATAATTCAAGGAGACCGCCATCATGAGTGGTTATGCTTGAAATGGATGGTGGCCTCATGAAATAGCACATGCTATATAATTGTCTTGACTGTACATACCTATACTATGCAGTTCCATATAATCTCTGACCTTTTTATCTAAAGTCATGTAACAGGCATTGCTCAACTAATTCATCCTCTCAGAAACCATTGTCAATCTCTATCTCCAAGACACTTTCTCATCTACTTCCACTCTTTCAAACCATGCTTATTCATTAGGATTTATTTCTTTACTTGCCTCGACCACCAGCTATACCAGTTCCATTAATGTTCACATTTGACCCTTCAGTATCTAGTCATGTGACTGACACTGCTCCATAGATTCACTCAACATATCAGTTTCCATCTTCCTTATAAACATTTCTCATCCAAATAAAACCTTCCATATCATACTCGCTCAGTATACTTGATCTCTGTGTTTTCTTTATAAGAAACAGAACCAAGGGCAGATCATACATGTACAGCAGGCCTTTATCTCTTTCTCTTTCTCTTTCTCTTTCTCTTTCTCTCTCTCTCTCTCTCTCTCTCTCTCTCTCTCTCTCTCTCACTCCCTCTCTCTTTTCCTCTTGTATTCTTTCTCTTCTACATAAGTTCAATGTTCATATGTCACTTTAGATGATCTTCACTGAGGTCATTGGTCCATGCCACAAGGTCATCGACCTCTTTCTCCCAAGCATCCTCTGCTTCGCTGGGGGCCGTCGATGGAGGGGGCACTGTTTCAAATAGACATGAAATGAGACGATTTTTTAGTGATCCTAACCCACTGAGAAGATAGGAAAGCATTACATATTTACAAAATATTTACATCAATATTTGTGAGTGAAATCCCAATCAATGGAGCAACTTTCAAACTTGCTTATTTGTCTAAAATTTCATACATTTTTACTGTCATGACATCAGCTAATGGAGAATAAAGTCAAACTGTCCCATATGACATTAAACCTTAGTCACACTGGGGGGAGGGGAGGAATTCCGCCGAGATCTCGGGCCGTCGACGATGCAATCATGCTGAAAACGACACGCGCATCACCCACAACGTAATCTACAAAACTGTACAGTTAATTTCTCCAAAATGATTCCAATTTATTTTTTAATTAATTATGCTAATTTATGGGTGAAATCAGGATTTTGCTCTAAATCGTTAAACAGAGCTCCAAAACTGCTAATTTTGGTCTAGACACTCTTTGTAGTATTCTTGGATAATGTATTTGAGAAAAAAAAAACATCGTGGAAATTGATTTACGTATTTTTATTGTATTTTATATTTCTTATGTATTTCGATGTTTTTTAACCAATTATGAATACATTACGTGCTGCCGTTTCATTGGCTGATGCACAGTTGCCTTTGTTCACAAGACGCAGGCAGCCTAGTCCCGGACTATGTTTTCACACCTCAAAGCTTAGCACCGTAAGTGGACTACCTGACCCTGATCAAAAGCGGGTTAGCCCACCAATCGTGGGCTAACCCGCTTTTGATCAGGGTCAGGTAGTCCCGGACTTAATGTGGTGCTAACCTACCTCCGAAATTTGAGGTGTGAAAGCGAGAGTTAGTCCCGTACTAAAATGCGGTGCTAACCCACCTCCTAATTTGAGGTGTAAATCCGAGAGTTAGTCCCGTACTAAAAGTGGTACTAAAAAGGCCTTAGTACCACCAAATTTGAGATGTGAAAAACCTAAATTTGGATTTAAATTGTACATGAAAATCACGTTTTTGAGCAATTTTTGAACTGATGTATGTGTTATGAAATGTTACTTAACTTTGCAACCGCATGCCCAGATGTCGAAAATTTGGTCTCAAAACGTGTGAGATTTGAAAGAAAAAAGTCACAACACTGCATCGATTGCTTCATGCGTTAGGGATATGTCTAGGGGGCGAATTCCCCACCCCCCCCCCCCCCCCAGCCTGGTCAGGGTCAATGACTACATGTACATGCAACACCAAGATGTGCATACCCAAGAGGATTCATTATTGACAAAGGTTATTGCTTTGTTTTCTATTGCAAGTACTAAAAATAATTAATAGCTGTCATTCCAAGGTCATTCACCGAAAAATGTTAAAATCTTTACCTTCCTGGGGAAGATTCTGAGCGTGGGCATATTATGCCTCTATATCAGTTCTAGATTCTTCCTTTTTAAGATGCTGGCTCACTTTCTTTTTTACAAGAGAATGAGAAAATCAAAACCAAGTAAACTAACCTGTTCTTTTAGGGAGGTATATCTTTCTCATTTTATTGATGTGATCTAATCTCTTCTCCTTGCCACTGGGCTCCTTGGTAGACTGCTTGGGACCAAACTTGCCATACATCAGAGAATTGTGCCTGAAATAGAGAAGATTCAAAAGAAATGTGCATTACTTCCAGCAGCATCATATCAATAAATCTGCAAATAATCCCAGGGGGTTGTTTCATAAAGCTGTTCATGAAGTTACACATGACTTTACAAACGACTTTAATACGAAGTGTCAAATGGGATGCCCAAAGTATTTCCTGATGTTTTAACAAAGTGTGACTGCATTTCCCATATTCTCAATTAAATTGTGGCAAAATACACTTTGCAATCAAGAAAAATTTTCATAAACAAAAGTAATGTATGTGATGTGATTTATAATGATTGAGAATTCCATTTGGCTTGCCATCTTCAAGTCGTTCGTAAAGCCATTCGTAACTTTATGAAAAGCTTTATGAAACCCCCCCCCCCCCCTCCCCAGATCAAACATATATCACAGAAGGCCTCAAGTTATCTACATGTAGATCAAACTCTTTGCTACATGTAGGTGAAGCTGGGGGAAAAAAAACAAGCTAAATAATTTTCTTCATGATATCCATCACACAACTAAAATATTGACCTATGTTAAATTCTAAGATGAAAGAATAATTTATGTGTAAAGAAATACATTTACACCTTATACAGCGAACATCAAAAGGTGCATTAAGCTTTTTCCTGTTTCTGATTTTCATTTTCATTTTTGTAATTGGTCTCAGTTTTTATACTCATGTTTCTAACTGTTGTTTCATATGATTCTGTAGTTCTTCCATATCCAGACCAAAGTGTGCTGTTTGTAGCTTGGGATCATTACTTATTGCTTCCAGTACTATAAAAATTGGAGGAAATGATACTAGTGAAATTCAGGGAAGACAAATTCATCCAGTATTTTTTTTCCATTTTGTGGTGTTTTTTTTTTTTTTAGGTTTCTTTAAAGTAAAAATTCAAATACAATACAAGAAATAATGCTTGATGAAATGGTAAACAATGTGAATTATAGCAATACAATTCATACATTTTATTTGATGTCATCACTACCATCGCCAACAACAAAGCCAAATAAACAGAAATTCTTACTTAAAACCAATCTGAACAGGATGCTACACCAAACTGATTAAATAATACATCAAAGCACCTCTACGAATATATTAGACATACTTACAAGGATTCTTCATTTCAGCCAGAGCTTTTGAGGTTGCTATTCCTGTCCATGTCGTCAAGTATTCATCGAAGGATATCCTTGCCATCTTGAGTATACTCAGAGCAGAGTTAGCTCCACCTTCCAGATCTGATTTTCCACCTGCCCCACCTTCAAAGTGAACCCTTGATCCTTCTGAGGTGATAGTTTCACCAGCTGCATTTATGAGAATGTGGTAAAAATAGATATTAAAGAAATTTATTGATGAACAATGGTTTGTGGGGATCTGCCTTGTTTAGGAAATACTTGTACAATGTATTTGGTAACAACAAGAAAATCATAATAGTTATGATACATAGTTCGAAGGACTTTACTCTGTCAAACATACTTTACATGAACCACTTCTTTAGAAATTTTCTCCATTTTCAATCTATATAAGCTTCCAATTCTTTAAACTGTTGTTTCTAGCTCCATCATACCAACTTCACTGATTTTTTTCTTAATGTATATATTTATGAATATTTGCAGCTAAAATGCTTTTAACATAGATCTCTAGGGTGTCTCAATAATCTTTAACTTCATTGACCTGCCCCTAATGCAATGTACAGTGAAACTCACCAAAGACCTTTTGGCTGGCATTGACGCAGTCAATGACCATCTGCCTGTAAAGATCTGGTGAGCTTTGAAGTATATTGACTGCTTCCTCATTCACTCCTCCCTCTACTACTGGGTTTGACAACATAGCCTGGATAGAGTAAGAAATGTCATATCAGAGAGACAAATTAAATAAACACTTTTTCTCATCATATGGCTTTGAAAGCCATGATTTTGTTGAAAAAATGCAAATTTTTACAATTACTGCAGAATATGATTTCCTTTCAATACCTTCTATAAGATCTGGTCTTATCGTTTCTCTTCCATCACAAAGTGATGCTTTATCTAGCTCTCTCTCTCTCTTTCTATTTCTCTTTTTTCCCACTCACTCTCCCTTTCCTTCTGTGGCTCTCTGACTTTCTCTTTCTGTCTCTTCCTTCTCTACACTTATTTTCAATTTCTCTGTCTTTTTATTTCCTTTCATCCTAGATCGTCTTTGTTCTTTCTTTTATAACAGCTTTGTTTTTTAATCTCTGCATTTCTCTATCTCAAATCTCTTGCACTACATAAGTAAAATGTGCATGGCTTTTCATAACTTGATAGAAAAGTTTACCTGAATAGCTAAGAGAATGCTTTGTAAACTGTAGGTCTCTTTCCAGTAATTACCATCATCCAGAAATTCTACACATGGACGACCTGTCTGCATGTCAACTATATGAAAGAGAAAAAAAAAAACACATAAGAAATTAATTATAAGTTATCATAAATATATAGGTACTAAAGCTATAAATAACAAATATCATATTGCAAAAAAAATTGTTGAATAGAACGGCCAACAACATATTCATAGAGTGAGATATTATCTACAAAGATCAAAAACTATAAATAAATTTTAAAAAAAAAACATAGAGAAAGTAATGAAAGAGTAGAAATAAGATACTCAAAAGAAAAGATGTATTCAGTGTTAACCAGAGATTACTGACAAATTCATAGTTGGAAATATACAAATCCTTACTGTTTGGATGAAACGGAATGGTATGAAAGCGGACATCTGGTGGTCTGTAGTTAAAATTTTCATCAAATTTCAAACTGAGGACAAATATTCCACCTGCATTAGAGAGAGAGAGAACAGGTTTTAATTTGAAATATTTCTTACAGACATTACCTCTGCATGGCATCAAAAATTACTTTCAAAGTAAATATTGTTTTATATATATATATATATATATATATATATACAGTGCAATATCAAATTGCTTGACTCTACTTTTCAATCTATCATTTACATGTCCCTTGTGCTGGACATATATGGAAATTTTTGCAAACTATATTGCGATTCTTCTTAGATCATTACTAAAAACATCAGGTGAGATTACAAAAAGGCTGTAGAATGAATGCGTTAGAAATGATAACTCTTTTTGGCAAATTTCCCTTTGTCTGCTGACCCTAGACCCCATTCTGAGACGTGAACTAAATTCCTTAAGACCCTGCAAAGAATCTCACTTTGCCACTCTCCGGCTGCGCGAGGAAAATCTACAGCACACGGCTTTTGGTAGTCTTATAGCACAGGCACTCTAATACTAGTTTCAACAGACAAAGTTTTGTGCCTGCAAACTACATTGCACATTCCTCCACCTATATCAGGATTTACCAGATCGTTAAAGATCTATTTTTCTGTTGTATTTGTGTGAAGTGTATATACCTTCCCATATAGTATCTTTTAGGCCTCGTATTGTAGCAGTCCATTCCATCATATTGTCTGCAGCAAGTGGATGAGCATTTATTCCCTACAAACAAGCAAACAATTCCAAAATACATACATGTAATAAGCATTGTGTGCAGCATTCCTCCCCTTCTATCTATCTCTCTCTCTCTCTCTCTTTCTCTCTCTCTCCATATGAAAAAAGAAACTTTGCAGTCATCAACACTATTGTTTCATATCTATAAATGGAAGTCTCTAGTCTGTTAACCTTCCAAATGCATTTTGCAACTTCATCCCAATCCCCCCCCCCCCCCCAATTTTCATCTGTACAAGATGCCCTTTAAAAAATGGTAGATTTCTACATGTTAAGTGCTGTGAATATCTTCCATATCTTCTTCAGACTGGACTAAGTCCATGTAGTCTGGCTGTAAATTTGATAAACTCAGCTAATTTAGTTAACATGATTTTGACTACTCCATATTTTTAAATTCATACTACATACATCATGGGATAATCCCTCTGGCAGCTCCCAGGGGAAGCTATTCTGGGATGGTAGGTGATGTTAGAAGTTGCACGAAGTGAAATGAAGTGCAGAAGTGGTGGATGGGTAAGTCAGATGTAGCCTTATCAATGTAAAGTAAACTGATATTGACCCTATGCTATATCCACTGCAAGTAACTCACCCATACTGGATCTTTCTGCAGCATGAAATATTCCCTGTCCAGCAATAGATATGCTCTGGAATGCATCTTAAACCTCAAATATGTCTAGTTGAATAACATCAAAATAAAAGAAAATGAATGAACCCTGCTTTTATTAAACTTTGAATTATCTGAACTTAGAAGACACTGTCTGTGCTCACTTGGTCTGCGCTATATTTTTATATAAATTTTTTAGTCACATTTCATCAAATGTGGCTTATAGTCCTACAATAAACTTGCAGATAGTTTCAAAACAAGTTGGTTTGTAGCTTGAGCAAGTAAGCTTTGTTGGTACTCAATCTATTTCTACTATTAAGACATCTGATTAAAAATTTCATTAGGATCTAGTCTATAATGAAGTAAGTTTAACTTTAACTTCTTTCACTTCATGCATTTCACTTGCAAGATTAATAAGATCTAGTTGATCACTGTGAAATACGATTGTAAATTACAATTACACTATTTCATAATATTTCACCTTGAACTCAATTTCCTTTGACCTTTCACTTTCATTTATTGATTTAGAAACACAAGATCAACACCTTTTTCTTCTTCTTATAAAGTAGTATGTAAAGTCAACCATCGGGTGTATTGTTCAATTAAATTAAAGGCAGTGTATACAGCCACACACACGTATGGTTGTATCCACAGCATCGACACGAGGATACAGCCACACTCGTCTGAATTCCCACTTGAAATCTGCGCCACGACAGCTATTGCTAGTGTACAATGCATGCATGCACCGCACAATCGATGTGCACGTATGCGAAGGTGTTTGCGAAACCCCAAAACTTGGATCATCACGAAGGTTTTATCTCTTGAAATTCACTGACAAACAATATTGACAGACGATTATTGTTACTATATTGTCACCTGCCTGCTGATCAGGTGAGAATGAAATGAAAATATTATTTGTAAAATAAGTGAAATCGAGAGAAAAAACCTTCCTGAAGATCAAAGTTTTGCAAGTCGCAACACATACATCCCATGAATGCACAACGCTTGTGCAGTGAATATTGCACTGTAGCCAGACCAGACGGCGTGTGGAGCACAAGGACACACACAAAATTTGGGAGAACCCATTTGCTATCCTGGAAGTTAATCTGCATTTGCATACATAGATTTTATGTGTAAGAGGTCCAACTTCCAGTTGACCCTTGGTGGAGAGAACAAAATTTCTGAGTGCAGATGAAGCAATAAATCATCGCTTTTTGGTAAGTTCTAAGTTGTCAAAATAAATATGAGAAGTGAAACAAGCCAATAGCCAGATTGTGTCTCACCCACCCGTGACTAAATAACACGAAAGTTTCCCCAAGTACATCCCTAACCAAGTTTGATGTCACAAGAAAGTCTTTCAGGAAAACTTTAATGTTTGACCTAAAGTGACCTTTAACCTTACCATGTGACCTAACGGCACAATAGCATGAATGTACCCCTAGTGCATCTATCACCCAAATTTGGTTGCTATTGCAGTAACATGTGCCAAGTTATGTGTCATAAGAGAGTCTTGCAGGTAAACTTTAACGTTTGAAATAAAATGACCTTTGAGCTTACCATGTGACCTCCGATACCACTATAACATGAAGGTCCCCCAAGTACATCTATGACCCAAGCTTAGTTGTAAAGGGAGCAACAGTTGCAAAATTTTTTGTCATAAGAGAGTCTTGCAGGTAAACTTTAACATTTGACCTCAAATGACCTTTGATCTCACCATGTGACCTCCAACAGCACCATAACATGATGTTACTCCTAGTGTATTTATCACCCAAGTTTGGTTGCCATTGGACCAACAGTTGTCAAGTTATGTGTCATGAGGGAGTCTTGCAGGTAAACTTGAACGTTTGAAATAACATGACCTTCGACCTTACCGTGTGACATCCGATGCCACTATAACATGAAGGTCCCCAAGTGCATCTATGACCCAAGTTTAGTTAAAAAGGGAGCAAGGGTTGCATAGTTATTTGTCATAAGAGAGTCTTGCAGGTAAACTCTAACATTTGACCTCCAACAGCACCACACCACGATGTTAA
>CM057157.1:8567583-8730083 GCA_029962745.1 Echinometra lucunter | reverse complement strand
CTTTTGAGTATTGCAATTCCCTTTTCGATAAGTGCTCCTTAAAATCTAATGCATGTTCCTTTTTCGTCCTTACTGTGCCATTTCCCCTCTTTTAACTATTCCTTTTCTCATTTGGTAATGTGTATAGCTCCGAAGAATCAGAGAAGTTTCGTTTCATATAGGCCTAATAACAGAATACCTTGTCCTTGATACGACTACAGGGTGAAACCGTGCATGGAGCAGGAGGAGGCAAGAGCTGGGGATACAACGAACAAAACTTTCCTAAGAACGTAGTATTGCCCCCTAAATTGCAGCAATGAAAATATTTTCATTTTTCCCCAAAATTCGCTCGCACTTGCTTATTGCAACTCACGCTGACATATAAACAGTGTTGTAACGATAATCATAAATTATTATCTATTCTCCTTTTCATGTTGAGATTGTACTCTCTATCTTTTCTTGTTTGTAATGACTGCCCCAAACGGCCACAATAATAACCTCACACATACTGTTTGCTGCATAGTGATCTTTTATTAGCAAGTTTGGAGCATGCGAAAAAGTCATCCGTCATTGTAAAAAAAGAAACAAAGAAAGAAACAAATACAAAGCCTAAGAAAGAAACAAAAAATTAAAATTCGCGCTTATAATAAGTTTCGAACCTAAAATCTCCCCGTTAGGGGGGGCTGTACGCTGCTTCACTACCATCCTCCAGTTCATCTTTGCGCTTTATCCTTTCATGTTTGCAATGACTGCTGCCACAAGGCCAAAATAATAACCTCACACATACTGTCTACGGCATAGAGATTTTTTATTAGCAAGTTTTGGAGCATGCTGGAAAAAATCAATTACTGAAAAACAAATAAATGAAACAAAAGGGAAAACCCAAACAAAAAATGGTGCTTCCTGGGTTTTGAACCCAAAATTTCTCCATCAAGCTAGGAGATGCGAGTCAATCACTCTATGCAGAGAGCTAAACGCTGCCTCACTACCACCCTCCAGTTTATCCTTTCCTGTTTGAAAATGACTGCGGCCAAAAAAGCCAATAATAACCTCACACATACAGTTTACTACGTCGGGATTTTTTATTAAAAAGTTCGGAGCATGCAAAAATGAAATCAGTTACTAAAAAAAAAAGAAAAAAAAAAGAAGAAAACAAAATGGAAAACCCAAACAAAGCAGGTGCTTCCTGGGCATCGAACCCTAAATATCCTTGCCAAGGAGATGCGAGCCAATCGCTCTGTACAGAGGGGGTACACGTTGCCTCGCCGCAATCTTTCAGTTCATCTTCGCCCTTTATCTTTTCCTGTTAGCAGGTTTGCAATGACTGCTACAAAAAGCCAAAATAATAACTTCACACTGTGTGCTCCATAGAGATTTTTTTAAAACTTTAAGTTGGGGCATACGAAAACATCCATTAATAAATGCATGTTTTGTTTTGGTTTTTTTTTTTTTTTTTTTTGTATTACCGTACATCAATGCCTCAGTGACATACCAAAGATAAATCGGCTTTTGAAGGTGTCTTTTCAAAGTGAAGCTTAAAGGCATTCAAACTAGTCTTTCATATCTTGAAGACATCCTATTGTACTGAAAAGTCAATGCACCTGAGCTCGTCTTTCACAATCATGACTGAATAGGTTTCCAATGTTATTTTGAGCTCTCAGTAACGCCATGTTGTTGCCTTAGTGAAAGGGCTTTGATCAGTCAAGTTTGAGCGGAGTAGTGCTTTTATTTCTTTTTACTCGTACAGTAGTATTTTCAAAGCACAAAAAGCTGAAGTTGGAATGAAGTGAACCAGAGCTCGATGACAGTGCACTCTTTGTAATTGCCAAATTCCTTATGAAACAGATGGGTGGAGGCTCTGAGTAACCAGACCTTCTTGACGGAGCAATAATATTTGCATTTTAAGGGGATGATCCTTCTTTCCCCAAATCAAACGAAAGTCCAATATACTATGCATGTAAGTGATTTTCACTGTATGTCATAAGCATTTATAGCACATGAAAAGGAAATGTGGTATTGGGCATCACATTAAAAACAGCAGGGGAGAATTATTTGGAATAAAACGAAAAAGTGCGATCAAGATTACACAGCTCACACAGCGTCGTACAATTAACATTTGGACTTTTGTGTTTGAATTTTCTTCGAATTCGACTTGCAGTTGAATAAAAAAAGGCAAGAATAAAATATGAGATTGTGTATATGAATCAACTTATTCATGATTTTTGATAATGTATTGAAGGTGATTTAGACACTCATGTCCCTTTGATAAGGACCTTAAACAGAAGAAAAAATTCTCACTGAATTACTCTAGTGAATTTTACGTTTTACCATGCATAAATTCGTCCGATGAACGTTGGTATAATTTAGCTTGCATTAATTCGTAAGGAAATACCATTTCTGCCAACCATTTGGTAATACAATCCTACTCTTATAGTCACATTTCATGGAGTCTTTAAAAAGTTGAATTGTAGCTTTAAGAAAGCGTAGGCATTTCTAATCACCTGGGGTTAACAATGGATCGTTAGTGGGGCTCCGTATTAATACCTTTGTCCTAGACGTCTATAGGCCCTGTAGTAAAGGAGATTCATTCAGGACCATGCAATAGTGAGTGGATTTCGAGGAAATACAAGAACAAATCTCTATAGCTGGGGCTGTAGTGAAAAATTGGGAAAGTGAGCAGGAGAAAAAAAACTACAGAGGGAAATGAAAATGGATAAAAATTGGGCAGACTGCCGCCACCTAGCTGACTGCCGCCACCTAGGGGCGGGGCGGGGCATTATATAGGACAGCGAACTGGCTGAGCAGGTCTGCTGGGAAAAGGGTGTGGCACTCGCTAACTACCGTCACCTAGGGCCAGGCAGCGCATTTCCGTTTTATACCGTAGCCTAGGTAGTTTTTCGATTAATTGCATCAAACGTGCTGGTTTCAAAGTCTGGGTTTCGTTTCAGCGCCATAGAGATCTCCTACACCTATATAGGCCTACCACGTACAGCGGCGCACGCGGCGATCATGTACGTGTACAGAGAGGATAGATGAAAGCAGTGGCATAATGAGCCAAAATATTTTTTGGGGGGGAGCTCAATCTTTGCGAGGAGCGAAGCGACCAACCCTGAGGGAGTGTAGCGACCGAGCCGGGGTACCCCCCCCCCCTCACGATACGGAGCTTTTTCGCGGGAGGGGGGAGTTTCCGAAGCTCCGACGTTTCTTTGAATTATTGTTCCTTGTCTGCTCCCACTCTTCTTATGTTCTCTTACCTTTTTTCTTTTTTCACACCCACTTTTTTTCCTTCTACTTTTTTCTTTCTTTTTTGTTGGTGTTTTGGAGGGGGTGACCGCCCCCATCACCCCCCACCCTCCATTGGCTACACAAGTGCACTCCCATGGTAAAGGAGCTTTAGCAGTATTGATGGTTTGCAACTCTGTAAAATAACACTATTTGGCACTACAAACTTACAGCCCGTGTCTAGTTTTGGTAAATCTAAGAATATTCATTTTCAAAGTATGAATCCATTGTCAGATAAACAGAGAAAACCAAGTGTTATATCACAAAACACATTAGTATTGATATTATGCGTGTTTTTTCTGCCTTGCTATGAATGCTATTTGGGAAATTGTGAATGCGTTACTTAACAACAAAAAGGGAGTCTAGGGAGAAGTAATGAAATCGAGTGATACCACTAATATAAAATTGAAAATAAACCATGGTTGAAATTATTTTTTTTTGGGGGGGGGGGGGGGGCTGACGCCCCCCAAAGCCCCGCCCCCCCCCCCCCCCCCACCAGTACGCCAGTGATGATCACAGTATTTTAAAACGGGTTTAGTAATGATCCAAAATATTGTTTTTCTATCATCATCATCATCTTCGTTATTATTAACGCCATTCAAAATCATTATATTGTTTTATCGAAATCTCTGAAAACGGACAGACAAACAAACAGACAAAAACAACAACAAACAGTGGCAAATATCCCTCCCTCATTCTATGTGTCTCATATCCACTTTAACTTCTCTTCTTATCATTCGTCTCTTCTGCATATTTAGAGGTCATCCCCTTTTTTCTCCTTCTTCTTTTTGCCTTCTTCTTTCATTTCTACTCCTTTTCCCTCTGCTTCTTTTCCACGTCTTCGCCAACTTCAATCTGTCAAAGCCCCGTCTTATGTTCCACAATCAGTGTTGTAGTGCCTTGATGCTTGGCCTTGGCCTTAAGGCGCCTTAAGGCCATTTTTTTTTCTCGATGCCTTGGCCTTGAGGGTTTGAAGCCTTGAAAATCTCGAGAAAATTCAAGGCATTTTCAAGGCATATAGAATTTTGGTACTTTTGCAAGTATAAATTTATATTTTGGTTGTTTTGTGTAGAAAAGCTGTATCATTAATCTAATACAAGTAGTATATATTCATAACTAGCTTGGGAAATTCATGTCTACAAAATTTTAGATTAATACATGTATTAGAAAATGATGATAATAATTACAAAGTAACAATAACAACAATAGTAATGATAATGATATTAATAATAAAAATAGTAATAATGAAAACAATCGTGATATGATGATGAAAATAATGATGATGATGGTAATGTCAATGATGATGATTATTTGAATTGATTGATTGATTGATTGATTGATTTATTGATGATGGGGGTAGCACTGATAACACAAAATAGCACATCTATGATTTGTTTTGCATTTATAATACTTCCATACAGTTTTTAAAAATACCTTTCATTTTTTGAATCATGAAAATGGAAATTTGCTACAAGTACACTCAACAAAAAAAAAAAGAAAATAAACACCTTTTCAAGTTCAGATTTTTCATATAAGTCTTTGATAAAAAATCATTAGATTGTATATGAAATTAAAGGAAATTTAATGGTCTTTTAACATGGTAAGTGAACACAAAGAGAAACTTTACGCATGAGTGAACACATTCGTTTTTCTCTTCCAAGGTACAGAAGTAAAAATTGCAAATATGGACAGTTTGCTATTCATGTGTATATGAAATTAAAGGAAATTTAATGGTCTTTTAACATGGTAAGTGAACACAAAGAGAAACTTTACGCATGAGTGAACACATTCGTTTTTCTCTTCCAAGGTACAGAAGTAAAAATTGCAAATATGGACAATTTGCTATTCATGTGTAAATGCCCTTCCACATAACACGGGAGCAAAGGATGAAACTTACACAATCATGACAATCAGGACAATGCAAGACTTGGTTGAAATTGCATAATTGAGCCTCCACTCTCTGTATCTCATTCCACCCCCCCCCCCCTCCCCCTCCCCCCCCCCAAAAAAAAGAAAAAGAAATGGCAAACTTGATTAGAAACGTTTGTTAAATCCAAATCTAAATGACATCTATAGAGTAAACACAAGGATACCTAGGGGGCAAGACAGGTTTTAGGGACACGGAATGCTGTAAAAGGTTGTTGGGTGTCATTGTGTTCAGGAGATCATACTGCACAACTTCCAGGTGGACTACCTTGAAATTACGCTGCTGAAAAGAAATGGCGACCATTTTTCCAAAATGGCTGCCTTGTAAACTAGTATTGAACTGTTTTGAATGTAAATATTTAATAAAACATCTATTTTTCACGTATGATACATCATATTAAAGAGTATTAAATTCCCTACACAGTGATGTCACTTTCGATGGGTTTGATGATGATCTGCATAACATTTTTGGCTCAAATATGTGAAATTTTACCTTTTTTACCCAAAATCTTAATTGCATCAAAATACATATTTCGGCGTATTTCAGTAGTCCTGATGACTAATAATTTCAGACTTTCTCAAAAATTGTCCATATCTATGGTCAATATCATATGCAAGTGTCAACTTCATCACTTATCTAACAAAAAAGTTGTAGGACTCTGAAGTTAACACTGTGATATTGACTAATTGCACAGAAATTGGTTGCTAAGGGCTGCCTGCTCCCTAGCAACGTTGGCATTTTGCTATATCTAGTGATCGCTATTTCCATGCAGCTTACTGATAAGATATGTGCTGTCTATTGATGTAATTTGATCGTATTTCATTCATTTATGAATCTTAATTAGTTCCCAATGCTATAAAAAACAATGCGCATGTAGCAACTGATGTACAGATGGAAACTAGTACAGGCTATTGGTGTATTTGGTGTATATAGAATGAGTCCTTTCTGATGGTGATAGTCATGATTTGCACTCCTACTCTTAAAAATTACAATTCAAGGTTTGGTCGCCGCCTTCTGTTACATCTCCACTCCGATCCTCTCCATCCCGCCTCACCCCCCCCCCCCCCCCTCTCCATTCGGCATTTAAAGAGACTGGTACAATGTCTTTTAGTATGGAAAATGATCAATGAATTAAAAAGGTCTTACAATTTTTTTTATTCATAGTCAAATGGTTATCTGAAAAGAAATCTGTCAGTGTCTTGCAAGTAGTAAGGCAGGTATCCATAGATTAGTAAAAGATAATTGGTAGAGGAGAACGAGAGGAAACCTTGCAAACATTGATTGATTGATTAGGTCACTGCGGTTTCCAATAATTGCATATTCATGCTAAGAAAACTTTTAAGAATCTTTCCACTTCTTTTATTCCCTCTTGTATAAAAAATTGTATTTGAAAGCAACTACAAAAAAAAAACCCAACAAACCAAACAATACTAATAAACCCAATGTGACTTTCAATCAACCGGGACAGAGTATCAAGGACTTGCGTTTACCATGTTCACCAAGTTTACAGTATAGCTTGATTTGGAAGGAACTCTTTTGTGTAAGTGGACCCTTGACAGTCAATTTTTAAAGGATCTTTTGAATGCACGCAAAGAAGACACTAAAAATGAAAAACAGGAGAGTATTAAAGGGGGGCATTAATTAATAAACTTGCAGACTTTCACACAAGTCACAAGAAAAACTCCAAAGATGAAGATCTATCTGCCTGCTACAAAAAACATTATCTCGGCTTAACACAGGCAGAGTTTTAGGTCACGCCCAAACAAATGAGAAACTTGATTATCTGATTACTTCTTTAAACTGCCAGGATGAGGATGTGTAACTTGTTCAATATGATCAGTCATCCCCAATAGCTTCCTAGTTTTACCATCCTTAGTGCCTTAATTTGCATGGCCAGAATTCAAATTTGTACAGTTGTATTGAAATTATTTTATAAGAATAATTGGATGGGGTAAATTGTAATAATATGGGAGCAAAAAAAAAAAATTGTTCAGCTAGGGAAAGATTTCTTCCTTGAATGCTCCCATAATCTTCAAAGCCTATAAGGCATAAGCAGTACTGTGATCAATTTCTCGCTTTAAAATAAAAATAAAATGGGCAGGATCATGGCTGTTGAGCAAGGAGGGGGAGGACTGGGAGTTCTGATCCCAAAATAGGAGTTTCGCTAGATATGTGTGCTGAGGTGTCACAGCCAAGGATGAAAAGGGGCAAATTTGACATTTTCATATCTATCTGCATGGGATGTTATCAATTCTATGCAGTGTTGCTTTCATGTCTTTTCTGTTCATATATTTGTTTTTATTTCTTTCTGCAGGTATGGCAAAAATCCAATGACCTTTTATTTTATTTATTTATTTCAATTTTATTTATTCATTTATTTATTTCTGCTTAGAAAACAATCATTTCAGCTGCATAGTAAGACATTTCACAACTCAAAAGAAAATAACGACTGTAATATCTCTTTGGAGTCAAAGTCAACTGATCTTTGGTACCTATATTTTTATTGTTTGATAGCCATTGCAAATATATTTGGACCATATAGCATACTAGTACACATAGTTACCTGTATTGGTGAAACTGTAGTAAGGTTAGGTTCTGGGCAAAAAGAGTAGGGTATTGGGGGAAAAATCCTTATTTGTAGATATCCATTTTCTTCCCATCAATTTTCATAAAACAATAGTTTGGCAACTTTTTTGGGGGGGGGAAGGGGCTCGAATCTCGAAATGGGCATGTTTTTGAGGTAGTTGGTGTGCGGGATGAGGAATGAGTTCTGAACCCTACACGCTCAGAAAGTTGGTTCAGATCATTGCCGGTCGCTTATGAACCTGTCAATTTTTCGTAAAAAGAAATGTACAGTATGATATGTAAGTGATTTTTTTCCAAACCAACGTTTGGTTGGTTCACGATAAGAACCTACCAAATGATCATCTAGAAAAATTCTTATTATTATAGAATAGATCTTCAACAAACCCCCCAAAAAACCTTTTCTTAGAGGGTAGGTTTTTTTTTTTTCGTATGTATTTCGCCGATGATCCTAATTGGTTTCCTTGACAGTACTATAAATTTAAGGCTAAATGATATGACAAGGGGGAGTGAAAGAGGGGGGGGGGGGAGCAAGAAGGGTAAGGAATGGGCAGATATGCTAACTATTAATGCGTTGTAGAGACTCTTTCATTTCTTTGTGAATAATTCTCCATTACAACAAAGGTAATGGACGAAAGTCTCTCGCTTTTTAGCTTTTATGTGTGGGGGGGGGGGGGGGAGGGGAGGGGGTATGGACACATTAAGATATTAGGATGTGGTGCGGTGCAACATCTGAACAATTTCTTCATTTGATAAAGTCATAGTGTCCTTGTTCTTAATGCATTATTGGACCAATATTCTAGATTTTTATAATAGTTCATGAACACACGACATACATGTAGATTACTGGGCACAGACAACAGCAACAGCTTATTAGGATGGGGTGAGCGAAGGGGCCTAAACATGGCGCAAGAGGGGGTGAACGAACCGCACAATCTATAATCTTTATGAGTTGGAATGTAAATCATAAATCATGAATACCACTTTAAGAAAGGACTCGTTCCCTGTATCATTGGACCTGTGCTAGTTTCCATCTATGCACTATCAGTTTCCAGGCGCAGTCGCTTTTTATAGTGCTCATTGGGAACCAATGAAGATTCATAAATGAATGAAATATGATCAAACAGCATCATTAGACATCACATGACTTATCAGCTGCATGGAAATAGTAATTACTGGTGGAAAAGTCATTCTACATAGCAAGATGCCAACGTTGCTAGGGAGCAGGCAGCCCTTAGCAACCAATTTCTGTGCAATTAGTCAATATCACAGTTTTAACTTCAGAGTCCTACAACTTTTTTGTTGGATAAGTGATGAAGTTGAAACTTGCATATGATATTGACCATAGATATGGACAATTTTTGAGAAAGTCTGAAATTATTAGTCATCAGGACTACTGAAATACGCCGAAATATGTATTTTGATGCAATTAAGATTTTGGGTAAAAAAGGTAAAATTTCACATATTTGAGCCAAAAATGTTATGCAGATCATCATCAAACCCATCGAAAGTGACATCACTGTGTAGGGAATTTAATACTCTTTAATATGATGTACCATACGTGAAAAATAGATGTTTTATTAAATATTTACATTCAAAACAGTTCAATACTAGTTTACAAGGCAGCCATTTTGGAAAAATGGTCGCCATTTCTTTTCAGCAGCGTAATATGATCTCCTGAACGCATTGACACCCAACAACCTTTTACAGCATTCCGTGCCTCAAAAACCCTGAAAATGGGGTTTTGCCCCCTAGGTAGGATGACTAAATGCCCCAAATTCAATTTTTTTTTTAAAGATCCATTTTTTAATCAGGAAATTAAATTGTCTTTCAGTCTGGTAGGTGAACACAATTTGAAACTCTATGCATGAGTGAACACATTGATTTATCTGTTCCAAAGTGCCAAGTGAAAGTTTCAAAAATACAACAATTTTCTGTCAAGTCAAAAAACTCATATTGCACTAGAAATTGAAAAAAAAAAGAAGCATGATGTAAGTTTGCATCGTTCGTTGCACTTGAAAAGAAAATCAGTCTCCGAATCTAAAATGGACCCAGGAATAACCAAAGTGACACAACATGGGAGATTAAGGACAATGCATGGGGGGGGGGGGGGGCATACTGTTGAACATAACATGAGTGTTCCAGGGTGTTCCCTGGAAATGCATTGTACATTGTACTTAAACAAGCTACATCAGTGAATGATCATATACTGTCATTACATTTAACCCACAAATTCATAAATTAATATAGAAAAATCACATTTTGGAGCATTTAATCACTCTTGTGGTTACTGCAGATTCAATTTAAATCCGGACTAAACAGAAGCTTCTTTTCCGTATTTTTTTGTGTGTGTTCATTTTTTTTTTGAATGTCAAAGTCTATGTTTTTGTAATTATTTTGTGCATGTGTGATCCTCCTTCGTTATTTGATCCCCTTTTCTTATATTTCTTGATTTATGCCTTGGCCTTGGCCTTGAGGTTTCATGCCTTGGCCTTGGCTTTGGGTTTCCATGCCTTGGCCTTGAGGGTTTGGGTCTTGACTACAACCCGGGACTACAACACTGTCCACAATGGATTATTTTTAATTTATACCATGACATTTTCAGTTTTTGCCAAGATCTGCTGGGCCCCGTTGCATAAAACTTATGGTAACTCTGCCATCATTGGTAACTGTCATGGTAACAATATTTACAAGCCAATCAAATCAAGGTTTCCATGGGAGTTACCACTGATGGCAAAGTTACCATCAACGGTAAGTTTTATGCAACTGGGCCCAGGCTGGGAAAGGAATATGTAATTTTGATGTTAATGATAACTGTGATTACTTAAATACAACTTATGAAAAGTAAAAGCCTATAACATATCAGTTTTTGCCAAGATCAGGTTGGGAAAAGATTATGTAACTTTACCATTTAATGATAATTGTGATTACTAAATTAATCATTTCAAATGTAAGTTATGAAAACAAAAAGCCTATATAATAATATTTTTCTTCTTTCTTTATGACAAGACGTTCCTTTCTGTCCTGAAACACAAGAGGGCAGCAACACATCAAGGTGCATTGAGCTACTAGTATGTGCACAGGTGCTTAGAGCTCTTGAAACGTGCAGAAGACGGAGATGGTTAATTAAGATTTTGGTAAGTATGTTTTGGTTAAGATTCGACAATTTTCACCATGATCAAGTAAAGATTAGTGATATATTGCACAAAAAAGATGGTATTAAAATGGAGTGTTCGTAAAGCGTGATCAAAGGCTTTGTCATGCGAGCAACATGCATATATCACGTATTTTCCTTAGCTAGCAGACCACTATGATTTCTCGATCTCCTCCAGAACTAGACAGGTGTCGTCGGTTCGCTCGCCTGTACTGGCCGCCTGGCGCCTGTCGTGAGACCGGTCCTGTCTTTGTCACTTTGAGACTTCATACTCCGATATCGTTGTAAACCGTGCCTATAGTGCTATACCGTGTCCGAGATCTTATAGTCTAGGTAATAGCAAATAAACTTTCTGAAGGAAATCTAGTTCTAAGTTTACATTCTTTAGTAATGTAATGTTTCTAAATCAAGCACATTTGCTGAGCTGGCACCTAGAAAAAGGATCCTAAATTTCATTAGCCCAAGTAGTGGCAAGGTCATCAGGCCAGGGAAGAAGATAGGGAGGGGGATTGAGGGGTGTGTCTTTGCCCCCTGAAGTGATTTTGTGGAAAATTTGTTCAAACAAGCAAGTTATTAATGGAATGTCCTCTGACTATTTTATTGGTTGTGTGCATGTGCGTGTGTGTGTGTGTGTGTGTTGGGGGGGGGGGGGGGATGGGAGCAAAAATGAATAATAAAACAAAATATTAATATAATTCTAGGGAGGTTAGTGACAGCATATGGAAGTGCTGAAGTAGGTAATTTGTTTAGAAAGAAAAAAACTTGTAATTGAGGGGTATCACGATCAAGTAGTACATGTTTCCCTTTCTAATGATGCATCACAAGCAGAGAGAAAGGACTGTGTATGAATGATGTATAGCACCATCTGTAGTTGAAAAAGTATTAATAAGACAATGGAATAACATGGTTTACAAAGAGTAAGGCAGAGAGAGAGAGAGAGAGAGAGGAGGGAAGAGGGTGTGAAATAGAGGAAGAGAGAGAAAGATGATGAGATGGAGGATGGAGAAGAGATTGAGAGGTGTCTAGAGAGAGAGAGAGAGAGAGAGAGAGAGGAGGGAAGAGGGTGTGAAATAGAGGAAGAGAGAGAAAGATGATGAGATGGAGGATGGAGAAGAGATTGAGAGGTGTCTAGAGAGAGAGAGAGAGAGAGAGAGAGAGGAGGGAAGAGGGTGTGAAATAGAGGAAGAGAGAGAAAGATGATGAGATGGAGGATGGAGAAGAGATTGAGAGGTGTCTCAGAGAGAGAGAGAGAGAGAGAGAGAGAGAGAGGAGGGATGAGGGTGTGAAATAGAGGAAGAGAGAAAGATGATGAGATGGAGGATGGAGAAGGAGAGACTGAGAGGTCTGAGAGAGAGAGAGCGAGAGAGAGAGGAGAGAGAGAGAGAAGAGAGAAATCTAAAAGGAAAAGTGAAAATTTAATAAAATTAGAAAAATCAATACTATGCCAGTCGAGCATCATGATTTCTACAAATACAGAATTATCGTCATGGCAATCTGCTTCCCAACTTCTAGTAGGACACTCCATCGGTGTTGTATAGGGTACATTTTATGGTATGACTCACTTTCACAATTGCCGCTATCTATCACTGGGCAAAGATGAAGTGTTTTCTGGGCTCAGCATACTGAAATATGTTTTGCATGGTTTGATTTGATTAGAGAGTGAAGAGACGGATGATTAATGTCCAGTGGTGGGATGATATAGTTGTGAGCATGGGAAAGAAGGATGAATTTTAATCAAATAATGTGTTTTATGCTTGGGAAGGGCAAAAATTGTATGAAGAAAAAAGTGGTTTTATGGGAATGGTTAATGCAAATAAAGAAATGAATATGATAACTCCCTTACAATTTTTTAAAAAATGCTTTTACATTCATGTATGTTGAATCATCTGCTGTAACTCAACAGCCCCCCCCCCCCCATGTAAGAGTTGGGATGTATTTTTTATTGTACTTTTTATCACTTTTTCTCCTGTACTGTTAAGAAAAGGATTTTGTCACAAATGAAAAAATAATTAATACAAAAGAAATAGAGACATACATATCCTTTTCAAAGTATGTTTATTGATAAGTCATAATAAATAGAAATTGAATGAAATGCAAAAAAAAAAATGCAAAAAACCCCCAAACAAACATACAAAAAAAAACCAGAAAAGAAAGATTTACATTGAAATACAACAATAAGTTCCATTTGCTGTGTGGTATGACATTGGGATACTTAGTCATAATTGTTTATTTTGGAAAGTACGTGCCATAATAACCCACTGAAAATTGCTGTCAAAATTTGTGGCAATCACCATTTGGGAAAAAAAGGCATTAAGAAGAGAGAAAATAAATGCATTCTGCCGAAAATTGCAGTTCTAACCCGCTGTACTCATTTCTGTAATCCCAAAGACTTAATACACTGTCGATCTGGTTTTTGTGTGCAAAGGGTTAAAATAATTTTTCTTTTTGACTTTGTCATCCGGTTTATATATATATATATATACATATTTTCTTTTTCTTTCGTTTATGCTACGTGATAATTAACTTCTCTTTTTTTTTCTAAATCTTACTGTTCTATTGAGGACGAAGACGTTTTTTCTTCTAGTACCATTAATGCGATGAAAAATGCTTGAATCATAATTATGTCTCAGGGAATATATATACCTCGTTTTGTGGTATCATATGTTTTTTTTTTTTTTTTTTAAATCATATATTTCTTTCTTCCCTGGTCAATACTTTTCCTACCATGATATTACCAACTCTTCCATATATATGACACCCTGCATCATCATTGTTATAATCTAATTGATTTGAAAAATATGTAAAATCTGTATGGCAATCCATTTTCCCCGGACCATTATTATCATTATTGACACAATTGAATGTCAATTTACGAAATATGTCCAATTCGGCATACAGCCTTGATTCTCTCCATTTTTGTTTTGTTTTATTTTGTTCTGTTTTGTTTTGTTTTGTTCATTTTATACATACTTTGTACAATTATTAATCGGTCTCCATAGGTTCATGTTCTGTATAATGTTTGTGTATTTATGTTTTATGTTCCATTATTTTGTTTATATACCCTGGGTACAATTGCAGTTTATAATTGCACTGTGCCATGGACTTGGGTATTTCCTCCTTGTTTGTTTTCTTTACTTCTTTATAAAATGATATATATATACTTCAGAAATCAGCTTCTTGCAAGAGAATGGTTGGTACCCATTAGACTGGCTTGATTTTTTCTGTTGAGTGAAATCTTGGGCATATTATGATTAAAAAAGTAAGTGTTCTGCTCTCCCATAAGGTCTGCATTCAGTTCTGTAGAGCTTCATGTAGTCATTTTGTGAAACCTTTTTAGTGTATATTTGTCTTAGTTTTGCCCATGGGAAATAAGTTTGATCATCTGCAAACTGCAATTAGAAGCAGATGCTTCAGAGAGAACAGAAGAAAGTTATTCAATATTGAATTGACCTTGTATTCAATGGGTCTCTGCTCTCAAATTTTGGCATTAGTTGGAGGGGACTGAAGAGCTTTGATATGAAATCTGTATTTGAATAAAGAAATGAGAGGATGGAGAAAGTGCTACAAGATCAGATTGTTATAGTGGCAGTGAAAAGTGTTACGAAGTCATAAATCATTTATAGACATTGTACATATGTGTGTACATTGTATTCTCATGGGCACTTTGATGATAAACTTGAATCAGATATCAAGTTTACTTGTGTGAACTGACAAGTTACATTTAAAGTGCAATTGAAATTTGGTATTTTAATGAAAGCTTGATTAAGAATTAATGACACCCCTGGCTCATCCTCTCTATCAAAGCATCATTTGTCATGTGGTCTCTTCATTGTGTGAGTTTCTTCATGTATACTGTATCTGCATATTGTTTTTTTCTATCATTTCAAAGGGACCTACCCTAATCCAATTTGAGAAAATATTTTCCTTGCTTCTGTCCACCAATAAGACAAGATTTCAGTATCTTGATTTGTATTCTGTCATTTTGTATGATATTGCCCCTGGGTACCATCATATTCTAAATCTATAATGTGAGGCTGGGTAGAGGACGCCAGGGTGCTAATCAGGGATTCGTACCAGGGATGAAGGGGTAAACGAGACGGAAGGGGACATGGTGGAGGGATGGAAAGGGGAGTAAATTTGGGAAAAAAAGGGGAGGGATGGTATGAGAATGGATGGAGGGATGGAATGGGTAATGGGTGTAACGATGAAGGAAGAGCGGATGTAGGGCTGGGAGGAGTAAGGGATGTATGGATGGTAGAAGAATGGATAGAAGGATGGGATGGGTAATGGATGTAACGATTAAGGAAGAATGGATGCAGGGATGGGAGGAGTAAGGGATATAGGGATGGTAAGAGAATGGCTGGAAGGATGAAATGGGCAAGTGGTGTGAGTTGAAGGAAGATGGGATGCCAGGGATGGGAGGAGTAAGGGATATAGGGATGGTAAGAGAATGGATGGAAGGATGGAATGAGTTATGGGTGTAGGAATGAAGAGAGAGTGGATGCAAGGGATGGTAGGAGTAAGGGATGTGGTTTGAAGGGGGAGAGGGAAGGGGTAAGGACAGCACTTGTATTTATAACTAGAAACGAGACAGATCATAGATTGATGAAGAGATGGAAGGAGTAAATGATGTAGGGATGGAAGGAGGGATGGAAGGAGAAGGATGGAATGGGGTGACAAAAAGTAAAGGCCTGATGAAGATGAAACTCACTGATCATAAGTATTTGTAGTATTGATGGAATTAGATTGAGGGCAATTTTATCAGCACTTTGATTGATTGTCTGTGTGTGCTTAAATACTCCACTGGTAGATACATTCTGCAAGATTGTGACCTCTTAGAGCTTTTTTTTTTTTAATGAAAAAGTATTTTATAGCATAGCAGGGTGAAGGAAGGTGGGGTGAGAGTTGAGATTTTCAATTGGTTGAATGATTTAGATTTGTTTTTGTGTACTCGAAAAAAGGAGAGAGAAAGGGAGAGAAAATAAGACAGAGGGAGGGAAGGTGAGAGAAAGGAAGAAAGAAAATGAAGAAAGAAAGAAAAAATAAAGAAGAGTTAACACAAGAGCAGAGAGAGAGAGAGAAATGGAAAAGTCATTGAGACAAATCAAAGCTTTGAAGCTGAAACCACAGGAGAAATAGAAAAAAAATGTTTGCAGTGTATGAACACAGAACATTTTGGATTTATAAGGTATTGAAAGAGGATCAGCCTTCATTTATTTGGAGTGGTAGAAAACAGGGTTTAGTTCACAAGTGGTAGAATGACAAATGTGTGGTTCTGTAAAAGATAAAAGAACACAGTAGGTTTGCATAGAATACGCTAGAAAAAGCTAGACAGAAGTAGACTGGGGACAAATTGGAATATTCTCTTTATGTTTTTGATAATCATCATGCTAGTGTCATGAGGATTCTAACAAGATTACTACTTAGCATTCAATTCCTTACTCATGAAAATTATCATTTTTTTCCCTCTCTTTGTATTTACATGAATGTAGGTCATTCCCCTTGTGTTTTGGGATATCCATACATGCATATCTTTATGCACTGTCTTGAGGTGTACTATACGATGACTCATTATTCTTTATGATCCAATCAGGGGATGTGTTGAACCAATTAAGGATTAGGCCAGATGCTTTCGTAGATAATGGATGAGATCATTTCAGACTGGAAAGATGGATGGAAGAGGAAGGAGAGCGAGGAAATCAGGAACTATTTATGGCGAAATTAACATTTATGGGTTGGGATGATTTGATTTGTAGGATTCTCAGCGTGTTTGCTCAGAAAATGTGAAAATATTTTTGCAAGTATGCAACAATGTGCTTTCCCCTGTTCTGACTCTGTGCGTGCACCTTCACAAATTTTTTACCA
Source organism: Echinometra lucunter (assembly GCA_029962745.1). NCBI lineage: Eukaryota > Metazoa > Echinodermata > Echinoidea > Camarodonta > Echinometridae > Echinometra > Echinometra lucunter. Next base: position 8,713,293 of record CM057157.1, on the reverse strand, counting down.
ATGTGAGTGTACATGAGAACTATGTGTTGCAATAAGGAGGTACTATAAAAAAGTATATACTACCTCCTTGGTTGTAATGTTTTTGATAATTGCATTGATATTCATGAAGTTATGATGATAGTCATAATATGATAATTATACATGGTGAAAAATTTACTGCTACTAAATAGGAAATTATTATCTTCAAACTTTTTGTAAGTACTATTTTGTTGTGTGTGTTAATTTTTGCTTTTATTTGCATGTTGTTTTTTCCCTTTTCTTGTCATTCCTTAAACATTTCCTTAGTGTCTTTTAGTTTTTATCTGTTTCATGTTTAGTTTTATTTTTACAGTCTATTAGACAAATAAAATATTACTAAATAAGGATATTGATGAATAATTTTACTGATTCAGTTTCTTATGAAAGATGAATTGATATTTGGCAAATATTTTGCAGATTGATTAATCCATAACCTTACGATTTATGACATCAACATATATTGCGTGTTGACCTTCCTTTACAGATGGAAAGTTTTATTTTTACCATTTACATTTTAAATTCTGTTTTATTTACAAAATATAAGAATTATTAGGATTAATGAAGATTTCTGATATCTGTATAGGATAGACACTGTACAGCTGTGTGAGGCACGTATGTACTCAGACTATAGGCCTACATTGTATTTCTTTGAACCTAATCAGACAATCCATTGCCGATGCACTGTCCCCACAAGGTTACGAACATCTAGATTGTTTGTGAAAACTGGGTAAATCCGATCCTGGTTCAAGTATCTTTGTCTTGGATCCATTCCTTAATCCCAGCACCCTGGCAGGAGGATGTGACACACCCAAAACATTTGCCATGATTAAGATCTTTCACAACTGAAAATTTGAGAATAACGTCCATATTCTCAAAGAATATTCTTATTTTGTAAGTAAGTAAGTAGGGCAAGATTTGTTTCTCACATGTGATATTTGAACCATTTGCTGGTCAAGCATAAGATGATTATTTATGACATCCACGTAGACAAACTTATCTGATATCAAGGGCTTGTAACTTTGTTGATATTATTCCTGCAATTTAATTCATACATGTATTTGATTCTAAACATTTTTGTAATAGATCATGTGAATTTAAAGCATAATAACATTAATATAAGAGCACATGACATTGAATATAGCTATCACATTATCGTCACGTCTGAAAATAATCCTGTAGTGGTCAAGGGATATTGTTAGAGGATTTCTTAATCCCCAAATTAAGCTGTAAATCTAGTGAGAGCCTTGCAGGTGTTTAGTGCTAGACATTCTATGAGACAAACATGAAAGAAGAGTCTAAGCCTTATGTTTTGAAAGAGAAATGATGTTCTTTTGTGTATGTTATGATATTGCAATTTATTTCCATTTCCAACAATGGCTTATACCTCCTTCGATTAAAAGCAAAATAGTCACATGCGAATATCTGTTTTGAAAATAATTCATTTAAAATGGTATTTCTTATAATATTAGTGCATGTTATATTTGCACTAAATGTGTGAAAATAAGCATGAAGTATTTGATCAGTGACTTGTTGCCAGGAATGATATGACATTATGTTCTATTCATGTTATATTTTTGTTCTTCTTAATTGATTTTTCTTGTCTCAGTAGTTTGAAGTTGAAAATATTTTATCACTAAATTATACATCTTAAGACAAGGAATATTCAATTTTGAAAAAGCTCTGGCTGATTTCCATTCAATTTTGATAACTCATGTAAAAAGTTAATGTTGCATGTAAATTTCTTTTTTCATTAATACTTTTCAAGCTTTCATTATAAGTACTGAACTGAAAATCTTCTAGCACAAAATGATGCTTGCAACATCGGTCATTATCAAGTTAATTGGAAGACCTGAATATTTTAAATGAGTCTGTATGATTGCATGAGTAAACATTCCAAAATAGGACATTTTCATAAAAAGCCTGTTTCCAACTGCCCTTTCCCTGTTTTCCATAGGAACATTCAAGAAACATTCCCCCACTCTGAAAGAGATGTTTCCAACCGATTCCCTGATGCATTGCAATCTTGAGACCCGTTTTCTGCAGTCTTTATTGATTGCATAATTCGTCACACAATTTACTGAGTCTATTCCGCTAATGACCTGCCCAGAGTTCTCCATCATCTCGTCTCTGTTAGATCACATTGTTGTCTATAAGTATTGGCTCAGCTGTAATGTTGATGAGCTGCATCAGGCCTAGACAGGTCCAAGTGATGCCACCATAAATCATACTTTGAATTGAGATACAGGACTGCCATCTTTCAGAAAGTCGACCCCACCATCCATCTTCTTGCTCGCATTGCGGCAGGCGGTCACGCTCGTAGTATCCCAAGGAAAACATTCCAAGATGAGCTGTGCTGAGGAGCTTATCTTCATCATGGTTGTCATAGTGATGGATGATGGGCATAAGCTAAGAGCTGATTGAAAAATTTATATAGTTACGTTTAACCGTATTCATTAAAAGTAACTGAATGTAAGGTATGTACGTGTAGGTTATGAGCTAAATATATTAGTTGTACAAGTTTGTTGAATGCACTGGTAGAATATTTCCATTTCAGTTATGTAGATATAGCATGGAAGAGTTTTCATTATTTTGCAGGTTTTAGAAGATGAGAGATTATAATATGGTATTTATGACATTTTTTTAATAGGTTCTCAAGTTCAAGCAAGAGTGAAAAAAAAAGAAAGGGAATGAATTGAGTTTTTTATGAGTTAATGGAAGAGAGAGAGAGAGAGGAGAGAGAGAGAGAGAGGGAGAGAGAGGGACAGAGAGTGAGAGGAAGAGAAGACCGAAAAAGATGCAGTCCAGCAAGAGTGGGAGAGAAAGAGAGAGAGAGAGAGAGAGAGAGAGAGAGAGTTTGAATTGGTGTTAGTTTATTAGCATCTTTAATCTTGTCAATCTTCTGTAAAGAGATTAAGCATTATCATTATTGAGTGTGTGTTGTGTACTCAGCACTCATCTTGAGACAGATCTTATGAATGGGATGTGATCAGTTTGAAGGATTAGTCACTTCATGGTATAGTAATTGATTTCACATCATTGCTCTCACTTGACGTCAAATCAGATGCTCTTGATTTGACTATGGCCAGGGATGAGACAATTCCAGTGCTCTGATCCTTGCCCTTACCATACAGATGTGTGGAGAAGAGAATTTGCCAACAGCACAGGTGCTGTCCACATTTCATGATGGTCCTTAATAACTTCATCATCATCACCGTCATCACTATTGTCATCATTACCATGTTATCATCATCACCAACCATCATTACCACTATCATCATCAATCATCATCATTATCATCATCATCATCATCATCATCATCATCATCATCATCATCACTGTCATCATCATCATTATCATCAATATCATCATCATCATCATCATCCTCCTCCTCCTCCTCATTGACATCCTCATCCTCAAAATGGCAATCACTATTTTGTTCTCAATAGTTGTGCCATTATTATCTACATCACAGGAAAGAGAGAGAAAGAGGGAAAGAGAGAGAGAGAGAGAGAAGGTTGAGAAAAATGTAGAAATATCTAAATAGAACGAGGGAGAGAGACGGAAAGACACCAAGATTGATAGAGAGAGGGAGAGGGAGACAGAGAGAGAAAGGGGGGGGGGAAGAATAATAATAGAAGAGGGGCGTAAGAAAGATATGGAAGAGAAATGCAATCAAAGAAAACAAGAATCTTCTAGGCAGAGATGTTTCCAATAATTGCAGAGATTGCATGAAATTGAGAGGAAATTTTTGGATTAATAATTCATAAGAACGGGTCTGCCTAAATGGGTTTTATAGCTCATGCGATCATGTCTCCCACACCACAACAAAGGTTTGCTGATACTCTGAATGATGTCTCAGGACATCTTGTACCATGTTGGATGTTGTCCTTGGTCATTGAGCTTGGTATCCATGGGAGAAAATGGAATTCTTTCATGAGATTAATGAATTGAATTGAACTGTATTTATTGAACGAAATTGATATATATCAATATTCTCTTCTGACATAAACATAAACATGAACATAATCATAAATCAACATAAAGTGGATAACATTAAGTTTATAAACAAAAAGAAATTAAAAAGAAATTAAACAGAAACAAAGCAGAACATAAATAATATTATTTCTAGCTGTTGATGATATAGTTTAACAAAAAATTAAATCTATTTTCTTTTCTCTTTTTTCTTTCAGAAATGAATGTATAAACACAATTTGATATATAATCCAAACAAAAGAGAAAAATCACTGAAAATGTTATTTAACAAAAATTGCATAATTAACAGAAAAAAAAGAGATGATATTTCAGTGTTCCAGTCAAAGGTTCTTATGGAGGCAGGGCTGGATGTTGGGGGGGTTGATTTTTTTTTTTTGGAGGGGGGAGGTAGGTGTTGACTTTTTTCTTCTTAAACATGTACCGGTACATGGAAGGTTATCAAACTGAATCATTTCTGTGATTACATGCAAAAAAGTAGAGACATGTACTTTTGATCATATCTTGTATTACAAAAAAATGAATCTCTGAGCTGTACACTAAATTTCAAACTTATGAATTGCATTTGCAGAAATTAAAAAAAAAGAAAGTCAATTGATATGTAAGATACTTTTCATGATTTGAGATAAATAAAAGTGTTGCCTTGATACCTGTACACTTGAATGAAAAATATTTCAGGAATGTCATGAAGGAAAGGAAATATGACATTGACAAATTATGTGCATGGTGCAGTTTGAGAAAGCAACTGTGTTTGTGAATACTTGAAGTGAGAATGAGAGAGATGAATGAAAAATGTAGAGTTAGATGAGAGATAGAAGAGAGAGACAGAGAAATGTGTGTGTGAGAGAGAGAGAGGAGAGAGAGAGAGAGAGAGAGAGAACAAGTCTGACTGCAAGAATTTTGATTTCATTCATTCATTTGTCATGAGTTGAAAGTGGGACAGGCACAAAAGCATGACCCACTTGGAATTTATTAGATATTGAATTTCTTTTCTTTGAGAAAGTGATTTTGCAACATTTGAGCTTTTTCTTAAGATGACAAATGTAAAGCACTGAGTATATTCACTGTCAGAAACATCAAGAATTATAGTTCATTCTTCTCTCTCTTGGAGTTCATGAAAGCAGACAGTCATTCAAAACTGGGGTACGATTTTCTGCAATGCATGCGTGCCTAAATGCTCCAACCCTCCTCTTATATGTCTCCTGCCTTCCATTCATTCATTCATTCTTTTTCTCTGGAATTGCCTGGATGGTGCGCTAGGCAACGCATCCAGCCAGCCAGCCAGTCAGTCAGCCAGCTCGGAGGAGCGACTCATTCCTGGTTCATCGTCCACCTCATACCAGATAAAGCTTGGGAAACATTTGGCACGTGCTTGTGATTGAGAGAGAGATGAAGGCTCATTGTCTGGTCGTCTGCATCCACCAACCATCCTTCATAGTGATTAGGAATCTTAGTCAAGCTGAATCATAACTATATTCTTTGACGTGAAGCTGACACTTCTTGCATCTTTTTGATTTTTAGATTTATGCTCCTTGATGGTTGATGATGATTTTGATCAATATCTCTTTAAGCTGGAGCTCCATACATTTTGTTGCAAAAGAGTTGAAGGGATGAGCAAGATAAGTGTCATTGTTTCAGCTGATATGCATTTGACACTTGAATGCTTACAAATACAATCTTGTTTGGTGGTGGTAATTTCTACTGGATATCTACTACTTCAGAGATCTTTTTTTGTGACTCTTTTGCAAAAAGTGAACAATATTCTGTCAATAGTTTGACTTGAATACCTTGTCTTATTGGTCCTTTATGAGGTTAGTTAATCTGTTATCTGCATTATATGGTTTCATATCAACATTTAGTGAAGCCCTACTGCTTGAACACTCCGGGATTCATTGCAAGTATTTTCGGAGCAAGTTTTCTTGGAAGTATTTCTTCCTTTTGTAGTGAAGTACTTTGAAGATTCTCAATTTACATCTAACCATTGCAGAATGCTTGTGTGCTGTGAAAAGAACAAACCATTTTCCTTGGAATTATGTTCTCATCTGTAAATGACTTTACCCACTTGTTAACTACCCTACTGTGGAAGCCGTGTCAAATTGGATAATTGAGCAATTAGTGTACTGACTACCAAAAATTGGTTACTTCAAACTCTGAATGGATGGTGGAATCTCTTCAGTTTTTATCTGAGACTGTACAAAAAATGAAGGAATAATACAGTTTCTCCACAGACTAGACTTTTACATTAATCCTTGTAAGTTTCATCTTGTTTTTAGAGACATTAATTTCATTGTGCTTAGTGGTTATCTTCAATTGTAAGAATATTACTTGTGTATTGATGATGAACTGGAAAAAAGAAAATTATGATAAAAAGTCCTAAGGTTAAAGTTAAAATTTTTTCTGTCGATGAGTTTATATAGTAAGTATATTACATGGCGATGACACAGCGGAACTATACATACATTTATTAAACAATCAGAACTCAATGAAGTTTGATAGACTTTTCAGAAGGAGCCCTTCTGTACTTTCACATCATTTTCTTTCCTTTTTTTAAAATAGGACCTTGGAGTACTGTTCTCAAGATGGTTGTATCAGCATGTAGTTGGACGTAATTTCAAAGACATCTAATTTCTTGTAAAATGTGAGTGATACTGGAAAATAGAAGTGCCTCAGTTTTGTTTGATGAGCAACTTGATTGCAACTGGAAGTGGAAGTAAGATTTAAGGTTAGTATAACTTTACAGCATGTAGGATTTCTCACTTTTTGGTGTCATTTGCATTTTTTTCTCATTTCCATGTGGTCTCCAGGGGAGCGTTTCATCAACATTTGTTGTCTGGCAAGTTGTCACATCTGACATCTTTCCTTGATTTTGATTGGCTGAGAAGCATCGTTACTATGGCAACTGTCGGATAAAATAGACTTTGTCGGATAAAACATCCGACAAGTCCTTTCATGAAACGCTCCCCAGAAGAACTGTGTAATGAGCTCGGCATGAATATCAAACTGAAGTGATTAGAGACTGTTGTGTGCATGATGAGTATGATGTACTTGCAGAAACACTTTATGCACTAGAAAGGGATAGAAATATAAATTTGCATTTAGGCCTACAAATTAACATGCATGTAGTGAATGACTTACTGCAAACTATTGAGAAGTAAGTAATTGTAACTAGGGATTTAGGAGGAAGGGGAGACACTCTTAAAAATTCTTAGTCAGACTTGACCCAGAAAAGAGTCCATTCCGAGTCAAAAATGACCCAGTATGAAGTAAAAATGACCCGGAATAAGGTCAAATGTGACCCTGAAACAAGTCTTCATGACCCTGTTCCGGGTCATTTTTTTACTCGGAACGGAGTGAGGCCCCAACGGACGCTTTTCCGGGTCAATCTGACCCAGAATTTTTAATAGTGGGAGAATATGAAAAAAGATGAAATAGACAGTGAAAGAGAAAAGGTGAAAAAAGAGAAAATTTTAAAGGAGTGAGCAGAAAGAGTACAGTACAAGAGAATTTGCCTTTCTGTTCATAATTCAGTTTTAGGAATCCAAACATAGATCCCTCAAAATTATCATGATACCAAAATCCAACCCTGCCATTTCCAGGAACTTGACTAAAAATTGAGAGAGAGAGAGAGAGAGAGAGAGAGAAAAAAATCATGATACAATCCTTGCTTTATATCAGGCCATGAGTGTAAATCTGGGGGATTTCAGCCCAAACATGAGAATGGTGCTATACCAAAGCCGGTTAGCTTGGGCTAGCATCACAAAGCCTGGGGCATATATTAATAACCATGAGTCATGTTTGCATAAAGGATTCATAAACTTGGGGCTGGACACATCAACCAGTCATTTCCCCCATCTCTCTGTCCGCATCCGCCATTCCGCATCCTCCATCCCAATCCTGGTTTCTACCGGTGGTCATTCATAGTGATGCTGTATGAGGAAAGGGAAATATTTGGGAGAGGAATCGGTAATGAGATGGGTCAATAATTGTTCATTGAGGTAGAAGGCTCTTGGTTTCAAACTTTTTTGTAGCATTCTGGATATCATATTTTGGTGTATTTTAGAAGTGGGTCAGAGATGGGTCAATAATTGTTCATTGAGATAGAAGGCTCTTGGTTTCAAACTTTGCACCTTTCTGGATATCATACTTTTTATATATTTTAGAAGTGTTAGTTGTAAGATGTAATATGTTTTTTAATCAGTTGTTGATGCCTTCTCTCTTTCTCTGATTAGATGTGTTTTTGCCCAAATCCAGCATTGTTATCAATAGTTTTATCTCTCCTAAATCCCCAATTCATAATTAAGTGCATACACATTTGTAATTTTATCATGCTTGAAATCAAGTGATTTTTTAATGTTAGAATAAGTTAGAGTTTTCAAAAAAGTAGCAGTATTGTAATACCTGTCTTACATGCATTATGCATTAAGGTCATTTTCTCCTTGAGATAGGTCTGCTTCGTAAGATTGTATAAAGCGATTAGAAGCTATTATAAGATATAGACGGGATAATCCTTGTTGAAAGATACGTGTAGCAAGGTCATCTTTCACATAAAGAGACAGAGCAGTTTATGTCTAAAATGCAGGAAAGAAATAGTGTAAATTTAAAAGAAACTTTTTTTGAAACTCTCATTTTGTCAAGCTGTAATTCATAACTTTGGGAGTACCATATCAAACGGAATATAAAAATCAGGCATTTGTGATTATTCTGGGTACAAGGGATGTGGTATGTTTGCTTTTTGATATACAACTTATTGTTATCACAGGTGTACTGTAGGTAATGTGTGAAGACTTGGAAACTCTCTATCTTGAGATAGACTGAACTAAAGGCAATCACTATTGATGAAAGGTTTCTCTTATGCAAAGAGGATTTTCAGTAGTACCTTCCTTGTGTTTAATTTGCTGACTGATGTACAGTACATGTAATGTGCCTTAAATACTTGTTTTGGGCAGTTCATGTCTTAAAAGGTTCGTTTTCATTTTGACGTGAAAAGGCACATTTGTTGATTTGATGATGATCAGCAGAGAAACTGTACAATGTTATTGTTTAAAAGTTAGTATGTTTATGTAAAAGACCATTGATATAGAGGTAGGCCTACATTTTGAAGGGGGGGGGGGGGCAGATGCCTGTTGCTTGAATGTCAGAACTTTGAAAATGGGGGGGGGGTAGGCTGCAGCCCTCTAACCCTCTGACATCATACAGCTGTATAAAAAAAAAAAAAAACCCAAAACTAAAGTTGAACAACAATTACATGTATATATTTCCTGGAAGATAAAAAAATTAATATGCAAGCTGCAAAGACATTATGAAGGCCAAATATGGTAACATGAAAGTGTGATGGAGACCTTTTTCTCTTCAGCTCAACGATGGATGATGATTTATTGTAGACCTATAATCTGTAGGTCTATCTTTCAATCTGATGACCATGGTTCCATAACCTTGTAATGATTTGTAGAGACAATTCTTAGCCGGGATCAGGGAAGCCATTACAAGATTTATCCAGGTAAATCAGATAGATTATTCACATTTCATTGCTCACATCACAGATAGTTCACATTCCAATGGCACAAAGAAAGAACAATATAGGATGTACCCAATGATTGTTTGGATGATGAACCAAACCTTGCCATACATGGAAATTCTTTGTATCCTTCACAAGTTCACATGCTTCATTTTTCAAAGCACTTTGAAATCTGTTTTGCTATTGATGGGTTCCATCAAGCAGTAAATCTTTTAAATTTCAAGCATGTGTTCCTGAGGCTTGTAAGTATTGCTACACTGTGGAGGGAAAATATAGTACAGATCAGTCTTTTTGGGGTAAGGCATGTACACTCTTATTTCCATGGTGTCAAATTGACTCGGAAACGGCGTCAGCTGGGAGTCAACTTTATTCCGAGTTGAAGTGAATCGGATTCCGAATTAATTTCACTCGGAATGGTGTGGCATTAGCTGAGAATCGACTCAATTTTGAGTCAAAGTAACTAGGAAAAAGAGTCACTTTAACTTGGAATAGAGTTGACTCCCAGCTGACGTCGTTTCCGAGTCAATTTGGCACCGTGGAAATAAGAGTGTACCTTTTAGTTAAAAATAAAGACCTCCACTTTTAGTAGACTATTAGCACAGAGATTAGCAGGTTACAAATATTTCCAGAGAAATTCATTTTATGAGCAAGAACTGCAGAGTGCATTTATTTTTGTTTTGGGAAAACAGATATCCCTCTCATTGGCACTTACTATGGAGCTAGTTACACTACAGTTTTGCTAAATGAAATCTGGCAATATTGAGACCCAGAAAAGCTTCACACATTATTGAAATTTTGTTGCTTTGGGGCATATTTACATGGCTAGCACTGACCATGAATGTACCCCAATCATTTAAGACTGTTCGCACAGTGTGCCTAATTGTCACCAATGACGCTTCATTCCTTCTGAGCTATTCTCATTGCCTTCTGTGCTTCGATCGCTGCGATTTCCAAATGAGAATAAAGGGATGTACACACACAGTCTTTTTGTTTATATGTAGAGTGCTAATATAATTGATTTGTAGATAGCAGTGTGAATGAACACTAAGAAACCATTCTTGTATTCTACATTTTGTAGCCTCAAAATGATGGTGATATGATCCTTTCTTATATACATACCCACTGGAAAAGATCTGCTCGTCAATGCTACCTTCAACTTGTGTAGTGAAGTTAGTTTTTGTAGGCAAGCTTTATCCAAAACCATGGTAGGTATAGAAAATTTTGAACATCACTGAAAGTGTTCTTCTATTCATGCAAGAATATAGATTACCATTTCACTTGAAAAATCCTTAATTCTATTGATATACTTCTCTATACACATACTATGTGTTTTGTCATGTGATCTGAGTAAAAAAGGTCTGTTTTTGAAGACTAGATGCTAAGAGCATTATGGGATTTGGAGGTGCCAATTGTTTCCCCTCCATCCCTCCTGGGGAACAAATATTAATAAAATCCTAACAGTCAAGTACTCCATCATCTCGTCATGATGGAGCAGTATTTCAAAATGGATTTGATTTATTTTCTATGATTTGTGGATGATAGATCTGGAGAAAGGAAGCTAGAGAAGAAGTGGTATATATGCATCAATACATTAAAAAAAAAATTGTATTCCAATTTGGAACAATATTGAGCATATCTTTCAGAATCTCATCATCTTTTCCTCTTCCAGTGCCTTCAGAATAATTTGCTATATAGTGGTTGATATGCTATTAGTTTTTGAAGGATTACTGAAAGATGGAATTGAGCGGCGAAAATTCCTTTTAATAGAAGTTTTCTCCCCCTTAATTTCTTTTATTAACATTCACTTTTAAGAACAATGAATATTTAGTTTTATTTTGAATATAAAACTTAAATAAAGTACAAAAACAAAACACGAAATCATAACAAAAATTTGACGGATTAACCTAAAGAAATAAGGGTTGGGAAAAGTTTTGAGTAGTATTCTTACTTCCACGTAAATCATACTCTCTTATCCACTTTATTTACTCACTAAGGAGGAAGATGTGTTAAGATATGCTTGGTAACACACTGTTTTCTGATTTAGAGTAAAAAAAAGTCACTGGGTGTGACCATGTTGTGATAATGGCTTCTGTTCTCTTGAGAAACTTCCATATTTGAAAACATCTTGATTTATTTTCCATGCCTGTGAAATATGCTTAAGTGATGAATGAGTGTACCAACATAAATAACCTTTAAAAGTTTACTGATAGTAGGGATACTAGCCATATGTTGTCAATGAGCTGTTACTTGCCTTCTGATCTGTTTGGGATGAAATATGACCATTATCACATGTGGTTCTTGTATGTTTATGGGAAATAATGGATATTGATATGAAGGGCTGCATGGCACCTTATCTTATGGATTCAGGGCATATGGGATCCAGAGAGGAAAGAAAAGTTTGCTGAGTGAAATATTGGCCTCCTCTTTGCAGTTATAGAAGGAAGGTAATTGGAAAAAATGGCTGTGTATATAGTGACACATTGAACTTGAATACAGTACAGGACTAATGCAGCTTTGTTGGAAAGGATATAGAAATTTTGACTATAAAGAAAATTTAATAATTATTTGATGTATCATTCATACTAAGTGAATCATTGAGACAGATAACTGCTACTTTCTACATGCATAATAGGAAAAAAAAAACCCCATGATTTGTGAGAAGTTCTTGTTACACCCTCTGCCCCCATGAAATGAGTGTACATGTATATGGCACTTCTAGACTAAAAGCGTTCCATATTGTTCTTGTTAAAGTCCTGGCTTTAGACATATTTAGCTGTATGTTTATAGAATCTTCAAAGAAATTAATATGACCACATTACGTTGCCTTATGGGTTATTTTAAGGTAAATTTTTATGAGACCTTTGTCATTATGATGATATCTAAAGTACATGATGTTATCTGAAGTGCATTCTTGGTATAATATATTGCATTTCTATGGAGGGTAGCATAGTTACTACATTGTACATCATGTCATTGAAAGTTCAAGTATTGTTATGAACAACCTGTCTGTGGACTTCAGAAACATGGCAACTGACTGCATCATGGAGATGAATGAATTTTGATGATCCTGGGGTTTACCGGAAATCTCTGCATTGTGTTCTAAGTTACAGCCAATTAGTTATTCTGTCATTGCTGATGACGATGAAAATGCGGTATTCATTGCTGTACACGTTTTTTCCACACCACTTGATAGCAGGGCAGGTATTGAAAAGATTGTCAAATTGGAAGATCCAAGAAATTACAGTAAATACTATAAGCATTCCATCACACAGTTAGCCTTTTGAAGTTCAAAAGTTTAACAGTTGAAGTCTTTAAAAAAAAGAAGATATATTATGTAGGTCATGAACAAAGGAATGACATTGAATTTGAAGAAAAACTTTTAAGTTTAAAGATAGTTCAGTTATATACTTCAGTCGTACTTTATCAATAGAAAGAGAAAGGGCTTGCATTTGATACATGTATAATGTTATAATAGAAATGAGTCAGCACTTCTTAAAAGTTCAGTATATACACTTTTTTTTAAAGATGTTCAAATACATTATATATTTTTTCTGTATTAATTAACCTGTTGACTACTGAATTGTCTCATTCCCATTGGGTTGATACATGGCCAACTAGTTCAAGTAGTCAAAGGGTTAACTATACCCCTTTCCCACTGCCATCAAAATTTGGTCCGGACCTGGGCCGGACCAAACCCATCGCAGTTGCTATGGAAATCACTTACCCCCCCTCATGAAGCGCGCAAAATTTTGAACTGGCTTTGAGTGAAACCACTGTTCGCTTACGATCACGTACATGAAGGTGCGCGGGTCATTGCATTTGGTCCGGACCAAATTCTTTGTGCTTTCACACCAAATTTGGTCCGAACCAGGTTTGGACCTGAACCACCTCTTGGTCCGGACCAAATTTTAACTTTTTGGTCCGCAATGGTGTGAAAGCAACATAGTATGATCAGATTTTAAGTGGTCCTTGGAAAGCATACTGATTGATGAAGACTTCAAAATAAAAGGTCAGGATTATACCTATTTGTGTACAAGGCAGAAAGAACCAAGGTGCAATTTTCCTTGAATAGAGTCACCTTCAAGGATGTGACAAAAAATAATGCAGGAAGATGAAACAAAGAAGAATGGAAACAAGAGCAGAGGGTGGGAGGGAGAGAGAGAGGGAGGGAGGGAAGAAGAGAGAGAGAGAGAGAGAGAGAGAAAACCAATTAGAAGAGAAAATGGAAAATTGGAAAGAAAGATAAAGATAGAAAGAGAGAGAAAATAAAATTGGGAGCAAAAGCGTATAGAGAGTAGATCGAGAGTGAGAATCGAAAGTGAGAGAAAGGAGGTTGGAATGAAAATGGGAGCATGGATGCCTAGGTCCTTTGTTGACACAGTGTATGGCTGGATGAGATGATGCTCTAGGATGCTATCATATCTCTTCGCAAGTTCCAAGGATAACTTAACACCACTCCACCACCCCATAATGACAGGGGAACTCCTTCCCATTCATAGATTTTATATTGAGCCTTTTCATTTTACCATGGTACTTTTTATATGTTAAAATGGAATTGCTTTTAAAAAGTTTGTAATCTAGCTGCCTAACACAATCTTACTCCCTTTAAGAACATTTTCCAAACATTTTCTCTTCTCCGCCCTCTAGTTTATAATCAGCATTTTAGTTCTCTGTTTCCTGTTTTGCCTTTGCTCATCTGGGGTTTTTTTTGTCTGTAGATGGTAGTGTAGGCTGTTTTAAAACTGAATGTAACTGCCAGTGGTCTATTTGATTGGATTGTTTTGCTATAGAGATCCCCTTTGATTTTGCTCACCCACTGTCCTTGTATTTGCCTTTAACACTAGTGGTAATGAATAGGTGAAACCAGCCAGTGGTTTAAAAAGAGGATTTTGCTTTACATCATATCTATCTCCGGTTTGAGAGATTGCTACTGTGCCATTTTCTGCTGTTGTCAAATTGCTCAGTTTATACAACAATCTGAAGCTGAATGAGAATTTTCCTGCCTCTTTTTTATGGTAAGTTGTAGCTCTGCTCATCATTGAGTCATTTTGTTTGCCTTTAATGCTAAAATAGCAGTGAAGAAGTAAAAACCAACCAGTGGTTAAAAAGAGGATTGCACTTTATCACATCTCTAGTTTAATATCAGGTACCTGTTCCATTGTTGGTTTATTTTAATTGTTTGTCAAGAAAGAAAATGGCAAATTCATTGAATAATTCTATTATTTTGGTTTGTACCTTTTTGTTACAGATTTGTTAAGATTCTAATTTGGTTACTTGTCTGTTGAGTCTGTTCTAAGAAGTTCATTGAGATTGATTTCATAGATTTTTCATTTGTCATATGTCAGTGAAATATTTATTGAGTCAGTTGAATGATTTATTATATTATACTAATGTGTGTAAATAATTTTACTAATCCTTGACCAAGCTTTGTTCAATTCTCTCTTCCACTAGCATTTAATCTTGTCAAACCAGGGACAATTCCTGGTTAAATACACTGAAACTGGATACCAAGATGTAGGGTCCGGCTACATTTTGCAGAGTTTTGTTTGCTCATTTGACAAATTGCACTCAAGAATTTGCTCTCTTTAACTCCCCTTGGAAATCATCCTGATATGTATTTAACCAGCATGTGTACTTTGATGATGCATCTACTTTGGTATTTTGACAGAAAACTGCACAAATTGTCATCACGTTTCTGTTTTTTACAAAGAAATCTGAAATATTTTCAAGGTTGAATGGGTCTGCAATTGTATTTTGACAATTGTGTCATAATATTTTGAGCATCCAAATTAATTCTTGCAACAATAGAAAAAGTTAGGCAAATATTAAACATTGAGGTGGAAGTCTTGTTTGTGTGTTGTTGCAGCCAACCAAGAAATATGTAGGTGTGAGAAAGCCACATCCTTTTTGTGTTGTTGCTAATTTGCTTTGCCATTTGTTATTTGTATTGTTATGATTTAGCGATAGTTGGGGAGTGTTATCTATCTGTGTTAATTCATCTATGAAATGTGATTCAACTTTAGGAGGATGCACTGCCAGTCTTTGTTAACGTACATGCTATCAGAAAAATTATTTGACCAAAAACAAAAAAAACAAAAAACAAAGAAAGAAAGAAAAAAAGTGAGCAATTATTAGGTCATGAAAGATTACTTATAAGAGAAGAAAACAATGTTGTTCTGCCTAGACATTCAATGACTACATAATGAGCATACAGTATTATTGATAAAAAGAGGGGAAAAGCAGGTAGGTATTAAACTGGAAGTATATAACAGGATTAGAAACTAATGTGACAAAGGAAACAAATGGGAGGTAATGAATTTATGATAAAAATGGTAACTGAAGAAAAGAATAGATATGGATAGTTTTCAGTTGAAGGATATTGCAGTATCCACTTATGAAGTAATTAAGATTTGAAATATTTGCAATGTTTTGAACTTCATTGATCAGTGTTCTGCATTCAAAATCAAGATTTCATCTGTTGTCAACACACCCATACTTTATAATTACAATGGACATGATAATGTACATGGTTTGCTTGCCTTTTGTTATAAATCTGCAGTGCCAAGTATACTTGCGGGCTGTTGGAAATTGGCTCTGCTAGGAGTATCTTGATAAAAGCCTGCCAGTTTGCTAATTTAGTAAATCCTTCTGTTTATTTTTTTTTTCATTTTTGTAACCTTAATGCCTTTTAAGATTTGAATCTCAAGTAAGCATTTGAATGATTGTTTTATATTGAGCAATATAATGAACATCTGGAGGTGACTGAGTGTTGAGAAAGGAGAATGTATGGCACAATTGTAAACTCTGATTAGCTACCACTGTTGTCAACTCTGCCAAGGTTTCTAACATTTAGATTAGATGTTGCCCATTATCTTACATTATTGATGAATCATCTTTAATTGTGTTTTATAGCAAAACTTTTGCAAGGGAAGACTTGATTGTCGTTTGTCAGTGCTAGCCAGCATTTAGTATTGGGCTTCGCTGTAGTCTTCTTTTTATGGAGAGGTCTCTTAAAAAAAGATAGTATTTAAAAACATTTACCACAATGCTACTCTTACACAAATTAATTGATTTTTTAAAATGTTAGCATATATTTGTTCCATACTTATGAGTGGTTTATAAACCAAAACACATGTATTGTTTGTATTCCAGCTGTTCTTAAATCAGTCATATGAAATATTTTTGTCATTTCAAATGACTTTACATCCACTTCAACAGAGAAATGGGTCATGTTTATTTGTTCAGATAACTGTTTTTTAAAGTTCACATAATGGTCCTCATTATGAGTTCAAATTCTCAATGGCATTCCTACTTCCTTACTGACAGTAAACAAGTCTATACAAATTATTTGTCTTAGTTATCCATTGCAGATTAATGGACTACCAGTCTCTTTGAAGCCTATTAGAGCATAGACAAAAACTTGTTGTGGTGCACTGGGCACATATGGTCCATGGATCATTACCCAGGTGTTTTTGTGAATTAAATTACCTATAAATTGAGTTGAGATGTCTTTTTAGAGCAGATATCTGCTATCCCTGAATGATTTCATCGAAACATAGCAATGACTCAGATAAAAGCAGGGGAAGTTATGTATTCTTGAAAATAGCAATGTTGAAATCAAAACACCAAACAGGTTATTAATAGTTTATCATTTTATTATTGTCATTACATTAATTGTTTCTTGTGGGATTGGGATATTGGGGTTTAGATATTACATGTAAAGCTGTATACCTCATCTGTCTTGGAAAGGAATCTTTTTATTGTTATATCCATTGGGTAATTTGAGAAAAGAAGATCAAAGGTATTTGATCTTTCTGGTAGCAGGAAAATAGAACAGCATACCTTTGCAGAAATATGAACAGATTTTGATTTAATTGTGAATTTAGCTTCAAGTTTTAAACAATAGAATGCTTTACCTTGGATTTACCTTGGAAGTAGGCATAAAGTTATACACAACTTATTTGCCCCTCTGTATCCAAACGTTGGTACCTAAATGCTTTCAACAAGTGAATGAAATTCTGACAGATATGTGTGAACTGCAGGCAAGCAAGCAATTTTTCTTGGAAGGAATATATGTTATGATATCAAAGTTAACCTTGATGAGTTCAAATTTCTCAAGAAGGTGTGGTATGAAATCTCATATACCTGTTCTTTTGAATTAACTAGGAATTATATTGTAGCTAATACATGGGTAGGGCATGTATTTTTTTCCTCGGGTTAGTAGATTTATGCCTTGAAATAAGAAAATCAAGCCAGACATACACGACATGTCTCTTTTTTCACAGACCATTACATTTCAAAAAGAATGAAAAAGGATAGGTGCGTCTCCTTTAATTCACAGATCAGAAGGTTGAAAATGACCAAGGAATATAAATAACAACTGCACAAAAGTGCAAGAATTTATTCGAATTCAACCTCATTTTAGCCTGACCTTGTCCATGGGTTATTGAGGATCAGATTTGTTTTTATTTAACCCTTTTCTTTGTAGAAGGGTAATGAACCCAGAGGCAATACATATTGATTTTCTAACTCTATATTGTCATGTGAGAAAAGTAAATACTTGAAGAGAATGAATGAATGAATAGAAAAATATTTCCGTTTAGCAATCAGTTGTTGAGAGGTAATTAGGTGTATATGAAGAGGAGGGATCTGTTGCTTTCTTTGGTTTCATTTCTTTTTTGTTAGCATATAAGGTGAAAATAGGAAATATGTGTCTGCCTATTTGGAATTACCTAATGTACATTATTTTGACTGTTTGACAGGAATTATATGAAGTTTTAAATCACATTTGATAAATATTTGAGAATGTAGGTAAAGTTAAAATAAACTGCAATAAAGCTGTTGGTTACTGGAACCGGGTGACCCCGGAATGAGAGAATTCAGTAGTCAACAAGTTAAAATCACCACAAAATGTACTGTTTCTATTTTCATGTTTAGAATAAATGTAGGAATGAGAGAATTCAGTAGTCAACAAGTTAAAATCACCACAAAATGTACTGTTTCTATTTTCATTTTTAGAATAAATATTTTATTTTCAAATGGTTAGAGAAATTGTATGATTACATTAAAGGTAGCCCATCCCTTTTGCAGACCTAATTCTGAAAGTTCCCTGACTCTGTCATCATTTGAGAGAGAAAGGTATATAACCTATCCCTGAAATTGACAAAGCGTGAAATTCAGTTTTAAGGAAATAATCTTCAATAATTTATCAGAGCTTTATTTTTTCTTACCATGAAAAAAAGATCTGAAGATTTGAGGTAGCACACAACGAAAGGATTTACGTTACAACGCTGCTATTTGTACTGTACCTGTGGCCGTGAACTGCGCGTGCCTGAGCTAGCTAGCTAGCTGGCTGCTACTGCCAGTGAGCTGATCCAACTTGCTTATTCAAGGTTGGTAGCCAGATTTTCATTTTATCAGTGGCGGATCCAGGCAGGGGCACCAAGGGCGCGCACCCCCTCTATAATTTTTCTGTAGTGTGATTTTTTTTTTTTTTTTTTTTTTTTACTCTTCGTCTAGCTCACCTTAAATATGACGTGGGCTTTTCATAATTTCTTTTTAATAGTAACAGACCACATTTTATTGTAAAAGTGCCCCTACCCTTACTTCAAGGTTTTACTTATGATAAAGCGCGAATTTAGAGTGGTACCGAGGCTAAAAGTTTTAGGAAAGTTCGGGTACTGTTTATTTCACGATCCATGAGTGTACTACAGGCATTATGCAGACCCAACTCTCCCTCCGCTTTCCTGTCCAGTGACCAGTGCTGTGCTATATTCATAGAGTTAAATCTGGAGAACATGTAACTCCCTCGCTGCTGGCGCCACCCCTATTTCAAATTCCTGGATCCGCCACTGATTTTATATCAATAACGTAAGCAACATATGACCGTAAGATTAAATAAACTGTATCAGAAGGGCATATCTTAAACTCATGCTAAGTTGTATGGATTTTCGTAGATTTTGCAAAAGGGATGGGCTACCTTTAAGAAAATTATTCTACCTATGTTGGCAAATGAAAAGCAGATACACTCTGAGGACCTCCATTGTCTTGCTTGTTGAAAAAACTTTCATCAAACATTTTGGCAATCCCCCCCTCCTCCCCCCCCCCCCCCCCATTCAAAATGGTCTTGTGATGCCCCCTGGTGTCCTCTTAAAGATTTGCTGTTATTAATCCAGGGTATACAAAATTTTACTCACACCCTGGTTGCTTATATGTTTTCTTCTTAGCTTATATTTTTAGTCTTTATGCTTTCACACCAGGCTTATTAATATCTTACCTGCCTTATATTCCACCTCACTTCCAGGGGATAAATATCCCAGGGCTTTGGAAATTAATTTTAGTACTCCTGGGCCAGCTTTTTTGCAAGACTCTTGAAATACCTTCATGTGTATATGATACCATGAGGAAAGTATATTTGTTAAAGGTCACCTATATTTAACCACATGTCCCTGATTGAAGTATGGTGGGGCTATCATGGAAAATCATTTGTATGATATTAATGTAACAAAGGAAACAACAAACTGCTGCTATTTTGTATCTAGGCATATGCATCTATAGACAGCTATAGGCAGCTTGTTAAATTTGCTCAGTCATATTTCCTCCTTGATACCGTCATTGAGTCTCTTTAAAAGTAACTAAGTATCTACATTATTTCTAAACAAACAAGTGAGAATAATAAATTTCTTCTTTCTTGAATCCTGAATCTTGAACTGGTTGCACCGAAAAAGCTATATTGACAGCTGTCCAGAGTGGGAGTAGCAGTGATATTGTGAGTGTGTAGCGTGCAAGTAAAATAACTGACAGTGGATTTGGCCTTGATAATGCAGTTTAATCATGAAGAGCACCATCTAGCATCAATCAATAGACAGGCCTATACTTATCCTTGTCCTCCTCCCCATCTCGTCTCCAACCAAAACAGAAAGTATCCTCCGCCAGGGTAGCATTAATAAAGTCAGAATTAAGTCATCCACTCCGACGGATTGTCGCAAGTCCTGTCCCCACGGGCCCACTGCTGATATTTTCATACCATAATCGGCGAGATTAAAAATAACGCAAATTACCCACCACTTTTCTCTTTTCCTCTTTGGACTGTTTGGAGAGGGAAAGTTTGGTCTCAGTCGTGCTGGTCTGCATCAGTGGAAGATATCCTTTTGAAAGTGTTCACACTGAGGTTAAAATGATGAACTATTTTACCTCTGAATTCGAATACATTATTTTCTACAATACACAAGATATTAACTTTCCATCATCATTCCAATATCCTGTCAATAAAGCTCTTTCTATCATACCTTTAATATTGTAGATTAGTGTAGAGTGCTTTTGATTAGACTTTATACTGTGTTTGTTACTTTTTGGTATAATGAGAAAACGTGATAAGATTTTCAAAGGCATATCAGATTTTGAAATAATGTAACGTTTCTTTTTTAGTCACTGATTTTTAGAGATCTGTCCTCCATGAAGACTACATTTCTAGGTTTAGCATCTACATGTATTCAAAAGTTTGTTAGTATAATCTGTTTCTAAGTGACTCTCCATCTAGTACTTTTATATCTATAACGCTGTGAATGATCAATTTATCTCAAACAATAGCATTACTGTTTCATTTTCTTGTTTTTACTATGTGCATGACATATGAGTGCATATGTGAAATAAGATAACATCTCTGGCTTGGCTCAGCATATTGCATTATACAGTATTTTCAGTATCATTATTCATTATGAATTTCTTTGTAGATGTGTCCTTTCATACTTGAGTTTAACCTGTAATACTTGCTTCAAGAAAGCATACTTCAGTCTTAGTATGAACAAACCCATTAAAAGCGTGTATCTTGTTGGTTCATCTTGGGAGCATACTTCCCACGGAGGGGAAAAGGGATTTCATCTTTTCAAAACTGGTTCAAATCCATACATTCACCTGATACTGCAATAGTTTTAGAACTCAGACCCTATGTGTTCCATTTCTCTAATGCAGTTCTTATGAACAATTGTCACAACTTTTTGAATACAGGGTATTAAAGACTAAGATGAAGAAATTTGCTATATTGCTGGATTAAATATTCATCTACCCACTCTTTATCAGAAGAAGAAAGTCATATAATTTGGTATGATAGCTATTAAATTATAAGATTTATAGGGTGATAGTAAGTAATATAGTAGAAAAAAGGGTGACATGACATTTGCTCCTGCAACAATTGCTCCTGTCTTCATTTTCCAAAGACATGGGGTTAGGGTTAGGGTTGTGATAGGGGTTTTAGTTCGGAATAATGTGAGGATTAGTGTTAGGTTTGGGGTTCGTTTTTATGTTTGGCTTTAACGTGCAGATTTTCCATGGGAGCAATTGTCGGCAGAGCAAATCTTGTAGAACCACAAAGTCAACACTGATCCTTTTCAGAGCTCATAGGGCTAGATGAAAACAATGCTGAAACTGTATTTTGTCATAATGGTCACTCGATAAATTCACTTTTTCAGGTTCAAACTGCTTGTGAGAACTTTTACATAACTCTGATCTTCTCTAAAAGTATGTTTCTGATTTATTTGATGTACTAGTATCTGCTCCTTTTACGATGTGGTTAATACCCTGTATGACTATTCTTTAGACTAAAATTCCCCTCACATGAAAAGGCTATCAAGAAAGGACTGAGATATTAGACTATCACCTAGCTTTCAACACCTCCCCTCTTATAAGACAGGGAAGGACATAATTTTCAAAGTTTGTCAGTTTGTTCAAGGCCCTTCTTAATTTCTCCTCCATTTTTCTAATCATTTTTAGTTCATGGCCAAGGATTTAGGATTAGTACTTCCATTGAACCTCAACATCGTCTCTCTCTGCAATTTGAGTGTCTTCCTGAACCTGTCTATATATACCTGAGCTTGACTTTCTTTTCTATTGCTTCGAGATGTTAGATCTGATTGGGTATTTAAGTCACAGATGTAATAGATGAGTCCAAGAAAGTATTTATATCTGTGTCCTATGAGTTTTCTCATTTCATGATTCCTTTTTACATGTTCATATTTATTCAGTCTTATTCTTTGATTTGAAATAAAACCAAGATGACAAGCATGCCCAATGATCATGGGCCCCTGGATCTTTAATCTGTATCCCCCAAAGTTTGTTGAACCCCAAAGAGCAAGTGTTGAAGCCCAAGTCCATCTGGTGTCCTACAGAATGCATTTCAGTGTGAAAGTTGTCCAAATCATGATTGATAATCACTTAGTACAACTGCTATTAGTCCAGCATCACAGCCTAGAAAGTTTACATTATGTGAAAGGGATATTATAATCACAATATAAGGGGCTCTGAGATGTTCACTGGCTCCCCTTGCTTCTTCTTTGAAAGCTTATCTCTTGGTTTGGGGTTATACATCAGCGCAAAAGTCAACATACATGTACTTTCTCAACTTTTGCGCGAGTGAAAAATATTGTCGGCAATTCTCGGTGCTGCCTGTGTGTTCCGTATTAACCCTGTATAACACCTCGCCAGCGCAGTATACGGCCGAGTATTTCCACTTCACCCTGAATGTGGACCACGTTAAATCCTGTACACTGTAGACTGAGCACTATAATGTCCCTTTAATTGTATACAGATTTTGTGTTTTCCACCCTCTTAATGGGCACACAAGATGTGAAAGTGCTTTATTCTGAAAATGAATTATCGTAGTAGAGAATTAATCTATGTGTTTGTTGCTGTGTCAGATCTACATGACTGTATTATCTTTAGGAACATATTTTCCTGTAAAGAATATGCATGGATGTATAAAATGAAAAGGGGGAATTGGCCAAGTGATGTGGTTGCTAGGGACTTGTTTATTTTCAGTTCATATTTCTTGAACATACATGACGTCATTCTGTAATTAGCTTATAAATTCTATGACGTTGAATGCTGTAGTGATGATTATAGATTGTATTCTCATAGAACTTTTTAGTAAAAATGTTAAGGTAAATTAGTTGCAATTCTTAAAATTATGATCAGAGATAAAATATTTCTCTCGAAAATGTCATAGCTGTGAAATTACCTTTTAATGATATAAAATGTTATTTCATTCTTACTTTTTCATTGGAAGATCTGTGGAAAGTATACTAAAAATCTGCCATCAATTTCTATTTTGTAACAAGGATGTTAGTTGCATAATATGACAAATTGCACGCTGGATTATCACATTAGATTGGCCCATTTTTTATTTTGTAAAATGAAATTGACTTTGATGTGAACAAGAAATGCAATGGAGAGTTTTGATGCATATTTCTACAAGCACAGTCAGAAGATGCCTGTAGCGAAAAGTCATCTTGAAAGTTTAATGATAAAAAATGTACTGTAATGACTGTTGTTGTTTTGACCCAGTGGCTACTAAATGTCCCTCTCGGTTTCATTCAGTCAATATTAGTATGGTGTAGCTTTCAAAGTTTTTATAAAATTAAGAATAGACAGTATTGAATGTGAAGAAACATTTAAAAATAGAATTGAGAAGGTAGGAGGTAAAATTAGGAGAAGAAATATGACGAATAATTCCAGATTATCTAAAAGGATTATAATGAAATCATTCTTTTCCCACTTGTCACTGGTTTCCTGTATGCAGACAAGTCCCAAGCTAAATCTTGTCGATAAATGTTGCATTAAATCTTCAAAGAAATGACTTCAAATGAATCAGAGGAAGGCTTTGATAAAGAACATTAAATTGGCAGGAACATCGGGGACATGAAACTCATGGGTCTTATTTAAACCAGTTTTCCTTAGCAAGTCTTTTGTCAATGCCAATACTAAAAGTAAAGCAGCTTCTTCTTCATCAAAGTTGTCCCATTTCTGTCACATATGGGGTGTTGCAAGAAAGTTGCAATCGATTGCAAGTTGCAATCGATTGCAAGTTGCAACTGATTGTCACTGGCCAATCAAAATCATTGTTGCATGCATGTCTTCTTAAAGGGCAGACCCTGAGCCAATCAGAATGGTTGTTTGAAGATTAGCAATTATTTGTAATTGATTGCAACTTTCTTGCAACACCCGATAAGATTATAAGGAGTTGGAGGATGTTGCTACACGGAATGTCATGTCAGAAAATGAGAGAGAGAGAGAGAGAGAGAGAGAGCAAAGACATAGAAAGAAAAGATAAATACAAATAAAGATAGAAAGAGAGAGAAAGAGAAGAGAGAACAGCAGAGAGGAGAAATAGATAGATAGATAGATAGATAGAGAGGGAAAGCAAAGGAATGGGAGAAAGTGAAAGAAAGAGAAAATAGGAAAGTAGAGGGGAGGTTAGTGAGAGAGAGAGAGAGAGAGAGAGAGAGCTTTAAAAAAACAATAGGAAATTGGAAAAAAGAAAAAGAAAAAACTGGAGGTGTGTTAGCACTTTTAAGGAATAACAAGCTTTAAGACAAATGAAAGAAAAATTGTTTTTGATTAATGTAGAGAGTAGTAATGGATAAAGAGACAAAGTGGAAACAAGAGACTCTGATGAGGCGGGGGAGGGGTTGGGAGAGAGAGAGAGAGAGAGAGAGAAGGAAAGAGAAAGAAAAAAGACAGAGATAAAGATTATGGGGGAAGGGAATTGTAAAGAGCACTGTATCCCAGTCATCGCCCCCTTGCTTGTTTCCTCTCTATAGACATTATTCTTTGCCCAAAATCTAAACCATGTTTCTATCTTGTCTCTGCCAGGCCCTTTGTATCCCTTGATGAGTAACATCCTCGTCTGAAGCAAACCAAGACACAAGGAGGTGGTGATGTACCAAATCGTCTGTTGTCTTGGCAACCGTACGCAATCTCCCTAGAAGGATCTTGCAGTGCTCGGTTCCTCTCCTGCATCACTGTGACAAGTTTGAGCCAAGTATGTAATCTCTGGAAACATTGAGGTGCCACTTTAATGAGTCCTTCGCTTAGCACAAAGCACAATCCACAAAGCCTTGATGTAAGAGTGGGAAGGACTTGAGAGGGGGCGGGATGCTCCTAAAAAGAATGCCAGGAAGTTTTGGGTTTCCCCCTGTGAGGAAGGGGTGGGGGTTATCACCTGTTTGGCAAGGAGGCAAAGAGAGATTCCTCTGAAAGGGGCTTTGGGGGCTTTGTGTATGAATGGAACATCATATGAAGAGGTATCAGAGTGTTCTGTTACTATTTCAACTATCCTGGATGACTTTCCACTGAATAATGTTTATACCTCTGTCTAATGCCAGAGTGACCAAAAAACCAAAAGCAAAAAACAACCAACCTTCGAAATTAACCAAATTTTGCTTATTTAGGGAAAAAAAACATTTTTTAGTTTTGTCAAATGTCTGTTCTAATGTTGTTCTTTTCAGTGTGGCTTTGATATTAACCTGTTAAATGCAAAGTCCAAGATAATTTGGCTAAGGTATGTGGAAGATGTGTGTTCTACTGAAATAAATCATGCTCAACAGGTTAAACAAAAAATATCTGGATAAGAATTTTAACACTCCTGACTGTGGTTAGGTGCTAAATATACGTACAGTTTTTCTTTTTGCATTTTTGCCATTCTCAAAATATTCTTCGATTTTTTTTAAATGCAATTTTTTGTCCTAAATTGCATGTGAAATATGAGGCATATTGCAAATTGATACTTCTGCTGTACTCCATACTAGTGAACAACACCTTCGGATTAGAAGCTCAAAATACTTTTGACAGTAATATACCTTATTCAGTATACTGTAAGGGATGTGAGAGTGGAACACAAGGCCTTGATACTAAGGCTACCTACATGCAAACAATGTTCTCAAGAGATCCAATGATAACCATTGCAAGTGGAACATTCTAGAGCAGAGTAATGGGATGGCAATAATGCGACCTGATGTCAAAACGTCATATTTACGAGTTTCAAGTGTCTAATAAATGAAAGCATATAAACACACCATACAAGGCTCACATGAAAGAGACTCAATCCCTAGATGGTTTCCTGCAAAGTCTCTAGTTTCAAAATGACTTTGCAAAGCTTTTAAACGGGAGGCATCACATGACAGCTTAATATCTCGTTCTAGTCTGGCAAAACAACAAAGTTTGTCTAGCTGGCATGATGGAGGATGCACTTCGCATCGTCAGTGCTTGCTTCAGCCCAAGGGCTTGTAGAAAGTTTGTTGATGGGGGTTGCCAAGGTGACAAGAAGGAGGTCAAGAGCATTATTTTCTTGTTTTTAAACTGCGAGTAGCATAATATTACCCTGCTAAGTATTTGATGTGTACGTGTGAGAATAAACCTTTGCCTTACTCATGCAAAAATGTTAACCCCAAATTATTATTTCATGCACCCTGAACTGATGTTGAATTCTGTATTGCAGAACATTCATCCAAACTTTTGTTTGTAAACTTCATTTAGAAAAAAACAGGACAGATGTGAAATTAAATTATGTTGTAGGAAAGTTCAGTGTTCATGAAAATTTTGAATTTATGCTGTATCATCCAATAATTTCATGAGCATGATAGAGCTGTCCTCACCCTATGCAACTATACAATCATAAATGCTAAATACATTCAATTTATAAGTATTTGTATCTTTGCATGATACAAAAGACATGTTGTAGACACATGTGAGTGCAGGTTAGTGTGCTTTTTTTCTGGATAAGATGTGATGTTTTTCTTTGTTTCATTCTCCTCCCATGAAGATGTCAATGATAGGCCAAGGCAGGTGAAAATACAAAGCCTCTCAAAAGTCACCCTCACCTGTGGCGGAGGAAATGCGCCTGTTGAGATTGGCATTTAAACCTATACCAGAAGTAATTCAGTAAGAGCGAGAAGGGCTTTTCATCGTTCAGATGATTTACTCCATTTTAGTTCTTGTTAAACTCTCCTGTCAAAGAAACATCTGGCTTTTCAAATGCTAGGGTTAGAGCCAGTAGGGCGTTATATGTAATTTGGGGTCAAATGATTTCATGATTTGAATCCCCCTTCTGACTATCACTTGTGGTGTCAGAAATGCGCCTGTTGAGTTTGGCATTTGAAACTCTACCAGAAGTCTGTTGATGAGGATGAGAAGGCTGTTTAATTCTTTGTAAAATGAGTTGACTTCCTTCTTCTGTCAAATGTAATAGAGGCAACACATGTGTTGAGATTGGCATTTCAACCACTAGTTTCAAATTCAAATTTGTATTTATTCATTTCCAACAGAAGGAGAGAAATACAGTGGCATTACATAGGTATAATTACAGAAAAAATGCTGTAGTAGAAGTCATTTGATGAGACTTGAGAGTAGGATGATCATTAAATTCTGTGTAAAATCACATGAGCTAACTTCTTTCTGAATCCCAAGGAAACATGCCTGTTGAAGTTGGCATTTTAAATTCTAACAGAAGTTATTTTGTTAGAGCCAGAAAGATTTTTTATAACAAGGAGTTAAAGGCATTGGCTAACTTTGTGAGTAGCTGATTTAAAAAATTCTCAAACTAAGATGGAACACGTGTATGAGTACTTGTATTTGTACTCAAAAACCCTGAAACCAACCATAATTTGGAATGAAAAAGTGTAAATTAGACGCAAACGGCAATTTTATTATCCTTCGTCTCACGAGACAATCACTAAGAGGACCACTTTGCTTGAATTTGAAAATGCCATTATGTGCTTCCCGCCGTGTGATACATCAGTACACGCAGTATACGATCTGGTGAGCCATGCGCGCATGCGCACTCCTTACGTCTAGTCTGTGCAACCGACCCTCGTATATTTTTCAAACATTGCTTCTCATTTCTAATATTTAAAAATACTTCCTGTGGATATTATACTTTTAATACTTTTTACACTATAACCCTTATGTTTATCCCATTTTCAAGTAACAAAACAAGATTTTTAAAAATCATAACAGTGTTAACCAATGTCTTTAACTTCCTTCACAAACTCACCTGTTGCAAAGGAAATGTGCCTGTTGAGATTGACATTTGAAACACAGCAAGTATTTTTTTGAGAGTCAGAAGGACTTTAATGGTATAAAAAATTGAATGAGGTAAATCCCTTTTGGTTATCAGTAGACCAAGTCATGATGACAATGCTGGATGCTGAGCTCTCAATGGTATACCTGATATGTACCTGATATATCTTGTCATCATGACATATAACTGGATCTCATTTCTATGGTTTTTATAATTTAGATTGAGAGACACATGCAGTGAGAAAAGTTATACATAATATATGATATGGAAAAAATATGATGATAAGAGGGCAAGCCATATATAGAAATGATCTTGAATGAGAATTACAGTGATAAAGAATAAAGAGAAGACCTATCTGAATGGTCTTTCAAGACAGAAATAGATTTGATACAGATCTGAATGAAGGTGAAAAAAGAAATGATGATGGAGAAGAGTAGATAAAAGAAAGCAGTGCAGACTCCAATTTCTTTCAAGGATGTTTATATATCATATTTTCTAAAGATTATAGAGAAAGCAAAATTTTGACAGAAAAGTAGTATTCTTGATATGAGATCATCCATTTTGAACTTCCTGCAATGGAATAATTTTTCCATGGTAACTAGGGCCCCCTCCCCCCTTGTATTGGGCCCCCTTCCTCCCTTTGCATCACAAGTTTATGCAGTTACCAAGGTATCACAAATGATTGTGCCACCCACCCACCAAGGGAAAAAATCCCCCTCCCCTCTCCTTCCTGTAATACAGGATATTGTTAAGATACAAGAAAAAAAAAATGTTTCTGACAAATTTCCGTCATTTTTTATGATACAGAAATAATTCCACACTTCCTGTAGAAGTTAAACAGTTTAGTACAAAAAGGAGTTTGGGAAAGAATTCCATGGCCCCCAAAGGTATTAAGCACAAAGAAAGGAAGGAAAGAAAGTATTGAAGTGGCTTTTATTACTTGAATTGAGTGTAGGTTTGGATGGAAAACAATGCTGCAAGGGTACTTGTATGATACCTCTAGGTGATTGCTATGAAAATAGGAATTTGAAAAGGAAAGTTTGATGTAATCTGACTAGCCTTTGTACAGAAACTTCAGAAGTCACTGTTATTGTACAGTAATCCTTTTCATTCCATTCTTAGAGATTTAAAGCCCCCTCACACCTGACCGAATGTAGGCGGACGAAGGGTGACGAATGGAAAAAATGCATGAAATGCACGCGAATTCAACGAATTCAAATAAAATTTCCATCAAATCATGCGATCAGTAACTATTGTCAAATTTTATCAACGAATGGTAAGCGAAGGATAAATATGACATGCGAAGGATATTGATTTTTCGGTTCACCTCTTTGAGTAAATTGCAGCCGAAGTCGAGCGAAGGGTTGATATAACCCAATGAGACGAACGAACAGTGAGCAATGGCAAGCGAAAATCCATTTGTCATAGTATCTTCGTTTCCATGCGCAACTCATATTTTGTCATCGTGTTGCTTCGTTAAGGGTTCTTTCGAGATCGGTCCACTTTGGCAAAAGCGCGATGAGGGACTATGCGCGACAATAACACACGAACGATAAACGAACGATTACCGCAGACTAAATAAGAGATGCGAATGCAAACAGATGACCAACGATTTTTCAATTCGTCAGGAAATTTTAAACATGTTCAAAATTTCCGCGCGAATTTGAATAATCGCAGCTGTTAGTTCAGAAGGTGTACGAACCCAAACACGAAGGGTAAATATGATTTACTATCAGTTACCATTGAAAACAATTTTTTTTTAAATGCCTTTCGCCAGCCATCGCAAGGCATATTTCAGGCAATTCGGTTAGGTGTGAGGGGGCTTTTAAGAGGGTTGGCAAGTTTTCATTCAGACATCAGCATGGTGTAAAATTGAGCAAATTGTCAGCAGTTAGAGTTTAGTGTGATGTGGCTTGGTGTCATAAAGATTGTTGCATATGGAATAAATGATTTGTTGGAAAGAATGGAAATTTAGAACTTCTCTTTGAAAACATCAGTGAAAAGAGGTAAGCAAAAACATGAGATACCTATTCTTTGACAGTTGTATATATCTTGCAATTCTCTCCCTCAGTCACCAGCATAACTTTACAAGAACCAATTGTTAGAAGAAAGAAATGATCTTGATTTTTGCTTTGTCTCTATATCAAACATAAAATTATGTACTCCATAAAGCATGATTTCATGTTTTTTCATATCTTTCATGTTAGTCCTCTTTCCTTCCAATCACATCCTCTTACATCAGGTGCCTTCACAGGGGGTCCAAGGTCAATGTCAAAGGTCAATACATCCCCATGACCCCTAAAGTCCACAAGAGAAAACTGCCTGTGTTAGCGTTCCTAAGATACCGACAACAGCCAGGACCAATGTCTGCTGTGTTGCCCGTCGGTTCCACCATCTCACCTTCTCCCTCGGTAAAAATCTAGTCCACCTCCTGCTATTTGTTCGTTGGTATACCAGTCGGATCAGATGTTGTTTTCATTGAAATAGGATGACCATAACATTGCGGATTCCATTGCATGGCGTAGCATGTTTGGGAGTGTTTGGTGAAACAAAAGGAGGTTTAGGAAGACAATTATTTCAAGTGAGAGTTCAAGTTGCTTTCATGTATTTCTCAGGTATGTGAAAACCATCCTGTGGTTTAGCAGTTTTTTGTGGCGTCATCCTGTTTGTTTGATAGAATAGGAAGTTTTTAGTAATGGCAGTCATTTGGGTTTTGATAGGAAAGGTGGATGCTTTCATTGTTGTGATATCATCTGTTCGTAGCCAGAAGGGCATTAACTCATTAACTTGTATTTTATACAAACGTAACGCCTTTCTGGCTCCAAGCAGACGATATGCAGTTAAGAATGTTTTTGTATGTGTCAGGTAATACATATACAGTAATGTCAAATGAAATACAGTCAAGTCTGCTTTATCAATCAATTGTAGAGAAAGGCTACGTTATCTGTAAAGACATATTTTTGATTAGCTTGAAGGGTGATTAACCAGTTGACCACTGAATTCTCAAATTCCCCTAGGCTTAATACAGGAGGCATCTGGTTCCAGTAATCAATGGCTTAATGCTGGAACTTATGTTAAAGGAACCTCTACATAAAGGCCACATAGGCCTGCCTTCTTTTCTTGTCTCTTTTGTGCAGTGTGAAGTACAGGCTTTCCTGCAAAAGAATGTACTAACGATAGTTTGCCAAATGAATTTGATAGTAGTTGTCATAGATATTTCTTTCTGTTTTGGCATCTCAATCATTGTGATGAGGCACTGTCTGTCTTTCCACAAATCTTCTTTCCTCACACATAACTTCAGAACAAGGTCTGTATTTACATTAAAAGTTGATTCATATCTATACAAAGGGGAAACAGAAACAGTATTAGTCTTTCAAGGCAATACCAACAATTCATGCCAGCGACTTTGTCATAAAGCTTTCCTTCATTTGAAGATCCATAGCATTGTCTTTGACTTTCTTGACAAGGTATAAAGGATATGAGCCATGTGGCCCTGACTTTGGAAACAGTGTAGTGTACCCCTGACAGGTGAACCTCACTGGGATATGACTGTGAATCAGGGACATCGCTGAAGACCTAAAACTTCATCATTTTGTCCATGATCCATTTTGATTGGATTTCTTTTGTTCCCTGGATATCGGAACAGTTGTTGTCTCCACCTGCTAGTCAATAGGGCAGACGTTTCCAGGCTTTTCTACGTTATCGGTGTTTAATGAGGGCATTTATTGCATGCGTGCACGTCAGGAAGTACTTTTTATGCACGTATGATAGTAGTGACTAGAAGGTCTGTTTTTATTTCTTCTAAATTATTTTATAACTATTATACTGTTAGACCCATAAGGACATAAATCTATGTAAAATAATATGAGGTACATGCCGAGCCTTTCTGGCTTTCAGCATAGAAATGAGTGAAAAATTAAAACAGTATTTGATAAAACAACTGGCCTGGACAAAATGCACCCTCAGTTGATGCAGCTGGAGAGAGACAGAGAGAGAAAGATTTGATGAGTGTGTGATTTTACTGTTTATGATTTGTGGTGTAGACAAACCAATTAATAGTGACATTCAATCTAATCAAAGCCAGATTACGTGCCACATGAACATTTTTGGCACAATTTCTATCAAATTATGACATTTTCATACCCCTCTTAACTCAACTGAAAGAATTACTGTACTGCTGAACTGACCCTTCTGTAGGGGAATTGGGGTGTACTGTGTTTGCATGCAAATGCAAGGAAGGCCTACTAGAGATTTAGAGTCTTGGGAACAAGGGAAAAGCTTGGGAGAAAATGGAGGGGGGGGGGAGGGGTATTCCAGAAGGTGCTAAACCTCTTATTTTTAAAGAATGAGAGATTCTCTTGCATTGTAGTGAGGTGGGGGCAGTTGGAGTGGAGGGGTATCATGAGGCATACGGCACTACCTAATCTGAATCCACTACAGTGGGTTACCCCATACAACCTTTTTAAAATCCACATTGATTTGTATTCAGAATTCAACATTTTAGTGCCTAAGGATTCAAAATATACTGTAAAAGCAAATTCACAGTTCTACCCGGAATTGCATTATGATCCATAAGAGTAAAATAGTATGCTGTGAAAAAAGTAATGTTCTAATGTGCAACATGTACATTCATCAATAGAAAATTGCAACATTAATTCGTGAACATATTCTCTGTGTAATTTGAAATCTTATGATTTTGACTGGATGGATAGTATAAAGGGTGGGGGGGGGGGGGGGGGGGGGGGGTTCTATCCTACCGCCTCCCCAATTAACACCCCCTGCCAATCACCCTATGTACTAGTGTCAAAAGAGCTCAGGATCACTATAATCTGTCCCATGAAATTCAGCCGGTAGGAAACTGATCATCGTCCGCCACTTGGTGGTGTCCATCGAAGGCCAATGAAGAGAAGCAAATTTGACGCTTCCTTGTCTCGCAGTGCCATCTGCGTGACATGACACGCAATGAAGATCACTTTTTAAGAGTTTCGGTCAAAAATTGTAAATGGTTGACATTTTGAGTTTGATTATTCCTTGCCGATGTCACTTTCCTCCACGTCAATTGGCAACTGTTAAATCTTTGAACCATAAGCCCAAGATAACTCGGGCTTGGGTCTATGGAAAATGTGTGTTACACTGAAATTAAGTGGTGCTCAATGGGAAAATATATGTTGACCAGTCATCTTTAATCATCATACCATGGTTACAGGGATCTGTAATAGACCCTTAAGACTGTATTCTCCCACCATAACCCAATAATATTCCACATCTGCGTTTAGGATATTTTGAATTCTGATGGTCTTTATACAGAGGTGGATGCCGCATTTATTTTCACTGCCTACCAGGCACAGAATAGTCATAACATAGATTTAGAAACACAGAATTGTGAAACAGTTGTCTTCATTCATACCAGAATAATATGACCTGTTTAGGATACCCTTGTGAGAAGAGGCCTTTCTATACAGGTTGCAATACTTGGTTTCACCATACAAAGCAAACTATATTGCAATGCTTATACACTGTAACCATAGGACTGATCAACATCACAGACTTGTGGGAAATTATTCCCCTTGGTGTACTTTTACCAGTAGGCCTATAATGTGACCCTTTTAGGATACCAACTGTGTATCATGCTGTTAAAACACCTTGAACTTAATCTCCAGCAATTCAGATACTAGTAGGATCATTGCTTCGTGATGATATGTGCTGAACATTGCAAGTGTTTTTAAATATCTCTTAAAAAGGGTGCAGTGACTTGTTTCGATCAGTTGGGATGCATGCTAGCAAGGAAAACAAGACAGGTGTATGAATTTGTGCTTGTTTCTCTTTTTCTGCTGCGGTATTGATGTTTGGGAGAATCCAGGAATGCAGGAGTGAAAGTATGAAAAGAAAAATATGAAGTTAAGAATTATAAAGAATTTCTTCTCTAAAGCGAAAAAGGCTAGAATAGCAATGATATTGAAGGTAGTAGCCCACATTTGAAAGTGGTACCCAATCTGCACAAAAGTTTTACTTTAGCTTGCTTTAAGCCACCAAAAAACACTCATAAAGTTTTAGATCCCAGTACATTCCCGTTTGAAATTGAGAAGGAAATATTCAACACAACTTTTATTTATTTCCTTTGTTTTGTAAAAGCGTCTTCTTGACGCTTTAAGAGTAAAACTATTCATTTTCACTTATTCTTTGGAATATTGTTGTAAATTTGATAACATGATAGTTTTACATAAAGTCATTTAAAATTAAAATTGGCTTATTTCTCTTCAAATTCTGAAATAATGTTGTGCAAATGTGGGCTACTACCTTTAAAGGAGCAAGAGATTCGAAGAATGGAATCAAAATAAGTACTAGCAATAAATGAACCAGAATGTATGATGAAGAAATATCTGCAAAGTTTGCAACAATTAC
Source organism: Echinometra lucunter (assembly GCA_029962745.1). NCBI lineage: Eukaryota > Metazoa > Echinodermata > Echinoidea > Camarodonta > Echinometridae > Echinometra > Echinometra lucunter. The sequence goes on along the minus strand of CM057157.1, from coordinate 8,678,518 downwards.
TTTTGTGAACTTTTCAACAGACATCATGAAAATTTCTTATTTCCACTTGAAAATAAGGTCATACTATCAGGACTTTGGACATCAACACCTGATCAAAACCTCTATTTATTTGTATTTATTGTTTACCTACCTGATGGGAAGAAGGGTGATAGTAAGCAGAATTTATTCACATGGTTGGATGTCTTAGTATATTTAGAGTGAAAGATATTTATTACTCCTTGCTATTGGGCTCTACGGATTACAGCACATTTATTTTTGTCCTATTCAACGAATCTTTGCCGTTCAGTTTGGAAAAAATGTGCTTTTGTTGAAATTTTGAAATGATTTATGGCCTGGGTTGGCTACAACAATACTGATACAACATATTTTTACATTGGATAATCATTCAAATTTGAGTTTTATTTGCTGATTCAGGAATGGTTCTGTCAACTGGTATATTTACTCAAACATTTCACAAATTCTCTAATCTTCAGATTAATCTCTCAAAGTATGTTGGGTTTGTCTTGGAAGCTTTTGTAATTTAGTAGACTTGAATTAATGTGTGAATGGGAGGTCATCATTTCTTTTGGGGGGAAGGGAAGGAAAGGCAAGTTATTTTGTTTGGGATATAATACGGTACTGGTAGTGCTATTTTGAGTGATTGCACAACATACAAAAATGAGAATTTCATAGTTCATGAACATGAACTGGACTGTTTGCATCATTCAAAAAAAATCATTCTTAAAAAGTCCAATTGGGTACCTGTTAGCAAGATTTCTCCCTATCTATACTGATTGTATGAGGAGATCTTGTTTTAAGTTCTTTCATTTTTAGGTATACTTTCAAGAATATTTCTGAATGATGAAGTAAATTTGTAAATGAAATGATATTCCTCTCTGATACAAGTATCATAAGAATTCAAACTTAAAGCTGTATAAACAGTTAAAGTGAAATCCACAGTGCATGAGATAATTTTTGCAGTATGTTATCTTGAAATGAAAGTAATTTTGATTCTTTTTCATGATTTTCTGATTGATCTCAGATCAAAATAATATTCATGAATGATTGTTAATAGGGATCATCATTTTTGAGTGAAGGAAAAACTTGAGCCTTGGCTTGAGGCAAAGTCAGTGCCTCTGTTTTCAAACAAGCATTCAGTTTATGAAGTTATGAAACATGGCACTGAGACAGGCATAAGGTGATGAAATTTTGGTGATTTTTAGCTTGTATATTTCAACACAGAATTAATGCCCTTTTGGTTCTTCAGAGATGATATGATCTTATAGCCCTGCAGTGCCCACTCATACAATGTTGTGTCCATTATGCAGGTCATTGGCTGCACACTGGAGTCCAGGGCCCCGTTTCATAAAACTTGTTATCAGTAACAACTGCCACATTTCTATGACAAATTTGCTCTCAGCAAATCAGATGCAAGGATTTCAGTAGCTTATAACAGTTATTGCAACTTGTCATTGATAACAAGTTTTATGAAACAGGGCCCAGGGCATGTTGTCTGCCTGAGAGTTTGGAGAGGAAGGGACAGACGATGTGTTGCAAGGTTCAGTGAAATCAGCCGAAGGCTTTTCTCTTGCCTTGGTGTCTGTGATTTTGTCAAGGGGTTCAAGTTTGGTGAAACATGAATGATATTGAAGGGTAGAGGAATTTGAGAAGGAAGGTGTAGGGAGATGGAGTGGGAGGGGGTGATGGGGTAGAGGGAGAAGTGCGAGCAAGAGATGGGGGGGGGGGGCAGGGGCGGAGAGAGATGAGAGTTATCAAGGATGTAAAATTTGAATGTATTTTTTTTGTAAATTGAGAATGTTTGCATTTAAGTCAATGAATTCTTTATTTGAATTTGAATTTGTATGATCAATAATCCCCACAATTCTGAAATGTGTGCAACCGAGGGGGGGGGGGGGCAATCATATGTGACAAATTCCAGCTCCCTTAAATAAAAGATATGCAAAATATTCAAACCTCATGATTCAATCAGAGCTTGAATATCAACAGAAAGTGCCTGATTTTGGATCTCTTCTGACTCACAATTCATGTTACATCATGACCATGGATACATGTTGAAAATTTTTACTAAATCATTTCATGGTCATGCACTCACACTTCTTGTGTGCACTATGCCATGGTCAGCGTGACTAGCAGATTAGAAGAACATCCTGGAAGGAGGTTGTTCAACTTCCGACCAATCACAACCTTCCTGACCTCACCAGGGCACTTTCTCCACCTTCCGCCTTCATGGCCAATTTGATGAGTAACCTCTGCAATTAATCATTTTGTTTTTGGTGGATAATTAGGTAATTATAAAGCAGTTTGGGGTGGAGATACCATATGCACTTTGCATCTCTTCCTTATGAGACCAAATTAGCTTGGTGTGTCTTGGGCACCATAATCAGAAAGAGACATTTGCCTCTGCATTTTGTCTTCACGGTAAAATTGATTAACCCGTTAACTACTGACTTCTTATATTCCCGTAGACTAGATGCAGGGGCCATCCGGTTTCAGTTGTGTGTGTGTGTGGGGGGGGGGGGGGGGGTAATACCCTATGTAATTAATCATTGTTTTCAGTGGACAGCTAGCTAACAAGCATGTAAGATTTTTGCCTTCTTGGTGCCAAAATGAGAAAGAAAGCTTGTTTCTAAAACTTCTGTTCAGAGGGCCATTTTGCTCAATGATGATTGTAACTATTATGATTTATTGATAATTAGATGATTTTTAGCTGGAGGAGGAGGAGGAAGAGGAGGAATAGAAGGCAAAGAATAAGAAGGAGAAGGAGGAGAAGGAGGAGGAGGAGGAGAAGGACGAGGAGAAGGAGGAGGAGGAGAAGGAGGAGGAGGAGAAGAAGGAGGAGGAGAAGGAGGAGGAGAAGGAGGAGGAGGAGAAGAAGGAGGAGGAGGAGTAGGAGGAGGAGGAGAAGGAGGAGGAGTAGGAGGAGGAGGAGGAGGAGGAGAGGAGTAAGAGGAGGAGGAGGAGGAGGAGGAAGAGAAGAAGGAGGGGGGAAGGAGGAGACAGATATACCTTGCACTTCTAGTTTGTTTAAATGAATAATTTGAATGTATGTAACATTATTTTTCAAAAAGTGCAGCTAACAGAAAGAATTATGACCTGTGAACTGTGTTCTCCATGGCCAATTTGTTGAACAACCTCTAATTAATGATTCCTTTTTCAAATACAGTGCTGTAATTTGGAAAAATTGGGTGGAGAAAAGTGCACTTTAAAACACTTAGTCCTAGTTTATTAGGAATGTCTATGCTGTAATTCACATGCTGCGTACGATTAGTTGAAAGGAAATCTTTTGAAGTGCTGGATAGGAAACACGTCTGGGCTCCAATCTGGGTCAAGTTGACGTATAAGATGAGAAAAATTAGGTTTCATGTCTATGCGTGATGAGTGGAAGAGGGGTGAGGAATAGATAAGAGAGAAAGATGAAGACTGAGATATAAAAGGTTTATGTCATTTGCTGGCACAAATCCATATGCTTGAAATGAGTTTAGACTTAGGGCTCAAGCAAAATTGCTACTGTTTCATGCACTTGATTTTTGCGTAAAATTGGTCCTGATAGATGAGTGTCCAATCTTTCACCTTTTGATACTGCATGCATTGGTCTGCTAGTATATTGTTGGAAAGTAAACTGTACAATTATAATTGGGATAGGGAAATAAATGGACTGTTGAATATTTTGCCAATCAATATTTGTCACTAACACCTGTACCAACTCAATCAGTAAATCCATGCATTAATTTGTTTGCTCTTTCTCAGAGGAAAACTTATAAATAGTAGGTAAATTCAGTTTCATAGATCCATTTGAATTAGGGCCGTAAATTTAGCACCAAGTTCGGGTTCGGTAGAGTTCGGCACTTTTATTTCCGAATTTTGGTTCGGTTCGGGGTTCGGCACTACAGTTTAAAAAAAATAAAAGGGTGAGCACTGATATCAAATGACCACCAGAACCTCTCTATATTGACTGCATTTGGAAATCACTGTTTCTTATAAATATATTTTTTATGACAAAAAAAGTTACTGCAATTATTGCATGATTCTTTGTTATTTATTTTATTTTCTGAATGAAAGGGAAAGATAATTTTCATATACTGATTAATAGAAAACAAGAGAAAATTTTTTTATAAATCGAAATAAAGGAAAGGAACTAAAATATTAAAAGAAATTATCAATAAAGCAGTGTTTTTCTATTCTTAATTTTTTTGGAATATCTAGTTAGTATTATGATCGATCATGATTATTAATCGATCACAACCTTTTTACGATCGATTACAATGGTGAGTATCTTTGGGCATATTTTGAAGCTTTTAACATGATTTTGGGGGAAAACAACTAGAATTCATGGTGCCAAATATTAGGCAATTTATCAGAATCAAAGGAAAAACAAGACACAAGCTGTTTTAAGTGTTTTTCTATCTTTTATTTAAGAAAAACTTTTAGAAGATGAATTAAAAGAAATCCCACCAATAAATGTATGTATTAATTTTTTTAAATAAGGCAAAGGTGTATCTCCCATTTCGCATAATTAATTCAGGACAAGGTCTTCACCGAGGGCTGAATCATTGATCATTGAACTGCCGAACTTCCAAACTTGGCCTTTGAGTTCGGTTCGGTTCGGTCCTGTTCGGAAGTGCCATGTTCGGCGAATTTCCGTTCGGTTCGGTGGTTCGGTAACAGCCCTAATTTGAATAAGGATTTTGTAATGGCCAATCACTTTATGTTTTGATATCAATTTTAGAATGTTCCACAGATTGAAAATATTAACTTATATTGCAAATGATAATGATTCAAAATTTTATTATCTGACATAAGATTCTCTTTTGTCTGTTTTGGTATATACAATAGGCTTATGTTTAGTATATATAATCTATTTTTGAATAATCAGTGATTATGTGCCCATGTAATAAAAAAAGTTAATTTAAAGGGAATGAAGATGAGAAAGAAAAAGAGAAGAAATGATAATTAGGAAAGAGATGAAGGAAGAATATGGTATTAAGGATGACAAAAAATTAAAAAGAAAAGTGCATCAGAAACTATCTTCATTTAATTTTTACAGCTCCCAATCAGTGGTTGTCCTTCCACGATCAGCTCTTAAAGACTCTAACTTTGAAACATTCTGATTGTCAAGCATCCTATCAATTTCAATGTTATAGGAAATAACCTATTAGTAACCTGTTAGGAAGTCATTCTGAATGATTAATTTGAGAACATGACAAACCTATTCCTCTTTTCTTGTATGTTAACCCATAGAGGTACAGTGTCACCTTTAGGAGACACTTTTGCAGTATCTGTTGGTCCAGAATGTTGGGCTGTACATATTATACATGAGCAGAAAAAGAAAAATGCACTGACAAATTTGAGCCCATTCCCATCGCTGTATGGTGTGGCATTCTCAAATTAGAGCAGTTTAAGTGTAACTAATCATTAAACTCTTTAAACTGGCAATGCAGTGAATAATATATAATCACTATTTCTGTGTTCAAATTGGCAATTTTTGATTCAATTTTACAATTATATTTCATTTTGGTTTATGTTATATCCGTATTTATTTTTTTCAAGCTATGTAAACATGGAAAAAAATAATTTGTATTGCCAATTTGAGGATTGAAGTTGATTAATTTTGACCTCAAGAAAGCTCTGTACTGCTATGGGTTAATCAAATAATTTCAGAGGTGATCGGACATGTTCAAGTGCTTTCACCTAAATTCCCAGGGATATTTCTGATGATTATTCCATGTATTTTTTTTTTAGTATCCATACTTTTATTGAAATAATATCTTTGGAATATAATGTTTGAAGTTTGCATTTTCCAGGTTTAATTCTTTTATAATTATCGAATCTCTGATCATCCCAGATCCACTGGTTGATAGCCAGAAATGCATTAACTCTATTTTAAGTGATATTAATTGATGCCCTTAGGATGTCAGTCGGCATAACTTCACTTTACATCCTGTAATACAAGACTTAATTGTGAGAAATTCCTGTGTGCAGATCATATTTGGCCGTAGATATAGTCAATATATGGGGGCTGTTTAATTTCATTAATCTTAGGAGCAATCTAAAGTGAAAACTTCCTTCATCACTTTTCGAACCCACAAGGGACCGAGTTATGGAACAGTTATTTGATGCAGGCTGTGATGTTGATTCCAGCATTTTAAGATATTCATAAAGCTTAACAAAGCAAAAAAAGCACTGTGTTGATAATGATAATTACAATAATTTTTCCTTTCGTGAGTAGTGCATAACAAATTATGATACGAGGTGTCCAAAGGCCCTCAGATATTATTACCATGGCTATAGCCAAGTTGCCATCACATCATTCAAACAATTTAAGTAATTCATTCCTGCCAGGTAAGGTATCCATTTACCTCACCTGAGTTGAGTGTGGCAATCGTAGATTCATGCCTTGCCAAAGGACATTATTGCTGCGACAGGGATTCAAACCCTGTACCTTGTGGTTCACAGTTCAGAGACTTTTCCACTAAACCACAGCACCTCTACACAGTGTAATTTGTATGAGGTTGATTTATAGCACCCTGTCCTGCCTTTAACAAACATCCCTTTAATATTGGAATTGTCCCTCACATGATGTTCATCATGGTATAGCCCATGCCAGTATCCCTCAGAGGCTAGTGATACAAGTTTAGTTGGCACACCCCTCTTAAATACCTTGGAATCATCCTTGAGTTGTAATCACTTCTGTCCATCCATGTTTCCTATTTCCCAGGCTTTCCAGGGAGAAAAAGCCTTAAGGTTTTAGAGAAAGACAAAGGGAAGTAATCACATAGGCAAGCTACATGTGTGTAACTTTAAAAAGCATGTGAAACTTTCTGATGTTGGTGTATACTTCATTATAATAACAAGTTTTGTAGCTCATACTACTAATAATTACATGAACGTAATAGAATAAAAAGTACAAGAGTTACCCCTCTTCAAAATGACTTTGAATTGAAAGCTTCCCATATAGTTCCAGCTTATAAAGAAAAACCAGGGAGTTCCATTCCACCTCCCTTGGAAAACCACAAATGAAATAAACTTTTAGAGATCTCAGAACAAAGTATCTGACAAACAGCATGAAAATATTATTGTCATGTAGTAACTTATTTTATTCAAGTTTATTTTAGATGTAGAAAGAAATCTCTTGATGAGTTTCATCTTGTTGACTGGATTAACCAAACATCAGGAGAGTCTGGCTGGAAAAACTTATAGAAATATATGCAGAATCAATCAGGAGAGTTTTGCTGATGAGTTGAGGAAATTAACACTACAGTAGGGAATGTGAAGCTGGCCATAAAAGCGTGCATGATACTATTGGGCCGGGGGAGGGGGGGGGGGGGGGTACTCGACCCCAAAAGTGGTAGGTATGTGCCGCGGGCGAGACAAAAAACGGGGGCTTTGGAACGAGCTTATTGTGAAAAGGAGGGTCTTCGGAACGGGCTTCGGAACTACAAATGTTTGTGAAAACGGGGGTCTTTGGAACGGTTCGCCTGCGTGTGAGTGCGTATGTACCCCTATGGAACGGGCATACGTGCATGCAGTTAGCCCGGCGGCATGGGCGCCGGGTGCGCTCGCGCAGAGGTGATGGTCGCACAGCGCTCTGCGGGCCGCTTTTCACCAAAAATGCAGCTCATTGTTGCGGATCAATGCGGCCAGAATGGCGTAACGAAAAACATGCGAAGCTTTGGAACAGATTTCTTTCTTCTTTTTCCTCGATAAATAGAAAATGCTATGCTTTGGAACGGCTTTATTTGTTCTTTTTCTCAATAAGAAAAAAATGCTATGCTTTGGAACGGAAATTTGAGTGTAAAAATGGGGGTCTTCTCCGCGGCACATACCCACCACGCATTATATACTGAGTGCCCCCCCCCCCCCCACCGGGCTATTGGGTAGATTTCATGTATACATAATTAAACAATCATTAATTTTCTGAGATCCAGAAGGCATTTACTCATACCAGTTTACTATTTTAGATCTGATAGTAGGTTGATTGTGTATGTCGAAACAATTTCTCTAGACCATGTGTTTCATCCCAAAATGGGAAACAGTTCATGGGACCAGGCATTCACTTCCAAGGAATCATCCAAAATGCATTGATTTTCTAAAATCGACTTCGAATCAAGAAGAGAAATAATTATGCTGTGTATACAGAAAATATACTGTGCCACTGAATATCACTCAATAGGTGAGAAGAAAAGAAAAATGTCAGACTGATAACTGTTATGAAGATTTGCTTTTGTATGAATTTCTCTCTGAAGGTGATGAACTCATAATCACAAGAATCTTATTTCTGTCAGTCTTTCCTGATTGTGTGTAATAGAGCAAAGCTGAAAATCAGAAGCTTTAGTACTTTAATTGATATTATAGTCATAGGTCAGTGGGAATATATTGGTCTTATCCTGTCATTTTGACCATGGACAAGGACAAGGCTTCACTTCTTTCACACTTAATCTTTGCTTAAACCATTGTATACCATATATTTTATGGTATACATTATCATTATTGAGTCAACTCTTCTCATTGACTTTTGTTGGTTTGTCCATATATTTTATGGATGTAGATATCCATAGTAAATAATGCCTTTCAAATGTTTCTTGTAGATTGCCATGAATATATCTTTGCTAGCCTTGCAAAAGATCTTTTATTGCTTTATCAGAAAACTACATGTATATCTTTTTTCATTCTGAGCATCTCCACAGTAGCACACTGGGGCCCCATTTCATAAAACTTGTTATCAGTAGCAACTGCCAAATTTCTATGACAAATTTGCTTTCAGCCAATCAGATGCAAGGATTTCAGTAGCTTATAACAGTTATTTCAACTTGTTATTAATAAGTTTTATGAAAAGGGGCCCAGTGATTATAAAGATGTGCATTAAATCTGTGTCAGCAGAACTTAAACTTTCATCTTTGTTATGTATATACCCTTTGAAGTCTTCTTAGTGCTAAATTATACAAATAATTTACAGATGTGAGTGTGTTAGTGGCGATGCAGCGCATGTGCGACTAGCACGAGGCGCTTGCGCTTTTGCATAATATTGTAAATAGCCGAGATGCTTGCATCGCCTCTAACATCACAAATTTAAATCTGTGCATTATTTGTTTTATAAAACGGGTCGGCAGTGTGACTTTGTAGTGGAAAATTGGTTAAAACCGCTCCAAATTTCCTCAGATCGCACAGACAAGGAGGCAACATCTGCTTTCTCTTATGACGTCACAAGCGTAGCCAGTGTGATGTGCCTCTGAGTAAGTGCATCAAAATCCTTGTGATAAACTTCTAGAAAGAACGAGTATTTCATGGCGTGCGTCTCAGTTTTTACGCGCTATAGGTAAAGCGATGCATCCAAAATGCGCAGTGCTGCACAAAGAATGCAAGGCTGGAAGGTTGCGTAGAATTAAAGCACGAACACGTGACATGCATACGCACTCACTATTGGCTACATCCTTGAACCCGTTTTATAAAGGTTTCTAATAATCAGGTTGGTGTGAAACCCTTAATCAAGCCTCCAAGATGTGCCAGTTTCCTCTTTTGCTCCCTTATGGTGGCTTCCTTTCCCATAGTCCCAATCACAATTGCCCATGCATGTTTCCTCTTCCTAAAGCAATGTGATGAGAGAAAACTCTTCCAATCCTATTGAACAATGATTAGTGACTAAGACTTGCTAAGAACCCAAGAGATATATGTCACACCATCTTGTCCTTGTCTTTGTGTTTTTATCGTCTTATGTTCTCTTGGCAGTGCAGTGGTTGGGGTATGCAAGTTCAAGAGAGGGTAGCATTTTGGGAGTGCCCCTTCGAACTATACCAAAAAATTGCCCCTGAGTTGAACTTTAAAAAGTACATGTATTGACAAGTGTGGTGCTTTTACTTTACATAGTGTCTGCAAGAACTGGTCAGTTCCTGTGTCGAGCCTAGGCCCTTGGGATGAGATTATTCAGAAGTCACCAGTTATAGGTGATCAGTCATTTAACAGTCATCTTTCAGTCATTGCCCCCACCCCCGCTCACAACACACCCTTGTTCAGAACCCCCCTCTATCACCTAAGGTGCTAAATGGTTTCCCCCTCAAGCTTCCTTCAAGGGAAGGATATCTGGCTACTTAGGATGGCTTGGAGGTGATGAGAGGTATCTGCAAGATTACCATGGCAACCGTCTCAGAAAGAAAAAGTTTGAGGGTATCCAAGGAGCTTCTGCATCAATATCATGATGATGTGTTCACCTTTGTTGTGTTTGCCTGTTTTGTTTGGAGCTAGTAGGGCCAGGGTTCAGGGATGGGAAGAGTCCGAGAAGAGTCTCAGTTAGTTAGCATAGCAAAAACAGAATGGTATGAAAACATGAATCCAGAATGCAAAAACAGACAACAGTATGCGTTTTGCTTCTTTCCGCATCTTTTCATGCCACCGTGCATCACTCAGCTCCCTAAAGATTTGCACCTAACAACTCAAACACAGTTTTCTACCAAATCACCATGGATCCACTACCTAAACCTAAAACTACCTACCTACCTAAACTACCTATGGCTCACAAAAAAGTTGTGATCCCTATGATTTCTGGTTGAAAACAAGCTGATATCAAATACTTCTTTCATTGGGGCCTAAATCTGTAGTGGATCAAAAGGAAGAACAAGAAGTGTAAATGACAATTAATAGATTTCCAAGAGGCCATGCCAGTTCGACAGAATTAAACAATTGATTTAGAAAAAAAAATATAGCAATAATAAAATTCAATTTCAAAGAAAGATGACAATGACTTATTAAATAATGTAAAGAAACTGAAGAAATGAAAATAAAACAGTAACAGGGAGGATGTAAATGCAGAATGCAGGGAAAAGGAGAAATACAAAACAAAGATTAAAGAAGAGGCAATTTTACTGTACAAACTTGACTGAATACCATGCTAGAGTAGGATATTAAATCAAAAGACATTTAAAAATTCAATTTAATCACTCATGCAAACATTGAGCTACAATGTTCACCACACTGTTCTGATTAGTATGGATGTGTTGTCATGGTGATTGTATGGTGGTAGATAAAAGCCCACAGACAGGATTTCAAAGATTCTGGAAAGGATAGAAAGGATTTGAAGAAGTCAAGGCTGGAGAAAAATGATATGCAGAATTTAGGGAACTCAAACCCGTTTGAATTACATTTGACCAATCTGTAGCAGAAATTGAATTTTATTTCAGCTGTTCTTTTTTTTCTAGATTGAATGTTCAATTTTTCAGATGTATACAAATAATGAAGGAAAAATTTGCATTTTGATTGTTTGTTGAAATCAGCAGGTTATTCACTCTCTTACAGAGTTGTCATGTGACATTTCTTTTTATAGATGAACATGTCACTAGGTCATGATAGTTATATATTTTGTAATTTTAGTTGTATTTAATCCACTACATGTTTTCCTATTTATACATTCACAGGGTCACTGTCAGAAATTGTAATAAAGTACAACACATGAAGAAAGAAGTAAGATTTTCATGGCCTTCTAAGATTTATTCTGCAAATGATAGAAATAGTACTATAAAATTAAAAAATTATGAGTAATTTTCAAATAAGTAATGTTTAATGTAAAAACAATTTTCATTCATTTTTGTACTCCTTCATGATCTGTTTTCAATTATGCTGCTTTATGGCCACTTCATAATACCTGAACAAATTACACTGAATTGGAATGTAATGTGAAGCGATTTTTGTCCAGCTTGTATATTACAAATGTGAATGCTCTTTTAGTATAATGAAATATAAATTCTGCCTTCTGGCTTTTTGAGATTAAGATCAAAGATTCCAGTTAATAGGTATGACTTTTCTTTCCATAATTGGATTGAAATTGCCAGTGAAAAGCATTGAGAATTAGTATTTTCAGATATGAATATGATTACATTATAATGCTGCTTAAGTTTTGATTTGATTCATATTGCGCCTTAAGAAGATATTTGTGAATGAGAAGTAGGACAAGTGGGGTTACCAATTCTACTTACAGAATCCATGAAAATTCACAGAAACATTGAGCAGAACTATTACAAGTTTTCATGTCATACTTTTCGGATTACCTTTTCCTATTCTGTCTTTCTATTACTGCTAGACTAAACTGAATTCATTTTATTGATCAGTTTTGTTTTATCTGTATGATTTCTCAGTTTTAATTGATATCTCTGTGAATCTTTGTAGAACAGTATAGGAACATGTTGAGGATTTGATGTATGAATAATGAGATTTCACAACTCTGTACTCTAATGCCTTTTACCAAAGTTCTTCTTGCATTTCCTATAGCTTCTGTAGCCTTCCAGAGCTAACCTCAGTCTGTCCCCTTTAGGCCTATTTGTACACTCACTGGTATACAGGTGGGGGTTTGGGGGGAGGGGCCCAAATTTTTTATGACCAATTTTTTTTCCTTTTATGTTTTCAGATTGTCATTGCATGCTATTTTATTGAATATCTTGCTGATTAGACCTTTTTTTATTCTGTTATTCTATATTTTCCTTGAGGACCATTTTTATTTCATTTTATTTTTTTGCTTGTCAGCAGCTAGACCCCTATTATATTTTGTAGTGCAGACTCCCCCAATATTTGGCTCATGACACCACTGTGTACACTGCTATAGAATGAAAACTCATGAACTCTGTATTCACACCGCAAGTACCACATTGACACACTAACTCTTTCCACATCCCACTGAAGTACTTTTCAATCTTGCTTTGAGTCTGACCGCAGCATGAGATCGCCCTACTGGGTAGGCAGTTTTGCACAATTAGGAACGATTAGCGAGCCCCTATTAAATTTCACTTGCCTCCAAGGCAAGCAGGAGTAGGCCAACTTGATTTTATTTGATGTCTTTCATGGTAGTTCCATTCCTCTTGCTGCTTCATATCTTTTGTCAGATGCTGTTACATGGGTGAGAATTTATCATTTTTTTGTAAGAAGATCTCTTTTGTTTCAAGCTTTCCATAGAAGTGCAGCAAATTGAGATGCATCTATCTTTGGATAGAACAAAATGCACACATGAAAAGGTGGTCTCCCAAAAATAATTGTAGTAAAATTATTATTATGTATTGACACCTGCATAGCCAGGGGGGCGGTGGGGGTGGTCACCCCCCAAAAACGCAAAAAAAAAAAGGAAAAAAGCGTGAGCGAGAAAAGAAAAAAAGTAAGAGAATAAGAGAATACATGAAATAATTGATGCTTTATTTCAAGTACTTTTTCAATATTGTTTTTTTATCATTTTCTATCAATTTATAGTATAAACTTACTCCAGCCGACGAGAAATCTCTAATTTCTCATTCTGAATGGAAAAAAGTTTCAAATTCAGTATAATTTCTGCTCATATTGATATTAATGTTTGTGACCAGCAGTTGTCACAATGATTCAACAAATTTATGGATAGTGGATGTTACATAGAAGTAGTATTAAAAGGGAAGATTAAACTACAAATGCAGTCATAATTATGTCAGCATGGTACAGGATATTTCAAATGAATAGAATGTGTTGCATAACACATTAGATGGACTAGCATGGTCAGTTGTCAGATGTTCTACTTATTTTAAACCCACTGAAGAACAATGAATATTGGTTTACTGGTTTTTCTATTCCATGAAAGAAAATTTCTTGTAGGCTTGCGTGCAGCTTATCTTTCTTTATGTGAGACTGATCCAAATCTCTGTATGATATCGGAACATTAATGTGAACTAGATGAAATGATAAGGAAATATCCATCACCATCACTGATTGCATCTATAAATAGTGTTAGCCCCTTCATGCCCTACCATTGTGAGAAAATCCCACTTTTAAAGGTACTCCTGGGTTTTGAGAATAAAATTGGATTTTAAAATCTGTAATTGTAAATGATATATTCGGATAGTTAGGTAATACTTGCTGAAAACATTCTAGACTGAAAGAGTTCTATATTGTTGTAAGTTGTATAGGACTGACTAATGGGTTGTTGATGAGACCAAAAACTCATGAGCCCAATGATCCTTTAGACCGATGCTTTCAGTCTTGTGACCCTCTGACAAGATGTTTGAAAGCTCAAGAGACTGACTTTCGTTGGTCCTGAACTGCACGTCCTTGAATTAGACAAGGTATTGTATTGACATTCCAATTGACAAAGATGTTTTCAACTTTCTCTACATTTTTCTGAATTATGAGACAATTTCCTCAGTATTTAAATTGGTTTATGTAAATTTCCTTTCTTGGACTCTTTGGAGAGTTTTTTTTTTTGGAGCTCTCTTCATTTTCCAGAACTTGAATTCTACCTTTAGATGAAGTCATGAATGTAGTTCAATAAACGTATGATCCTTCCAGACCCCTATATGACTTTTCAGTTTCTGATCAGAAGAACGTACTCTGATGAGAATAGCTGGAGAAGGAAATTTGATCAGACTGGTGGAGGAAAGCTGAGAATAGAATGGAGGAAGAACAATTTCATTTATCTTTAACCATTCCTAAATATAGACTACTGTTTGCTGATGGCTCTTGATTGATGTATATTTTCTAAATGTTCAGACAATAAGGAAGCATCAATGTTCATATGTAAAAAAAAAAAGAAAGAAAATAGAATAGCAGGATTTAACATTTATGAAAATCATGATTGCTTTTCCCTTGGGCCGTGAATTCAGGAAAATTTATGAAGTGGTGGCCAAAAATAGTTATTGATAAATTGATTCATTTCTAATCAAAATACAGCTGTAAATTTGTTCCTTGTTTGATATTTTTGGATTCAAGAATAGTTCTCCATGTCAAGACTGTAATTCTTATGTGAAAAAAGAATATATTTTTTTGTCAAGTAGAAATTTATGATATTTTCAATTTAAGCCACTCATTGTAGAAAAATGAAAACTCAGTTTCAAGTTAAAAACGACTGTTAAATTTTTTTTTAGCAAAAAGAAAATTGGCATGAAAGGGACTAAATATAGCCTCATATTGTTTGCCTTGCATGAAGAGACATATAATGATAATAATAATAATAATAATAATAATAATAATAATAATAATAATAATAATAATAATAATGATAATAATAATAATAATAAGTCAGCATTTATATAGCTGTTATCAGAAATCCTCTCTAAGCGCTTTTACATAATACGTAAACTTAAACCACTGCAAAATTTGGATACTATAATCTACACAAATCATTAATCACTTGAATAATAATCATTACATAGTTACACACTAACTCATGCTATCCAGATAGGTTTCATATGTTGGAGATAGTATGATATTTTATTCATGATTTCTGGCCAATTTTAGTGTGAATATCTGAAAGGAATGCAAGATAACAGCTTCACTCTTCCCCATGCTATAGGGTTCGTCCATTCAACGCCTCCCAGTACAGTGACCACAGTGCTTTGTGATGACAACAGGTCATGTGGGTCGTGAATTTCGCATCTAGGGTCGTGAATTTTGCGTAACGGGTCATGAATTTCACGACCCGGGATGTGAAATTCATGACCCATGACGCGAACTTTGCGTCCCAGTCGCGAATTTTGCATCTCGGATCATGAATTTCACGATCCGGGATGTGAAATTCATGACCTGGGATGTGAAATTCATGATCCAAGACGCGAAGTTCATGACCTGGGATGCACAATTCATGACACGGGATACGAAATATGAGTGGGGCGCAAGTTGGCTGCGAAATTCACGTCGCACATGACCTCTTGTTGAGCGTACTTCAGTTCCACCATATTTACGTCTGTGTTGATATTGTGATTCACATCATTGTTGTTGGAGGCTTACAACCCTGGCCCCGGGATCCAAAATATCTTTTGGCTTTTCATTTGTTTGATGCCAAATAAATTGTACAGTTTGAACAAAATGATTAGTAAATCCTACCAGTTCAATAGAAGGAAATAACTTTATTTGATTTGCATTGAATATTACACTTGAGGAGTAAAAAGCCCCACAGCATGTTAGTTTTGCTAGTGCCTTGATGTTAAGCATTAAAAAGTGAATAAATCTTATGAATAGTTTTGAGGTCTTACCAAAGGTGTATATACATTTCCTTTTAAACGCTTTTTTTTACATTTTGTTTAACATAAGTTGTGCAGGATGGAAGGAGAGAGAGAGAGAGAGAGAGAGAAAAAAAAAAAAGAAAGAGAGGGGGAGTAGGAGGGAGTATAAAGGGAGGTAAATTTGTTGTTGTTGTTCTTGTTGTAAAGCCCAGGCTATCCAGGTAGTTAAAAAATAGTTGAAGATTTATTCGCTTTTTAATGCTTAAGAGTTAAGGCAGAAAGAAATCTTAAAAACACTTCTTTCCACTGGAATAATGATAGCAGCTATTCTATCTTTCGATAAGATGCTTTATTTGGGTCGGGTATACTTTAACATGACAAAATATCATGTCCTCCTTGTTATTCATCATCACCTTGTGATGGGTGAAAAAATAGAGCAAAAAGGAAAATTCAGTGATGTGGAAACCATAGCTTCTGACATGGCTTGTCTGCTGATGCTATCAATCTTGTTCCATATGTTCAAATGATAAATGTATGTGAAAAGAAGAGAAAAAAAAAAGAAGAAGCTGAATTTGTTAAAGCAAGGTCCTTTTGTACCAGTTTCCAGTTGCTTTAGATTCATCTAATAGTTAAATTGAGCAGAAAATATGAAAAATGTTTCTAGGATAATACCATTTCTTTTATGTAGTTGTTACTTGCTTGAATATTCTCCCTTCAGTTTCCACTTCCACTATTTGACACAAATTGCTGCAAACTCCATAAATAAATATAAATTGGTTTGGATTAGACTTAAGCGTACGTGACTGGGTTAGTGGCAGAGCTTTCTGATCATGAGCGTCTGTCAAAAGATTGAAACGATAAAGAGATGATCTTAGAAGTGGGTCTGGAATCAGACTAGCTTATGGAAGTGTACGTGACCGGCATGCTGGCGAAGCTCCGGGTTCGTGAGTGTCGATCAAGAAATTAAATCAAGGGGGTCGGAAGTAGATGAGAGGGGGAAATATGGCCAGGAACGAAGGGGAAATCAAAAATCTCAGCAAGTCTATGAGTAATGGGTGCTAGATGAAAAAGTTTGAAAAAGTTTAGTAGCCTTTCACCCCTGCTGACTTTGATATTTTTCAAGATAGTTGAGATCACGACTGTGATTTTGTGTCCATTGAGAATATGATTATGTGCTTTTCTGGTAATGGAGGACTTTTAGCAAAGTCTTCTTTGAATATAGTTTGCATGTAAAGGATACTAGTTCAGGTTTTTATTCAAAGAGTGCATTCCATCCTCCCAAGTGGTCTTTATAAAAAGTGAAATGAAGGCATCGTTTTCTTGGTTAAAAATGCATTCCATTGGGGTGAATGAGGCTAAATATGAGTGGTAGAGAACTAATTTGATATATTTTGGAGAGGTTGTGATAGTGGTATAATGAGTCTACTCTGGGACATATATTCTTACAGGATTACAAATAGGTGTAAGAGTTCTTAATTTGAATTGACAAGACATCATTAGTTTCTTTCCTTTGACCTTTTTGATAAATTTGATGATTGTTCGGTTACCAGTTCTTGAATGCTAGTGGTGGTTTGTAATTTGCTTTAAGACAGTTCTGAAAGCAAGAATACATCTAAAACATATGGAATTTGTTTGTTTTGGAATACAGAATTTGAAAGGCATATAGAGTAAAGTTATTAAAAAGTTAATTTTGAAGCTCTGTGGAAGAAAAAAAAATCATGTTTACAGATGAAATTTATGTATTCATGGGGAAAGGAACATACAGAATCTGGGCTTGAGTAGTAAGGAAGCAAGTAAGAAGAGAGATTGAGTTTAAGCTTCAAACCAAACAACTGTTCAAGAACTTAATCCAGAAACATCTTAACTTAAGCATGAGATGATATCATAAGAACTAGATAAGTTTCATTTTTAAAAAGATTTTCCTTTCAAGACTTAGTCATGGGAAAAATGTTCTCCTTTTTCATACTCAAAATGTCGGATTTCTGTTTATTGAAAAAAAAAAACAACTTACCTCTGGCCAACATCAAAACATTCATAATGACATGGTCCTTTGCCTCTTCCTGGTTGGAACTTTAAAGAAAAGGAAAAGGGGGAAATATGGCTGGATTTTATAGCATTCTCTTGATATCGTCTGCTTAGTGCAAGAAGGGCATAAATTCATATCATTTAGGAAAGGGTTAATGCCTTTCTGCCTATCAACAGACAGGAAAATTATAAAGGAAAGTGGGAGATGGGACTGGATTTTATAGCATAACCTCTTGAAATCATCTGTGTAGTGCAAGAAGGGCATAAATTCATATCATCTAGGAAAGGGTTAATGCCTTTCTGCCTATCAACAGACAGGAACATTAATAAGGAAAGTGGGAGATGGGACTGGATTTTATAGCATAACCTCTTGAAATAATCTGCTTAGTGCAAGAAGGGCATAAATTCATATAATTTAGGAAAGGGTTAATGCCTTTCTGGCTCTCAACAGATTGTAGAGAACATTGTAAAGGAAAGTGGGAAATGTGACTGGATTTTAACCTCATTATGTTTTCTCTTGATAGTTTGGGCTGGAATTCAATTCAATACGTAAGCCATAATTCTAAGTATTTTACTAAGTTTTTCAGTAAAGAAAAATACTTAATCATCTCCGGTATTCAATTGAATCTTTTGGCTACGAATTTTACCCTAAATCTAAGACAGTCCCCTAGCAATCTTAAGCAAATTTTTCACGTACATACGCGCCATCATATGCTGCGCACAGGTGCATTTCATTATCACGCATACGATGTGACACCTTCATTGTGTATTATTTGGGACAGACTTTGTGATGTCACAATAGTTGATGGTAAATATTTTATCTTTAAGTCAGCATGCTAAAGTAAAATGCTTAGAAGTGATCTGAAGAAGAGTTAAGGCATTTTGCTTAGCCAAGTCAAATACTAAGTTATTTACTTACTCAATCAGTGCTTTGAATTTAATACTGGCCCAAGTCATTAAGATCACATCGTTCAGCATTCATCTTCAGAGGTAAAGCCCTTTTGGCTGTTAAAGGTTATGTAGAGTTTTGGCAAGCCCTCAAAACTTTTTGTCAGATTTCTTTTCTTTTTGATGGTAAACAGCAAGACTATAGCAAAACTAAGATGCAGTGAAATTTTTCCACCTCAATTTGAATTGAAAAGCAAGAAATAGTTTAGATCACTGGGCCAGAGACCTAAACCTCTAACAATGTCAACATGCATCACATAGTGCTAAGTATACTTGTAAAACCTGTTTGAGGGTTATGTGTACAAGACAAAAATGACAAAGCACTGTGATTGTTGTGCGGGAAGCGGTCAGGGTGCACAGGTCTTAGCATATGGGACAGAGTGTAGCTGTTATCTTGCATTCCTTTCAGATATTTGCCCTAAAATTCACCAGAAATCATGAAAGGGATCTAACATGACCTTGCAAATGTATCTTGCGATGCATGGTGAACAATGTAAGACACTATGTAACCACTTTCTAGGGACTGTTATTTTTGCTATCAAAATAGTATGTAAGCTTAAACCGATGATATAGAGTACATGAGACAGGTCTTAGGGACCTCATTCTTGAGGCCTGGTAAGTAATTGGTCTATGAAGGATCAGTGACAGGACTCATAAGGAGATGAGGATGTTTCTTTAAGAGATCAGACACTGCCTTCTCTTCTAAATCTAAGTGGAAAACTAAGCCTGAGATAACTCGGCCAGCATCTATGGAAGATGCATGTTATACTGAAATCAGATCTTGCTCACCAGGTTAAAAAGCTAAAGTTTCTGCCAGGATATTTTCACTTTTAAACAGCCTACATAAAAGTTCTAGGACACAGTTTAAACAGAAACCTAGCTACTGTGAATTGCTTGCAGCAGTTCTCCTCCAGAGTATGTCCGTGCATCCTATGTATAGGAATATGTTCCCAAGCAGTTCTTTACAGATTTTCAAATTAAAAAAAAAGACAAGAAGTCAAAAGTAAGGGTACTTAACACCTTTTGTCAAGTTTGAAGGCATGTTCTTTTGTCTAATATTCCATTTTTAGAAGCTCTGATTGGTGAAATGAACTTTCTATAATTTTAGAAAAATTATTTGAAGAAAAATATATCTGTAAAGTAAAGCCAAACATTATCATATTGACTTATCTACTCATCTTTATCCATCTATAGCCTTCACCCAGGCACTTGGGATTAATAACAATCATCATGATTCTCACTAAAACTGTTAGAGGCTAGATGGCCATTGTACTAAGATTATATCCATGGTCAGGTTGGCAGGTAGTTCACATTGTTCTTAGTCATCATTTCATCTCAGAAAAAAATGATTAGACATGCAACTGTAGCGATCAATCAGTTAGACTTGATGATTCCAAATGCTTATGTGTCATGACTTTGATCATATCTTTGCTGCTGTGATTGTAATTTTTGTCCATAATTGGCATTACAAGTAGATTTATTGACCAACTACCTTTTGCAGCCTATTCTTGTAATTTGTTTGATTATCCTCTAACTACCATTTACAAAATCAGTGAAATGGTTTTACTTCTGTAATATTGAAAAGAAAATGATATTTTAAAAGAGATTGTTCTTCTTTACTTCTGTTCCTGATTCTTTTTATGGGGATGGTTTTTATTTTTGAATGCCACTGTATATTCAAGAATCATTTTATTGTTAGTGGTTTCAGCTTTATGCTTACAAGAGAGAAAATGAACTTGGATCAACTCAAGCACAGACTTAAGAAGAAGCTAAAGCGACATTGAATGTTGGATTGGAACAACTGTTCTAATCTCGGCTTAAATATAATCCCTCCTGTTCCAGATTAGAAGGGAAGGAATGTTTCATTGCTTTCCTCACTAGATATGAACATGTCTGAGCTTAAAATTCATGTCATTGGACATCTGTTTGTTTTGTGCTGTGTTTATATGGGCCTGTCTTGTGCTGTGTTTACATGGGCCGCCACAATGTAATTTTCATTGGGTCTGATTTAAGCCCATTTGAATTTTAAGATCTATCCTCATATTTCTTTGAAATTATCTTGATGTGGTAGCGATGCAGTGCTAGATCTTACATTGGACGTACAACAAAATGAGATTGAAAGTAAATCTGATTTATGCCACTGGCTTTTAGGTGCCCGTATGAACATAGCCTCTGTGTATTACAGAGCTTTTATTGATCAGTTCTGAACTCCATCAAACAGGAAACATTAAATTGCAATAGCTTCATATAATTACATTTTGATCCCTCAAGCACTGAAACCTTTAAATATGATTGTGTGTTTATCAATCTTTATTTTAAACATTTGTCAGTGTGATGCATATTCTTCTGTCAAATTAATGTTGTGATCTGAATACTTATATTAGAATCGAAGTTAGACATGTAGCAAAGGGGTTTAAGCTGTATAGTGAAGGGAAGGAAAAGTAGACAGACAAATTAATTGAAAATATGAATTGGAATGTTTATTGAAGATTTGATTACAATGATTCATGGAAAGAGGAATAATGATTTTTATAAAGAGAAACATATTATTTTAAGTGTTAAAAAGTCAAGTTGTTAAAAATGGAAAATATTAATGAAACAGATTCAGTGCATGAAGGATATATAAAAAAAACTTTTATCATTTTAGTCATATGAGCAAGTTTCCCAAACTTGCACCTGACTAATGAACATCAAGTGATTTTTCTTAAACTAGCACCTGACTAATGACAGCAGTGGATTCTAAAATTGAATTTGTAGTGTCTTGAAAAAAAAGATGGTGGTAAAAATAGGTGGTGGTGACTACAATTATGTTATGATGCCATCTTTTGTCTCAATTCAATTAACCCAGACTGGTGGCACACATGATGACCTAATTGCACTCTGTTCTATTTGTCATCACCTTTTATAACTTTATAGTGTAACATGGACATATTTTATGATAATAGTAGCATAGAATATTAAGGAGAGCTAAAACAATAAATACCATTATAGTGCATACCAATACAAATATATGAAAGAGTACAAAACTGACTAATCAGCATAGAGGGACCATTGGTAAATTAGCACCTGACTATAAATGTACAGCACCTCATTATTTTTACCCCAATCTTTATGGCTTGTACTAAACACTCGGGTCCCGTCGCGGCGCGGCGCGCTGGAAAACACTTGGGTCGTGCTCGCTGAGCCAATTTTTTTTTTGATGGTGTCTTCAAATCGGCCTACACGATGGAAAAATTTCATTGAAAATTATCGATTTCTTTACAACCTTTTTCATTGTCTTCAAGGCGGGTTCGAGGGGAAATCTACTATAAAAAAAGACAAGTTGAAAGTTGCTCTTCATTAACTGATGGAAAAATAAGAAGACAAGAATTAGGATTGGCAATACGAAAGAAAGAATACTAGGTAGCAGAGGCGTCGATCCATTTTTCAGATTGGGGGGGGGGCAAGACGACCAAGCGGAGATGAACCCACGGCTACTATTTGTACACACACACACACACACACACGCACACACCCTCACACATATGTATGTATATATATATATATATAAATCATAGGCCTATATCAACGTGAAGCATTTTTCAAATGGGGGAAATTAAGCAACTTGCTATGTGAACCATCCTGCTTTTTTTTTTCAATTTTGCGAGCAAGCAAATTTCTTGTTATGAGAGAAGAGTTTCATAAAGGCATAAATGATACCTGATATATATGTATATGGTTACTTCGCTGCCAAATATGAACTGTTTTGTCACATCGCTGGTTTATTGTTGCTGCCCCCCCCCACCACTCTGTTTTTTAATATTACGAGCGAGCGAAGCGAGCGAGGAAGTACACACTGTCTTTCATGGTAGATGTAGTAAACCCTTCGGCAAATTACGCTGTGAGCCAATGAAACATCTACATCATCTATTCGGTCTCATCTCACCGAATTCGTTTGCTTTTCAAAACCATTAATATGAAACAAGCGAGCACAGCGAGTGAGGAAAAATATACCCTTTTCCATATGATAGAAGTGTTATTTCGTCATCATAAAAATGTCATAAAAATGTGATATGCGCTACACAAGAACGGAATATTATTATTATCATTATCATCAGAATAAACTATAAACCTGTCATGCCTATACGATATCTAAATAATACATCCGATCACCTGTGTGCCAAATATGACACTGTTTTAGCTACCTCGCTTGCAGTCCGAATCCATTCTGTTTCTACTATAGCGAGCAAAGTCAACGACCGATCCGGGCAGAATTATATGGATTCGTCCCAAAATCTTTGTCAACCACCTTGCTGCCCAAATATAATGATACTTTGGAATCTCGCTGCTATAATAAGCTACTTGCTGCCCGAAATCATCTTGTATCTAGCTTTTACCAGCGAGAGTACAGTGGAGTAGCGAGCGAGTTAACGAAAAATATGTTTTTATTTTGCGTTTTTTTATCCAGACCGTTATCTCCTGAAATTTTATCTATTTTTAGGTCAACTGGCCGCTCGATTTCTACCAGTGATATCTTGTTTGGTTATATTATATGAGTAGAAGAATAATATAACATTAGATAGAAACACAAGACGCAAACCGATTTCCTTTCATGAGAATAGTAATTATCATTGGCACTAGTTAAGCTACAATAAATGCGAGCGAGCGAAGCGAGCGAGCGAGCGCTTCCCAGTTGTCCATTTTCTTTCTTTTTTCTTGTTTTACGCTTTCATTTCACTTCTTTCCTTCCTTTTCTCTTTTTTCTTTTCTTTTTTTTTTTTTTGGTTGGGATATTATTGGGGGGGGCAAAATGATACCTTTGCCCCCCCGAAATTTTCTTTGGGGGGGGGCAACTGCCCCCCCTGCCCCCCCCCCAGGATCGACGCCTCTGCTAGGTAGATAAACTGAACTTTAAAGAAAGTGTAAGACTGCAAGGAAAGGAGTATGACAGAATGGAAACGAGGAAGAATGGAACGAGTGCAAAGATGAACTGTGGGAAATTAATAAGAGAGGAATACAAAACAATGAAAGAAAGGAACAGTATAGAATGATAGGAGTAAAAGTGTAAAATTGAAAGAATTTATTGGCCAGGTTAACAGTGATAAAGATTTTTTTCTAAATCACATGACAGAAAAACAGAAAGTAAATAAAGGGATAAAATAAAATGTAGAATTTAGTTGTTAATAAGACTGAATAGGATAGAAATTACAAGGATGGATGGAAATAGAAAAAAAAGATGTATTGTGGGAAACATAGAACACATACATAAGGTTAAAAAGGGAAAAGAAATATTTTGTATTCCTCTCTTATTAATTTCCCATTGTTCATCTTAATTTGTACTCGTTCCATTCTTCCTCGTTTCCATTCTGTCATACTCCTTTCCTTGCAGTCTTACACTTTCTTTAAAGTTCAGTTTATCTACCTAGTATTCTTTCTTTCGTATTGTCAATCCTAATTCTTGTCTTCTTATTTTTCCATCAGTTCATGAAGAGCAACTTTCAACTTGTCTTTTTTTGTAGTAGATTTCCCCTCGAACCCGCCTTGAAGACAACAATGAAAAAGGGTTGTAAAAACATCGAGAATTTTCAATAAAATTTTCCCATCGTGTAGGCTGATTTGAAGACACCATTAAAAAAAAAATTGGCTCAGCGAGCCGCGACCCGAGTGTTTTCCAGCGCGCCGCGCCGCGACGCGACCCGAGTGTTTAGTATAAGCCATCTTTATCTTTCATAAACTTTCCGGACATGATTTTCTTTCTTATCAATCTTATAGGAATTAAAAAAAACACAAACTTTTAGATTATGATTTAAAGTTCTGCACGTTTGTTTTAAATATTTTGGGAGTACAAACCATGGAAGCCATTGCAATTTATGGATCTTCTTCAGTCTAGCCTTCAGTGTAATTTTGTAAAAGTGTGTTATACATGTGATGTTTGAGTCATTGTATTTTTATTGAAATGGAAAATGCTTGAATTACACGAAAGGGATATATCGTCAATGTTAATGCAAAAGAACACATTAACAAATACCATAAATTATTGAATTTGTATGAAAACACATTTTTAACAAATGCGCTGAACCAAGTGCATGCAGTTAATTATGAAATACCAAGAATTAATTTCATATTTCATAATTTCGTATTTGATAAAAAAATCCTTCGTTATGCTTATCATTTGTTTAAAGCGACAAGGCTGTTTACTCTATGTCAATTGATATGAGTTATTACCAGTGTAAGTCACAGTAGATAATAATTATCATCATTATCCCATAGGAGCTGTTAATAATACTTTCTTTGCCAACCTTTTGCTGTGTTCATTTTCAGAAGTTCACAAACAGGTCAACTCTTGGTTAAAATCTAGACCTTCTTTAAAGTTTTGTATGCAGTTTTAGTTTAGAAAAAGAATCAATCAAAATCAATTCATGCGCTTGTTTTTCATAAATGGACCTGCATGCACTCACGATCAGGTGGACAATAGAATAGATTTTTATATCCTCTCTTATTTCTTTGTGTGGTTTTTGAGGTTAGTCATAAATAAATGTTCCCAGGTGCTTGAGGACAGACATAGTGGGGGAAGTTGGACCATTTAGACAGAGATGATCTCATAAAGATAATAGTTTTATAGACAGATGACCTATTAGAAGCAAGTGACAGGTATCCATGATGATTATTGTGCTGGGATGTAAAGATTAGATAAACTGGGGACAGATGCTGCAGGGAGGCAAAGACAGTCAAATTAAGAGCGATATAAAAAGAAAGAAGTTTGGAGAACAAAAGATTCCCAGGGCCACTTGATGAGTGTAGTAACTGACATAGACACCAGGGGAAAGGGGGTGAGTTGATTGGAGTGTGGGTGAGGGTTGACAAGCAAGCATTATCTGAAACCAGAAACTTTTACAAGAAATTTTAAAGTTTGCATCCAGTGCTGATTTTCAAAATTTTCTTGGTGTCAAAATATATGAGGTACAACAATTCATTTATTTATTATTTATCTATTTATTTATTTATTTGTTTATTTATTTATCTATTTATAGGTATATGTATAGTATTTATTGGTCCAGTATGTACTCAACACATGGATATCTGATTTGCTCACATATTAAAGGCAAACATTCAAATAACAGAAGAATATGCAAAAAATTATATACATGATATTGCATTCATTTGGATATGATGTTTTCATTAATATTACATAATTAATCTGATTTCTATAAGGATACTTGAAGTTAAATTGGTATTTTTTAGAGGGGGGGGGGGAGGGAGATTTTACTTAAACTTTGAGTAGAAAAATGGGCCTTTGCTGATAATTTGCAAAAGTGGATGCTTTGACAGTATAGGGATAACAAATGTTAGTTTGAAGGTAGTTAGAGTTTCAGTTAGTTTTCCCCGTCTCAATTAGAATAAATGTAATTCAATCTGGAGGAGATGTAGATGTACTAAAAGACCAATAAAGGTAATAGAGTTGGCATTGTACTACCTACTATGGAACTGTAAAATCCAATTCCATGAGGAATGGAAACTCAATCTCAATTCATTCTTCATTGATAGAAAGTCTGTATTTTGAATGTAAACATGCTATGCCTTGTGTAGTTTCACATTCTTTTCTTTTTCATCTTCAAAGGTATATAATACTGTTGTTTAAGTATACATGTATGTCAGTTATCTTCAAATTGAATTATTGTAAAATTGTAGTCACGAAACTCTGTTATCGCAAGTATGATATACTTGTCTTAGGTACAGTTTTTATATACTTGAGGTAGATATTTTAAAAGGACATTGATATGTGTCCAATGTATATTTGCTTTTAACAAGAGGCCATCTATGAATGACATAATGAGGTGAAGAGGGGGTTTAAAGCACTAGATTGCGTGTGGAGCGTAAAGATCGTTGACCTGCATCTCTCACATAGGAAATGTGCCGTCTGGGCTTCAAGGCTCGCGATACTAAACTCATGATTTGGATGATGACATCCCGCTGAGCGAAACTCTTGATGATAAGGCTATGTGTGATGAGGAAGGGGGATGGGACTTAGGAGAGGGGCTAGAGAAAAGTGTATGACAGGGACTAGAGAAGTAGAGAGACAGGGAAAGAGGGGTAAGAGAGGAGACATGAAAACAGAAAATGAAAGGAGAAAGAGATTGAGAGAGAGAGAAATAGAGAGAGAAAGAGAGTTGAAGAGCTAGAGGAGAGGATATGACAGGGACAAGAGAAGTAGAGAGAGGGAAAGAGGGATAAGGGAGAGGACAGGAGAACAGAAAATGAGAGGAGAAAGAGGAAGAAAGGAGAAAGAGATTGAGAGAGAGAGAGATAGAGAGAGAGAAAGAGAGTTTGAGAGCTAGAGGAGAGGATATGACAGGGACAAGAGAAGTAGAGAGAGGGAAAGAGGGGTAAGAGAGAGGACATGAAAACAGAAAATGAGAGGAGAAAGAGGAAGAAAGGAGAGAGGGGTTGAGAGATGGAGAGAGAGAGAGGGGCAGGGGGAATGCTAAAAGTAAGTATACTTGTGGACATTGCTCCTTATGCAAATGACATGACACTTTCATCATTCTAAATTTCACTTTACCTCAACGTAATTTGGAACACTGTTCTCCCTTAAACCATGACACGGGTATATATCACTTTGTATGCTCAGAAAAAGATGGATTTTGTTAAGTAGTGGTATACAGAGTAAAGCAAATATTGAAACAGCAAAGAAAAAGATGAGCTGTAGAAGAAACCTGATGACACATCAAGGGATCAGGAATTAGGTCAAATCTTACATTCAAAATATTAGGTCAGATTTATATCAAGGTGAGAGACTGCTCACAAATTTACAAAACCTACTTCCATTCTCTATCTATGATTGAAGTATACTGTCTTTTGTTAAAATATTCTGTCTTTTGTGTCTTTGTCACACAATGCAAGTTTGTTGGCCCACCCCTGTTTGAAATATCAACATCTTGAATCAGTTTGCTATGTTATTCTTCCCAACAGTGAATAAGGACTCGGCAAACATGAACTGTTTTGATAGTCTTCAAGTACTTCTATTGTGGACCCTAAATATCTGGTGATAATGAACGTCTTCAATAGCAATCAGGTGTGATTGTAACCTTTCACTGGTCATTGTGAAGTGAGATACACTTCCCTTTTACATGTACTTGTAATAGACAGGATATCAAGTACAGACTGATAAGATGTTAGATAATGTATTCAAATTTATGCATAGCTTTTTTGTTTTGTGTAGGCTGTCCCAGCAACAATGAGATATTTCTCAGACAGTCATTTCACATTTGAATCCATAAATCAGAAAATTGGAAACAGACATCTAAAATGTCCAAATATCCATATTTTACAATTAGTAAATCTTGATTGAGGCCTTTTTATTTGTATCCATGACTAACTTGTGGAAACAAACATTGTCCTTTACAGTGAAATGTAATAGGGAGTGCAATTTTTATGATGTCATTAAAAAGATTTTCTTCCATAAAACCTTGCTTAATTTCATATTTTGTTAACAAGACTTAAGAAGAATCAATTTTATTGCAGTCGGGCATATTAATTTTCCGCTGAAACAGTTCATGAATTTGTGCCAGTGAAACAATTACGTGTCAAAACAGTGACATATGATACAAAAGACAAGCTTTAAATGTCAGATTTAAGGGCAGGTCTCTTGCCTTATCAGAGGCCAAGAATTACATAATGCCATAAGATGGAGGCTAACATGATCTCTCGGAAATTTGGAGAGGGGGGCATTGTGGAGTGAGTAGAGCACGGGAGCAAATTACATTATGGTCTAACCGCCTTGAAAAATAAAAAACCAATGGAAAAAATTAGAAGTTTGCTTTGTAAAACTTTGTTTTGAAATATGCTTGAATATTAGGTGGCAGTGTAAGGGGGTTTTCAGTCTGGACACCATTATGTCATCATCCTGTTACTTCATTAAAACATCATCTCTACCTGACACCAATCAACCCCATGCCGGGATCTCGCTGAAATCATACGGGTAAAGAAAATGAGAAGAGAGAGAGGGAAGATGGAGAGGGGTTTTAAGACTCTCATTAATAACCGTCACAACTCATTAAATCCTAATTACATCAACCCCACCAGACCCATGAGTAGTTGGAGTGACACATTCATGTCATTTTCGACCTCTCACCTTTCTGAATGATTTATGATCAGGGAGAGGCTGATGGAGAAACATGCTTCAAAGTAGACAAAAGAAGAAAAAGAAAAAAGTTAAAGTAAATAACAGAGAACTATACATAGAAAAAAGAAACTGAAGTAAATGTTGGTCGAACCATCGTTTTCCAAGCAGAAAGTGCTTCAGAAATTGATGTATAGATCTCATTTAAAATAAAGTCAAAATAGCTGTAGTAAATCATATCAAAATGTAAAGTACACATACCTCTACTGCAATAGTACTTTTTGAAGTACAGTTAGTCCAGATCGTGTATTAAGAAGAAATGGATATAAATGTGTGAAAGAGGAAATACAGAGTGTTTGGAACTTTTTTTAAAAAGTGTGAAAGTGCAGAGTTTAACAGTTATACATGAGTTTTGGAAGTGCCTTGGTCATTTCAATGAGTGTTCTAAAGTAAACACCTTTCTTTTCTATTTCAGGACTTTTAGCGAGGTCATGATATCTGCATGGAAGAATAGAACTGTTACTGACATTCAGAATATGTCTGAAAATTTCTATATAGGAATGATGACCGAGGAAGTTCTAAAATTTCAGTGTTCGAAAGATGTATGGTCAAACAAACTTTTTCAGGCATATAGATTGTCTGACTGGAAACTTCTTTAAGAAGTCAATATTTTAGGGAAACAACTATTTTGATGCCATTTTTTCTTGACTATTAAAATGGCATTTTGTTTGGTTGGCTGGTAAAGGGTGATGGCTACTTCAGGTTACATGCTAGGTCATGATTTAATGCAAGCATCATTGATTCAGAATTAAAGGGTATTTGACATGATAGTGACAAGTGCTATGTGTAGTACATCTGAAATGTGATTAGCATTGACATTTCGGAGTGTACTTGCGGCCAAGTGAAAGAGTGACAAGATAATTGAATGAAAAGCTCATTAGCGCTGAAGAGTATGTGATGAGTGCTTCTTGCTACTTTTCTTCACAAGTACTAATTATATAATTATGTACTATGTATCTAATTTTAGGGAAGGCTTATTTTTAGGATAAAGTTAGTCAGCATATTCCATGAATATAAAATGTATATTTTATATTTTCAGTTTTGTGTGATGAGTTGCAACGTTAACCCTTTCCAACATGTTATACATCCGAATGATCTCCTTCATAGAATATTTTAAGTTTTGCCAAGAGATTGGAAGAAGATTATAAGTGAATGAATCATAGACTTTCCTCAAACATTAATATTTTTACATTCTTGGCTCTTTGGCTTTTGCTTCACATTTTTCAGGATTGCAAATATTGTCATGCTGTAGTATATTTTAGTGTCACTCTAGAATTTTAACATTGAAATAATATAAGTTTGTTTTTTTTTCTGATGGATCAAACAGGAAAGAAGTGACACATTTGATTGATATGCCATAAGAGTCAGCTACAGAGATTTCCCTTATACATGTAGACTCCCAACTATGTCTATATCTTAGGTAGATAAAAAATGGTGTGATGAACATCTTAAATAATATCAACCCCTTCCCCTCTGTTTTTCTCTCCCTCCTATCCTATCTCTCTCCTCAAATCATCCCAAATCATTTAAATTGGTGGTAGACCTAAACTTTTTGTCATTCCTCCAAATTTTAGACCTGTACTGCTGAGAGACATAAGATTTGCATTTTGGGGTATAAATTTTATTAACAATAATACTGAAGAAGATAGGAGTATCATTTTTCTGTTCACTACCAAAGCACATAACTGTATACCTCTTCATTCACTTTTTATACAGAACATTGTCTAATGTTGTATACCTGTATACATGAACAGTATATACTCATATACTTCCTTAAAGAACATATTCACAAGCTGTCACTAATGGTATTTAAGTTGACTTTAGATTTGTAAATTTCCTGAAATTAATTTTATTTCAGGAATTAAGATAATGTGGATGATATGTATTTGTTCACTATCCAAGCACATACTGTGTACCTCCTTTAAGACATACTTACAAACCATCCCTGACAGACATTGACATAACTAGGATTGAAACTGACAAGTGTGGTGAGTTAGGAATGTGATGTATGAGATACCAAGCATAACACCGTCAACCATTTACCAATTGAACACTTAGACCTAAGTGATTGGTATCTAACCTCCTGACTATGATGAACATAGAATAACTTGTGAATTGAATCAGTTCTGGTATGGTCATTTTTAACTGGTGAAATAGTTGGATGGTTTTGGTTACTGTTTAGCTGTAGGGTTTATTTTGCATTAGGTCTGAGATCTTTCATGAGATTATTTGTTGATGTTACATTTTTGCTTCTCATTTCTAGGTCTAAGTCTATTTACCAGATTTTTTTAATTGATCAGGTTTATTAAAATCAACAAAACAAAGCAGCCGTAAGGTTGATACCGTTTGCTTTACAGGGTAACATATAACAAAG
Organism: Echinometra lucunter; assembly: GCA_029962745.1. Classification (NCBI taxonomy): domain Eukaryota; kingdom Metazoa; phylum Echinodermata; class Echinoidea; order Camarodonta; family Echinometridae; genus Echinometra; species Echinometra lucunter. The sequence goes on along the minus strand of CM057157.1, from coordinate 8,647,080 downwards.
TAAAATCAGCATTCAAAATAAAACGTGATAAAAATACATGGAGTGTCGTATAAATTCTGACATACAGTAATTATACATGTGGTAATTTACAAAGTTGTAAAATTCGCAATTATTATTGTAGACAATTTGGAGTCCCTCTCTCTATTACCCTCTTCTATTCTGTTTTAGTCTTTCTCATTTCTCTATCTCTCCATTTCTCTCTCTCTCTCTCTCTTCCTCCGTTTCTCTCTTCCTCTGTTTCTCTATCTCTTCCTCTGTTTCTCTATCTCTTCCTCTGTTTCTCTATCTCTTCCTGTTTCTCTCTCTTCATCTGTTTCTCTATCTCTTCCTCTGTTTCTCTCTCTCTTCCTCTGTTTCTCTATCTCTTCCTGTTTCTCTTTCTTCATGTTTCTCTCTCTTCCTCTGTTTCTCTCTTCCTCTGTTTCTCTATCTCTTCCTCTGTTTCTCTATCTCTTCCTCTGTTTCTCTATCTCTTCCTGTTTCTCTCTCTTCATCTGTTTCTCTTCATCTGTTTCTCTATCTCCTCTTTTTCTCTATTTCTTCCTCTGTTTCTCTATCTCTTCCTGTTTCTCTCTCTTCATCTGTTTCTCTCTTCCTTTGTTTCTCTATCTCTTCCTCTGTTTCTCTATCTCTTCCTGTTTCTCTCTCTTCATCTGTTTCTCTATCTCTTCCTTTGTTTCTCTCTTCCTCTGTGTTTCTATCTCTTCCTTTGTTTCTCTCTTCCTCTGTGTTTCTATCTCTTCCTCTCCTCTGTTTCTCTATCTCTTCCTGTTTATCTATTTTCATCTGTTTCTCTATCTCTTCCTCTGTTTTTCTCTTCCTCTGTTTTTCTATCTCTTCTTCTGTTTCTCTATCTCTTCCTGTTTCTCTCTCTTCATCTGTTTCTCTATCTCTTCCTCTGTTTCTCTCTCTCTTCCTCTGTTTCTCTTTCTTCATATGTTTCTCTCTCTTCCTCTGTTTCTCTCTTCCTCTGTTTCTCTATCTCTTCCTCTGTTTTTCTCTTCCTCTGTTTCTCTATCTCTTCCTGTTTCTCTTTCTTCATCTGTTTCTCTATCTCTTCCTCTGTTTTTTTCTCTCTCTCTCTCTCTGTTCCTCTGTTTCTCTATCTCTTCTTCACCTCCTCTCATTTGTGTCTCCCCCTTGTTCGTTCTCTCTCTCTCTCTCCCTCTCTCTCTCTCACTTGTTTTCTCTCAAGTCCTTCATCCTATTCAATGTTGTTCTCTGTTATTGCTATATACATGTATGAGAATGCTTGTGTGTATGTATTTTCCCCACTGCCCTACTCCACTTTCCATGTCTTCCTGGAGTGATTACAGCTACTAATTGATCAGAGCAACTAATATAATAATATGGTTTGATAAATCTGTATTATGAGCTTGCCCTCATTCTTTCCATACCTCCCTTTTGTGAAAGAGTAACTTTTAAAAGATCTAGGTTGTAAGTTCCACACCCAGATGACAGCATTGATGAAGATAGCGAGGAGGTCAAAATCACCCTTCGAAAGAAGAAAAATTGATATAGTAACTGAAATAACTGCATTTTACTTGAAATGCTCCCACATACAGTTGTTGACCTTATTATCATGTTATCAGTGACTTCTTTCAGCGATAGAATTCGATCAAAATTTTCTTTTGATTTGTTATCCATTCTCTTGTGTTCTTATAAAAAAAATCCATAGGGCCTATAGCTGAAAAACAAAAATTGTTCTTTCATTTTAGATCACTTATGATCAGGGCAGGGAGGAACACAATATTGGTGTGAGCTGTGTGAGGTAAGTGACTTCTTTTGTAATTGCTTTTGTATGAAATATTGTTTTAACCCATTGGTTTCTGGAACCAGGTGACTCCTGTATTAAGTCTATGAAAATGAAACAATTGAATAGTCAGTGGGTTCAATTTTTTTCTTAATGTAAGATCTGATATAATTGTTACACATTAAAATTGAAGAGAAATACAACTTGGAATCATTTCCCAGGCTTTGAAATATTTGGTAGTCATCTAACTTGACTACTAAATGCTGATTTCTTAAAAAGCAAGCACAAAGTAGTGTACAAGCTTATTCTTCAAAAGAAATCAGACATTTTATGCAGCAAGTAATCATAATTCTTCATTCTCTTTACCTGTGGAGTGAAAGAAATTAAGATTCTCGTGACAACTTTAGAGGATTGCTTTTATAATGAGAGATTTAAAGATCTATCCTGTAATTAATTTGAAGTTTGAAATCTTTTAACCTTGCATTGGCTCAGTCAGGCTTAATTCCTTTTTGGCTTAAGTCCTTCTTGAACTAGAAACATGTCATGTTAAGAACAACTTTGCGTGAATTGATAACCTTGCCATTGGTGACTGTATTGTGAGTCAGGCATTGCATACATGTACATGTGACTGCAAATTGCCTGTCGTGATGTAATTTATGACGTACATGGGGTAAATTAATATACACAGACTGTGAGGCACCAAGTAAAATCTAGGTTGTTATGTAAATGTGTGACTCATGATTTTCTCAGTTTTGTATTTTTTTTTCATTTTTGTTACTAGGAGAGTCAGACCCAACTGCCAAGTCCAAAACCTCTCTCACTTCCTTGTTGAAGCTGGTCTCTTGTTTTGGTAAATCTCAGAAAAGTATCTTTCACTATTTCAATTCATTGCCAAATGAGATGAGAGACTGTATTATAAAACCTTTATGATATGTAGGATACTGGATAAAAACTCATTTGTGTGGGTTTATTTTACAATCAAAATGTCAAACCTTTAGTTTTTGGAACCCCCAAAACATTGTCAATGCAGCATCACACAGTCCCCCTACACACATAAAACCAATGGGAATTCCATTTGCCTGCACATACACAGCGAATCGCCGTGTGTTTTACACCGAGCTCGTCGGCGTGGAGGTGTCAGAGCCTACCACCGAGTGTGACCGTTATATTGCATTTCACTCATACTTTTACGCTAAAATTAGTTGAAATTCTTTGAAGGAATGTCACACAATTTAACACATATCTTTTCATGCAAGATGGGCAATATGAGACTATACTTGATCAGTTTAATGCCAATTTCTCCTTTTGCTCCCAAAACTAGAGACAGGCTTTAACTCAAATCCAGACTCAAGGTTTGGATTAAACCAAGGCTCGACATTAGCGGTGGCCCGGTGGCCCAGGGCCACCAAAATTGGCTCCCGGGCCACCATTTTTCAAAAAGTGATAAGTTTGGTGGCCCGAATCGGGCAACCAGAAAATTCTAAGTGAACGCGATTTACGTGCGTGTTAACTGTACACATTTTAGCTCCTTTCGCCATCCGAATTGCAAGTCAGTTTGTTCGCAGTTCATCAGCGACGACGCAGTTTGAGTTAGCGCAACATCACTCTAATTGCACCTGGATCTAGTTGCGGTGAGCTAGCCGACCTCAAATGAAAGTTAGATTAGTCTTATGGCAGTATATGTAGGCCTCGGTCTGCGGCCGTGTGTATTTTCCGCGCACCACACCAGGCCTGTTTCGAGTGTAGTACACGATTAAAAAAAAACATCTGAAAATGTCACTAAACGAATAATAGAACTTCTATCGACTACTCTGATACATAGATTGAACTTCAGAATGATCCATCAAAAATGCGAAATCATTAATGAAATCAAGAATGTTTCTCTCCATTTCAAAGTTTTAAGGTGTGATGATGTCATTCAATTGCCTTAAATTCGCATGAGAATATTTTTTTTTAATCACCAAACTACCGGACCAAACCCTTATGTCTCGCGCAGCGAAAACAAGTGTTTTCAATAATATTCGGAAGTCGTAAGCCCTAATCATGTGTGTGTACTTGTGTGAGAGAGCGACTTAATCGCGCATTGCACCATATCGTTCACCACATCGATATGCACCGTAAGCAAGTGAGCTCACTAACGTAATGAAAGATACGCTATCACAGTCAGTGTAACAAAATATTTTTGGAACATAGCAATGAACGAAGATGAAAGGATATTACCGAGAAAAAAACATTCATACTTGCAAGTAAGCGCTTGTTTGTTAGTTATATGCCCTTGCTGGCGATTTGTGATGGGGATTTCAATCATTGGAGTTAGATTTCAAATAACTGCTCAGCGCTTTCATCGTAATGTATACGTAGTTTCAACACGGCCGAATGGGATTTTGTGCACTGACTGTTAATCGACGGCCATCGACGATGCCCCTATGACTGGCCGCGATGCCCTCCAAAAAAGTGATCAATTCACGGCCAAAAAGGCCGTGCCCTTTCTTTTCAAGCTGGCCGTCGTGCCCTTTTCCGTGAGTCATAAAATGCCCTACTTCCGACTGCAAAATTAACCATTGCCGAGGCTGATTTTAGAGTAATACCAAGGTCTACCAAGTGCTAATAAATAATTTTGATCGAAAACGCGCCTCCGGCCATCCAAACAAGATCCCGCCTCACGTAAGAAATGCTTCATTTCGATATCACAAGTAAATCCGTGCGCACACGTAATGCACCTATGTACCGTAAGTTTTAATTTCGCGCGCGCACTTTGGCCGCATCGATAGCTGCTATCGATATATAATTTTATTTGTGGTTAGATTCCGGTCATCCCAGCTCGCCAATTTCTGATCTATTCTATCTCTTGTGTTTTTCCGTACACCTTTTCTGCCATATTTTACTTATTGCTTGGGAAGGTTTGTAATTTATTTTATGTTGTGGATGTGTGGTTCGTGATTATAATAATGTTTTCTGTGAAAATCTTCTGAGTCTTGTTGACTTCAGCGAATGGTGTGTCATGTTTGTGTACTGCATGGTAGTTGTGTGGTGCCTGGCTATGCGCTGCGGTGGCTGTGCAGTGATTTCGTAATCGTAGTGTTTCGGGCCTGTCATTTGAGCTTTGAGTTTAGGAGTTTTACTCCTATTTTTTGTCTGTTTGAGTGAATTTAGAAGTGGTTGTTTATTTTTTACGGATATCTCTGTGGATTAACTGATTTTGTTTGATTTTATTTGATCGGAGGGCTTAGGCTCTTCTGTTACTTGTTTGAGCCGAGCGCTTCGCCTTCGAGTCAACTTTGCTGAAGGACGGGTGGGTGTGTGTGTGACTGTTAAACTTTGTGAATGTTAAACTTTGTGAATGACCAACTTTGCGTGCCTGGTCGATTATGAAAATGATAGCTTGGGTCTATGTGTCTTTCTGCTTTATTAGACATTGAATTTTGAATTGAATGAAATAATTTTATGAATAGCATGCAAGTATTGCGCCAAAAGTACCTGCTGTACAAATGTTTCCTTTTCCTTCTTTCTTTTTTTAAAGTCTTATTATGAAAGACATTTTCCCCCCTCGGCCCTGATGAAAGAAAGAAAAAGAAAAAATTGCTATGTAAAGGAAAGACATGCTGAAACAATTCAAAACACTACATACAAAATTACTAACATTTTTCAACACTTACTGATTACTCTATCAGTATGGAAGGAACTTAAAGAGATTTAAAAGAAACTTTCATGGATAAATCCCACACACAAAACTCGATAAAAATGGAACCAACATATTTTAAAGTATAACATGATTAATCTGTTTCCCATGTTCAGGTTTGTTCATTATAAGGTCCAAAACACACTACCTGCAGGGAAATATACATTTTCTAAATTTCAGAGGCTGTTGCTGATGCGATATTATTTTGATACACATCTAAAAAAAAGTACGCAGAAAATTTTTTGGCCTTCGATGCTCTTTTTAAAAAAATGATTTTGCCGTTGGTGCCCTTCTTAGTGGCCTTAGTGCCCTTAAAAATTTGAGGCGTTTTAAGGCCAAAGTGGCCTTGCCCTAAAAATGACAAAATTTAAGGCCTGAGTCTGTGTTACGCTCCACTTCTGGGTTGGCGCCATCTCTTGCTGATGAATAATTGAAACATGATTTCACCAATTATCAATGAAATATCAAGTAAATGCCGATCTATTTGGCTTTATTTGACCAGGATTTTTTATTGCTTTATTGCCAAGTTTCTTTATGAAAATCGGACATTACTGTTGGGATATTGCACACGATGTCATATATGGGTATGGGACTGGCCTCGCTCCGGTGCTGCAGCGCAGGTGCTGCTCCGGCGCGGGGCTGAATGATAGCAGGCTACGAACAGCTGGAGTGGTCGGCCAACTGGCCAAATGAAAGTACCGAGTAGTCGATTAATCGTCCAAAAAAAAAAAATGACCGTTTAAATGAATACCAAAAATGGGCTTTCAAAACAGCCCTACATTGAAGGGTCATTGAAAGGAAGAATCATAAAATAATCTGCAATTTTATCATTGAATATGATCATTTCAGGACATAGGAGGGTAAAACAATAGTTTTAATCATTCTAACAACGTTTTATTATTAAATTTCTTATGTTTTTCTTTGTTTTTTCGGGCCACCAAATTTCATTCTCGGGCCACCAAAAAAGAAAAAATGATAATTTTAGTGGCCCGAACGGGCCACCAAGAAAAAAAGTTAGTGTGGAGCCTTGATTAAACAATAGCCATGGTTACCAGAATATGAGCCAGTATGTCCATGGACTATAATTGTTAAAATGGTTCTTGCCAATAATCTACTTTCCTCCATTATGCTTGTTTTACAGGTTATGATTGAACATTTTACTCATACATTCAGTCCTTTAGCTGTATGATTTTTTGTTGTTGTTGAATTTTTTGGGGTTTCGCTTCCTTCTCTTTGGGATACAAATAAAAACATTATAAAAATGCATGTAGATATTTCATGACAGAGTAATGATGCCTCTTATAAAGATTAACATGAAGACCTTTTATGGAATTAATCTTTGAATATCTGCATGCGCATTAGCTAGAGGGATAAAATGGTTAGGGCTCTCTCATCAAGAAGCAAGTATTTTTCCTCGTTGTCAATATCATGTGCTTCATTCCTTCATGGGTCAAGATTTTCTCCAAAGGTCCAATCCTTCTTTGCTTTTCATGAAACTGATAACTGACCAAGGACTCTTCCAGATTGCATATCGAAGTCATACTCTTAAAGAAATCTGAGTTGCCAAGTGAGCTTGAGCTGACATAGTATGTATTAAGCTATTGATTCTAGTGGAGAGATGTGGGAAAAGACAAGGGGGTATGAAAATAGAAAATAACTTGTTAGGAATAAGGCATGGATATAGATGACATAGAGAAATCAAGAAATGAAGAGACAGTGAGAGAAAAAAATGAAAAAGACATGGGAAGGAGAGAGACAGAAAAATAGAGAGAGAGAGAGAGATGGGAGGGCAGAGAAGGATTGAAACAAATAAGAAGGGAGGAAGATGTGTAATGAGATTGTTAGACAGTTTTGCTTTTTTTCACAGAAAAGCATCCTCCTTGACGTTTCGTTTTTTTAATTGCATAAAAAACAAAACCGCTGAATAACAATGTGAATTTACTCATTGTTTTATAATGGATAACATCTGTGCTAAATAATAATTGAATACAAAACCTCAGAAGTTCTATACTGAAAAGGTTTTAATGAAAAATATTCCTTGTTTTCCATTTGTGATTTATGACTCAGAAGGACATGCTTTGGGCGCAGTCAATATTTTTACTGGTTTGGATTAATAGCCCAGAAGTGGTAGCTAATGTGAGGAAGCCGCACAACAAAATATTGACCCAGTCACAGGACGATAGTCATCATCACTGACTTCCAGATTTTTGGGGTTATAGCCCAGATGACCAAAGGTCTGTGACTTCAAAGGCCTATAAGACTTTTGTGGTGCGAAAGAACGCGTCTGGAAAGCAAAATGAAAAATTGTCAAAAATCACATTTTTCAAACAATGATTGATAATTACATGGGTAGCATGTAGACCTTGTAAATTGATATACATGTACGATCTCCTGTGGCATGATCTTTGCTAAAATTTTGTTCCAGTATGTCATATTAGACATTTGATTTGCGCATTTTTTGCATTGTGCGTTCTGGACGTGTGCTTTCGTACCTCTAATATAAGACACCTAAGCCTGCATGATAATGCGTGGCATTACTAGTTATTGCTATCTCTAAGTTCTTGAGATTTGGATATAGGGGTTACTTCACCCCTCCAGCAGTACATAGAGTGATGCTCTGTTAGCCCATAGATTTATTAAGCCATTGACTACTGAAATCATATATTCCCATAGACTTTATACAGGGGCCATCCGATTCCGGTAGCCATTGGGTTAATTTTTAAGGGAGGATGCATATCATAATTTCCTTTTCTTTCTTGAACATTTACAACAAATTGATGGAACTTGTCATACTATTGTAGAAACTTGCTTCACTTGATTTAACGGGGAATGTTTTTCTTGTTTTATTAAAGGCATTGGCTAACATTGTTATGATTTAAAAAAAATCTCATTTTGTTACTTAAAAATGGGATAAACATTAGGGTTATAGTGTAAAAATACCAGTGTGAAAGTTTCAGAGCATAATATCCACGGGAAGTATTTTTAAATATTAGAAATGTGAACCAATGTTTGAAAAATATACGAGGGTCGGTTGCATAGACCCAACGTAAGGAGTGCGCATGCGCACATGACTCAACGGACCGCACTGTGTGTATTGACGTATCACGCGGCGGAAGGCAAGTAACGGTATTTTTGAATTCGCGCAAACGGTCCTCTTAGTTCAGTGTCTCTCGAGACGAAAGCTAATAAAATCGCGGTTTACGTCTAATTTACAGCTTTTCCTTCCAAATTATGGTTGGTTTCAGGGTTTTTGAGTATAAATACAAGTACTCATACACATGTTTCATCTTAGTTTGAGAATTTTTTAAATCAGCTGCTCACAAAGTTAGCCAATGCCTTTAAATGTAATTGATATCCACATACTGAAGCTATGTAACTGTACTTTTTTACAGTTGATATAGAAAAGGGATACTGAAGATTGGTAAGGTAACCTTGATTATAAGTTATAACTCTTGCAGTTGTATTCCAGACTTCTTCCTGGATATCTCCTGTTATTGTAGTATGCAATAAGTAATAGAGATTAAATACATAGGGATATGGTCATTAACATAATTGTTTTTGTATGTGTATTTGACCAGAGGGAGAGATGAGTTATACATGTACTTGTCAATAACCCTAATTCAAGACAGACATGAATCATTTCTCACAGATACTTCCCAGATCACATGTACGGCAGTTTAGAGTTAAGAAGGGGCAACATCCTCCAAGCAATTGGTCAATGACTTCATTGGACATCAAGGAAGGGGAGGGGAGTTCCTGGTGTAAGCAGTCAGTTATGATCAAGTGTTGGTCATTAGGAGATTCCTATGAAAATGATTATGGGGTATACATGTGCATGACATTGCATTGCTGATGGATGGTTCAGCAGGCTGCCAGAACTTTGAAAACTATCTTGTTGAATAGTTTTTTTGGTTTCATCTAGTTCATAACCATCCATTAAGGCTGCCTAGTAGTTTTCAAATTGGTTCCTCAAAATGCTTGAGAGCTGTAACAGCAGTGTACTAAAGCCGGGTAATGTTGCTTGAGTGGTAAGGAGTTGCAAACGAACAAGTTATGAGTGCCATACAAGAACCCACGTGATTATTTTTATAATAGAAAGGTCTCCAATTAATATAAATAGTAGTCGTATTATGCAACTGTTCAGATATGGTGTACATGATCAGAAAATTTAATCAAAGGTATTATTTTTCTTTTAGAACACAGACAGGAATGAAAATCAGCTTGTTGTAATACCAAAATCTGACCAAGAGTTTTACTGCTATGTGTTTGAAAGAAGCTTTTTTATGCCTCCGCCCACCGTAGGCGGATGCCGGAGGCATTATGTATTCGGGTCATCCGTCCGTCCGTCTGTCCCGTTTTCGTTCTCGCGATAACTTAAGAACCGTTTGACGGATCGAATTCAAACTTGGCTCGTGTATGCATATGGGAGGGACAGTGATGTGATTAGATTTTGGGGTCTCAAGGTCAAAGGTCAAAGGTCATAAGAGGTCATTTTGTACATAGAAATGGTTCATTCTTGTGATAACTCAGTAACCATTTGATGGATCAACTTCACACTTGGCTCATGTATGCATATGGGAGGGACAATGATCTGATTAGATTTTGGGGTCTCACGGTCAAAGGTCAAAGATCATAGAGGTCATTTTGTACATAGAAATGGTTTGTTCTTGTGATAACTCAGTAACCATTTGATGGATCAACTTCAAACTTGGCTCATGTGTGCATATGGGAGGGACAGTGATCTGATTAGATTTTGGGGTTTCAAGGTCAAAGGTCAAAGATCATAGAGGTCATTTTGTACATAGAAATGGTTTGTTCTTGTGATAACTCAGTAACCATTTGATGGATCAACTTCAAACTTGGCTCATGTATGCATATGGGAAGGACAATGATCTGATTAGATTTTGGGGTCTCAAGATCAAAGGTCATATAGGTCATTATATACATGAAACTTCTTGTTCTTGCAATAAATCAACAACTCTGTGACGGTTCAACTTCAAACTTGGCTCATGTATGCACATGGAAAAGGCAATGGTCTTAGTAGATTTGGGGGTCACAAGGTCAAAGATGTCATTGTATAAATGAAAATAAATCAACATGAAGTGCCATATATATTTCTGATCTGGTAATGGCGGAGGCATAAAGTTCGACTACGCGTGGTCGAGGATTCATCTAGTCTGTGTTGAAAACAATTTTTACATACCTTAAAAATTGCCTCAAATAAATTTGTATCTTAGATAAGATGCATTAACCATCTTTCAAAACACCGTATGCCATATATTCCAATTGCACACTGTATTCAAGGAGATCGTAAATACCAAGGTGAAATGTGCTCTGCCTAATTACAGTAATCCAGTAGAGAATCTGAGTCACATCTCTTCAAGTTTACAAACATCCGAGTTTCCGAGGGCAAATATTTATGAGTATCCAGAGTAACATTGATTCATGATTCACATCAGGATCCCACCCTTATCATTGACTTTGCCAAGAAACTTTGAAACTTTGTAAAGTCCACTTCCTATTACATTAGTCCACTCATTTTGGAGGATGATAATCTTGCGGAAGAAGGATGTACCTGCATGTAGAAGAGAAACACATCCCATTACAAGTGACGGATGCTGCGTTTAGGGTGTTTAGTCACGTTTAAGTGATTTGTCTAACACCTAATGAAGGGACGGACAAGGAAATAACGTTGATCCAGTTGCTTAGTAGAAATTACTGGACCAATAGGAGCCAGACATGAATGTGTCACTTAATGTATTTATTTGTATTTGTTTGGGAGAGGATGTAAATGATTCTACTAAATCAGCTGGCTGTCATTTTCAATCTGTTTTTGTTGCCTATTTGGCTGTATTCCTGAGATATTATTTAAAAAAAAACCTGTCTTTCTATTTTATTTCATTAACCCTTTGCACGCGAAAGGTGCAATTTTGCACATTCGTACAATTAAATTCAGCAATCGTAATAATTAGTTTTCTCTGTCACCTTTGTACTACAGGACTAACAAATGACTATAATGCTCAAGTAGCATCGATAGAATAGTTATCAGTATCATAGGTGCAATGAGGAAAGCCAGATTCGAAGAAAATATCAAACGAGCAATGGTCATTATTATCTCCTCAGAATTAATTCAGTGTGCAAAGAGTTAAAAGATGTTGCAAGCTTATATTTTCAAAGGACAGTCTAACAAATATGCTATAAAAAACTAATAAAGCTTGAAAATATATTGATATAGGAAATGTGATCATGTAAAAAAAGGAAATGAAACTAGATTGTATGATTATTTGCATACTAATGCAGGCTAAAATCTTTTAAAGTAAATCTACGTTTAGGGACAGTTGTAAGGACACTTCATTCACAGTAACATGTTCATTATCATGCCTTCCATCTACTCCAAACTTATTCCATTGTGATTAAGCATATAATGTAGAGAAGCAGAAGAACTGCCTATATTTCAGAGAAAACAACAAAGCAAGAATAGAAATGTCTTTCAATTGGGATGAAAATTAATGATAATGAAATTTCAAAAGTTTTGCTCACCCTTGTTCTATTTATATAAGTTTTGATAAAGTTGGGATGAACCTTGTAAGATGTAATTCAATTAGTTATTTTAAAAGGACAACATTTACAAGGAAGATTAATGATCTTATCTTGGCTCCTGCAAGAAAGCAGTCAGAGGCACACCCAAAAGTACAATAATCAGATCATCGCCAAGACATCCTGATGAAGGGCAATGATATTGACAGGAAAAGAAGCCCTCAGCAACTTCTAAAACTTGATGAAAACATGGCAGAGGAGGTTCTGTCTTTGTGACCACTGCATCATGCGCCTATCTCTAAACTCCATCTCTTTCTCGAGGATGATGTCATGACTGCGAACTTGTCGTCACTCGCTTCTTTCCTCAGGGATCCTCTGTCAAAGTTGTGGGATGAATTTGTTCCGTTTCGCTCGTGCTCCTACTTGTCTGGTGCGTGTTGATAATGATGGGTTCTTGAGGCTTTTTTGAGCAGGGTGCATCGTAAGAAATGGTTCTTGAGTGAAGGATTTATGAAGAATTTTATGATCCATGTTGTCAAGATTGCAACTGTTTTGCCACACCCATAACCCTAATAGCTTAAGTTATTAATTAACCCAAAGTAAGAGAAACTGTGATGCGATGGCAGAATGGTGGAAGAGTCTTGTATGGAGACTGCCATATTCACACACTATTCAGATAATTTGTTACTGTTTGATCCACATTAAACAAGAAGTATAGAGAGGAAATATTTTATGCTGTTTCCCACTAAAAACTACCACTTCTCTATAATAATCTGTCTCCTCTTTTTTTTTCTTGGTTCTGTCTTCTTTTCTTTTTCTCTCTGTTCTCATACTCCTTATCTCTTTGATATTGTCATTTTGTCTCTTTGTACATATTTCTCTTTTCCACATACATTCCTGTTATTTGACATCAGGAAACAGATTTACTTGATAAAATAATTATCATAATTTTTTCCTACAACTTTCACTATTATTTCTTGTTAATGAAAATTTACATTGGCAGCCATTACATGCAAAACAAATGAAAACAGAAATGTTTGTTTCCTTACAGCTTTTCAATAATGATGGAAACTTTTGGAGGAAATAATACTTTTTGAATGTGATTACGACTAAGCATATTACTGCTTTCTCAAATTATATTTCATTCTGCAATTTTTAAAGAAAATCACAGATTTTTTTATTAGTGCCGAGAAGATGATTAATACTACATTACCCCCCCCCCCACATGCACTTGTTCCGAGGATTTTGATGTACTCATAGCTCAGTACCTGTCAAACCACCCCAAAATAGTTCCCGGGGATTTTTGTGGGGAAAGTACAGGAAATTGTTGAAGAAATAACCATTACTCAGTCAGGCCGCAATGTTTATTTTTCTTCAATAAAGAAACAAGAATTCTTTATGCATGCAGCCATCAACTGTCTTTGGATATCAAGTTACGAAGGATTCGTCAAGCGATGACTTACAATGCTGTGCTATTATTAGTCCAAACTTGTACCTTATCCGTAGGAATATGACACACACTTGGTTTAAAGACTGTTGGATTAAGAGTGATACTGCACAGTGTTGTATGATTGAGATAGGTTGAATAAAGTTAATTGGAGATGAACTCCCTTTTCATGTGTTTCTTACATGTATAAATGGTATGGTCATATTTTTGTTGGTTGGCATCCAAAAGGGCATGAAATGTGGGTTTGGATGAGTGTGTTATGCTTTATTATGGCTGATACCGGGAAAAAGGGATCAGCATGTTTGTGACATATATTGGCGAAAAGAAAAGTTTTATGGATGGGAGAGCATAGAAATGTTCAAAACCCCATGTAAATCTAAAAAAGAGAATGATATAGTGCCTCTTTTGTAACCAAATCAAACAATATATTTTCCACTTAAAATGTACACTGCAAAACTCATTGATAAATAATTATGATAAATAATATAATTAATTACAAAGAAGAGGTCATGGAAAGCATGAAAAGATTCATTTGAAATGACCTCTTAATCTAATCATAATGTCTGCCTTACCAAGAGGATTTATTAGGAACTAATTTTCTATGGTCAGTGATGATTACTTTATTTGAGACCTATTTTATGTCCCTCATGCTAATTCTCCTTTCATTATAGAATTAGTTAACTCATCTACCTGACTATGAAAACCTAAACCTAACAGGTGTATAGACAATCTAATGAGATAGCCTTGGTTAGCAGTAATCAGTAATCAAGAAGTAATGAATAGTATGGTCTTCTTCACAAAGGGCTCATCACTGACCACAATTAGGCCTCTATAGGCTTTTAATTTCGCTGCAACAGGTGTGATAATTGGCTAGTCTTTCCCGCAGGACATTAGGCTGTGCTCAAATGGACAGTAGATGGACCTTAGTGTGTTCTGGAGGATAGATATTTCTGTATCACCCATTACAATATTTTGGAAGCAAATTCTGGAAAGGTATATACTGCTATTATTATAGGGGGCAAAGTGTTGTAAGTGATTTGAATTATTAACCTTTTCACTCCTAGAACCAGATGGTCCCTGTATTAATCCTATGGGAATGAAAAAAAATTCACTGTTCAGCGGGTTGATATATTTTTTTATCATTTGAAAGTGTGGATGAGTGTGTACTTTCCCAATAATGGTTCCTCTCTGGTGTCTTCTTATGTTACAAGTGATAAAGTAGCACATTTTTTTTTTTTACTATGGATTTATCATCATGCAATGAAAATTTGTGTCCACAAACAACTCAGGAAATAAAATTTGAAATTGTGAAACAGCTGTGCTCGTTTATGTTTTATAATTAAATGTACAAATACATTCATGTGCATATGATCAATCATTTGAAATAAATAGTTTTCACATAACATTATATGCAGTGAAGTTAGCATAAGCACCTGTGCCTCTCAGGCACAGGTGACGCCAAACCAAATAATAATAATAATAATAATGATAAAAATAATAATAAGGTAAAATCTATTGGTCACTTGTTCTTTTTATATTGTTAATGTGCAACAATTTTCTGCAGCTCAGATATTTACCAAAAAAAAAAAGAAGATTTTTTCAGTTGCATGTACACATAGATCTTCAGTAGATAGTAAAGTATTAAGAAGTATTAAGAAATGTTTGTTGGCTACTCAGATGTTAATTTTGTGATGGATTTCGCATTGTCTTCTCAACATTGTGATTCATGAAAGTACCTGAAAAAGAAAAAAAAAAACATTTGAAGAAAATGTGCAGATACATGGATGCCTTGGCAAAAAAGTTGGGGCTTTAAATTAAACTTCTTCATTTAAGTTTAGTTCCAAATGAGAAGGATATGAACTTGTCTTGTGTTAATTGTGTCTCTAATTCCCACCTTGTCCTAAATTGACTTAATTCTGCAAGTGTTACAAATAATTAGAGTGTTTCCCCTTGCCACTAATTATTGTCATTGCTTAGAGCAGACCAAGGTTTGAATTTGATTTGGGTGCCAATTATCACAGGAACTACAAGAGGAAGGGTTGGGAAATGAGAGGGAGTCTTTAATTATATTTCCATGAGGTGCTAATATTCTTTGCAAGACTTATTAAGTTATGCAGGATTGCTTTTTGACAGTGCAAGTTGAAGATTTGCTTTTGTCATGCTTCATTAGACATGTAGTGGACTAAATGCTGTATAAAGAATTGTATTTTTGATATTGAGTTTAAAGGGTATGTTTAGTCACAAGAAAGCAAGTACTACAAAGTTTGCTTCATTGGAACTAATTTATGAACATGAAACAGAAAAAAAGGCTATCTTACCTTCCTTTGCAATTAAACTTTTTAAAAGAAAACACATATGGTAGTCTCTATGTTTATTTTGATTGATTTACTCTTTATTAATGATTTTCAGTCATTGTTTTACTTGGTTGAGATTATTTACTTAATTCATTTCCACATTCTGTAAAGTTGCACTGCTACAATATGGCAATATATCTGTTCTATTAACCTCCTTTTAATTTTATTCAAGAATGTGCAATGCCAGCTGAAGGACTGTAAACTGTTAATACAAGAGGTTATGAAACCTTTCTCTTTCCTTTGTGATGTCTGAAGTTTGCATGCAAGCCCATTTCAACAAGAAACACTCCTAGTGCTATATCCATTAATGGTTGTTAGTTTTGGTAGAACCTGGGATTTATTTGTTTTTATTAACTCTCTTCAGATTACTTTCTCTGACAGACTTTTAATCACCATATGTTTCAGATGAATTTTATATATCCTTGTCTCGTAGTTCTTCCTGTAAAGTATGATAAAAAATCTTCTAAAAACATGGGGAATTCTCGCTTGACATTTAACATTAAAGGCTATGTATGGTTATTTCACAGATTTCTTTGCTTTTTGTTAGTAGCAGAATGCAAGCAGAATTAATATGCTGTGAATGTGTTTCCTCATCAAGTTGAATTAAGGAATTAAAAGGTGAAAAATATTTTTGATCACAGGTCAGTGACATAAAATTACAGTGTCTGCTCACATGTAAAACCGATGAGAGTGCTGTTTACGTCACAAGTCTTTTTTATGATTGCTTTGTGAGGAGATGTCAGTGGGTAGGGGTCGTAGCTTAGGACAGAATGTAGCCAAATTGCATTTATTTCAAACATTTCCACTAGAAATTCTCAGAAATCACGACTGGAATGTCACATGACCTCATGCATGTATCTTTTGTTTTGTAAGACAGTATTTAATCAGTTTCATGCCAATTTTCTTTTTGCTGCCAAAACGGTTCATGAGCTTTAAGTAGATCACCGTTGCAAAATCATTCCTGTTTTCATAACAAGGCTCTGAAAGGATTGCAACATTTTCTGTCATCCAGCTTTCCATGGGTATTCCCCTGTGGGTATTACGAGTGTCTGTGAAAGTCATCCGTATGTGGGCAGCATTTTGTTATTGTTCTAAAAAGATCTGTAAAGTCATTCACCTTGTTTAAAGAAGGGCATTTCCCATTATCACTCTTTGCCAAATCAGGTTAAAAAGCAAATGGGAATGTTTCTTGCAACAAAATCTATGTTATTGAGAAGAGGGATTTCCCAATGGTTGGTCCTAGTTTCAAAGAAGAGGCTATAGGCTGAATCTGTGATGAAGAGACCAACCACCATTTATGTTTTGAGAATACAAGTAGAACTTCTCATAAACCCAAGTGAATTGAATAGCCCAAAAAGGTTAAAGTAATTTCACACTTACTAAGAATATATTTGCTTCAAATTTTAGCCTGTGGAGTATGATTTGATTAATGCAATTTCTATAAACCGTAGCCTGTGTTATCTCTAGTTCGGTGTTAAATATGTCAAAGATTATCTTCCTTAGAATTTAGGAATTATCTCATGAATTTGAGATATTATATCAAACTCAATATATCCAGCAGCAAACCCCTGTGTCAAACTGCGCCACTTATGACAATGAACTGTGAACACGTATTAACACATCACTGCCCAACTAAAAGAGAGTTTTGCCAAAAGTTGTGCAGACAGATGCTTTACATCATATTTTGTGCTAACTTTATAAGAATTTGATTGGTCCAAACCTTTTTGCTGCCAAGAGGCAAAAAGTGTGCCTCTTGCCTCGGTTACTTTTCTTTTTGCCTTGTATCCCATTCATTTATTTAAAGAATTGCAGAGATTTGCCACAAGGTGTGCTACTTCATATTTGTACAAGCCTTGATTGGTTGAGCCTATTCTCTTATGTGTTTCAAAGAGATAAAATGCATTAATAGCTTTGATTTACTGATAAACCAAAGTTCTGTCCTAAAAGTATTGGTATGCAGAACAATTTTAAGAATTTGCTGTCTGAGCATTGCCTGTAAGTCGATTTGTACAGAGGACTTGATAGGTGACACAACTCCTTGACCGTAATGGACAACTGGCCAGTGACCTCTTTGACCAACTTTGGAGTGGACATTAGCTCATTATGATTACCAGAGAGCTTTCAAACAGGTGTGTGCAAGAAGACGTGAGAAAGATAAGGTAATGCTTAATTGTCAAGCTTCATGTGAAGTGAGTCATTTGAAGGACTGGATTGCGTTCTTGGGTTGGGTAACTTTCGAGGTCTTGTGACAGGTTACATAATAGCAGATTTCATGTGGTGTGTAGTACAGGCATATAAAAAAAATGTTATAACACGGATATTGGAATCTTGAAAAATAACCTAGCTATGTCAGGAATCTTGTTATATCATGGAAAAAAGGATATAAAAAGCATATCAGGGGCCTGTTGCATAAAACTTTTGCCAGACTTTTTTTCTGGCAAAAAAAAAGTCTGGCAAATTTTTATGTACTGGAAAACTATGGCAATATTTATTTTGCCGTAGTTTCCTCAAATTTTGCCATAAAAAACTCCGGCAAAAGTTTTATGCAACGGGCCCCAGGTATGTTGTTTTATAACAGACCTCTTTGAAATGAGTATCCACTGTAACAGTGATCAGGTAAAACACTGAGCTAGTTTAGTTGTGAATCAATTAAGAATTTCTTGTAATTTTGATTTTGCCAAAGATGAGAGAATCTAAAATGAATCTTAGAAACTTAATAAACGATGAATTAGGCCATTCTTCCTATAGAGAGGTAGGTAGAGCATATTAATTGAGGGAGAGTGGGAGGAGAAGAGAGACAAGAGATTTGCAGAGAAAACTTGCAGAATAAGGCGCTGGGGTGGGGGGGGGGAGAGAAAAAGATAGAGGGGGAGGGAGGGCACAAATTTTACTTGTAAATTGCACAGAATAATGAAAAATGAATGGATGAAAAGAAAGTAGGAAAAGTGTGTGAAAATGATGATAAAAACACTGAATTAGAAAGTCAGAAACTTCTGAAATATTGACTGCTGAATGAATAAATGCATTGAATATAAAAGTAATGCTTCCCGAGTTATCTTTCCTAATTGAAAAAAAAAATCTATTGCAAGAAATCATCAGCCGATTCAAGAATGTAGTGAAACTACAAAGGCAGGTTGAGCGATGCCCACCAGTACATCAACTATCAATCATTAGAGCAGGTATTGTGGATCTAGAATTTCCTCACCTAGGGGCATATTCGAATTGGAATCAGAACTGCTGGACACAGCAAGAGATAGATTTTCACTCCAAGACCATGTCCAAACTTGCAAGATGTCGTGGTTTGAAATGGAACAGATGAGAGAATATGAGAAGGGTAGTAGAGTTATAATGAGCTCTGCATATGTAACAAGAGTTTGTTGGAATGGTGACAGTATGCAAGGGTAATTTGTGGAATTCTGGACATTGATCTTCAAGAGAGGGTTGGGGCATCTCACATTGGTCATTCAACCTCCTTGTCATGTTGATTTTCATTCAGGGAATTTGAAGTTTTAAACTTAGTCCATATCTTGTAATACAGAAAGATAACTGGACTGACAACTACATCTTTATTCACCATGCAGGTTTAACATTATTTTAATGTTCTGATTTTTTAATACCGATAATAAAGAACTGACAGGATGGGGGGGGATAATATGGATATGGAATGATATGAATGTTTAAAGTAAAACTTACCAGCTCTTTCATGCTCTTCAGAGGGGAGGGGGGGGGGGGGGGGGGGGAGGGTAGAAATAAGGAGCCTTGTTTCCCCAATATAGCGAATACAGGGGGTATGATTGTTTCAGGCCATTTCTGTAATAGCCCATCTCCTACATAGCTTTGTCTGACAAGAAGCATTTTTTACTAAGCAATAAAGAATATTTGTGTTTGAAAGTAGTTTATTGGCTTAGAATTGCAGAGTGTTTGTTCTTGAGGGTAATAAGATTGTTTTCATTATGTGTATGAAAGGATGAAAGGGTATATGAAAGCGTCATTAAAACGTTGACATACAGTACATCATAGGATACTTGTAACCATTTGACATTGCAAGACATCTGGCACTGTGACATAATTTTTGTACCAAGTAGACAAAGGAAGATTATGTGCAATGAGCTTTTAAACAATGAAACAAACGGAAAGACTTATGTGTGATAAGACAGCCAGAAGACAAAATACACTCATTCGGAATGGTAGGTTTTCTCCTGTTTCCTTTTATGAAGTTCAACATCAGTTATCTCTTGCCAGACAATGAGAATAAAACCTGGGTGACATAACACAGTGATCTACAAAGGAAACACCAGTGCACTGATAAAAACTAGGTAAAAAATGAAAAGAAGGGAAAGCTTGTAAATGGGAGGCATTTCAAAGGTAAATTGTGTACAGGGGAAACTCGGTATAACGAGGTCGTCGGGACCGAAGGGTTTTCCTCGTTATAGCCGTTACCTCGTTATATCAGAACAAACAAAAAAGTGTATGTATGGGACTACATGTACATACATGAATGTACAGAGGTCTGCTGCCGCTACTTATGAACTCATTTTGCAGCTACAGAGACATTGATAATAATATGATTCTCTGATGTAGCTGATAATATTCTGGATAATAATATAAAATGTGTTTAAACTACTAATTTCAGACGCCAAAATTACCGATAACATGAAAGTTTATCGCACCATCGAGGTTGCCTGTTCTGCGATATGAAAAAAAAAGTTACGCACTGTACTATACTACAAATAAAAACTCGTAATCTGCGTGCATCGGCCGCCCAGTTGAGCGAGCTGGGACTTGTTTGTGCCAGTAGCGGTGCCGTTATCTCTGCTGAATGATTTTAGCGGGGGGTTTTGTTGATAAAGCTGCAGTGAAATTTGCTTGCTCGTTATAACGGGAATTATTATCAATGTATTTCTTTGTTTAAGGGGTTCAGGATTTAGCTCGTTATAGCCGATATCTCGTTATAGCCGATCTCGTTATAACAGGTTCATGCCGCCATAGACTTACACGTAAGTAAATTTGGGACCGTGACAAAACCCTCGTTATAGCCGTTACCTCGTTATAGCCGAGCTCGTTATATCGGGATTTCCCTGTATTATTTAAATGAATTCAACTACTTTACAGCCATTCACAGTGGTTTCATACAGTACATGCACTGAGTTTGAATTATACATAACATGGTTCATAGAATTGAATAAAATCTACAAACAGAAATGTGATTCATATGATTCAATAATTAGAGGCTAGGCTACTTAATGAGTGCTGATACCAATCCATGTCTGAACACTTTTGACCTTTCAATTTTTGTGATAACTTTTGAATTTTCTTTTTTCTTCTGAAACCTATGCATTCTGTAATCTGTAAGCCTTCTCAATTAATCAATCATTCAAAAAAAGAAATCTTATTTCAAACATAAATTATAATCAATGCCACCCTTTTGCCACTTGCAGACACTCTGCAGAATGAAATCGGAAGTTTATTTCATAATCTGATTAAATTCACTTGGGGCAGATGTGATTAAAAACAGTTTCTGTCAAGGAAAATATCAAGTTGTACCACTAACCCAAAAGAAGCTCATGATAACTTATGCTAGAGTCTAAATGTGTGTTCTACCCATTTACATCAAATTGTATCTAACAGAATTATTTCCAAAGATTGTTTGATTTTCCTCCATATTTTTTAAACAGTAGAATGTTTTCTTGCTTTCCCAATAACTATAGAAAAGAACATTTACTTTGGAGTTTAGAACATAAATTCACTACCACCGAATCTCCAAATTAAACATTTGTATGCTTTAGAATGGACAAAGGAGTCTCTGTATATTATGCCTTCTGTAATTTTTAATATACATCGTGAAAAATGACCACCAGTTGTAATTGCAGTTTGGTTTTTTTTTATAGATGTGCACATTGCACAGATATGGATTCCAAAAATTTTATGCTATTTGTTACTGACATACCAACAGTGCTTAGTTAATATGTGTGTAATTTTACGAAACCAGTTGAATGAATAAAAATGCAAAAGAAATATATGGGGTGAAAGTAATTTTTATGCCAGATTATACCTTTTTATACCAAGAAGTCATCAAACAACTCCTTGGTTATAAAGCAGGGAATAGGAGTTGGTCTGTGGAACCATAATGCTGTGGTTGTGTGTATGATCTGAGAGGTTTAGACGGTAATCGTTGCCTCTCGGCGGGAGTGGAGATGCCACAGTAACTCTGTAGTCTTTGACAAGATCAGGGAAATTGGGCTGGATCTGTGGGAAACCTTTGAGAAGTCCCCAGTGTCCTATCGTGTCAGCAGGAGAGGGTAGATAGGGTTGACTGTGATAGAGGGTGATTGAAGGGAATGAATATGCTGGTTTGAAGGGCAGTGTGGTCTAGTGGTATGGTGACTATTTGATAAGGTGAGGGGTTCACACCCACATGTAGTAAATCATTGGTGGCTTCCCTGTCAGTAGCAGAGCAGAAATATCAGATTAATAGTGATCATGAGAGATAAAAGAGGGTGAGTTAACTGAGTGAAAAGGCTTGTGTGATAAAGGCACTGTGACTCTAACGAGTTCCTTCTTGCTTTTGAGTCGCTTTTTTGATGATATCAGATACAGGTAAGAAGAGAAATGCATTTATGTGTAAGGTAGAAGGTCATCATGTGTGACTTGAGAGGTTGATCATTTTGTACACATGTGGACGGTGCAAAATGGTAGGATCGTCCCTAAGGAGTGGAGATGGTGCACATATGTGTTGGCTAGAAATCTAGTGATCACTGGTAATAATAGTAACATTTTAAAGTGCAAGTATTTACGTAATGTGCTTTATAAATGTAACATAGTTATTATCATTTTGGTTGCAGTAGTGTATGTGGTCTAGTGGTAGAGTCACTCTGGTTGACATTGTGTTCAAATCTACACTTTGGTCTTTAAGGCCCCCATCTCACTAGAAAGGCGATCATGGCGACCATGGTGATCCATGGTGATCTGTGAAAATTTTGCAAAGCGTAGCAGAATCGCTCTCCAACTCCATTTTTCACCTGCACGGTGATTGCACTGCTCTTGTGATGACGTAACAATACCAGCCAGGATGCTCAGATAAAATGCGCAGAAACATAACTAAGGAAAATCGTCTTGGGAACGGGTCTGAAAGCACGGGCGATAGGAGCCGCTTTCAATGCGCTTGAAGTACGCTTTGGGTGTTGCTGATACGTCAGAGCTACGGGCATGCCGTTTTTAATACGCTGCTAAGACGATTGTGGTGCTCCTGGCAACCACAACGCTCTTGCTACGGAAGTTTTGAACATGTTCAAAACTTGGTGGCGATCATTGGCGCTTCAGAAAGGCTCAAGATACGACTGAGAAGATTGAAAAGGCTCAAGCCACGATCCACCACGCTTTGTCGATTTTTGAGGATCGCAGCGGAATCGCCTTCTAGTGAGATGGGGGTATAAGACTTAGAATCCTTCTTTGTTGATCTTTGCCCTTGAATAATTAAAGTATGCATATTATAACTGAGAGATGAATGCCATGAGACAAAGCTTAATCCATAGGCTACAGTATGGTGGCCCTGAACTACGCTCCACAACAGGCCATGTGCGACATGAATTCCGTGGCCAACTTTGTGTCCCAGTCGCGAAATTTGCGACCCTGTGATGCGAATTTCGCGACTGGGACACAAAGTTGGCCGCGAAATTCACGTCGCACATGACATGTTGAGCGTACTTCAGGGCCACCATACTACAGGAACCGGGTGGCTTCTTTCTTTTAGTCCATGGGAAAAAGTGAATTCAGTAGTCCTTGGGTCCATTCAGTAGCTCATTTTCCTATAGCATACTCCATTTCCAGAGTCAGGGGTGCCACTTTTCGGACAAAAGTAGGAATTCCTACTTTAGCAATATATTTTTTTCCATAGAAAACACATTTTTTGTGTACAAAAAGGCCCATTTTAGATGATTTTCTTACTTTTTTATCAATTGTAAGTGGCATCCCTGAGAGCTGGACAAAGACAATTTGATTGGTTTCAAGGTCAAATAAAGACTTGTGAACTTGATGGAAAGAAGGACAGCTCGAAAGTTAGTTTATCCCAGAGATTAAAAGCTAATCATTCTTACAGAAGCTGAGGTGGCATAATAATCCATTGTGGGTTAGCCATTGTACAGTCATCTCATCACAAAGATGATCTGGGATTACACTGTCAAGGGTTTGACAGAATCTTTTATTCTCTGTGGATTTCTTCAGAAAAGGTCAACTTTTAGATAGAGCTTGAAGCCTTTGATTAATCCTGGACTCATACTTTGCCTTTTCAGGATTCTCCACTTTTGTTTGAATCATCTATTTCTGTCAAATTAAGGCAAGTGATTATTCTCTGTAGAACTGGGAATATGAGAATAATTGAAGCAATGGGGGTCTATATTCATAACCCCCATCTGCACATTTTCTTAGTCTTTTTCTTTTATCTCCATACCTACCATAAAATCATGATTTCTTCTGTAGTTATTTCATGATTTCTATCTGTTCTTGGTCATTGTCTTTGAGATTGACTGAAAGTTGTACTTAATTATATACTCTGAAAGCAATAAAAGATCTTTCTTAATCGATTGATTGTAATTGGCAGTAGTATTATTTCAGTCCGTACCCGATGGCATTCCTTGTGTTTTCTTCATGAAGGGGACGGAGGAAGATATCATGATTATTGAAAAAGTAAGAAGTATCCTGTACATTCATTCTGTGTTCTGAGTCCAGTTATATATGATGTAAGTCCAAAGTATTTGGTCATTTTGATGTCACCTTATTAGAAAGCTTAGTACAATGAGGCATAAAAAGACATGTCGGGAACACAAAATGCGTAGAAGTCTGTTGTATGCATTGTTTGTGGTTGTGTCTTTTTGTGCCATTCTGTTACTAAGTTGTTGAAATAACTACTGTGGTGTTAAAGTGATTACACAATGGTTAAAATTTTTTTGATATATGATTGAGAATAGAATTCTAAGAACAATAACATTAAAAATTTGATGATTTTTCAATCAAAATCAATGCATTTTGGCAAATTATTTGTGATTAGTCAAGGGTTGACCTAAAAATTTGAGTATGAGGTATGACGTAGATGTGGTTACCCAGCTTTGCGCATTGCAGTTGCGCACTAGACTGTACAATATGTATTATACCTTGTGTGCATTTTGCTAGAATTGCGCGACAAGATAACCACAATGATGTCAATGTGGGTACCCACTTGAAACTGGGACACAGCTGAGGGGCCAAAAAATAGGCTGAAATCTTACCATATTTTTGGTTTTCTTGGCAATACGACTTTTAAAAAAACTTTAGGCAGATTATTTTCTGCTAATAAAATCATGCTCTTTTTAAATGAAGGAAATTGTTTCAGCATTGGGTACCCCCTTTAAGAATATATATCAACATCAATTCTATCATTTTACTTTATATTTCATAGAGTCCTCACCTCTAGTATGGCTTCTTTTTGTACAGTAATCAGAAATTATCTTGCATTTGGTCGGTAACAATGGGACAAGATATCTTGGACTGTATTTCTTGGTTTCATGTGCTCGGTCTGTACTTAAGGTTTCTCTCGTGCTCCCATCTCTGCCCATCTTGAAGCATCTTGCTTTAAATGTCAAGACCGGGTAGCTAGCGAGGGAGGATGGATTTGATGTCGCTAGCGGGATTCCGTTTGAAATCTTGTTTATTAATTACATCCTGGATTAGCCGCAGAGAAAATCGCATCCAGAAATGTTGCTTGGTCCTCAGCGCCCAGCCTGTCTCTGCGCAAGATTATGCTGTATCCTTTCGCTCACTAGCTGTTAAGGAATTAAATTCCTCTCTCACATCTAACAGTTTGGGGAATCTTTTTAAGTATGAGGTGGATGCGGTGTCAAAATGCATTCTCAAGTCTTTACCTAGTCTAGGATATGTTAAGCGTTTCCCACATATCCCCCCATTCCAACTTCTTGAGAAAATATAACTTTCTTGGTTGAAATAAAAATATCACAAACTCAGACTTGTTTACATTTTGATTGCTATTCCTTTGAAGTATTGGTGCCAAATGATTTCAGAATCTGCCAAAAGTTGGATTAGAATGCAAGAAGATGAAATGTTTTGCTTAAATGTGAAAAGGATGTTTTGACTGTTATGTTTTGGAAGGATTTAGAAGTTAAGTTCAGACATATTTGACAAGTAAATTTAGGTGAATGATTAATTAGGTAGGAAATGTTTTTGTACTCATCAAAATTAAGGTTCTGAAGGATTTTCATTTGGATTAAATAAAAATGTGTTTACCTGAAAACAGATTTGTTCTATGCAAAGAAAAGTTAAAGTCATTGAGACCAGAGGTTTGGAATGTGCTATCAGTTTGCAACAAAAAAGTGGTTTTTAGAATACACTTCAGTAAATTTTGACTCTCTCTGCCTAGGAATGTAAGAGGTATACCATATGGTATGATTCTTTAAAACTTGTTGTCTCATTGCAGGATAATCAAAGTGATTTGAAGCTGAACAATAACAGAGGGTACAGAAAACTCAAGGGATGTCATATATGGTAAGTACAGTCTACTATATCTTTGTCAATGACTTAGGTCTACATTTTCCTTGTTGAATCGGTGCTAGAGATTGACCTAGGACTAAATTTGTACCATCTCTTAACATTTTATTTCTATAACTTCGAATTGCTGCTGCTTCAAGTGGATCTTTAGCCATTCAGCTTCATTATTCAGGGCATTTTCCTGACCTCACATATTTTTTCTTTTGCTTTGTCTTTCATCTTGAGGATGGAGTATAATGATATTGGTGGTATCCTGGAGATTGATTATCTAGAACTATCCAGAAGGTCCAAAGATTTAGTTTCCAAATGCAAAGTTAGTAATTTTGAAGCTTCTGTACATCAATTCTTACTGCCATTTTTCTGGTCTGCCTTTCTTTAGATTCAGTATTTCATGATCTTATTGCACTAGTGCTGTTCTGTTCTGAAATATCCTTTTCTTGGGATAAATGAATATACTCTCTTACACTTGCCTTGTGACCCTGTGACAGTTAGTGTTTTTGACTCCTGTTGCATTAGCATGGCATAACTGATCAGTGGCCTTCTGGCAAATCGTATGAAACACCAGAGAGAAGAACTCAGGAAATAGATGCCATCTTTTAGGCATTTCTGGGTGACACTGCCATTGATCTTAGGGTAACATTCTGTGCAGATTTGCTGTGGCCCTGAAAATCAGTTACGATATATTGGATCCTAGAAAGTACAAACATTTGAATTCAATTAGCATATTGACCATTCCAATTCATTTCAGCCCTTTTGTCTTTCCTTACCCTTTCAATCACTAAAGACACACAGACTTTTAGTCTATCAGTTGCTAAGTCATCCTGTCAGAGTTAAACTCTCTGATACTTCTAAAATCCTCATTGACAGGTCCCTTTGATCTAGAATTTGTGTCCTTCGATCTGTCCATACTCCCTTGCACGAGATTTACCTTCCTGATTTTATCCAGATTTTTCAGTGTGTGAGGATGAAAAATTCATGAATCACCACCGTACCCCTTCCTGCTAAGCTGCTACCCCCATCTTTCACTGTACTTAAGAATTCATGTAAAGGTAATGCACTTATTCTTGAGAGGTCTTTGACTTACATTATGGTTATCAGATTCATCAGTGTAGTATTATGTATTAAATTGTGGCCATGAGTGGCCTGTTATGAAGAATACAGAGACATTTCCTTCACCTCAAAACGTATATAGATTAGCAAGTAATGATAGTACTTTGATTTGACCCAAGTAACATTTAGCTGAGGTATATGTCATTTCTAAATTGTATACTCTCAGTCAAGCTCTTGAAATTGCAGCCAGCTGAGCTTCAAGTCAGAAAGTAATAATTGAGGAGAAGCAGCCCATACCAAGGAAAAAAAAAAAAGATCAGAAGAACATTATCTTCAGAGGTGTAGATTGATATTAATGCTATCGTTAGCATAGATTTGAGTTTACTAAAGTCAGTACGCACTGGAAATACAAATGTGTAATAGATTAAACCATCTGCAGTGGTTGATGTAACAATTAAACCAGAGAAGCAGTTATAATAAAAGAGCCTTCACCATCCTGTCACCAAGTTTGCTAGAAAGAGAAGATCTTCTCTTTGCCGTCGGCTAGACAGAGGAAATCGACCCCCTTCCCCTGAGTTATTGATGTTCTTCACCCCTCCCAGTTTGTTCTTATCTTTTCCTGTCTATCACAGAAAGTGCAAGTTCATCTGCATAAACTCTAGCTGCGACAGGGAAGATTAAATGATGATTAGAGATTGACACTGAAATACACAAAAGGGTCTTATTAGTTTGCCTGGTGCTGAATCTTCAGAGTGGTTTCAGTAATCCTATGTGGCATATTGCAAGGTTGTTCAGATTGGTGAAGTGCTGTAGAGATAGTATGGTTTGCTGAGAGTCAAAGGATGTGATATACATTCCTTTACACACAGTTAACATCTCATGGATCTTAGGAGGCACTGTCTCTTGGATATTAGTGTTGCCCATGCAGTCATATATCCTTCATACTTTCCTGCAAACTCCTTCCATTCCGATTCCATATATTCCAAAGTATTTCAAAAGAACGCCTCATGACACATAGTTCCCATTTTGCCATTGAATTACAACTATTATTCACCTTCCAAAAAATGCATCAAATATTTTAAAGCATTATAGATGTGCCATAGCAATTTATTTGTGAATTTATGATTTCTCAAGAGAAAAGCAGTCATACTTTGTAACTTAAGTATGGAGATATGATCAAAATCGATAAAAAGTACTATGAGGTACAGCTTAGTCATTCTGGTAGAACATTTAGAGATGCATCCATGTACAAGCTTAGAAGTTCCTGTAAAAGGAATGACAGTTTGCCTGTCATAGCAGTGTATATTAATGAGGTATTAATTTTGAAATGCTTTCCAGGTTGACATTTTCTCTGTTTGAAAATAGCACTTGACACAGACATATTTATGCGTTTTGACATGCACTCAACAGAGTAAAATCGTATGAATGAACAGAAAGCGGAAAATCGAAACAAAACAACAGACAGTAACCAGGGAACAATTCACGCAGAAATGAAGAGCTCTGATTGGCTGTCAGGGTAAACAAATTAGGCTTGCTGCCAGCCGGTTTCAAATCATGAAATTACTAAAATAATGCAAGCGTTGTCTTTCTGATGGCACAGAATGGGATCAGTGAGCTGAATGTTTGCTGCTTCAGGCATGCGCAGATGTGTGAAGCTTCTTGCTTGGCTAAGTACTTTAAACCAAGATGAACAGTATTGTTCCATGCACTCTTGGTTGTTCATTGAATTTCTCCATTGCACAATCAATGATCTAAATCAAAGTATTCCCTCCCCCCCCCCAATTGAATATTTTTTTTAATATTCTGATTCATATCAGCCCTATAAAAAAAATATACCCCTTAATAGGACTAGCAGACACTGAATGGGATAGTGTGTCATCAGGGGTACTATGAAAAAACACACCAGACATCAACTGTATTAACTGACTAATCTAAATAGGAAATGATCATCAATTTATCATGGAATAATGTTATTTTGTATACCAAAGTAGTTTGACCTATTGACTGTTCATTACTCTCGTTGCATTTGGCTTAATGTAATACAGGAATCATCAGTTTTTTGTTGGAAATTGTTTTACCTATAGCCTACTGGAACTGGGTGACACCTGTATTAAGCCTATGGGAAGGAGAGAATTCAGTAGTCAATTGGTTACATCAGTCTTTGACATCTTTCATGGACAATCTAGAAGCATTAGAGGATGGGATGCTTATGTTGTCTTCCTGTGCAGACATTGTAGGTTTATCTCCTATTTCCTGCATCTTTATGATCTAAACTATTATCGTGGGAGAGAGAATGGAGAAAAGACAGCAACAATGGCAGAATTGTGAATACATGAAAAGTCAAGTGGGTACAGGAACGATATCAAAATTACTTCAAAAAGTGGGTCAGGCCAATGTTTAGAACTATTTTGATACCCAAAGGAATAACCTTGTAACCCAAGTTTGTGGCATTTACTTTTCCATTGGTTATTGTTTGAAAATGGTACATGTATGTTCCTGTTATATCCCAAACATTATTCTCATGGACTATTATGCTTAGAAAAAGATGTGATAATTCTGTAAATTTCTCCTCAATTTCTAAAAGACAGTTTGTATAATAGAAGCCTTTCATTCATTTTACTTATAAAATCTGAAGAACTACAACAGTTTATCAGTTTTCCACAGGAGAAGGCAGGAAGATATCAGGAAAAGACATATATATGAAAAATGTATGCCATTCTTGATCTAATTTCCCCTCTCCTGTTCTTGTAGTGCAGAAGGGATACAGAGAATTCTTTTTTAGGCTATTGTTTGATTTGAACTATCAGGTTTTACCAAGAATATACCTCGAAGCCATATGTCTCAGAGATCCCTCAGTTGACTCTTAAGGATATCATGAATGTTATAGGAGTGGTCATGCCAACGGGATTCAGTATGTTAATCATGGCTAGACATCTGCTTCTTCATGCCGTTCACTTCTAAACCAACCATTACAGGTGAATGTGAGACGTCTGAGCCCCAAATTGGCAATGTGCCTTAATTCTTTCGGGTTTAGGAAGATCTTTTGACCGGAGGGACCTTTCATGAAGCCGAAAAATCTTGAATATTTTTGTGCAAGTTTCTGAAGGAATGCTCCTGAAAGATGAGTCAATAAGCTCAGTATTCTCTGAAATTCCTGTTAAAGATTTTGTTTCAATAATTGCGTATTTCTAGAGTTACTGAGAAAACTCAGGTTAAGAGAGTACTTCAGACTACAAGTATAAAGGCACAAAGCTATTTGAGTGTTGCTTACCCATGTTAGTCAATGTCAGAGTCAGGATTTTGGATGAATTTTCACATGCGCACTATTGGAAGCAGGTGAAGTTTGCCTGAGGGTAACATGACATAGCACAACCTGATGTGTGCTAGTCAAGGCAAGATTTTGGTGCACGTACATAGGTGTAGTTGTTGGTTTATACTACTTCATCAAGATTCGAAGGATAATTATAACATTTGTCATCTCACATTTTCTGCATTCAATAGCTGTTTCCATATGACTGAATTTTTCATTGTTATCATTTATTTGGCATTTTCACAAAAAAGTAACTAAAATGTAATCAGTATTATTAAAAAGAGCATCACTTATGAATACATATGTTTTAATGGCCAATCATGTTGTAGGATATATTTTACAAGCTCAATGTTTTAAGCATCACAGGAATATGAAAACTAATTGTGAGAATAGTTTGAATTGTGGGATACAATTATTTAAAAAAAAATCATGAAGAGGTATGAGGGAATGGAGGCTACTGTGGATTAGATTGACAGGAAGATAGGTACATAGACACAAAAGGTGGAGGAGAAAGGGGGGGGAGATAGAGAAAAGGGAATGAAAGATTGAGACTGAGGGTGAGACAGACTGAAAGATAGAGAGGGGGCAGGGACTGAGAGAGGATAGGGGGAGAGAGAAATGGGGAGGGAAAAGGAAGGAAGGAAGGAAGAGAAAGAAACATACAGACAGAAATAAACACAGAAATGAGTCATGTACATGAACAGGAATATTCATGTATGTAGGACATGAGTCCAGATTTAAGTTGAACTCTGTATTGCTAAAGTTACTTCCACTGAACATACAATTTTGACCACAAGCCTCTATTTTGGTGTTCCGTGACATAAATGTTCATGTACCTGGGAAAGTTTGGCCTGGGGATCTGGTTCGAGTTTGCCATTTATTTTCCATTCTTGTCCTACTGACATGCAGTAGCTTGTATATACAGGAAATTGTGTCATAGTATAAAAATAAAATGTAGGTAAAGTTTTTATAAGGTGGAAATTGGTTACAAGCCATGAAGGCACTTTCTTTAAAGCTCCTTTGTTCATATCATACATTGATCTGTCATCCATCTAGTTTTTGACAAGTACGTACATGAAAAATCAGGAAAGTGCTGGCCTGATTAGTGCAGTCCATCAGCTCCTCAATTCTCTAATACCCATAGCCATAATACTGGGCCCACCTCAGTCCAGCAGACAATAGGTATATGAAATGTTATGTTTTCATCTCATTCTTCAAATAATCCCCATATTGGTTTCCTTTTTGTTATTTTTGTCATTGTACTTGGAACAAGTATGTACTTGATGAAAGTGGAAAAGCTCCTAGATATAAAACAAAAGCGTTGAGTGGTATTTCATCCAGAAGGCAGTGAAAGTTCAAGAGAATTCTCAAGGTATTGGCCTATTACGTCAATCCAGCAGTTTCTTGAAGTTCAACTCCTACTGGATTGATGTGTTAATTCTATTTGTTGGTGATTGAAACAACTTCCCAAGGATTCAAGAACAAATTGTTTTCTTTTGGTAAGAAAAATTCATTTGTTTTGTGATATGGATGATAAAAAAGCAGTTTGTCATATTCTTTTATTGCAATGGTTTTAATGTGTGTAATTGAAAGGGTCTGAATATTTTAGGATAGAATTGAACTAAAAACACTCTGCATTCGGTTACAGAATTAAAAACATGAAATTTCTTTACAAGTGAAATATTTCAGGTAAGTAACTGCAAATTTTCTTTCCAGTGGCATTATCTTTAATTTTTCAGAATCATTTACTTTCAGGTGAGTGAAATTGTAATTTTCCTACGACAATACCTTAGAGGTTTTTCAGAGACAAAAAAACAACAACAAACAAGCAAACAACAAAACATGGGTATTCTCATTGATCTGTTGATGGGCTTATATAACATACAGTAATGAACTTCACTTTGTTCTAAATGTTTTATCAAGTGAGGTTTTCCTATTCCTGAATGGATTTTTGCCAGAACAATGAAGAATTAAGCTTGAATTTCTTTTGCTTCAGGATGTATTTGGCAGATCCTGATTTAAATGATTAATTCTCCATTATTTGTGTAACAATCTTGTATCTCCTCTTATTATGTCATGGCTGAAGAATGAAAGAAAAACTTGAAATCTGGCAAGAAAATCTTTTAGTTTGGGTTTAATTTAGTCGTATTAGAATGCTGAATGCTTGACCATTGCTGAACTTCAGTCTCAAACTGTCATAAATAGCACAACTTGAGACTAAAAACATTCTTGATAAATGAGAATGTTTCTGTTGAATGCTAGAAAAGACCATATCGTCTCTGTTCATAGCCAGAAAGGTGTTAACTCATATCATTTTATACAGACTTAATGCCCTTCTGGCTCCACACAGACGATATTATGTCTGTTGCAGTTTTAGGAGAATTATATGTCCCAGCTTAATATATTTAATGGTTAGCTAAAGAATTGATTTGATTTGATTTGATTTGATTTGATTGTTAAAGTTGGTCATGCAGCAAAATGTATACCTGCAAACTGTATATACTTTAAAAAAATCAACCATTCTGACTGAAGATTTGCTAATTAACGTCTTGTATTTCACACTATTCTTCCATCTTTGCCTGTAGTCATATGCATACAATTCAACTATTATCCAAAGTTGCAAAATATTTGCCAGGATAGGGTGGCTTGCCAACACCAGACCCAAACATGAAACAACAATTATTGCTCATAAAAGTGGCAAATCTGGAATAAAATAGACAAGTGAGGGTGAGAAAGGGGAGATAGCCAAGTGGAAGGCCAATATGGTGATTAATAGTCATGTATCTCGTGATAAATTGGCAGTGAGTGAAACAGTCATAGCTTGAGAGAGCAGATTGAACTGTGATGGATGCACCTGGTTTGTCATGTGACAAAACTTTTCACAAGGTAGGGTCAGTGGGGATATGGGATAAGAATGAGAGAGAGGGAGACATAGAGAGAGGGGATGGATGGGGAAGGGTAGTGGACAGTGAAGGATTATTATTATTTAATGGGGAAAAAATGCAATTGGTTTTCATGTTTTAAATTTTTCAGATGTATATTAATTGCACATAAAAGTTGCTTAGGCTGCTTAATGGAGTGGTGCAGAAAGATGTGTTCAGACCATGAACAATATGCATTTTGTATTCTTACTGCTTCTTCTTGCACCACTCCATTATGAACTACCTTAGAAGCCCCCTTTGTAAAAAAAAAGACTCTTAGGTCTGGAAGGGAGCTCTTTATGTAACATTATTATCGACATGTCCGCAATATGTTTATTAGAGGGAAATATATATTGTTTCTTCTCTATGTCCACATAGTGCTAAATGCCCCCCTCTCATTATCAAAGAGAGGAGATGTACAAGAAATATTTACTCAGCCATTACCTGTCAACAACCCAAGCCTTAACACTCCTGTCCCCTTCTCTATCACACACTCTCTTTATCCACCTCCCACCCCTTTCCCTTTCTTTTTTTTTCATATTTGTGTGGCTTACTCTAATTCTTCTGATTATGCTATTGATTTGTAACTTCTGCTTTGTTTTACTTTTGTTAATATATCTATAATGTATTCGCTTTTGACCGCATGTAACCATGTAACTAAGTATCAGGGGCTTGCACCTTACAAGCTTTGCTTATTTTTAGCTTGCCCCTCCATTTTACTATCTTTTTCTCAGCCTGGTCAACTTTATTTTGTTCATTATCTCAATAATTCTGTTCTTTCTTTTATGTTATTTCATCATATTACTTTTGTCTTAACGAGATTATGGAATTCATATATTTGTTTTGTATATACTGTCAAACGGGAAAAATAAATAAATCAAATCAAATCAAAATCAAGAAATGGATTACAGGCAGAAAATTCTCCATATCTCCCCCCCCCCCTCCCTCCATGGATGTGATCACAAACTTAAGAATTAAGGAAATGGAAGTAAACATGCATTGAAGGAAAAAGGGTGAAAAACTTAGAAGCTTGGTAGTTGAGTCTTCTGTTTAAAAACAAGATTATTCAGACAGTGAAAATTATCATCACTTATGTTAGATGAAGGGTAGACTTGGACGGAAGCAACTCAATCGAGGTTAGGGTGTGTTCACGAGACACTGAAGACTGGAACAAGAGCAGGAGACAGAAAGAGAGAGAGAGAGAGAAAGTGAGCGAGATATAGGGGAAAGATATTTCTCACAGAACTTGTCATGAAGGCTAACTTCCTGAGCTGAAAGTTGAGCTTCATATTGTCGTCGGTGCCCTTGCCTCTCTCTCCACGCAGTGCTGGTGTTGCGTGACATGACGTAAGCTTGCCCCCCTCCTCTGCAACGCAATTGACAGCACTCAGCTGCCTGGCGAGGGGGAACTTTATCTAACTCTTGGCACGGAGTCAGTTGGATGCGCGACTCTCTCTCGCATAGGTCGTTAAGTAATCTTAATCCCCAACAAACTTTTTTGAATTGGACTGGGATCTTAATACTCGGGACGAGGCTAGAGTGTTTTGTAGGGACAATGGCTGAAGATGGTTAGATTTGAATGGACTATGGACTGATTTCATAATATTTATGAATGGATCTTCAAGTGGATACTGGATAGAAGGGGATTACTGAGACAGTTATGGCGGGAAAAGAAGGTAAGATGTTGAGAATTCTTGCTGAAACTTCTTGTTTGCCTGCCATAAAGGAGAGATAGATTAACTTGGAGAAAATTGTTCGATCAAATTGTCAATGATAGTTTTTTTATACACACATGTCCTTGGGCTCTCTGAATCTTTTGTTAAAGTGGTGTCACCAATGTACTGTATTTCGTAGCAATAACTGGCTTTAACTTGGTTGACAAGGACCCATCATCTTTGATAATACTTTCCTTTTCCCCCAAGAATGCAGCAATTTCATTCCCCATTCTGTGTTTCTACACTGTTAGAACAGTAGTTTCAAAATCATTAGGTTGTTTAACATATGAACCTACCAACTGTTTTTTTAAAGTTGTCAGTAAAACATAGTGGACTTTTTTTTATATATAAAAACAACTGTTTATTTTAAACAACATAATAATTTTAAACAGCTGTTTTAACAGTGCATGCTATGTATAAAGGAGTGATTTTTATGTGATGTGTGGATTACTTTTGAGTAAAAATGAATATTCAAGTTTGTTGAACATTATCATTTTCTCATTTTTAAATTTTGTCAAACTTAGTAAATAACTACTTCATGTATTGCACTCTGTAGAATGAAAGCCTGACCAGGGACATGAAATATATTCACCTGAGATCCTTTCATTCAAATGTGACAGGAATCCTAGAAAATGAACCTAGAAAATGAATCTGTGAATGGTCTGACATTGGTCAGTTCATATAATAATGTCCAGTTATAGACAGTTGACACATGGTCCACTTCACAATTATCTCATCATTGTTTAATCATCTTCTGTTTTGGGTTTTTATAGCAATTATCATGAAGTCCACTCATCGTAGAGGGTCACGTGGAAATAGATTACTGTGATAAAGTGCTCATAAAAGTGTACTCATATCGATCTCTGTCAATATTTGTGGAAGGGATTTCGGGACTGTCCTAGTAACATTTACATTGTCTATGATGTAAAAGAGAGATCTTCGTTAATCATCTCTCTGTTATACCGATGCCATGTGTGGACAAGGTGTCATTATAAATTCTATCTAGAAGAAAAATTTCAGCCATATTTTACTGCCAGAAGGCAGGTTTAACTGTGTAAATTTTGTGGTCCATTAATTATTAATCTTTTTTTATTGAAAAACTCTTACTCTTCCTTCTTGAAGTTTCTAGCTTCATGAATTTTGAAGTTTACACATTGAACCACACTTCATGAAGATGAACAATGGAAGCAGGTGCTCTGATGATTTTTTTTTCAAATACTTGTTTGAAAGTTGATAGAGCCAAGTAGAATAAGTTAAGTGGCAACAAGAAAGGCCTTGATCTTTTTTATGTAAAGTCTTTTGTATCCATCAAAAGTATTTGTACACATTTTATTAGTTTATTAGAGTCTAAGGCCCAGCTTTACTGTCCTGGAAAGTAAAGATCTTTGAGAGCAATATAAAACTCTATATTTAATCAAAGCAATGAACTTTTAAGACATTAAACAGGTCAAAGTCTGAGGCATTTAGTGACCATCCTGCCCTTTTGATGTATAAATGTCAGTCAATATTAGTGTAAAATCCTGAGGATTTTGCTCAATCACTTCATAGGCTCAGCTTGGGGCTTTAGAGAAATTACTTGAGACAGGAAAAAAAGTGAAGTTTGAACAACCATTGAAACCACATTTAATAGCTGATTGAAACAGTTATTCAGCATTGCCTTTGTTGTATTATATGTGATTGTAACAAGGTTACCTTGTATTGTCTAATATTTTGACAGTTATTTGTGTAAAGATTAGGCTAATTCCTTCACATTTAGAATTGAAAATCCATTTGGTGATGTTCCACCCCTGAACCTTATATTGCTTGTTTATTTTTGCCTTTAGAAGTTTATGTCTTATGTTAGACATTTTTCTCTACTTCCACTTGGGCATTCATCCCAAATTGGTACATTGTAGGACATGCTATGATGTTGTACAAACATTTTCAGGAAAAAATGTATGTTTGACATTTAATTGTTAGTGGTGCTTTCCATCTGAGAGTCTTATTGCTAATTGTACATAATATTAAAATACAGAGAATAATTTTTTTGTTAATGTCTCCCTTGAAATTTTGAGCTGTACACCTTTGAGGATGAATTTTCACAAAGGAATTGAAATTCCCCAATTTCAAGGTCAATTGCAATAATTTTTTTCTTTTATGACAAAGGTCAAGTTATAATTTCTCACAGGTCCTGCAAAACAATTGAACAAGTTTATATGGGAAGGATTT
Organism: Echinometra lucunter; assembly: GCA_029962745.1. NCBI lineage: Eukaryota > Metazoa > Echinodermata > Echinoidea > Camarodonta > Echinometridae > Echinometra > Echinometra lucunter. The sequence goes on along the minus strand of CM057157.1, from coordinate 8,609,573 downwards.
CACCCATCCTGCTTCTAATCCTAGAGATCAAGGCTAATCTTTGTCAAGCTTATGGCTCATCCACCTTACTTGCTGATGAACACCTTTTAATCCAGAGGCAGTTCATAAGATCAAATGGTCATTTCCAGTTTGTGGGTATTGATCCATTTATGAATATTGTTATAAAGTATTCTTTCGTACTTGCTCCTTGAACCTGCCTTTTCAATTCGCATAGTCTTGCTTGAATTGGGGCCAAACTACATGCACTGCTCAGCTCGGTTAAAAGAATAAAGCAGAAAAATGGAGAGATCGGAAGAGAGAGAGAGAGAGAGAGGCAGACAGACATAGACATGGATAGATAAACAGAGCAAGAGACAGCTAGACAAATGGACAGACATGGAGTTAGTATAACAAAAGGTGAAAAAGACAAAGACTTTCACACTTGTGAATTGTTACTATAACAAGCAACAGCCCACCTCTTTTGTTCACAACTGGTTTAGTATAAGTGATAGATAAAGAGGAAATTACCGTAATTATTACTATTACTCCAAAGTCTTTCTGTCATATCTGTTACTCCACCTCCAAAAAGACTGCCAGCCAAGCAGTCATGTGTAGACTCAACTCTGCTGGCGTCAACACCTTAAATATAGCCACCTCCAAGAGGAAGGCCTGACGCAAAGAGAGTTCCGTCACAGCATCCAGCAATCCCAGAATTCCATCTATCAGCTAGTGCAGGTCTGTGGGGGAAACAGTTGCCAACCAATTAAAAACCCATTTGCTGTCATCCATGCAGCATGGAGGGAGTATTTCCAGCATTTTTTTGCAATAAATGATTTGTGATTTTTAAAAGCAATTTTATTTTTACATCTCTCCTCACGTCATACACTTGTTAGAGTGAGGAGGGAGAGGATTGCTTTCCTGTTGCTAAGCTTCTGTTGCCATGGCCCAAATGACTCTTCCTTTTTCTTGATTTTACCTCCTGCAATCTCAAAAGATGACTCTTTGCTGTCTTTGTAGTCTTCTCACCAAACATTTGTCACATTGTAATGCTAACTTTGTTCTTTTGTTCTGCATCAAATTAGTGCAGTCTTTAATATTCTTAGCTTTGTTATGCATTCAAGAAACAAGTGCTAAGTAGAGATTTAAGCATTAAGCTTTAATCCTAAGCCTTGTCATAATTTCTACATCCTTTGCTAAATTGTTGGATTGCATCTTTCCAAAAGTTATTACTGTAATTGTAAAACATCTGTTCTAGATCATTTTTGTATTGGTAACTTGTTTTATTTGATATGAACATTCCCAGTGCTGCTAGTACTATCTCTATGAGATTATTAAAATTTAATTGTGCTTAACTGGAAATACTCAATATTCAAACAATATTCTTCAACTTGTGGTTGTTTTCTTTCAATTTCTGAAACTTTCTTTTATTAAGTGAACCAAATAGTTTCATTGTTTTTGAAAAGCCTTATAAAACTCTGTGTTAGAATATTAATGAGTTAATATTCATCTGGGCCATGTTTCATAAAACTTGTTATCAACAACAAGTTGCAATAACTGCATGTAAGCTTCTGAAATCCTTGTGTCTGATTGGCTGGGAGCAAATTTTTCATAGAAATGTGACAGTTGTTACTGATAACAAGTTTTATAAAACAGGGCCCTGGTTCTTAGCAGATGCCACTATTACGTGTTAAATGACAACATAGCATTTTGGCATTCAGAGTCCATTTCCCCAACTCCCCTTCCCCAAAGAAACTTATTATAAGTGTTGACGATGGGAAAATGCCAGTGTTGATCTGATGTAAGAACTAACCATGGACTGTCAAATCCACTTCCCCAAACTTCCCCATGTCACCAAAAACTACATAGGAATTAGTCACCCATAGTCATAGATTTCTTTGAGAGATTAGACCTATGTGTCCTTTTGCTCATATAACTTTTAATAAATCATAGTCTACCCACCCCAAGTATGAATATGTCATCCTTGTTTCTATTATTGTTTCCGGTACAAGCAGAGTTGGCTTCAATCCCTGCATGCCATACTGCTGTTGTTTGATGTGAGGTGTGGAGTTACCTTGAAGTTAACCTTCTCTTTTTTTTTGGGGGGGGGGGTGTATTTGAGGTATTTTTCGGTGCCAAATTATGTGTGAATAAAAAGAAAAAAGTGAATATCATTTTCAAAGTACTCCTTCTCGAAAAACTTTAACCTTCTTATCAGCTTGTTGAAAAGATGCATTTTTAAATGATAAATGTTACTTGCAAACTGTCGTAAACATCAGAATAATCCACAAAAGTAGAAAGTAAAAAAGGATTTGTGGGGAAAATTTTAAAAATTCTTATTTTCCTTCTCATGAGTATATTTGCCACAGATTAGAACGAGCAGAGATTTAGTTGGAAAAAAATAGCATGTCATATATTAAGACAGAGAAAGAATTAAAGAATATGAATGAAAGAGAGAGATTGGCTGACAATGATAGAATAAAAAGGGGAAGGGGAGGGACCATAAAAAATAATCAAAAGGAAGGAGAAAGAGTGAAATATTAGATGTACATGACCAAATCAGGAAAGCACAAGGACTACAAAAAGAATGAGAGAGAGAAATACGGAGAGATGGAGAGAGAAGAATAAATGTATGTAGACTTTCATCTTGCTTTGGGAGTGGTCATTATTAGGGTTGTGTATTTAAACAGCATTTTGAGTATGTTTGTTTTTGATAGTTGCCTACTCTCAAGTCAAGAGTTGGTGCAAATAATGTTCTGAAGTAAGTGTTCTTCTAAACTCCACACATTGACATATCATTCATTGATATTGCATTCTTTCTCTATAATTCCAATTTTTATTATATTTTAATGAATATCTAGGGTGATGGATGAGTGTTTGTATATTGCTCTGACTAGATATGAGTCATTGATAAATGTTATGGTTTAATAATCAGTTAAAAAAAGATTGAATCAGAAAAATGTAATTCATTATGTTTATAGAAGTTGGAATAAATTAGATCTTAATCCACATTCTTATGAAGTGCAGGGGACCTGAAACAATTTAATCATTTGCACAAAGTATGTAGTTACAAATTTATGGAGAGATTTTTTTTTTCTGTGGATAGTTAATGATATATATTCCATTTGTACCACTTACAGTGTGGTTTTTCATTAGAATAGAAGATAAATGACTTTATTCTTTTTTTATTATTATGTAAAAGAATTTATTGTAAAAAACGTGTAGAACTGTTAATATATTTGTGTCCTTTACTTCATGGGGTTGTTGTGCAGTAGAGGAGAATCTCTGACACTATGTATTTTGACTAATACTATCAATGAGCTTACCTTTTAGAGCTGACAGTCAAATAGGATTCGTACCAATGTTTGGATTTGAACTTTTAATCTTGTTTCACACTGAACACTAGTTTTATTTTGGTATGAGATTGGTGTTCTGCTTAGGTATCCATCCCTTTCCTGGTCTTTTATGTGATGAAAGGATTTAGTTCTTGGTGATAGGTTCGTGAGTAAGATATGTAGGTGTGCATTTGCTTTGAGCTTGTGATTTTTGCTGGTTTTATTGAACTTTACTGAGAAGGTATTTTTTCAGCATCTTCTCACCCTTTCTCAGATCCTGGCTTTCTCTATTTCTCCTTTATCTTTCTTTCTCTTCCTCCCACCCTTCTCTCTGTGTCTTTCTTTTACAGATAAGTAGGACTCAAGAGCAGAAACACATTGAAATCTGTTAGGAGCTAGAATGGCGTTAACTCTGTATAAAATGATACAAGTTTACGCCCTTCTGATATTTTACTGATTAAATGATTTAAGAAAGCAGCAGTCTAAACCTTGACACATCATCCTATAGTGATAGGGACAACTGTTTCCTTCTCAATTGGAGTTAATTTTTTAAACTCATTGTATTTGCACACCCTTTTCTATTTAAAATAATAAAAACACAAGCTCTGTAATTTGGCATCTATTGGTTACTTGCTAGTTTCATCACTTTGGTACTAGATTCCTATAACCATGAGATGGGGGATAGTTAAACACACCTGTGCCCTTCCACATCCTAGGTAGATCTATTTGTAGACCATAAATGAGAGACAATATTGTTTGAGGTTGTTGGGCAGGTTTATTTCTTCAGGTGAAGGATTATTTTCTAATTATTACTTATGCCACATGTTCTGTTCACATTCTGTCACCAATTGCTATCTATGGCTCTTCATCTTCTTTGAAGCATGGTTGATAATTAAAACCTTAAACTTAAATGAAACTGTTTTCAGTTAAAATTAAATGATGCAATTGCCCACTGAGATGATGAACCATTTTACTCTTCAGCAAATATTTCCAACAGCAAATTTTACTTAGCTAGGGATGCAAGGGCCTTGCATGTAATCTTTCCTTGGTTTGTATCTCAAATTGCTTTTGTAATCTTGTAGAAAATAATTTATATCAGTCTCTTTTTATTTCCTTTGTTATTTTGCAAGAAACATGTAGGCCTATCTTTGTGCAACTTCTAAACATGATTTATGAATTGAGATCTCTCATATTTTTATTTATGCTTTGCTTTAAAAAAAAACTTCAAAAAGATTTTTTAAAATGACATTTAGACCGGTTTTCTGTAAGTGGAGAACATCACTGTGAATTGTAGATGTCCAAATATTTGTCCTTTAATGTTCCCCTCATTAATTTACTTTGCCCTTCCCAGTGCATTGCTGGCATGTTCGGTGGTTCTGTTAATAACTATAACTTCCTGAATTGGCCTTCATCCTTGAGTTAACAGAGTTGATGCCAAACCAAGCCGCACTTTTTCTCTCCTCTAGTCCCCTCTGGAAATACCCTCTCACTTCCAAAACAAATCTTCTTGACCTCTGTATGATTTGAATCATAATAAAACATAATGGAAACCAACGGATGTCGATTTAGGGGCATTAAGAAAGGATTTGGGACTTTTTGTTGGTGAGAGTTGCTGCAAGGCTTTCGTTCTTTGTACTATATCTGTAAAAATTAAGCCCATTTTATAGTCAGTTTATTGACAGAAAATAACTTATTTTGCAGGTTTTGCTGAACGCCATTACTTCTGTGAACTTGGCAGTGAATTGGTTTGTTAATGAGATTAATGACATGTGCTGGCAAAGATGCAACTGCATGGTTTGCATGTCATTGACACTCTGAATCCTTTCATTTTTGAATAATGAAAATGCATTGGCATTATGAAAATCATATAACGCTTTCACTGTCTATCCTTCTGCACAGGAGGTGTGGTAATTACCTTTTCAGGGAAATCATTTGGCTCTTCATATATGAGTTTGCATGAAATAACTATGGTGGCCCTGAAGTACACTTGACAACAGGTCATTTCGCATCCCAGGTTGTGAATTTCGCATCGCGGGTCGTGAACTTCGCATCCGAGGTCATGAATTTCACGCCAAGGGTCATGAATTTCACGACCCACGATGCGAAATTCACGACCGGCGATGCGAAATTCAGGACCCATGGCGCGAACTTTGCATCCCAGTCGTGAAATACGTGACCCGTGATGCGAACTTTGCATCCCAGTCGTGAAATTCACGACCCGTAGCGCGAAATTCGTGACCTAGGATGCGAAGTTCACGACCCGTGATGGGAAATCCAGGACCTGGGATGCGAAATTCACGTCGCGCATGACCTGTTGTCGAGCGTACTTCAGGGCCACCATAAATAACCCATGATAAAGGTAGAAGGATAATGATTGGATCTCATTTTCTCAAAGCCATCTTCACTGTACATATTGATGAATCTTCTTTTAACTCATTGGCTACTGAAACAAGATGGACCCCTGTATTAAGCCTATGGGAATAAATAAATTGTAGTCAGTGGGTGAACAGGCTGATACTAACATTCTACACCTGGGTCAAGAGAACCAACTGTGTTAAGTTTACAGATTTTTTTTTGTATTCCCTCCAAGAATTGAAGAACAAATTAATTATACTTGATGAAATATGAGAATGAGTGGAATAGTCGATCATTGACTTGGTTTTCTGTCATGGACCAGACTAATGCAAAGATTATTTGGGCAAGGCCATAGAGGGCACAGCCTCCGGATGTGTACATCAAAAGTCTTGTGGATTTACAAGAAAGCTTTGCTTTTTAATGCTTTATGTCAACCCTCACAAAGAAGTCCACTCCTGTGCCATTGTCATGGTTAGAGCTAATTCATACTGAAAGAATAAACCTGCTTAACATCCCAGCAGAGATGTGTAGAAGAAAAATACGACTGCTTAGCAGATAAGAGGAAAGGAAAGAAATGATAATTTGAAAGAGGCAGGTATGAAGCACTTCTTTAAGCCTATGGAAATGAGAGTATTCGATAGTCAATTGGCTAAGACAGAGTGAAAAATTTGTAGAAGTTGTTACGTTAATTATTTTCTGGGTATTGAAACTGACATATCCTTTCCCCTGTGGATCATTGTCATCATGTCTGCTTCTCTAATTATCATAATTTTTTATAATTTACATTGAATCTCTTTCAATCTATATCTTTATATCCTTATATCTTTATGCCAGTCCTCATCATGTTATATTCATGAATGATATTGTCATCTTTTATTTAATCCTGATTATATATCAAGTGTGGACAGGGCATCCTTGATTGTGTGGGTGGGATTTATCTGAACCATTATCCTGGTCAAGAGTGTCAACACTGAGCACCAATTCAGCCTGTCCAGTTATGTTTGACCACTAAGGAACGATTTGTATAGCTGTCAGTACCTGTAGCCTAAAGGAACCAACCAAATAGTGAGCGGTACTGCTCTCTTTCTTGGACCATTTGGAGGCAAGGACTTGTATCGCGATGTCTACATTACTTTAGACACATTTTCAAGTTCTGACTGCATGCAGTTATCATGATAGGCACAAACTGTTTGAAGAAACAGGACTAGTATATGTCATTGGACCAGAGTTTCTTTTCACATAGGAATGTCAATTCTGAACTGTAAGTAAAATCTTGTCTATGTGACATACATGTACTTGTTCATATAAAATGGGAAGAAAGCAGTGTGAAATTCCTCCTAAAGAACAATATGCATTTATTGTAGTAAGGGAAAGATAGCTTGACCATTATGAAAGTGGTTTATTTTTGCAACAATAGATAACACACTTTTTTCCAAATTCTGAAAACAATATTTCATTTTAAAATATAAAGTTTGCTTTGCAGCATGCTCTCCATAAAACCCTTCTAGATGTAAGCCAGCTTAATTTGTAAAGATCCCTATCTACATTTTCATCAGCTCGAGCTAGAAGAATACCTGCTATTTCTGATCCTATGAATTAGCTCGATTAGAGAATAGTGAGCTAATTCTCAGATGAAGACGGAATTAGCAGGATATTGCGTTTGAATGCAAGCCACCCAAATCTTGCACTTATTTGCAGAAATGCGCGCTGATTTGCAATATAGCAGGCTATTTCCGATGTGTCCTAATTAGCTCGAGCTTCAAGAGCTGGTTTATCGATCCCATCATGCATGTGTACATGTGCTAACATCTGGCTATAACTCGAGCTAGATTTCAATTTACAGAGCTCGAGCTGATGTAGATGCGATTGCATGCTTCAACTGAGTTTGAGCTAATACTAGATCCCAAAATAATGGGCTATTACTCAAGCTTGAGTTGATGAGGTCCCACCATATTAGATATTTTGTGTCCATGAAGACTTTAAGTCTTTTGCTTTCAGTACAACAAGCAGCAATCAGACAGTCTAGACTCTAGACATGCACAGTCTGTAGTCTGTTCCTTGAGATTTCAAAGGAAGAGAGTGTTGGAAAAGAATAAGGGCAGATTTCTAGTATGCATATTAGTCATTTCATCATAAAACCTGTTGAGAGATTAGGGACTGTTGCTTTTGTAAAAGCTTTCAATCTATCAATGAAGAAGATGTGGCAACAAGTTTTGGAGACCTGGATCTAAGATCTAAAGCTAAATAACTTTGGGACAGCTAGTTTTTTCTTTATTTACAAAGTCATCTAACTCCTAAAACTTTACTTATCATTATGATCATTCACTGAAATATGTATTTGTTTATATTGATTTTAAAGCTCAGATCAGAAGAAAATTTTAAATAGATTTGGTTGGAATCAGGCAGTTTTGAGATATACTTTGAATGATTAGATTTATTGGGTTTCAACAAGATCTTATCTCCTGCTTGAGCACTTAAAATCTGCCAAGAAGTCTGTCAAGCCTGAACACACTTAGGATCCTTGTCTCCAGTACTGCAGCACATCTGCCATCTCTAATTACCACCATAGAGAAATGATTGAAGCTTGCAGTGCTTATGATCACACTGTTAATGCTATAATTGATTTAAAAGATTCTTAATGACCAATACTTAGTCTGACTGTCTGCCTGACTGATAACACATCATCGTTTCCCTTTAACCCTTAATGCACTTCTCCCCAATCAGTATGAAATCAGTAAGACCGTTGTTGTACTAGCTGATACATAAGAAGTGTTTTGCAGGTTGGAGTCCTTGCAAAGTTGTTTGATGACCCATTGTTATATGTAGATTAAGCCTAAATGTAGTAGCCAGAAGGCATTTCATTCTCACCATATGTATATCATTTTTAGGAATATTTCAGTCTTGCTGAAACATTTATCGGAACTAATATTTTTGATGGATTGAGGGATACGAAAGACATTCATTGTCAGGTTTTGTTATATGAAACATGCTGATGCAGCAATTGATGTGGTCCAGTTTGGACCCAGCATAGTACTTAATCATAACCCTAGCCTGAAATGTATTCAACTGCATCTGGAACCCTCTATCTTAATTGAAGTAAAACCTGACGCAATTAGGCGCTATCACACCTACCCGATCAGGAAAAATACCTGGTATTTTCAGATCGGGTATTCTACCCCGATCAGAAAATACCAGGTATTTTGCCAGTGTGAAACCAAATTACGCTTAATATCCCCGTAAGAAAATACCCGTAAATTAGTAGGTACTTTCTCAAAATTACGAGTACTTTCTCCAAGGTCGCGGGGATTCTTGTAATGTGAAAGCAAATTACGAGAACTTCTATTCCATCAAGCACTGGCGCACGAAGCGTGTACTGTACTGTGTGTACCGTGTACGTATTGGATGTCGTTATCGTTTGTGTACCGTACATTCTGGATTTGAGATTTGTATTGTCTATTTCTAGCTACGTCGTTCTTTTTGTAAAGTTCTGTTCCCCTTTCGTGTTTTTTATTTATGATTTATTCTGATATATCGATACGGTAGTATGTCATCCTAATGATAGCGATGTGGAGGGAGGAGGAGGTGTACACGGCAGTGGCCTCCTCCTCCTGCAAAATAAATAGTTTTGCGCATGCTTGTAACTTCGAGAACTTACCCCGAAGAGGTCTGGCTTCGGGTAGGTGTGAAAGCGCAGAACAATTAACGGGTATTTTGGGGCCTTAACAAGTTCTCGTAATTTACGGGTATTTTTCCTGATCGGGTAGGTGTGAAAGCGCCTACTGTCATCAGAGCATTCCTGAGTATCCAATATTCATTTTGAAAATTGTACATTTTTTGGTAGTACAGTAAACATAGTTTCCTTCAAATACTTTGTTTTGAATTGGTTTAATAAACTTGAGTCCTAGAACAAACTATAGTCTTAGAATAGGGAGAGGAATAAGTTGGCCATACAAGTGAGATTCTCTCATCTCGAGTAGCGTTAATGATTTGAGCTTCTGTGTTGGATTGAAACAGTTCAATTCACCCTAGCTTCTGTTTTCCCTTGCACGACTAGTTAAGCATGGATCATTGAGCTTAGACCATCCTGATCCCTAGAGAACAATCAATTTCATTACAAACACCAGCAGTATTATTCTAAGCTGATTAGTTCTTAGACAATACAGTTAAGCATAGCATGACCTTAAATCAATTGTCTGTACTTCTAGAAATGGATTACACAGTTTTATGACTTTGGGATGAAAACCTAAGTAGGATTAGAAACAATGCCTCTGTCTCGTCTGTGAACTTGTGAATAAGATTAGGGAAGTCTTGTTTTTTGCGGATGCAGAAGTTAGGGGATTTTGAGAATTATTTTTTTCCAGCTTGTACAAGTGATATGTTATGACAATACTCTTGCCAGTGCATGTGGTAATGGGAATATGGCTGTAGCTACTGCTTACATTTTGGGAGAATTGATTATTCATGCTGACTAATAGTATTTTTTTCATCTTCCATCTATTGAGGAGAAAATCCATGAAGCTAAATCATGTTTTGAATATTTTGTGGATAAGACGATATGGAAGGATTAAGTGAAGGAAAGGACAGTGCAAATTTTATTGATCTGAGTGAGATTTCAAATAAAGAACTATTTTTCAGAAAATTTGTATATTTGTACCACTTTCATATATGCCCATCCTCCCTTCATCACATGCATCCCACCTTCCCCTCCCCTCCCCCTCACCCCTCCCCCCTCCCCCCTCCCCCCTCCAAAGGTTCTTTTTGTGTAAAAGAGAGAGAATGCAAGGTAGTGAGCATCAGGCAAATAGATTTCATCTGACAAGTAAGACTGGTAATTGCCCCCCCCCCCCCCCCCAATTAGACCATTGCCTCTCAATGTCTGGACTCAGATGCCATGGCCAGGGCTACTGCTTTTGCTTTTAATGGACTTCTGAATTAGTGCAGTTAAAAAAATGCTGGTGTGTCTATAGCTTTGTATTGGTATTACATTTCTATTTAGTTTCATATCCACCTGTTACAAGTGCACGGTATGACCCCCTTTACACTAAATTAGGGTGCAGGTCACTACCCCCTATGAAGGGCAAGCGCCTCTTTGCACCTGCAAAGGTAAAAAAAAATGAAGGCATTGCGGACCTAAATGATTGTGGACGTGAATGCTTTTAACGGAAGGAAGTCACTTGTTGAGCTTCATTGACCTAATTTAGATTTGGTTTGATCAAACATATGGTAAAATTGTGATTAATTGCCTTTGTACTGTTTGAGTTCAGGGTACTAAAACCTACAGAAGTGCCTTTGATTTTCATGGGTTCATTCACATTGATAATCAATCTGTAGTTGTACAACATTGTACGTGTACGCAGCCCTTCTGGGCAACCAGGGCGAAGGGACTTCCTGGGGCAACTACATGTAGTATGCATGATATAATACTCAGTGTTGAGAACATTCACACATCCAGTTGGATGGGATGTGAGAGTGAGGTTAGTTCCTGGAAGAACATACAAAGATGTTCTATGGGAATAATCCATAGACACTTTGAAGAACTTGTAGGTATTCTCTGGGTTTGTTGGACCCTGTTTATCATGCCTTTGTCATTTATGTAAATGGTTTTGAATTTTGTAATGGATGGTATGCAACAATATCCAAATTTGTCAGTCTCTGCACTTCTATCTATTTCTTCCCTGAACGAATAGGGATGAGATAAAATTCCACATAGGATGGAAAAAAAGTTTCACTGTTGTTGGATTGTTCAAAGAGTTCTATATCAATCAAATTTTGCAGATGTACCATAACTTTATACATACTTATCCACCAAAAAGTAATTTGTGTGTTTGAAAGAGAGAGAGAGAATGAGAACTGGAATGAAAAGGGGGGTGCAGGTTTCCCAAATATTGCTTGTAGGGGGTAATATAGGAGGTAAACTTACAAATCCCCTCTGTATAGAGCTGCAACCCCTCACCTGATCCTCCAATTTGTCAGTGCATTCCTACCAAATATTTAGTGTATTCATATCAGCTTGAAAAATGAAATTTCTTTTAAAATATTTCTGAATGGAGGTAAACAAATAGTATGCATCGACAGCCACCATCAATACACCAACCTGCACGCAATGGCTTTAGAAGCTTGGCATAGAAAAGAATCCAATCAGAATTCATTCTTGAATCTAGTAGAGGCCTTTTTGTGGTTGCCATGGAGAAATATGTTTTCGTTAAATGTTTACCTCTCATGTTTGTTCAGTTTTTGTTGTGGTTTGTTGAAAAATATTTGATTTTTTTCTTTCCAAAATTGATGATGGCAACAAATTTTGGTGTTAATTCATGAGAACGTATTCAAGAAAAATAAGTAGCAAGCATAAAAGGAATCAAGGAGTTAGAATAACTCCTTGAAGGAACTATAAATTAAGAGTACAAATATCTATCATTAAATACACATGTGACTGAGTACAAATTCATAGCAACTAGAAATTTCATATATGGTACATTTAATTGAATGAGTGGCCTTGGGCTATTCAACGTTTGATTATTAATATTTCTGTTTCTTTGCATGGTACCTCTATACTGCATTTTTTTTCTTTCAATCCAAAATGGTGTTGAGGTTCAATGGATTTGGTTTCTAGACCACTCATCTGAGATAATGTCCACAGTAAAATCAACTGAAATGTAACCAAGTAAATGAACAATAACCTAAATAGGTGCTGGTAGTTTGAGATTGCCCAGAGATTACTGAAAAGGAAATGTAGCATGGTACGATATTTGAAAAATCTTTTGATAGATGTTTACTTGATTTTTAATCTGTTTCGCTAGTTTTGTTGCAGTTTTATTTACATGATGAAGTGGCCTCTTTACTGTCCCCCTTTTCTGTTTTACCACAATCCTACACCCACCTGGTTCTGTGGTGTTTGTACCTTATGAAACTGAAGAATAGGAATGGGATTAAGAGATAAAAGAGAGAGGGACACAGAAAAATTGCCACTGCATAGGTAAGTCAGACTGAGATGTGCAGTGGTGCCTGGCCAAGCTTGAATCACAATTTACACGCACAGTGGATACAGCTTCCTATTCAATGATAATAATAAGCTGCTGAAGCTACTGTGGATGACCAGTCTTTGGTTGTAGGATTATTTTTTTCATAGAGCCACCCTACTTCTGGTAGCTGTCCTACAACTTTTATGTTCAAGAAGACATTGGCCACGTTGCTCTTTACAGCATTATACTTTACAGTGGATAGTGGTATGATAAAATCTAGAATATCATGTTTTTGTTGTTTTAATTATGTAATTAGGCCTGTATGAGAGTTTGTAGGGCTTTGTCTTATAATTTATGCCTCTCTGGCTCTTAGTCTTTAAAAAATACAATTTGCAGTTATGTAGATTATTTAGAAATGCTTTATGTCAGTATTGAATTTGATAAAGATGTGGAGTGAAGCCCATTGACATTGTTGCTGGTGTATTTTTTTTTTTTGATGTCTTTCTCTCTCTCTCTCCTCAGTGGAAAAGACCAATGCAAAATGTCTTTTAAGCCCAGCAGTTTATGTTTTCTGAATATAGATATGTTTCTACATATACCGAAGTTCAGATTGTCTCTAAACCTTTATTGATAAAATCTGGGTCTGAAGATATAAGACTAGTAGAGTTTTAGTTTCTGTCTCTCTCTCTCTCTCTCTATGCACACTCCACCACCCTCTCAAACCTCTCAAATGGTGCGTTGAATGGTCTCGGATTTACATTGGAGCGGCTTTGTCAAATCACTTTGTACTCCGTCCTTTGTCCGTGAAGGATGGCTTCGCTACACACCGGACGCCAGTGCTAGTTGACTTCACACCACCACTACCACCATTGCTCCAGTGGGATAGGGGTGGGGGAAGATGCTTTCTGTTTCCACTGTCTTCCAATGAGCCTTGCATGGATTTATCTCACTCAGGAATGGAAGCTCAATATCAGAGGTCTTCTTAGCTCCGTAAAAGGGCAATCTTATATCGCAGGAATATTTCTCTCACCCCCTTCAAGAGCTGTTAGAACACCTTTTTAGTGCTTCGTCATTTGCGATTTATCTCCCTGACTGATCAGCGGCGTCAGTTTTCTGATGAAAAAAGAAGGTATGCTCATGAGTGAGTGGAGTCTAGACTTAAGTTTTGCAGTCAATTAATTGTAAAGCTTTTAAAGCTTTGCCTGGAGCAGTACCCCTCAGGTTGTAGAAGATAATTTTTCTAAGTTGGAAGTATTTTTGCTGAATCATAATAGGAATGGACTGTTAAGTTTATTTTTTTCCTTTCCCACCCCACAAAATTTAATTTGTATAAATTTGTCACATCTGTGATGCAATTACAATTCGTGTATTTTAGAATCAGCGTACACCATTTTTTCTCCCATTCATATATTTGTAATTTGGCTTGATTTCAATAAACTGTAGAAGGGATGGAATGTTACATGTTAAACCAGATCTACAAGTAATAAAATGCAATTAGGTTATAGGCCTAATTAACTGATTGAAAATCAGAATTGGTTTCTTTAATTTTATTCAGAATGTAGTTTCAGTGAATTTGTTGTTCTCTTTTTGCGAATGTAATTTGAGTTGGATCAGAAAAAAAAAATAATATATAACACTAAGAAATATGCTCTGAAGAGAGAAAATGAAAGTGTTATCTTTTTAACATATGGAATTTCTTTTCTTCAATTTTTGATCTTATAGACCGAAAAGTGCATTCAAATAAATAAGGCTTTTGGATCATGTTTGGCATTCTTGATGTCTGCGATACATTCATTGCTATTTTCACATACTTGTATATTGATGTCCCTGTGCTTCGATTATGCTGTGATAATACATATTGGACTTTAACCCACATAGATTGCAGTGATTGATATGTCACTCAAAAAAGGTGGGCAAATCTGTTATAGGTTATCAGATGAAAATAGAATTTTTCTATCTGCCTTTTCTTGTTTTGCACTACTTTTACAAGGGTGGAAGTTGAAGTGTTTAAATTCTGATATTGTTGGAATTCAACACACACAATGTAAACATGGGAAGGTTTTTTATTTGACTTTTTTGTGATCATAACAAGTTGTCAAATATTGACCCTTATGCAGGGAGAATTATGTTGTAAAGCTCAACCTGGGCTGGACTGTAGAAAAAGAATGTTAGAATGGACTATTTACGTCAAAGTGACTTGATGTTTTTCACTGTTTGTACTCTAGTTCCCAAACGCAAAGGTTGTCCATACTTTCGATAAAGAGAGCTAATTCTGATGACTCTGTGAAACTATGGAAGTCTTTCTAAACACTTACAATTTAGATCTTTGGTACTGCTGAGAGACAATGTTGTTGATGTTAATTGATATAACTATGATAAAGATTCTTAGGAATTTAAGGTTTGTTGTAATATTTCTTTTTTGATGAGGCTTTTTATTTTTATCAAGTGTATGTCTGAGAAAAATTGTATGACTGCCAATCAAAGTAGATGAGTATTCAACTCCAAAACTTTATCAAAGGACAGAAATCTAGGTTCTTATTTGCAAACGGAAGGCAGGCGGCAGAAGAACATGTTAAATTCTATTCAGAAGATTTCGACTTGATATCAGTTGAAAGCTTCTTTTATGCTATGTGGAAACAGGCAAACAAAAGCCTTGTCACGCAGATTTGTCAGAAGACTTGGTATTTCCTGCCTGTACGTCTCTCTCTCTCACCGCCGTGCAGTGGTAGAAATGTTTTGTGGCTATGTCTGTTGTATACACTCAGCAATCTTTTCTTCTCAGTATACCACTTTATATGAAACAACTCAGCAAGATACATTAGATCTAGGGGCCGGAATCCCTCTGGGAAATAAATTGCATAATCAGCATACATGTATAGGTAGATCTTTTAAGTGCTCATCCTCAGCTGCATCACATTGAATGGCTTCTTATTGTGTATGAGAACAGTTTGATTCAAAGTGAACTTTTACGGTTTAATTATTTTAAAAGAAAACTGTATGTTTTTATTTTGTGGAAGTGTAAATAACCTTCCATTGGTGGTCTGCTAGTGTAACACAATGTTATTTCTCCTTGCGATATTTTGATTCTATTGTCACCTAACCTGGATTGGTTTAAATTACTCTAAATCGACTCAGTCTGGTCATGGGAATGGGGTATTTGGGGCGAGTGTGGACCCTCTAGTTAGTGCTCTGTATGCACCTGTACATTTGTTGGTGACTCAGAGTTTTTATGATCGTTCCGTGATTGTTAGCAGTCATTCACATCATTATTCCACCAGTGAAGTACTCTATTACTAGCATGCCCGTATTATTTGTTATTATCATCTAAAGGAATGATCATTGTACATCAGGAAGGTTTTTTTTTTAATCTCAAGAAAGGGAGGAAGAAAGCAAGGGATATGAGAACTTTGAAAAATAGCAAATCACTATTCCTTTTTAATATTAAAGTACTCACTAAAGAATGACACAGAGAGAAGTAGAAATGGGTTTCAAATACCCATTATCACACTTGGAAAAATTCTATGCTTTTCATAAGACAATTTAATAAAAGTTTGTATAGGCCTGTAGTTTGTAATCCTTTCAGTTCCAATGCACACTTTTGAAATTTTATATTTTTCCCATTGAAGAAGAGACTAAACAGTCCTTGTTAATTCATGGAACACTAAGCCTGATATAATTAGGGGTAGGGTCTATAGAAAATGTGTGTTATACCATGGAGGTATTTTGGTTATACTGAATTAAAATCATGCTCAACAGGCTAGAACTATGCATGCCAGCCCATATACAGTATTCAACAAAAGTGAGTACACCCTTGAGGGTGTGCTTATAACTTTTGTTGCCACAAATTTAAACAAAATCCTTCAGCTATTACATTATTGTTATGGAAGAGATAATTCCTATCAATACACCAGTCACAGAATTTTGTTCTTCTCTATCACAGTTGTAATACATTTATGTAAGAATTTACATTTGAATTTTAACATTTGTAAAGGGTGTACTCACTTATGTTGGATACTTTACATGTATAGGATAAAGAGTAGTGTTAAAGGTACAGGAACAGAGTCAGCCTGGCTCCTGTTATGTGTAGATATGCACATGGGCGCAATGTAGATAGGGGATTAAGTTTACAAAGTGATATTCACTCATAGATAAGGTATAAGCCTATCTTATCTTGAGTTATTCATTATTGGGTATACATACACTGGTGACCCATAGAATATACAGACAACAGGATTGCCCCCCCCCCCTCTCCGAAAACAAAACCTGCCCATGTGTGCATACATGCTTGCTGACAATACATTTATACTGCAGAAAGTAGGATATCTCTATATTCTACATATGTGGTCGAAGAACTTTATTGTCATTGCTTGAGTATATTTGATGAATGTATGCATACATGTTCTTTGCCTGAATTACAATAGATCCAGAAAGCGTGTAGACATTGAATTGCAAACATTTGATGAATAATGAAATAATCAAACAGGAATGGATTTATTGTACAATATCAGTAGTTCAACAAAAATAATTGAATGTTCATTGTAATGTATTGAAAAGGAAAAATGTCTTTTGATATGGTCACAAAATGCAAACAAGGCATGTATATTTATGTGAGTCACAATTTGGTGGAAAAAAATATATATTTATTCATCTCATCCTTATGGCATACATGTACATGTATAGCAGGGGTCCATTCCAACCTTTTCCATGAGGGGGGGGGGGGGTGTCCAAATTAAGGCTTTGGGGCTTGTGTACAGAGAGTCCCATGTTAAAAATTTGAAATGGAGGGGGGGGGGGGTCAGACTTAGATTGTTGGCATACATGAGTACCATTAATGTCAAGCATTTGGGAAAAAGCCTTCCCCTAACTTTTTTATCTCAGCAAGCACACAGACTTATCACATACTATTCACAATGCCTTCATTATCATTCAGTCAGTCGGACATTCTACAAAGTATCATTCTTTCTTTGTTCACAACACTATGTATACTCTTATCTGAAGAAATACATATTACAGCTCTAATATAAAGAAATGGACAGAGTGTCACGAGATACGAATCAGCTCTTAGTATTGAGCTTTGCATCAGTAACCAGTTACCCAAGAAAAAACAGAAGAAAGTTTTCAGGGATCCTCTTTCTCCAGCCTTTTGATGCGATGAAAGATAATGAGAATATCGTTTCTTGTAGGGGGTAGATAGCTGAGATGATTTATATTTCATAGTAAAATCTGATTGTGAAATT
This sequence comes from Echinometra lucunter, assembly GCA_029962745.1. Taxonomy (NCBI): domain Eukaryota; kingdom Metazoa; phylum Echinodermata; class Echinoidea; order Camarodonta; family Echinometridae; genus Echinometra; species Echinometra lucunter. Next base: position 8,591,711 of record CM057157.1, on the reverse strand, counting down.
AAAAATCATTTAAGGTGGCTGGAAATGTGATGCACATACAAATATTGAAGATATATATTCATGTGGGGCATCTAGTAATACTTTAATCTTCTGCATAGCATTTAAAATTTCCCATTGGAAGTTGGAACCACAAAAAACCTTTTATCAAAGAAAATAATTACCTTCATATGAAGCATGTTAAAAAACGTTTTTTTTTTCCTTAAATTATGAAAACAGGAAGGAGATTTGCTATGGATTAGAGTTCCTTGTCATTCAAATGTAGTGACATTTATACTTCTTTTTGCACATCAGAGGAAATGTTTTGATATATGGAATAGGGATAATGGTATGTCAGTAATCTCTGATTCCTGTAAGTCACCCCTTAACCTACTTACAAGAATATTGGGATTCGTTGAAGGAAGGATCTAGGAACAATGTTGGTAATGTTTCAAAACTTGCATTTGATTTATTGTGTTCAACAGGTGTGATATGTTGTGGTATTTTGTGAAGTTGCATGTCACTTTCTTGTTTAAAGGATGTGGAAAGGTGACTTTTGATGGGCCATTATCCTGAGAAAATGTGAAAGTAGAAAAGATCCGGTGCATCTTTTCCTGTTTGGGAAGAAAAAATCATTTTGAGAGAGGGGTACATAGCTGCATTTTCAGGAAATAATTGTGCTGTGTTGATGTACATGTACCTGAGACCAGTGACCCTGTGAATTGGCATAATTGGTCTAATTGCTCCCCGGTTAACAAATGAGGTTGGACTGTATTTGACCTGTGGGGAAAAATCATGGAATTGGACTATTTGACAACACTATTGTCCTCCATCGCTCTCTGATCTCACAGCCATAAGACATTGTTTGAAAATTCGCGATTGTTAGGAAATAGTTAGTGGGAACGAGCGGTAATAATAGCAACATTTGTTTCTTTTTGCGGATCATTGCTGATTTAATTTCCACCATCATATTGATGCAACCTTTATTGATATCACTTTCATGGTCATTCTGCCTTTGTGTAAGATATTTTGGTTTGTCACTCTCTCTCTCTCTCTCTCTCTCTCCTCTTCTCTCTCTCTCTCTCTCTCTCTCCCCCTCCCTCCTACACTCCTCTCTTCCCTCTTTCTCTTTTCACTCTCTTTCTCTCATGTCATCCTCCCTTTCTTGCTCAAACTCTCTCTCTCTCCCTTTCCCCTTTGCCAGTCTTTGTCTTTTTCCTCTCTTTTTATAGATATTTCCCACTTTGTTTAAAAAAGTTTTAATCTGTTCTTTAGTAATTTTAAAGGCCCAGTCCCCTGTAGACCTATATTTGTATGTCTTCTTATTTAGAAGCGTATGTCTTTAATACTTCTGCGATTCCATGTAGGTCTTCTCTTTTTATGTTGTTATTTCTCAGTCCTTCTCTGTATTTAATGATGTACATGTGTATTCTTTTAGTCTCCCTCCTTTATTGCCCATTCCAGTCTCTCTCTGTTTCTTTCCTTCTTTCTGTCTATTCCGCTGTATTCTGAGCCATTTATCATGCAGTTGCAAGTGCTAATGATGATGGCTCTGCCAAGTAACATAATCCAGCCTTATTGTTCGCTGACAAAAGACCGCCTTGCCCATCCAGTGCGGGCCTATTTATGTGCAGTAGCCCCCCTCAGGGTGGCAATATCCTCACCACCAGCTCCTTCCATTGTTTCCTTGGTCGTGGGTGTTGTCCCTCTCAGACAGTCAGTAATGTCTATTGATGATTGGGGAATGTTCCCATGTCCATTCATTGACTGGATTGCTATTAATTCCTTTCCTAGTCTAGGATTCTAGACATATCATTTTATTTGTCAACTAGCTGTGCTGTAGCCTGTCTACATATTCATTTTTCATCTAATTATATATTGTCTGTTTAGAGCCCAAAGGGCATTAACTATATCTTAAAGCATACAAGTTAACGCCCTTCTGGCTCTAAACAGATGACATGTACTTCACCTAAACCCACTTTTATTCACTTACCCCCTGCTATATTCCATGAATATGTGATAATCATATTTTAGTTAATATCCTTTTCATGGAGGACTTATTGTGTCATTAAGACATTCACATTGTATGCCATATTCTCACATAGTTGATATTTTCCATTAGGGTCATTTTCCTTTTTTTTTTTAATGTTTGAAAAATGTAGAACAGTTTTTCTCTTACCGATGGCCAAGGCTAAAGAGAATTGTAGAAATGCATTGTATGTCTTTACAACATGTACAAACTTTTACAAATTAAATGAATTTGTCTCTGCAAATATTTGTAAGTAGGATGTGTATCAGACTGAGGTTTGGAGGAAAGGAAAGCTAGAGTTAGACTGTCTGTATTGACTATGTGGTTTATAGCTTTCATTAAAATCAATATGAAGATTAATCTCTTTGAATAGATTAATAATGGATTTGGGAGTGTCATCCTGAAAGAATCCGGAAGGAAGCTTGCACACTCCTATTATGTGTGGGTTGGTTGGCCTTTTGTCTTGGTCTTGGCATACAAAAGAGAGACCAGCTATCCCCCTCTGAAAGTTACTCACCCTAGAAGCGCCAAGCAAACCTTAACCCATTAAACATTAATCCAGCTGGGGTCAATTGGAAAATAGGTGTTTTCCTGAAATCAACAGGGTTAATACAAAATCCTCTTAGGTCTGTATGAATATCAGTAATCTGCTTTCTCCCCATCAAGGCCTTCCTTTTGTACTTTTTTTTTGTCTAATGAATTGCATTTAGCAAGGGGGAAGGGATGGGGAGGTGCAGCGTAAATGTATTAGAAAGAGAGGGACTTACAGAAGGAGGCAGACAGCCATCTAGACGAAACATAAACAAAAACACCAAAAAAAAATGAAAAACACATACAAAAAACCCAGACAGACATATATAAAGATAGAAAGACAACAGATACACCGGAAGATAGAGGGGCAAAGGAGAGAGAGAGAGAGAGAGAGAGAGAGAGAGAGAGAGAGTGTGGGGGGGGGGGGGGGGTGGTGGGATCTAGATCATTCTCTGTACATGTAATTGCTTCTTCACTTCATGGTAAATGTTTAGGTCTATAAATCTGCATCTAGCACTTTTCTTCAAATTAGTTCAGGATTTTTGCTGTCAAGGTTGTTAGCTTGATTTTCCTCCCAGTACTGTACCAGCTAGCTTCATATCATATCAGTCATGATTAGTTTGTTATTGATCAAACGGAAAGCAAGCTTGTCCAGGACTTGAAGGTTGAGGAGAGCGCTATACATCAAGCATCCAAAGACCCTGAGCTGCGGCCAATCTCATCACACATTCGTCAAAACATAAACTGCAGAAGTAGAAAAACAGTCCCAGCCTCGGAAATGACTTTATCACTGACAAATGTCTCATATACCTAGATACAGATGGTAACTCATGGAATGGTGACCAAAATTCTCAGCATAGCGCAAATCAAAAGTAGACAATTGAAGTTTATGTGTTGGCTAAACTGCCAGGCTTAACCCCCATGTCTGTATTTCCGTTACCATTCTGAGGAATGCTTTTGTAGGAATAATTCAATTTTGTCTGTCATTAGTCTCAATTATCAGATTGAGTTGATGAGAATGAGGCATACGGTTTGCTACAAGATGACTATATTTGAATAATTGGAATAGTCCTACTATACTAGTACCATAGGCTACTTCGGGAGATTAGTATTATCCATGATGAAATGTAATCAAAGAATTAGTTTTTAGCAAGACTGGTATCATCTTGGGCAATTATATTCTATGTGAAATATTTTTTTCTCAAATTTTTACAATATTGCAGGGTGAATTTCTGATAGTGCCTATCTTTTGAGACTGATTATATCTTTTCTTTTCCTTGCACAATGACATACAAGAGTAGAAAAAAATGTTGAAATTGCCCAATAATGTTATCATTTACTGTGTTTTTGCTATCTTGAGGTTGTCCATACTCTTGACCATGGACTTGGCCATGTGCTTGACATGCTTTCACCATTATCAGTGACCTTAAAGAGTTCAAACTCCAGGGCTCTAAAGTCTGACTAATGCAATCATAGGAAATGAGAGAAAAGGGTATAAAGTTAGAACCACAAAGCAAGATGTCCAGTTTATTACACCTGGAGCATAAGAACTGATTTGTTCTGCTGACTGGATATTTTCATGACATGTCTCATTTTTTGACAACCCAGTGTGCTTGATGCAGCATTTAATGTTTGAAACCTGTTCAGAAGGAAGAAATGTATTTGAATATCACTGCATGTGAGTATTAGAATTAGTTGAAGTTCATTGTGTATTTCATCAGATTAATTTTCAAAATGAATGAGATTCTGAGCCACAAAACAAAATTATTCATGTTTTGTTCTGCCATATTCTGAATTACAATAGGCACTTGGAAAGAACTCGGCTCCAGCAAGTGAGCATTAGGCCAAGTAAAATTGATTCCTAGTTTCTCATCTTGATATTTTCAAATTGAGGAGGAGGGGCTCCATGTTATTTGATATTTGATATTTTTTGTAAATTCGAACAATTATAATACAAATTTCCTCTATTTTTCCTTTTTGATATTTCAATGATATAAGCACTTAAGAGGCTCAAATTAATATGAAAATTTATGATTTTTTTGTAACCTCATTGTCTAGATGTACTCCGATTGAAATTAATTTCATTTCAGAACAAAAATAACAAAATACAAAAAATTTTGAGGCTCACTGAAAAAAGGAAGGAGGAGGGGATGAGAAACAAGGAATTATTTTTATTTGGCTTTAAAGGGGGTACTCAATGCTGAAACAATGTTAGTTCATTTAAAAGAGCGTGATTTCATTAGCAGAAAATCATCTGCCTAAAGTTTTTTAAAAAGTCGTGTTGCCAAGGAAACCCCAAAATGTGGTAAGATTTCAGGATATTTTTGACCCCTCAGCTGAGACCCAGTTTCAACTGGGTACCCACTCTGACGTCAAAATGACGTAAAAGTGGGTACCATGTCGCGCAATTCTAGCAAAATGCGCGCAAGGTATAATACATATTGTACAGTCTAGCGCGTAGCACAACTGCAATGCGCGAAGCAGGGTACCCACTTTGACGTCGTACCCCATCCTCAAATTTTTTGGTCAACTCTTGACTTTTTATGAGAAAATTAGCCAAAATGCATTGATTTCGATTGAAAATCATCAAATTTCTAATGTTATTCTTCTTATAATTCCATTCTCGATCATATATCCAAAAAATGTTTACCATTGTGTAATCACTTTAAATGCATTGTGATGATTGGCCGAGTGAAAAAACTTCACTTTAGTTGCTGTACCATGTAATTTTAATGCTGATGTTGACAGGGGTATCAATATCATTAATCCCTGCAGGATGCTATCTTGTCAAAAGCTTTGTATGGAAAGGAAATACTGGCTACTGGCATGTATTTATCTATGATCACTGAGGATATTTGGTCAGTTAACTGACCAAAGAAGGCAAATGTCCAGTGATATTTCCTGTGATTGACAACGAGTGATTATATGGGAGGTATTGTGTTGCAAGAGATGAACTTTGTATGCAAAAAGTCTTTGATATTCGAGCTGTATTCTGTGGCATGAAAAGTACAGGTTGAAAGTGAGGGAGAAAAGATGGACTGTAGAAATAAGATGGAATGGCAAGAAAGATTAAAATAGGATTATAGACAATAAAAAGGAGTTTGGGAGGTTGAAAGAGAGTGAGTGAGAGAGAGAGAGGAAGAAAGGAAGGAAGAGGAAGATGGACAGGGAGAGTGAGAAAAGAGAAAGGAGGAAGATACAAGGAGGAAGAGAGAGAGAGAGAGAGAGAGAGAGAGAGAGAGAGAGAAAGAAGGGTGATAATGATGATGATGATTATGATGATCAAAGAAAATAGACCTCATGAAGGGAAGGAGAAGATCAGTGAACCTTGTATAGAATGGTGAATAATGCATACAGAAACTGATGTATATCTGTACATATTCAGCTATTCATAGAGATTTAAGAAGCTGGAATTTGAGATGGAGAGATTAGCTCTAGAAAATCTCCAGCAGTCAATATTTGACCTGCAAAATGTGAGCCAATTTCTTTATTTCATATCATGATGGTCCAGAGGTTTAATTGCAATTTCCTTTGTTGAAAGAAATCTCCCTTTACACAGACCTGGGTATGTGCAAGTTCAATGTATGATGCTTGTATACATTTGTGAATTGATATGCCTCAATGTTTTATCTCAGGGTATAGAATATGCAAGTGGACAGGAAGTCATAGATGTACATATTTGATGTCTTCTTGCAGTTGTTAAGGACTGTACTATTATTTTCACTGATGATGACCTTTAGAGTAGAGACAGCCTCACTAATTTTCTACTTTCTTATCTCCATGATTTTCTTTGAAATGATTCTTTATAAATTTATAGAATCGTTAATATCATTAGTTGTAGTTCAAAAGTTCAAAAGAAGTATCGTCCTTTCTTTGTGTTAGTATTCTTTTCTTGATATTAATATGGAGAGAGGGGAGGGAGGGACGGAAAGAGAGAGAGAGAGAGAAAAAGAAAGTTGCATGGCAGGAGGAGAGAAAAAGGAGAAAGAGAAAGAGTGAACGAGTAACACAGCAAAAGAGAAATAAGAGAGTGAAAAAGAGAATTAAGGGAAAGTCAGAGAGAGAAAGAAAAGATGAAATGAGATAGTGAAAAAGTGTTTTTTAAAAGGGGGATTTTCCTTGCCTTTAAACTTATATCTCTATAGAGAGGTTAGTTATTCCATAATTTGGGAATTTATACTAGTATTCAGAGATGACACATAAACATCATTCATGGCTCTGCCCTCTATACCATTTTTGATGTCATTATCTCTTTATAGATCTATAAGGAATTGGAGCAAGAATCTCTTTCATTTTTTTTAGAGACTGCAACTCCCATCAAAATTTTAACGGCTGGTCCAATGTTGAAAACCCCAGGTGCCTTCCTGTAGGGCAACATCTGCGCACCAGGAAAACCATTTGACATTTTAAAGAGTCTTGTATCTGTCTACTGGCATCTTGGTCATGACAACAATCCTGTGTTTATCATTATTGGATATGTTTGGTAGAATCATTAGGAAGAAAAATGACGTTCTTTTGGAGAATAAATGATAATAGGTGCATGTGCAGTAGCCTGTGCAAGAAATTAAGTTTTTTTTTCTTGTTCAACAAAGATACTGAAAAAAAAATAATAGAAATGATTTATTCATAATCCACTGATATCCACTTCTGTAGAAGACTGTGTGCATCTAAAACAAACCCTGCAATAATTTTGTAATTATATATTTTTTCTTTTGAATTGTTCTTTTGCTTTGCACATTTTTCAGTGTTACTGCAATTTGCATTTTGTATGTGCGATAAGCCAACAACGTCCGTGAAACTTGCAATCAAGTTAAATATCATGAGGTTTTTCGGTAAGTTCATGTGAATTCTTTTATAAAAAACGTAACAACTTTCCTGAGGCATCTGAAATGTAAAAAGAGTATGTGTTCTCCCTTTCTCTTTGATCAATAGATGAGCATGCAGAGAGCAAACGTTAACTGGCCAATCACCAGTGTCTAGACAGACAGGCAAAGAGACAAACCTGTACCACTCCAGCTTCATCCAGGTCCACCCACCAGGATACGGTTACCATGGCACAGGCAATGATGCGGGGTGTAGCTGATGGTGGTCCTAGGGATGGATACACCATAGAAAACTACTATGCACAAGGCCAAGGTAAAAAAGGAGGATTTATGCCTGGATTTTAATTGATGTTGGTAACTTTTAGGGAGGAATGGCAGGATGTTGGGATAGGGTAAAGGGAGAAGAGAGGAGGGGTGTTGGGAGACGGTTATCATGGTGAGGGTTTGGATTAGGGGTATAGCTGATGGTGGAACTAGGGATCGCATCTCCATAGGAACTCTTATGCACAGGGCTCAGGTAAGGGAAAGAAGTTGCAACTTGTACTTTCAAAGTTTAGGGATGAGGAAGGGGATATTGAGGCCCCTGGGGAAAAGAGGTCCCTCATGAACCTGCACTCTCTCTCTTCAAGTATGGCAAGACCAAATAGAACAAATTTGAGTATCATCTGAGAGCTATGGAGAGAGGCTCTAACATGATGCAGGAAATTCAGGACTAACCTTGCCATAGGTGGACAGTGAGCAAAGACTTTGTGAGGGGCCACTTTTACCCAGGGACCTCATTAGTGCCTGCTTCATTTAGGAAGGGAAAGATAGTGTAAAAAATGGAGATGGAGAGATGGTGAAGGAGGAGGGGAAGTAGAAGGGAGTTGGACTGTGAGGATAAGAATGGGAGGTTGGGGAAAAGAGGAGTAGGGGAGGGAGAGGGGAGAAAAGACCAAATAGGGAGAGGAGGGAGAGTAGGAAAGGAGTGGGGAGAAAGTAACTAATGTTGTAATCCGCAAGTGAAAACCCGAACCGTACCGTCCCGTATAATCCAATAATTTGCAAGCGGGACCCGCTGACCCGTCGGGTTTTAACCCGCAAGTCAATTTATCTTTGAAAAATGAAAATTATTTTTGCAATCCCCACACTATACAGGCTCAAATCAGGAAAATATATGCCAACTACTAACCTAGCCTAGAGTGAACTGAATTTACTTACAATTTGCAAATTCGCCTTTTATTCCGGAGAGAATGTTTTTTTGGGGTGACTTTGTACCACGAAATGGGTCCGCTGTGATCTCGAAATTGAAAGCATTACGCCCATCTAAACAAGATCCCGTCTCACGTAAGAAATGCTTCATTTCGATATCACAAGTAAATCCGTGCGCACACGATAATACGACGTATGTACCGTAAGTTTTAATTTCGCGCGCGCACTTTGGCCGCATCGATAGCTGCTATCGATATCTATTTTTATTTGTTGTTAGATTCCGGTCATCCCAGCTCGCTAATTTCTGATCTATTCTATCTCTTGTGTTTTTGCCGTACACCTTTTCTGCCATATTTTACTTATTGTTTGGGAAGGTTTGTAATTTATTTTATATTCATTTTTAATGTTTTTATTATGTGTCGTTACTTCTCCCTTTTTTCGTATGACGGTCTGCGGGTTTGAGAATGAACTCGGCCCGGCCCGCAGCCCGTGATCGGGGGCATACCGGCAGGTTAACCCGTACCGCAACGGGTGCGGGTTACAACATTAGGAGAAAGAGAGTTTAGAATAAATTGGAGGGAAAGGGAGCAGTAGAAAATGATAGAAGGAAGGGAGAGAGAGAGGAAGAGAAAGTAAGAAGAAGAAGAGAAGAAGGGGGTTGGATGGGAAGAGAAAGTGTCAGAACTTTGAAACTGAAAAATGCTCAATGATTTTATAAAAGAGCAACAAGACATCAAGCGTTAGGCAATTAATTTAGTACAGCAAACAAAACTTCTTGAAACTCACAAATAGTATTGTAAATATAGCAAATATTTAGAAATCACCTATTCTAATTTCATTGTTTGATCTGAATACTTGCCATTAGCAACAAAACAAATGTACCATTTTTATCATGGAGTTGGCTTTGTGAATAATGATTCATCAGTCATGAGGGGGATGGCTTGTGACCTTTCAAGAGAAGAAAACAAAAGTCACGCCCATCGCTAATTTATCCTAGCTGGACCTTGGCACAATTATGTTGTAGCCCAATGAGGTCACATGCTTGAAAAAACCATGCAAATCTGTATCCTATATGACGTAGGCTTAGCCACATTACTCACGCATATATCTTTCCTATATGATTCTACCAAAAATATGTAGAGAAAACAAGAAAAAGGGAGATAATTAAATCCATTTGGTCACCGACGGGATAAAATTAGCTCAGCCGTGAACTCACTAATCTAATTCATTCAAACACAACTTTGTAGCGCTATCTAAACCGCGTTAACAGGAAATGTAGCCCAAGATACATATTAGAACCAAATTAGTTCTGTGCTGCTGGCGTTTTCAGAGAGCTTTAGGGCCTCCGCACACCGAATCCGGTACGGGCTACGGTACGGGTTACGGCTAAATGACCGGAACGGAAAACCGTACGGTTGTCAATACGGTATACGGTCCGGTATACGGTTGCCGTGATGCGCACGCATCACGGCTGGCATTTTGCAATGTAACCATAGAAACAAGACTCCTCCTACTGATCTGGTTCAGCAAAGTGAAAAATGATATGGCGGCCGCAAACGAAGAGGCTATGGTGCTTGCTGCTAATTGCAGCAACCAAGAAAGATCCAGGTTTACGAGTTGAATATGTCAAGAGATCGACCATCTAAGGGAAGGTGCACAAGTGGTCAAGTAACTACAGCAAACCAATCTCTGCTGAACATAATTTTTGCTATTTTGGGATGGGATGTATGCCCCGTAAAGAATTTAACCAAAGGATTTTGTCCTTTCTGCAAAAATTAAGGAGTATGCACCTCTCCCCCCAAAATGGTGAGTATTTTTTTTTTTTCACTTGCTAGTATGTGAATTTTAGGACAGTGCCCGCCCCCGTCCTTTATGCACTGCAATCATACCTAAATTACAAAGCAACTTCATATGGCCTTGCACAATTTTTCTTTTGCTAGTCCCTGGATTTTCGGAGAGTGACCCCCCCCCCCCCCCCCCCCAGCATATCACTACAGTCACACCTCAATCACAAAGCAACTTCATTTGTTTGCCTGTATCATCTTCAACCTCATCAGCAATGTTCTTTTTTTCTTTGACTAGTCTTTTTTTTTTTTGAAAGAGCACCCCCCCCCCCCCCATCAATTGCAAAGCAACTTCATATGATCTTGGGCCAAAATCATCATCCTCGACCTCAACATCATCATCATCATCATCATCAAAACTATGTCTTTTTTTCTTTTGCTAGCCAGTAAATTTTTGGACAGAGCCCCCCCCCCCCCTCCCATCAATTGCAAAGCAACTTCATATGATCTTGGGCCAAAATCATCATCCTCGACCTCATCATCATCATCAACACTATGTTTCTTTTTTTTTTTTTTTTGCTTTGGCTAGTCAGTGAATTTTGGACAGTGCCCCTTCCCCTGTATGGCTGTAATCACACCTCAATTACAAGCAACTTCATATTATGATTTTGTGCCCCCATCATCCTCATCATAATCACCTACAACAGCAACAACACTAACAAAAGCCACGTCAACATCAGATTTCACTCATAAGGTTAGGAGAAATTGAAAGAGAAAATACAGAGAGAAATCATAATTATTTTATTAGCAAAAATATGTGTGACTCTCATTCCAATGCAGCAACAGATAGTAAACATTTCTCCTGGAGGCAGAAAGCTCTTTTATGAATACTCATAATAAGCCTAACATATTGTTTACTGCAGTGGTCAGTAGCACAACACAAATCTGGTTTTCTACTGAAATCTATCCACTTTCCATATTGAAACAAGTCGAATTCCCTTCTATATAGCCTTCTAGTGGAGTCTATACACCTAGCATATTTAAACAAGTAGAAATTGTACCGGTAGAATCCAGTGCAAGATTCTAATAGTTTACCTCTAATGGTTTCTACGGGAATTTCTACCAGGCTAGAAGGCTTTTACAGGACCCCCCCCCCCCCCCCCCCCCCCCCCCCAAAAAAAAAAAAAAAAAAAAAAAAAAAATGTGAATAGATTTTCTCAATAATACATAAGAATCAACGAAACTGACTTAAGGTGAGTAAATAATTTATATCTTGAAAAACAACATGAAGATAAACAATAACTTCATATAACATGTCATCTAATGAATTGAATCAGAATAGGTTATTACGATAAATACGAATATAAAGGGTGTTCAGCATTAATTAACGGATTATACTTTCCGACTTGCCTATATGCTCAATCATATTAATACTTAACATCAATGGAAGGGGCAAATTACTCTTTCTTAGAGAGAGACTCGAGAGGAAAAAAAAGAGCCAAAATCAACAAATGGATCAGTCTATGTTTCAGGATACACTTCGAAAGGCAATATCGCCCAGTCAAACGCTTAAAAAATAATCATTGAGGAATTTCGACTCCGTGGTATCAGCCGCTCTGCATGCTCTGGAATGTGTGGCTGAATACAAATCAGAGTAACAATGAGCTCCGAAAATGTTGTATTTTAGGCTTACATAAATCATAAAGGACCGAAAGTCATCACTAAATTTTCCTCCCAAAAAACTGCCCTTTGAAGTATGTCTTTTAATGATGTTTGTCATCTACGAAAGAATGATTCTTCTTTTTATTAATGTTAATCATTTCAGAAAAATCCCGGGGAAATACCAATGAAGGTGATTGATACGCCCATCCGAATATATGTGCTAAATTTCCCAAACATTGCTATAAAAATGAGGAAGTGGCTCGATACACAATATTTCTCCCTGATTCATTACTATATGCCGTTTCCATGGCAACACGGTTTCCGACATATTCCAAAAATATGTCTTGTACATCTTCACCACAAGCCCTACGTGTTTGCCAAATTTCATGAGCACTGCCAATAAATGAGGCAGTAGTTCGATACGCAAGATTTGCAACAACTGACCGTACACTTATTTCTATACAGTATATCCCCCTTCAAACTTTAATTTAGGTATAATAAATGCTAGATGAGAAGTTTACTCATCCAAATATTTTGTGGACACCCTGGATGTATACTGAAAGTTAATGATCAACACAAATCAAATATTGATTATTTTTATCTAGTGGAAATATAATTATGTAGTACTATAATACGAAGAATATTAAAACGATTCAAAGGGGAAAAAGACATATTCTTTGCCATCGGTATTGGGACACTAAGAAGTGATTCCTTTGATAACAATAATGAGGAAGCAAGTTAAATATGATAATCATTTTTACCATTAAATCAATGGAGATAGTTGTAGGTTCTGTGCCCTTATACATGTAATATTACTGGGTTATTTTAAAAGGAACCGTGGGGCCCCCTCAATCCTGACTACCTTCTTCGCCATTATCAAATTTGGCACACAGATAGCCAGTAATTTTATGTATACATACTTGAAATTGTAAATTGCTGATAGATTTAAACGCATACAAAATAACATTTACCCTATAAATTCCTAACTCTGATAACTCTGATTTTGATTTTTCAAAAATGTATAGCAAAGAAATAAAATACATGATTAATTTCTTTATATATTTCGTTATGTTCTATAACCCCATCTTATACTTGTATGAAGGACAATCATAGGCTTATTACTAATGCATAAAGGTAAACCTTTCCTCAGTTTTCAACAGATTGTAAACAAAGAACACTTCATCATTTTCCAGAACGGAGAAATCGCATTTGAAAAAGAAAAGAAAAGGAAAAAAAAAAAAACATTTGGAAAAGGAAACCTACAAATTATAACTTCGATTTGTTTTTTTTTTTTTTAAATATATATAATGAACTGGACAGCAAAAGTACATAGCATAACTTCACTTCTCTCTAATGTGTTTTATTACATTTAAAATCCTATGCACTTACTTGTATCAGATATTACTAATGCAAAGCAAAGACTAGTATGTAAATCTTTCCTCACTTTTCATAGTAGTGTAGGCAAAGAATACTTCATTAATTAGCTTTCCTGAATGGATGACTCACGATATCCTAAAAAGTATTTACAGTTTGTGCGAGCAAATGTAATTTGGGTTACATGAATGGCCATTGTTCCAATTCTATCATGCGTGAAATGTGAATAAGTTATACTTTACATCACATGTTTAAAAAAGGGAAGCAAAGCTCTTTATACATCTCTCAAGGAAATCACTTATTACGGGATAGATCTGAGGGACGCCTGCAATGTATGTCAAGTTTGAAAAAAAGCGACAGAAGTCAGGGGTGGTTCTGCTGCTGAATTTACAGCGAAATATAAATACCGTATGCAGCATACAGTAACTATGTACATTTCAAATCAAGACAGAAAAAAAGCATTTTGGCAAGTGTTGAACTGTGGGGCAAGGTGGTTTTTGTTTTTGTGTCACCCAATGAAATATAAGAGGTGGCACATACTACTCCAAATTATGTGTCGTTGACTGTCCATCCTTGAAATTAAGTTTCTCATATACAGTCAATTAAAGTTCAGTTACGTTTCAGCAGTAATTGTTAATAGGAAAAATGTTGCGATTCTATCAACAAGCTACAGGATGCCCAGAAGTTCCCAGAAAAATCAATTTGTACACATTTTAGAAATTGGTAATCACCATGTCAATTGTTAACTTGAAATGGAACACATTGATACAATGACATTTCTGATCATATTTGAAAATTTGTATATTTGATTATCACCTACACAATGGATCGATTAGGCCTGGAAAATTCAAACACTCTACAAACCTCAAACCTTCGTATTCATGTAAGCACTCTCAGAATTCATTTGTGTACCACTAATTTCTTTAGTTTTTGTTGAAATCTTTCTCCAGATATCAGACCTGAAATCGGAGTCCGTGTAAACTGCCAGTTATTTATCTTAGAGGCAAGGGCTTTTCTCAACTTCTATAACCATGTGTTCCATGGCTTCCTAATGGGAAAAAAATAATGAAAGAATATTTCAAGATTGTCAAAACAGTTGAAATAGCATTAAATGCACAAAGCTTCATGGTATAATAGTCCAAACTCATATAACTTATAAAGCTTATTTTTTCATTCCAGTATTGATATTTCCCAGCAAAACATTATAATGAGTACTATTAACTACAATTTCATTTTCATTTCATTCTCGTTTATCCTAGCTCATGGTGACCTTTTTTGTAAAATATATAAAACAAATGTTTCAAGAATTTAGTAATTCATCATCCATTCCAGTTTAAGTTTAGTAGCATGATTATGTTGTCTATTATAAAAGAACATGATTATTTCAAAACATTCTAACATATGGAGAAACTGTATTGCTCTGTAAACTTAAGAAAAGATCTATGAAGACACTCTCTAATAAACAAGAATAATGACCAAACTTTTATGATGAAAATTGATAAGATAATGATCGAAGTTATGCTGGTGAGTGCAGTGGTGTGCTTTGTTAATGACCAGAAATGTGTTACCTCAGTGTTATCAAAGCTTTCATGCATGAGAAACAAATCTAGAATCTTTGCCTTCATTCCATGGAAATATTCATTAGATATGCTAGGGTCATTATGTAATTCACAAGGAGTTATGATCAATCAAAAGTCATAAATTGAACATAAGTACATGAGAAGTAGTCGACTTAGGCACGACTTTATCAATTTTTATGAATCCTATTAAATTCTTTGTGAAAACACCCTTAGAATGTTGGGATGAATTTAAGTGTACAAAATTATGATGCATCATACTTACTCTCTGACAAACTCCTGAAGTGCATTCCAAAGATTGACTCTGTACTGAGAATGAAAGGATGTAATAGAATGAAAGAAATAGTAATACAAAAAAACTCATTACATTTAATGTGATTTCTTAAAAGCTTGAAATTGAAAGCGAATCAACAAAAAATTGCACAGATTACAGAAAATTATTTCAATCACCAACACCATGTGATATGCATGAATGAAAATGCAATTATCGTACACTATACACCATCCGAATTTCCAATAAAATTAAATAATTTTTTACATAAGAAAAACCAGAAGACTACAAAAAGGTGGGTAGTGTCATGTTCCCCGAATTTTTATGCATGAATCATCTGTAAATTCATCCACCTTACTTGTGCATTCATGGAATTATTTGATATAGATATTATCCATTCATTTTTACTTTAAGGGATTGTGTTTTAGTGATACATAATGTACACTTTAAAAGTGTAAAAATGGGGAGGGTTGAACTTCAAAATATTAAAGAAAAAAAAAGAAAAAGAAAAGAGAGACAACATTCAAAGGCTGTTTATTAACTATTCCCAATAAAGTTATGTCACTCCTGGATGATTACAGATGGGATTTACAGATGGGATTTGTACACAACATGCTGAAATATGAAGGAGTGATGAAACGTCAACAAGTAGGTACAGTGTGTGCTGTTCGAACGGTTGTTAAAAATCTTTAAGATATGAACCTACCAACTGTTGTTAGACAAATTTTATGTAAAACATAATGTGGATCTGTTTCAAATAACTGCTGGTACAACCTAATGATTTTAAACAACTGTTCTGACACTGTTTCCTGAAGATTTTGTTAAAACCATGCTGATTTATTATGTTGTGTTGAAAATTTCACAACTTATATCAAATATAAAAAAAGACACTCACACATAAAAGTAGAAGAAAAGTTGCTACAAGTCCATGGGAGAAGTAGAAAAAATGCGGCATAATGTTTCCCCTTCAGATCAGTCCATATATACCTGCATGGATCAAAAAACTCCATGGCATAAGTCCACAAGCATGATGACAATTAGAAAACTAATAGAATGTTTTTGACTAAAAGCTTGAATTTCCCACTTGCATGATCCAAACAAACTGAAATTACTCTGTTCATTTAACTGGTTTCACATGAAATCGCCTCCAAAATTTTGGTGGCGGGGACATAAGGAAGTCTTACTTTTAGGCATACGCAATCCAGAGACTGCAGAGCAACAATATCTCAAATTATTACCTTTTAATTATCATCCAGAATGATGTTCCTCAGTCTTCAGATGATCAGATCCCACAAAACTAAGAGTGATTATGGCAGGATTTCCAGTTGCTTGACTATATCATATGTACCGGTACAAGTAATATTTGTACAAGTTGCATCTGGGAACAATCTGGGCCACACGTTATGCACCTGTGGAAAAAAAAAAGATGAGAAATGACTGATAGTTTTGAGTTTAACTTGAAGAAAAGGAAGGGATAGACAAGATCCATTGTATCCAAATTATAATAGCGATTATGCCATCATCCCACCCCAGCAGAACTCATGATTTATGTGCCTTATATGTACATCATTTTGTCAATTTTTTTTCTTCTAAATCTATGGTTTTGTGCGTGTGTGTGTGTGTGTGTGTGTGTTGCTGTTATTTTTTGGGGGGTTGACATTTTGTCTCACTAGGTGAGACTAGGTGAGACATTTTCCATTTTCAACATTTAGACTCTATTTATATAATTATTTTTGAAAATTCCACTGTTTGAAAATTATTCTTACTTTGTGCATTTGTGATATTTACAGGTGAAAATGGAAAAATAAATGAAATGAAGTGAAATGAAAATTAAATTTAAGAGGCACTTTTTAAAAATTGTATCAAAACATGAGACTTTCTTGAAAGCACAGCTCTTGAGCATGACCAGCAGGGCCCCCGTTTCACAAAAGGATTATGATTAAATCGCAAATCATCACGAGATAGATCTAATCTCGATTTGTCATTTAATTGAAACATTATTGATATCAATCGTATATAATCGTAAGCCTTTGTGAGTGAAATGTGACCTAGTTTGACATGGTTCTCAAAAATGGTTATAGAAGATGAAACTGTTACGACAGCCTAGAGAGATCTAAAGTTAGACTAGAGGGTCTAGATATTTTGTAACTTGTTAGATCCGATGTTGATGATCAGTACTACAGTAGACTAGATCTAGATATGTTACAAGCTTATCTTGGATTAGCCAGACCCGACGCCGTTTCGCAACAGCGCTGTGTAGACCTATAGCTAATGGAATTTCAGATAAGCTTGTAGAGTAGATCTACATGTATGTAATAGGCCTAACTTACTTTCCAGTAATATTTCACGTCATCCAGTCATCGACATCGGATCTATCATTAAAGTTGCAAAATATCGACTAGAGGTCTAACGTTAGATCTAGTCTAACCTTAGATCTAACGTTAACTGTTAGTGTTACTGTGGCAGTGGCAGCGTATCGGGGGCTAGATAGGCTAGTATTATTAGAGCTTAGCCCTAAGTTAGGCTAACATAATTCCATTGACTCTAACGACGTTAGTCGTTACATAGCATGTCATACTCATAGGCCTAGCATACCAGGGCTATACCGAATTTTCTGTCTCAAAATTTCGTCGTTAACCTCTTCTACAGTACTAGTAGTAGGGTCGGCACTCCTCATTTTACTGCCGACCTATAAGAGGCTAACGACGAAATTTCGATTTGAGACATTAAATGCGGTCTGACTGTTAAGGCTACGATTAACTTTAAGATTAACGTTAAGCCTGCCCCTTCATTATGCAAGACTCAAGAGGAAGAACACTTCTCCTTCCCTAAGACTAACTTAAGAAGTACAGGCCGTCGTCTGGAGTATTCTCGGACTGTACAACACTTAATACGCCATTATCAAGGGTTTTTTGTTTTCAAATTCATGCCAAGCGATATGTATTTCTATGATTCATGCCCACTTTTAACAATACATGGGACTAGGGCCAGGTAGGCCTAACAGATTCTCTCTGTGATGAGCATGATGAAAACTGTGACCATGGAAATGAGAGTGACTACTAACTTTAAGTATCCCAAACAAATTTAAGTCCTTATGTTCAATGCAGTGCTCGGAAATAAAACTCGAGAATGAGCATTATTGAGCAAATGAAAAGAAAATGTCAGAAATATAGACGTATAACTTACATGAAAAACACAGGCCGTCATCACCCTAGGCCTCATCATCACCAACATCGACAAGTTTCGCAAGATTTAGATGATCCTACAGCACGTATTTCCCATAGACAAATTCACCGCACGCAACTCGCAAAACTGGCCGGCCAGCCAGGGCCAAGGGGGTGGAGCCGACGTACGTCATCAAACTTCTTGCTTGTGATTGGTCAAAAGTGGAAATTGCCGTATCCCAAACCGTATCAAATCGCTCCCAGAGCGATCCCATAAAAACCGTTCCGGTTACCGTTCCGGCTATCACGGCTACGTCCGTGTTTGGTGTGACCAGTAGCATTGGAATACTACAGGAGCGATTCATTTCCACCGTTTTTGTGCACCGTACTACCGGGTACGGGCCCGGACCGTAGCCCGGACCGGACTCGGTGTGCGGAGGCCCTTAGGCTGCTGCCGTCATCTCCATCTATATGCAGATCAGTGAGTGTCCATCACTCACAAACACATCACAGAAATTTAGCATAAACCTTGGCTGATCATTGATTAAGCAATCAGAGATTTGCGCTGAGGAAGTTAAGCATTTGGGAGTTTTTCTTACTCCTCCGTTTCAAAAGGTGTGGACATTTTATCTTGTGGTCGGTGACTGTAAGGGCCTGTAGGGCTTTCCTGAAGGATTGGTTAATTTTGGGCGTTAAGATTTTTGCAAGCTATCTCTCCCTGGGGTTCTATTCATCATTTCATTACTTTACCGCTGAGGAATGCAGACTGGATTGGTGTTAATGTAGTTTGTCAGTGTGTTTAAGAATTTAGTGGTCCACATCACATAGGAATACTGGTAAGCTTGTGGTGAGTTTGCTTCATTCATGGATGCTTTAGTTTAAAATAGATTGCAACTATGCATATGACATACCGGTAATGTAATATTAAAACCATGTTATCGGGTGGAAACAAGACGTTAACAATGTTTTAATTGCTTAAATTTTGTCGGAAGAATGGGCATATGTAGCCACTATCCATGCACTTGATTATTTTTTTTTTCATGTGTTATGTGTATGTTATGTATCTTGTATAAGCTTTATTTGACAGCATTTGTACAGCATGTCACCAAAAATTGATTCAGTGATGTTAATGTTGAATCCTGATTTTGATTAAGGTTATTATACCCATTGAATACTAAGCCCAAGATATCTCAGGCAAGGGTCTGTGGAATGTGCATATTATATTGAAATTAGATAACATTCAATGGGTTAATGTTTATTTTCAATTCTTCAGCTTACATATGGAATTATGAATTCACATAATTATACACTTTCAGTTTTAACTAATTGACAAGCATAATGTCAACACTCTACACTGTCCATAAAGGATTTCTGTGCCCAGAAATTAGTTTTTTTGCTAATGGTTAATACCCAAACCTTAGTATTTATTTTCTTCCAATCCAATTATGCAATCTTTGAGATTGATAAATTTTCAGTTTTGCCAAATGATTGACAAATTACTCATTTCTTTTTTGTTTAGATTTCAGTAATAATATTCAACTAACATTTCATTATTTTCCCATTTTTATCATTCCTACAGGCCATCGGTCTCGTATACCAGTCCGTTATGGCTATGCCAACACCAATTCCAGTAACAGCAACAGTCTTGAGGTGAACTCTACCTCAGAGGTTGACCTGTCTCGAGTTCAGCGCTGTGAATGCTGTCCTTACGGCTACCACATTGATCTTGACTTCCTCAACTTCTGCGAAGACATCTCATCTGGTGCCAATTTGAAGAAGATCAAGAAGACAAAGCGATCACGGTCACGCAATGCAGTGAGATCCATTCGTCCTCCTCCACCGCTTATCCCACCCCGAAAGTAGCTCCCTGCCCCCCAAGAGGAACAAAAGATCCAAGGAGAAGCTAGAACCTGACAAGATTCTTGAGAAGGAGAATGCAGCATTCTGGAACATCTACCAGCAGTTTGCTAAGCTCATGCGTAAAGAGTCCAAGTTGGAGGATCTAAACCTGCCAGCTGTCAAAGCCAGCTTTCAGAATCTTGACACCCAGAGTCTGCCACCAGAGTCGTATGACCAGAGCCTGAGTGATCTTGAGACGGAGAGTGTGGTATCTCTTCCTCAAGGTTACCCACCTGAGATGGAGCGGAGGAGTAGCCTTCCAAGCTACCAGGTCCTCCAGGATGCACTCAACAACAAGATGGATATCTACAATAGCAATGTCACTGGTCCTCTTTCCTTCTCTAACCTAATGTCCATGTCCAACCAGAGTGGCTCAACCAGTTCCCTCTCCTCTACTGGAAGCTCTGGCGCGTTCTCCCCAATTCCAAATGGAGGTTCGTACCAAGACATCGACTACATGAAGAGGCCATTGAGTAGTGCTTCCAGCATCGGGGAGCTATCCACAGCATCAGGCAGATCCACACCCTCATCTGTCAGCACGAATGCACTATCAGCTGTCAGACAGCAGATGGCAACAGCCCTGTTACGTCTGAAGCAGCTCGAAGAACAGGTCAAGGCTATCCCAGTCCTTCAGGTCAAGATCTCAGTCTTGAAAGAAGAGAAGAGGCTCCTTATGCTGCAGCTGAAATCAAAGAACAAAGAGAGGCACCTTAGACATGTTGGTGTCTGTGATGGCATTGTTGAAGTGGATGGAGTGATAACAGTAAATGGAGATGTATCAACCCCATATTATGAGCTTCCCAATACCGACATGGTTCCCACAAGCGTCAGATCACCTAAACCCACTCGCCCCTTTAGTCCCAGCAGTCCAGGCCGGGCGCCCTCTCCAAGATTTGGGTTCCATGGTGGAAGGGCAAGTAGCCCTGGACCAGCATCTCCTGGGGCAACAAGACGTACCAGTAGCCCTATTCCTTTAAGTCCAACCCCATCCTCCCCTCAGCATAGACTCATGTCCCCTTTGAAATCACCAGGACACAAAACACAAGGCCCACCTACATCCCCAAAGCCTGCAACCTCAAAAGGGAAACTCCACCCACCCCCTGTTCCTCCGAAGAAAGCCTATGTAACACCTGTTCCAAGGCCGAAAGCAGAAACTAGATCAGTGGGTGTGGATGCCAATATGATCAGCCCATTGAAATCTCCAGAGACAAAATCCATTGGGATTAACGTGGACTTGAGTTTTGAAGTTGAGAAACCAAACACTGCAAAGGTCATTGAGAAGAAAGGCAAGATGCAAACCATGAAGCTATCGAGCGTCCATTTGCGCACTGTGCGTAGCATGGCATCCTGGGATAGCAAACGAAGTGTGGATAACTCAGGGGGCGGTTCCATTGCCAAGAAGGCTGGGAGCGGGGGAGGGGAAGTGGCTCGTCAGCTGATGTGGTGGCTGGAGGGAAGGGGGTAATCAAGGAGGGTCCGATTACGGCAATCAGAGCTAATAATGTCTCCTCCTCACCTGGCTCTAACGCTGACTCACCCAGTGAACACCCCAACAACGATGTTAACCAGCTTCACAACCTTGTTCCCTCAATCACCGACCAGAGTTAATACTTTGCAGCAGGACTGCAATGAACGAATTCTTCCTCAAAACACTCTTAATACACAAACCCATGTGGCAGCTCCACCACAAACAGCACCCTCTTCCAACAAAATTGTAAACGTTTGTGAACGTGGTACCATAACGGACAATATCAATACTAGGATTATGGGAACTAACACCAAGCCTCCTGTTGCAAGCAAAACGTGTTGATGCAGGCATCAGGACGGATGAGCAAGGGAGTAGAACATCAACGAGTGATGCATCCGTGACTGCAAGAATACAACCAAGCAATATGCAGTCTACTGAAACAGAAGTGATCGAGATGGTGGAGTTTGGAGCTGGTACATCAGTCAACTGTAAAGACAAGTGAGGTCAACACGGTCAGTATCTTGACCGAGGAGAGAGGGACATGTCCTGGACTGTCCCTTTGATAATGTCCGCTATTTCAAATCGGTTGTGGGTGTTGACTCTGGGTTCAGTACTGCTTGAGGAGGAGTTGAAGCACTCCCTCACTCATGCCAAGATTCTTCTACCAGTACGAAATCATTGAGGCAGAGGAGAAAGATACAACACTGAGACTGCCAGACTTGTGACAAGCTCATGCAATACCGACAGACCAGCAGAATATGTGGATAGTTGTGTTGGAGATGATATTGACTGGAATGCTATTCTTGCTGCCGGAAAGCAGTAACTTACCACTACTTGGTACTAATTACAAGCCAATGTTGGAGTCACGGATTGAACGACAATAGGCGTCGGGTCATGCTCGGTAGCTGATAGCTACTGCAGTAAGTGTGAGAATATCCAGACAAGAACAATTGGAATTGGAGTAGAGAGAACATCAGACTGTATACGAACACGCACAATAGGCACGAACCACAGCATACTATCAAGAACAGTTGGCGTTGGATCCGACATGATCTGTGATCCAAAGTCTCTGCTTGGTTCTGTAACAATCGCAGTGGGAGATCGCGATGTGAACGACATAATGTGCAATGTATGTGACAAAAAGCAGCAAAGAACAATTGGAATGGGAGTAAGAATACCCACGCGTGATGCTTCCATCGGAGATGGACCAGTCGTGGAACAGATGAACATTGGTGTAGGACAGTGTACCGTCATGGATAGAATCTGTGACAGATGTGACAACCTTCATACAGTCTCCATTGGAATGGTAGTAGCTTCGATGTCAACCAATACACACATTCGCGCTCCATCCAAGTTGGGTGAGGTCTCACCAGATTCAGCTTGTAGCCCCTCTTTGTTCCAGCCCTACCAAGTTTGGTCTAACCACCTTTGCAAGACTCTACAGCGATGAAAACGACTCTGTGTTTTTGACGGAGACATCGTCGGACACCACTGCAGAATGTGAGGGATGTTGATGGTGTTGCAGGTGAATCCATTGTTGAGGATGTAATAATGCTCCCACAAAAACAACTCTAGCAGAGATGATGGTAGAGGAGATCAAACCAGCTCATTTCCAGCAGCTTCATCAGGCATTTACCCCGATGTTCTCTAAACCTGCACCAACACAAGGTGAGTGAAAGGATAGGGACTTTATTGTTTACGCGTAACTGCAAAAGAGGAACATTTTATGCCAATGCTTGTATTGGGAACATCTAGAACATATTGCACATCATTACAGTAGACACAGGTAATATATGCATATTCAGTGGATTAGAGGACAAGAACTTTTTACCACTTCTTTATATACGTGTATATGTCTAGAAAGAAAATGGATGCTACTTTCATCCTACATATGTCATGATACATGAAGTTGTATGATTCAGCTTTGTATTTAGCTTTTTATGAAGTATACTGCAAACAGTTGTTTTTAGGAAAAATAAAGCTTTGCTTAAGACATGAATCATTATAGAACATTTTTACCCTATTTAGAAGAAAGAAGAGGCCCGTCACAAAGATATTAATCAAGAACATTGTTTACAAAACTTGGCACACAGTTTTTCTTAGGTTTACAACATATCCTTAAAATAGAAGCTAGCATGGTTAAGATGAAGCTCAAAGCTACGTTCGTTTCATCACTCCCTATATACAGCTCATCCAGCAGGCAAGAGAGGAAGTGGGCAAATTTAGACCAGGCTCTAGGCAGCTACTAGCCAGCGCTTTGCTCGCTGGTGGCGATATACTTCTGAGCATTAATCAAAGGAGTGTTAATTATCAATACTTGCCTATATCCTTCCCCACTGTCGTCATGGGTTGGGATGGGTCCATCCATTAGTAAGCTTG
>CM057157.1:8464018-8567083 GCA_029962745.1 Echinometra lucunter | reverse complement strand
CTTAGGCTGCTGCCGTCATCTCCATCTATATGCAGATCAGTGAGTGTCCATCACTCACAAACACATCACAGAAATTTTGCCTAAACCTTGGCTGATCATTGATTAAGCAATCAGAGATTTGCGCTGAGGAAGTTAAGCATTTGGGAGTTTTTCTTACTCCTCCGTTTCATATGGTGTGGACATTTTATCTTGTGGTCGGTGACTGTAAGGGTCTGTAGGGCTTTCCTGAAGGATTGGTTAATTTTGGGCGTTAAGATTTTTGCAAGCTATCTCTCCCTGGGGTTCTATTCATCATTTCATTACTTTACCGCTGAGGAATGCAGACTGGATTGGTGTTAATGTAGTTTGTCAGTGTGTTTAAGAATTTAGTGGTCCACATCACATAGGAATACTGGTAAGCTTGTGTGAGTTTGCTTCATTCATGGATGCTTTAGTTTAAAATAGATTGCAACTATGCATTATGACATACCGGTACTGTAATATTAAACCATGTTATCGGGTGGAAACAAGACGTTAACAATGTTTTAATTGCTTAAATTTTGTCGGAAGAATGGGCATATGTAGCCACTATCCATGCACTTGATTATTTTTTTTTTTCATGTGTTATGTGTATGTTATGTATCTTGTATAAGCTTTATTTGACAGCATTTGTACAGCATGTCACCAAAAATTGATTCAGTGATGTTAATGTTGAATCCTGATTTTGATTAAGGTTATTATACCCATTGAATACTAAGCCCAAGATAACTCAGGCAAGGGTCTGTGGAATGTGCATATTATATTGAAATTAGATAACATTCAATGGGTTAATGTTTATTTTCAATTCTTCAGCTTACATATGGAATTATGAATTCACATAATTATACACTTTCAGTTTTAACTAATTGACAAGTATAATGTCAACACTCTACACTGTCCATAAAGGATTTCTGTGCCCAGAAATTAGTTTTGCTAATGGTTAATACCCAAACCTTAGTATTTATTTTCTTCCAATCCAATTATGCAATCTTTGAGATTGATAAATTTTCAGTTTTGCCAAATGATTGACAAATTACTCATTTCTTTTTTGTTTAGATTTCAGTAATAATATTCAACTAACATTTCATTATTTTCCCATTTTTATCATTCCTACAGGCCATCGGTCTCGTATACCAGTCCGTTATGGCTATGCCAACACCAATTCCAGTAACAGCAACAGTCTTGAGGTGAACTCTACCTCAGAGGTTGACCTGTCTCGAGTTCAGCGCTGTGAATGCTGTCCTTACGGCTACCACATTGATCTTGACTTCCTCAACTTCTGCGAAGACATCTCATCTGGTGCCAATTTGAAGAAGATCAAGAAGACAAAGCGATCACGGTCACGCAATGCAGTGAGATCCATTCGTCCTCCTCCACCGCTTTATCCCACCCCGAAGTAGCTCCCTGCCCCCCAAGAGGAACAAAGATCCAAGGAGAAGCTAGAACCTGACAAGATTCTTGAGAAGGAGAATGCAGCATTCTGGAACATCTACCAGCAGTTTGCTAAGCTCATGCGGAAGAGTCCAAGTTGGAGGATCTAAACCTGCCAGCTGTCAAGCCCGCTTTCAGAATCTTGACACCCAGAGTCTGCCACCAGAGTCGTATGCCAGAGCCTGAGTGATCTTGAGACGGAGAGTGTGGTATCTCTTCCTCAAGGTTACCCACCTGAGATGGAGCGAGGAGGAGTAGCCTTCCAAGCTACCAGGTCCTCCAGGATGCACTCAACAACAAGATGGATATCTACAATAGCAATGTCACTGGTCCTCTTTCCTTCTCTAACCTAATGTCCATGTCCAACCAGAGTGGCTAACCAGTTCCCTCCTCCTCTACTGGAAGCTCTGGCGCGTTCTCCCCAATTCCAAATGGAGGTTCGTACCAAGACATCGACTACTGAAGAGGCCATTGAGTAGTGCTTCCAGCATCGGGGGAGCTATCCACAGCATCAGGCAGATCCACACCCTCATCTGTCAGCACGAATGCACTATCAGCTGTCAGACAGCAGATGGCAACAGCACTGTTCCGTCTGAAGCAGCTCGAAGAACAGGTCAAGGCTATCCCAGTCCTTCAGGTCAGATCTCAGTCTTGAAAGAAGAAAGAGGCTCCTTATGCTGCAGCTGAAATCAAAGAACAAAGAGAGGCACCTTAGACATGTTGGTGTCTGTGATGGTATTGTTGAAGTGGATGGAGTGATAACAGTAAATGGAGATGTATCAACCCCATATTATGAGCTTCCCAATACCGACATAGTTCCCACAAGTGTCAGATCACCTAAACCCACTCGCCCCTTTAGTCCCAGCAGTCCAGGCCGGGCGCCCTCTCCAAGATTTGGGTTCCATGGTGGAAGGGCAAGTAGCCCTGGACCAGCATCTCCTGGGGCAACAAGACGTACCAGTAGCCCTGTTCCTTTAAGTCCAACCCCATCCTCCCCTCAGCATAGACTCATGTCCCCTTTGAAATCACCAGGACACAAAACACAAGGCCCACCTACATCCCCAAAGCCTGCAACCTCAAAAGGGAAACTCCACCCACCCCCTGTTCCTCCAAAGAAAGCCTATGTAACACCTGTTCCAAGGCCGAAAGCAGAAACTAGATCAGTGGGTGTGGATGCCAACATGATCAGCCCATTGAAATCTCCGGAGACAAATCATTGGGTATAACGTGGACTTGAGTCTGAAGTTGAGAAACCAAACACTGCAAAGGTCATTGAGAAGAAAGGCAAGATGCAAACATGAAGCTATCGAGCGTCCATTTGCGCACTGTGCGTAGCATGGCATCCTGGGATAGCAAACGAAGTGTGGATAACTCAGGGGGCGGTTCCATGCCAAGAAGGCTGGGAGCGGGGGGAAGTGGCTTGTCAGCTGATGTGTGGCTGGAGGGAAGGGGGTAATCAAGGAGGGTCCGATTACGGCAATCAGAGCTAATAATGTCTCCTCCTCACCTGGCTCTAACGCTGACTCACCCAGTGAACACCCAACAACGATGTTAACCAGCTTCACAACCTTGTTACCTCAATCACCGACCAGAGTTAATACTTTGCAGCAGGACTGCAATGAACGAATCTTCCTCAAACACTCTTAATACACAAACCCATGTGGCAGCTCCACCACAACAGCAACCCTCTTCCAACAAAAATGTAAACGTTTGTGAACGTGGGTACCATAACGGACAATATCAATACTAGGATTATGGGAACTAACACCAAGCCTCCTGTTGCAGCACAACGTGTTGATGCAGGCATCAGTACGGATGAGCAAGGGAAGTAGAACATCAACGAGTGATGCATCCGTGACTGCAAGAATACAACCAAGCAATATGCAGTCTACTGAAACAGAAGTGATCGAGATGGTGGAGTTTGGAGCTGGTACATCTGTCAACTGTAAAGACAGTGAGGTCAACACGGTCAGTATCTTGACCGAGGAGAGAGGGACATGTCCTGGACTGTCCTTTGATAATGTCCGCTATTTCAAATCGGTTGTGGGTGTTGACTCTGGGTTCAGTACTGCTGAGGAAGGAGTTGAAGCACTCCCTCACTCATGCCAAGATTCTTCTACCAGTACTGAAATCATTGAGGCAGAGGAGAAAGATACAAACACTGAGACTGCCAGACTTGTGACAAGCTCATGCAATACAGACAGACCAGCAGAATATGTGGATAGTTGTGTTGGAGATGATATTGACTGGAATGATATTATCTGCTGCAGGAAAGCAGATACATACACTGTTGGTACTAATACAAGCCAAATGTTGGAGTCAAGATTGCGAACAATAGGCGTCGGGTCATGCTCGGTAGCTGATAGCTACTGCAGTAAGTGTGAGAATATCCAGACAAGAACAATTGGAATTGGAGTAAGGAGTAGGAGAACATCAGACTGTATGCGAACACGCACAATAGGCACGAACCACAGCATACTATCAAGAACAGTTGGCGTTGGATCTGACATGATCTGTGATCCAAAGTCTCTGCTTGGTTCTGTAACAATCGCAGTGGGAGATCGCGATGTGAACGACATAATGTGCAATGTATGTGACAAAAAGCAGCAAAGAACAATTGGAATGGGAGTAAGAATACCCACGCGTGATGCTTCCATCGGAGATGGACCAGTCGTGGAACAGATGAACATTGGTGTAGGACAGTGTACCGTCATGGATAGAATCTGTGACAGATGTGACAACCTTCATACAGTCTCCATTGGAATTGGTAGCTCCGATGTCAACCGATACACACATTCACGCTCCATCCAAGTTGGTGAGGTCTCACCAGATTCAGCTATTGTAGCCCCTCTTTGTTCCAGCCCTACCAAGTTTGGTCTAACCACCTTTGCAAGACTCTACAGCGATGAAAACGACTCTGTGTTTTTGACGGAGACATCGTCGGACACCACTGCAGAACTGTTGAGGGATGTTGATGGTGTTGCAGGTGAATCCATTGTTGAGGATGTTAATAATGCTCCCACAAAAACAACTCTAGCAGAGATGATGGTAGAGGAGATCAAACCAGCTCATTTCCAGCAGCTTCATCAGTCATTTACCCCGATGTTCTCTAAACCTACACCAACACAAGGTGAGTGAAAGGGATAGGGACTTTATTGTTTTACGCGTAACTGCAAAAGAGGAACATTTTATGCCAATGCTTGTATTGGGAACATCTAGAACATATTGCACATCATTACAGTAGACACAGGTAATATATGCATATTCAGTAGATTAGAGGACAAGAACTTTTTACCACTTCTTTATATACGTGTATATGTCTAGAAAGAAAATGGATGCTACTTTCATCCTACATATGTCATGATACATGAAGTTGTATGATTCAGCTTTTTATGAAGTACAGTGTATACTGCAAAACAGTTGTTTAGGAAAAATAAAGCTTTGCTTAAGACATGAATCATTATAGAACATTTTTACCCCCTATTTAGAAGAAAGAAGAGGCCCGTCACAAAGATATTAATCAAGAACATTGTTTACAAAACTTGGCACACAGTTTTTTCTTAGGTTTACAACATATTCTTAAAATAGAAGCTAGCATGGTTAAGATGAAGCTCAAAGCTACGTTCGTTTTCATCACTCCCTATATACAGCTCATCCAGCAGGCAATAGAGGAAGTGGGAAATTTAGACCAGGCTCTAGGCAGCTACTAGCCAGCGCTTTGC
This sequence comes from Echinometra lucunter, assembly GCA_029962745.1. Classification (NCBI taxonomy): domain Eukaryota; kingdom Metazoa; phylum Echinodermata; class Echinoidea; order Camarodonta; family Echinometridae; genus Echinometra; species Echinometra lucunter. Next base: position 8,561,912 of record CM057157.1, on the reverse strand, counting down.
TCGCTGGTGGCTATATACCTTCTGAGCATTAATCACAGGAGTGTTAATTATCAATACTTGCCTATATCCTTCCCCACTATCGTCATGGGTTGGGATGGGTCCATCCATTAGTAAGCTTGCTGAAGTTGAACAATCGAGAGAGCTGTAGTGTTCTTTGTTACAGCAAAGCAGTTGGAATTCCATTAGTGGACACGGGAAGAGAAGAAGAGGCAGTGGGATTTTTCAATGTTTTGTTCTCTGAGGGCTGTTTTCATTTTGGATGGTGTTTGTTGTAATTGCCAGTGTGCTTTTGGAGCTTTATCATCAAATTGTTAATCTTGTTATGCCTGTGGTTTCCGTTGGTAAGAAGACTATCCAGTAATTAGTATGTTGTTGAATTTTATTGTTCCTATCCCATTGTTTTATTTTTGTTTTGTTATTAGTCAGTGATGTATAATATGGCACTTGCAGGTTAGTATTTAAGCTTGGCTTGATTATTGAAAGGTATCATTGTAACACATTCATCAGAATTTTCTGGTGATTACTTTAAGCCAAGGGACTAGTTCTGTTGTCAAAGTACTGGAAGTAAGAGTTTGAGCATATTGGTTAATTATCAGGTGTAGTGAAAAATCATACTTATATATTCATTTTTTTCTGGATATTTGTAGAAGGGAAACTTGTGGTGAAACTTGCAGTATTTGACTTGGTTTAGTTTTTGTTTTCCTTGAAAAGTATTATTGGATACTATCAAGTATATTGTTTCCAATTTTTGTTTTGTTTTGTAAAATAGAATCGCAACGTCTTTCAAGCGATATGGCACCCCAGCCTGAGAATGGATCCTCCCAGCCTGACCGCACCATATCAACAGGGTCATTGGACTATGAAATTCATGTTACCATGGACGAGCAAGGGATGCTGGGTAATGGATTCAGCAACCCTCATGCTATACTTGCTGGTAAGAAAACATATCAATGTAGATGAAGTTTTCTAGTATGTAAACACTTTATTGAAAGCTACACATACTGTGTTGAGAGCCAAAAGGACTTGAATTCTGTTTTGAAGTGTATGAGGTTAACTCTCATGAGACAGTAGGATTCATAGACATTGTTATAAATTACCAATTTATTGTTTTAGATTTTCATCATATTAAAGGGAAAGTCCACCCTAGAAGTTTCACTGTTTCAATAAAAGGAGATAGATTTGAACAGCATTTTTAAAAAAAAATGAGCAAAATTGGTCAAAGAATAAGAAAATTACACTCATTTACATTTTCTAGTAAATTACTTTCAGCTCTGCAAATTGGCAACACTGATGACATCATCGGCGAGCAGGTCTCCATTCACTTTGTACATGAAATTTCACATTTTCTCAGTTTTCTTGGAAGTTACACATTTTCTTTCCCCATAGTCAAAGTATGTTATGTAAAAAGCAATTCTTCTGAACATACATTGATTATAGGGTAAGAAAATTTTTAACTTCCAAGAAAATTGAGAAAATGTGAAATTTCATGTACAAAGTTATGGAGACCTGCTCATATATGATGTCATCAGTGTTGCCAATTTGCAGAGCCGAGAGTAATTTACTAGAAAATGTAAATGAGTGTAATTTTCTTATTCTTTGACCGATTTTGCTCATTTTTTTTTTTAAATGCTGTTCAAATTTATCTCCTTTTATTGAAACAGTGAAACTTCTAGGGTGGACTTTCCCTTTAAACACAAAGATAAATTCAACTAGGGTCTAAGGAAAATGTGTGTTTCACTGAAGTCAAATCTTGCTTCATTAGGTTAAAGGTATAAAGAAAAGAAATACTGCTACCATCTGTTTCATATATAAGGCCACTGTAAAAAGCAGATAAACAGAAAATGAGAAATAGGTTATCAGACCTTTAAATGTTTATTCATTTCTGTATCAAGCAAAACGTTAACAGAACTCCAATTACACTGTATATTTTCCACTTTGTAAGATACTGAAATGCGTGTGTGACAAACTCACACATAATCTTTTTGATAGGAACCATATGATCATAACTACATAGCATGATGCATACATAAACCACATAATCACGGATAAATGCTTTTCACATTGAACTGACTCATGATACATTTATCATTAACCAACTGGATACCATCAGGTTTGGGTATATTATGGATTGATAAACTCTAGCCCCCAAATTGTTCACGTATATGTATTATTGTGTAGACTGATGTAAACAGAGCAGAAGACAGGAAAAATTCAATACCTACTTGTTTTTGTTCTGGTTAGAAGTGGCTATTCATGGGACAATAAATTGAATGAGGTTTCTCACCATATGGTGCAATAATTATTAGTATAGAAAACTGAAGATATGTATTTATTTCCTTAAGCTCATGTGGAATATATACATCATACACTTTAGCTTTACAAGTAATATCTTTAGATATTACGCGCAAAGAAGAAAACCACCATCACTCATGGTTATTCTTGATCATTTCTAGCACCAACAGTCCTTATCTTTCAGAAACATGGCATAATCATTTCCATGGCAACGCTTTCCCTCATCGTAAATATTCATTCGTGAATCAGAGTCAGCAGCCATTTTTTGAAAGTGCAAATTTGGCAGATATAATCCTGCCTGTTAGTCTGACACCTTACAACTTTGTGAGATTAGGCCCTACCCCGGTGAAAGATGCTATTTTGGATTTATCTGTAAGCGTACATTTGCTGAACTGCAGATCGTAGCCTAACATTTTCATAAGATACTAGTATAACGGTTAAGTCCCATTTAAGGGAAGGGAAATTTGAATTGCCAAAAATATTAGGGAAAATTATTTAAACTTCTTGAAGTGACTTTTCCTTTTGCAGTACAAATATGTAAATATCATTTAGGTTACCATCATTGATCAGAGATATTGCAAAGAGATTTTTACTTAACCAGTTGTATGCATAGAGTTTCATGTTCAGGATTTAGTTTGGGGATTTTCTTTGTTATGTTTTGGTTTGGGTCCAAATATAATGTAAATAATGTAAATCTATGGCAACAGCCTTGTCAACTGACATACCTCTTTATATTTGAGGAAGAAAAATGGCTATTTCTTGTGCAAACATACGTGAAGCAGAACATATGTAAATGTATTTCCATGCTTGGACAGGATATGTCATCTACTACATGGAAGGTAACTTATAAACAGTTGCAGTTTTGAAAGGGCAAATTATGTTCAATAGTAAAAAACTGTAAACCTAATAGGTGGATGTTCCACTGTATATAAAGAATATAAAAACTGTCAATAAAGCTTATTCTGTGTACAAAACCCTACAGTGGAATAATGATCCATTCATGATTTTTAGTCTAGACCCCCTTTCCGTTCGGAACCGTTGGTGCCAAAAATGCAAGTTTGTGGAAACTGGAGATTTGGGATGGCTTAGAGATCCAGTGATGTCATGTAAAAAGTGATCATTTTTGGCTGATACATTGTAGGCCTATTTTGTGAATATAATCCCTCCTGTTAGTCATTAGAATGTCGTTAACTCTCTCATTCTCAGATCAGATTCTCTTCAAATAGTACCGCTGTGCAGTCGTAATGTAATAGAATTCCTTTCATATTTTTAATAAAATGTTAAAAGATTTTTTTTTCCCTTCGCATAGCTACTAAACATTTATCCACCCTTGAGTTGAAGAGTTAGAGATTAAATCACATGCCCTTCCTTTCTACATATATGCACCAATCCATTTCAATTTTGAATGTGTGTACTCATTAACATACAAGTATATCAGTCGACACCTAAAAGCTAAAGATTATGTGACACATTTCACATTATGATCAGCTGTGCAAGAATGAATATCACTTTCTTGGGAAAGCTTTCATGAAGGTATAATCTTCAACAGCAGTATTACTATGAAGAAATGTGATATACAATGTATGCAGAACTTGAAGCATATTGATTGTAGACAGCGAATGTATGTATATTTAGGTGTTTTTATAAAGGATTCATTTCTATGCTTGATTTTGTGATAAGAATCTAATTTGGGGAATAGGTCTTGGGATTATAAATTATGTTCTTTGAAAAGTAAGACTGAATCACATAGACATATATATTACACATTTCGGGATAAGGGATCATTTATACACTTATGAAACTTGCATGCAGTTGACTATACAGTATGTGCTACACCTAGGACACAACAGTGATATAAAGGTGAAAACAAAATCTAAAACCCTCATACTTCTTGAAAGTCAGCCATGTGTAGCTGTCCTTGATGTTGAAGGATGCATACCTTGCCTGGTCCCCTGAAAATGATAGACATGTCCCAAAAACCTTTTGTGTCTCTGGTGGACTCTTAATCCACTTCCTTGATCCCCCTTGCTCTCTAATCCATGACCCCCTCCAAAAAAAGGGGGTGACTCCTCTGGTGGAGATTAAGGTCGGATTACGGAGAAAGTAACGTGATCATGTTACTGACTTTCAAGAGAAAAAAACATCCACACATGTGTTTGATGACTCAGGAAGCATGTTTAGGAAATAATTATTCAGGGTAAAAAGCACCTGGAGGATTGCGATGGTTGCAAAAAAATGTGACCTCTCATTAACTTCAGGCTTGTTCACACATGCCGTGGTAAACGGCTTTAAAAATCTCATGTTTGGGTTTTTTTTGTTTTTTTTTTTGCATGTACAAAGAGAATGCAAGTGACTGGACAGAGGTACTATAGACATACTCGCTAATCTGTGCCTTATAAGATACAGAAATATAATGCGCAATATGCTTTGAAAAAATAATTAAGCTTTTTAAAGCGGGTCGCAGTCTTCATATCTGAACTAGTCTTTATACATGTACATACCTACGTATTCTCAAGGTCTTTACAGATTTTCCTTTTGTGTATTTTTGCTTGTGTTGATTGTGGTTTGGGTAGAAGTGTCTGTGAGTTATAATACTCATGAGCAAAACATGTTAATGAGATAAGCTGGTACTTCCAGGGTAGCCCCTGTTGGTTGTAGCAACGAGAAATCTGCATTTTTGAAATCATTGTTTCACCATTCTTTATGGTAAAGAAGGCAAAAGAAACAATTAACTTATTATGATATATTTGTGAGGTATTTTTGGCCACTGTGAATATGAAGTTTGTAAAGGGTTAAACAAAGAAGAAATTTATTATGATAAACAAAGATCTGTTGTATTAAGTATACCTACCAAATTTTATTAATACTGAAAATGTAATCTAAGTGAATAATCTCCTCCCTCCCTCCAGGGCAAATAGACAACAATGAAGGAAAAAAAAATGTAAATTTAAATAAAGCGATGTACTTCTGGCAAGTATTTCCTGTTATTCTGGATTTCTTTGTTAGTATGTGAGGCAGTCTGTATATCTCCCATATTCATATGATATTTCATTTTATTCATTTTCTTTCAGATGAGAGCCCAGGGGCACATGCACCAAAGACCACACTGGCAGCTACCATTATGAAGAGGGGCAGCCAAGACTCTGGAACAGAGGGACATCTCAGTGAGACAGAGGTTCCAGAGTTGAAGTAAGTCAAGATATTTGAAGGATCTAAGTACATACTGTATTAAAAAAGTGTTTTTACAAAAATGTTGAAACATTGTCTGATGGATTGCTTCTGGATTTCAAACTTGAATCAAACTAAATTTTTTGTCATTACCATTAAATCAAAGATGCCTCCATAGCTTGTGAGCAATTTCTTTGATAGTTGCAAAATAATTGGCATAACTATACAATACAAGACACCCACTGGATATACATCAGCATGACATATTCTGTGGTATAGGGATATTTATTAATATATATTTATAGGTATATTTTGAATTCTTTGGAAGCATGTACATGTACATGAGAGAGTACAAAATGTCTTTACAAATTATGAATATATTTTATGACTGAATGATCAGATATTTAAAAAAATGTCATAATTTTTTGAATTATTATTATTATTATTATTAATTGTTTGGCGTCACCTGTGCCTGGGAGGGGAAAAGCGAACTGAATCACTGTAACCCTCAGGTCTCTCCTCCCGATATCACTGATTGGGGGTGTGCAGGTGGACCACATACACCGGGGTTCCCCCCTACTCTTATACGAATAGTGCAGTGGGATCTTTAACGTGCAAAGGTGGTGACTCTCCTTTACACGGGACCTCCATTTAACGTCCTATCCGAGGGACGGAGTGTTTTCCACTGTAGCATAGCCTGCGTCTATGAAACAGGGGAGGGGTACGATAACACACAACATGAGATGAGATAATATTGTGATTAGTTTTTTATTGGAATATATAACTGGAAATCAATTAACTCTGTTTCACCAGGGTTGTAAGCAGTTCAGCAGTGAGCTCCAGTAGCTCCAGCAGTGACTCCTCTGAGACCGAATCAGACAGCTCCAACTCCACCACCTCAACCTCCAGTGAGGATCTTGGCTCCTTGCCTGGATCCCCTCCCAAGAACTCTACCAACAACAGCAGGAGCAGCGGGAAGACGAAGGGACGGAAGGAGATGGATGGAGAGAAGGATGGAGAATTGAAGAAGAATGGAGTGGAGGGGATGGGGAAGTTTGAGCTTGGAGAGGAGCTGAGACAGGCTTGCATCATGTTAGGGAAGCTGATGTTGAAATCGGGAGAGGGAAACACCAAGGAACTGGTAAGACTGCATACAATGCAAGTACTAAATCATATCCAGATGATGCCACATATCAGTCAAAGACATATTTCAGACTTGAATGAGGATTTAGGAGTGTTTTTAACACACTTGTATTATTTTTCAAAATAGTTTACGTTTTAACAATTTTCACCTGCCCCCTTTCCAAGCAATGATTTGAAACTTCTTATGGCATCTTTGTTACTTTTATGTTATTTAATTCAAACTGTACAGTAGATACATTTTTTCCTTACAGAAAAGCTTTATATGCTTGTAAAAAGCAGCCCATTAGAATATAAGTACTGTGTAATTATAGTTATATTTTCTCTCTTTTTTTAAAACATTCCTAGACATCCTGCATGGCTACAGTTGCTAAGGACTGGTTCCGCATCACTAGTCAGAAGTCTTCTGACCCTCAGCAGGTCAAAGGTTTCCTAGATGTCATCACAAAGGATGCTGGGATGGCGGTACTGGAGAGAATTGTCAACATTGCTGATAGCAATGTAAGTTATTGAGTTACACGTACATGTAGTTTTTAAAGTCTGTAATTGAGAAACTATATATGTACACATGTACTTTGCGTACACAGGGAATGACAATATATTTGAACAAGGGACAGTGCAGTTTAGTTTGCATTTTTAATACTTTGCTCCAATGTGTAATTAAATATTGTGATGGAAGAAAATATATGATGAATTCTTACATTGTTCATATGATGATTTGTGATAAACTTGACTATAGAATATAATCTCTTGAGGACAGGAAGGCAGATAGATAAGGAAATACTAATTATCATTAGAAAGTTTGTGCATGTAGGCCTACATGTATTCCATAGGAAATGAGGTGGTGCCAGAGACAATGCTTGGAGGAAATATTTTCCTTACTTCATTTTTTCCAGCACCATATGCTTAAATTTCTGAATGAAATTCTGCTAGAGATCAAACAGCAATGCTCCCAACAAGCTCTCATTGTGAATGCAAGATGCATGATCGACTGTCATAATCTCTAATGGCCATTACTCACTTACCGTTCCCTGACTACCGAACCTAACAAAACATGTAAAAATAACTACAAGTCATTGCCCAGCTAAATCACGCTCTATGGTCATGCTGTATTTTTCAAATTCTTGATTAAAATTGTGGCATGGAGAAGGCCGTGTTTGCCTCTTACTCATAATAATGTCCCTAGCTAGTAGCGTGCAGTACATGATACTGACTCAGAAATGTGCTTAGTTTGTATAGAGGAAATGGAAAGTTCATTCAGGTGATCATAGTTATAGCATATGGACAAGCGGTTCCAGAAGTGATTGAATGCTGATGCTTGGATTAAATCAAAATGTTGTTTTGAAAGCAGTACATGGATTTAATAGGGTTCATGCCAGGCCAAGAAACCATGGCCAAACACAAGTGCACATTATCTGCAAGTCGGAAGTACTGTAGGCCTTATCCATGTGAAATGTGCAGGTTCAGTGACTTCATGAACCTTTTATTTGCCTGCATCAGAAGACAACCAAAATACCCAAATATTAACCGAATAACATGCAATCAATAACATTGCATGACTACAAATAGAGCTAATCACTGATGCAATACAAGTTGCATGCATTTATTATAATGACAAAAGATGAATAGTTTTGAGAAAGTACATAATATGATACCCTTTTCCCTGTCCAAAAATGAAAAACTAATATCTTTAATTGTAAAACTTTGAAAGATGGTGTAATACCACACACCTGTATTGAAGGAAACAAAACAAATGTTTTGACCCATCATATCAACTCATGTTGATAATTTTTTCCTTAAAAATTGATGCTTTTGGATGATTTCATTCTGGAGGTATAAAAAAAATGGTGAAACAGAACCACATGATGTAGATTTATTTTGGAAAGTTTTGGAGTTGACCTGGAAAGCACAGGTGAAGTCACGCAACTTTCTTGAATTCCCAGCTCCTTTTTACGTCAATCCTTGATACTTGATCTTCCCAAGGCTAAAGAATGATTCAATGACAACCAAGGTTGCGTTGGGATTCACCTTCGATAAAAGGCCTTTAAAAAATATAAAGAGAGAACAAAATAGGAGCTATATTTAGAATCTGGTTGAATTCAGGCAATTGTGAGTCAATGTTCTAAGCAAATTCAAGATTGATCATTTTCATATTATTTAGAAGAAGTAGGAAAATGGAAGAGCTATTTTGAATGTAGGTGATTTTGCTCTGGAAACATGCCTGCAAATGAATGAATATTTTTGAAAACTTTTTTTCATCTACTCCTCTTATACATAAATTATATTTGACTGTAAGCAACCTTGTTTCAATATTTATGTGATTATTTCTTGGTTCACAAAAAATTTACAAACATTCTGCACTACATACATCCATTCCTATATCCCGCAAGATGAGCACGCTTTGGTTTCATTATAATACGCTTTTCCCATAGACCCTAGCCTGGTTGTTCGGGGCTTAGTGTTCATCAGGTTACAGGATATTTGGAAGATAAACTTTAGGCAAAGTACCAATGTGGCACATGTATTGAGGTTTTAGGATACAAGATTTGTAGATATATATGATATTGCATTAGGAAAAAGCAGGGATTAAAGATCCTTTAAAGTCTTGGATAAGGTAAATACTTTTACAGAATGTTAATGGCATTTGATTGACAGAAAGGATAGTCAGTTTATAATTTGGCAGGTAACAGCAACTTTGAAGGAGAAATTGTGGATTATGATACTCATCATAATATTACATGAATCACATCGCATTGTTGTTAATAGCTACTGTACCTTTGAGGACTCCAGTGAATCAACTTGAACTTACTGTTTTCACAATGCTCATCATCGGCCTCTAGGCTTTTAAGGTCGGCCTTGTCTAATGTTAACTCAAAGACTCATATGAAGTACACTCATTTAAAGAGGTAGAGACTGAAGTATGAGGTCATTTAAATACATGAAGAAGAGAGAGAAAATAAGAAAGAGATAGATACAGAGGATGAGAGAGAGAGAGAGAGAGAGGGAGAGACTGACAGACAGAGACGGGGGGGGGGGGGGGGGGGGGGGAGGAGATAAGAATTTGCGAGGAGGAAAGAAATGAATAGAAATGGAAGAATGGGTAGCAAACAGATGAATGAAGTATCAAAATAAGCAATTTTTTTTTTCTATATTGTTCAAACAAGAAAGTTGGATTGCTGGTATAACGAGTAAACAATACAAAAGTTTTTATCCCAATGAAACATATACAAGAATAACACTGAGCAATAGATACATACGTGTACTATGTAATTGTCTACTTTTACAGAAGTTTAAAAAACAAGGTCCAGCTAGCATGTATCACACAAGATAGTACAGGTATGAATGTGTAGAAAGTATGATTGGATATGATGGGACATGTTATGGGATTTTGACTGTGCATTCCTTGGGCTCTTTCAAATTGGCAACTGTTTTACGTTAAGTGATGAGATATATTCACTGGCCCTGCTTCTGATGACCAGATCTTGGACCAAGCCCTGCTTTTCAGGGACAATTAAGTTTGCTTCAGGAAATTTGATATGTGGCTGAGTCATTGCTGTGAAAACAAACTTCAAGGGCATGACGTACATGATACTGGGATTTTTCTGTCAACATCTGAAATAAAATTGTGGAGATAGGGAGAGATAAAACAAAATGTAGAAAGGGAGAGATAGAGAGTGTGAATGAGGGAAAGAGAGGGAATATAGTAATATATTTCGAGAGATAAACACTCTAAAACCAGAGAGACAGAAAGACTGGTAGTCAGATAGACAGACATACAAAAAGAAAAGAAAGGATAAGATTTTTAGGATTTTAAATCATTATCACTTGAAAGAACTATTGCTACACTTCATCCTCGGGTTGAATTTAAATGGTTCTGTTTTGAAGTGACAAGTATACCTTTGAAGTGCATTATACATGTACATATTACAGTAGTTATGGTCTTTTCCAGTCCGTTGTTTGTACCTGTTTATATGAAGTTTATACCTGTGTATACTAAGTTTATACCAAGTTCAGTGTATTACCATGAACCGACACATGTGTTATCCAATTTGATTGAAATAATATTTTGATCTTTTTTTTTTTTTTTGCATTAGGGCACGTGTTTGTTTTGATCTACTCGTGTTCATCAAATTTTGTAAAAGTTGTCAGATTGTATTTTAACAACAACAACTATAACAGAATACATATATTTTCTGATTTCATCTTCCCTCTGCACCATAGGGTAACACGGCTCTTCACTACTCCGTCTCCCATGGTAACTTTGACATTGTCCTCCACCTCCTTGATACCGGTGTCTGTCAGACGGACCGGCCTAACAGGGCGGGGTATACCACCATCATGCTGGCATCCCTGGTACCTATACAAAACAAGAAGCATGCCAGTGTCGTCTCCAGACTCTTCAGGGAAGGCGATGTCAACCAGAGAGCTAGTCAGGTAATTCAATGTCCTCCTATATCAGTACCTTAGCTGCCCATATGTGATGTGTTATTGAATTCTTGGCCCCTTTTCATAAACTTGTTATCAATAACAAGTTGCAATAACTGTTATAAGCTACTGAAATCCTTGCATCTGATTGGCTGAGAGCAAATTTTTCATAGAAATGTGGTAGTTGTTACTGATAACAAGTTTTATGAAACAGGGCCCTGATCTGTTGTGTCAGGCTTTGGTGCTGTGAGGTTAAGTTAACCTTTTGGGAAAGGGAAATGCAGGACTTCTTTCAAACTTTTATAAATTTGATGAAATCTTAAAGTTTTTTTCCATCAATTGGATCACCTATCCTGTACTAGATGTGAATCATGATCTAATGATATTTTTGCTAAACATTCATGAAATATGAAATTGGCCTTGGTCATGCAAAATATTTTATACAAAAAAGATAATTGAGGAAATAGTGTTCCTTGTGGTATAGAATTCAGTATACATGTATCATTTCTGGAAAGCATATTTATAGATTATTAGAAGTAACATTCATTTGAATTTTTGTCTCTCTTGTTAGGCTGGTCAAACAGCTCTGATGTTAGCAGTCAGCAAGGGAAGATTGGACATGGTTAAACTACTCTTGACTTCTGGGAGTGATGTCAATACACAAGATGAGGTGAGTTACATTAATGAATTGAAGAAGGATTTTGAACTACATGTATATAGCTTAATTGAACCCAGCTACAAGTATAGTAAATATGTGTTCAGTGATGCATATATGGAGATAGATCTCCTTATGAATTGATGAGAGGCTGAAAGATAGATGCATATCAAGCCATTACCTATGGAATAGAGTTATTCTTCTATTTTATAGCCTATCAAGAAAAAAAGAAATGGAAAGTTAATGGGTTAAAGTAGATGAAGGTACCAGTTCATGTATGTAGATAGTCGAAAAGTAGTGGTGTTGTTTACCAAGCCCAGTTTATGGATAAAAAATGTGCACTGTAATTATGCTTTCAGTGCAACAGTGAGCAAGTATTTCTTGAAATATAGTTATATATGCACTTGACTCACATTAAATTCCAACTTTGCATATGAAAATGTCAGCTGGAGACAAAAGGATATTAAATTATGAAGGTTTGCAAGTGTAACTGATCTCAGCCTTCTCAGATCCATGTATGAGCATTGACAGGTATATTCCCTGGATCCTCAACATTTCTCACCTTCATACTTTTCCTCAAAAAATTTTCCCACAGGAATTATTAGGGAGTGATTTTCATTGAGGTAGCATATGTTGGAGAACAGTGCAAACTAAACTCCTTTTGGTTGAATAGTTTTGATATCACTAGTTATTATCTATTTCCAGGATGGTTCCACAGCTCTGATGTGTGCCAGTGAACACGGTCATCTTGATATCGTCAAGGTTCTACTTTCACACCCACAGTGTGATCCACACCTGGAAGATAATGTAAGTAAAAAGAAGTCTAATTTGTACTTTTTAGAAAGTTCATTCTACTTTCTGAAAGATTACTCGGAACGTAAAAATCATAAGACGAGTATTCATGTTTTGGGATGCTCATTGCATTACAAGTCTCTCGTTATAGAAGTCTGTCCTCAACTAGACTACTTTTTTTGAAATTGAGTAAACTTCAGATCATAATTTCAAATGGATTTATTGGAAGAAACATGTAGGTATATCTATCCATCTGTTCCTTTGATTACCTCATTAATAAATCTCCCTTATTTGTTTGATTTTAGGATGGAAGTACTGCTTTCTCTATAGCCATGGAGGCTGGTCATAAAGACATTGGAGTCTTACTCTATGCTCATATGAACTTTGGCAAGCAGTCCAGCTCCTCGGTAAGTACATCTCGATCGGTTTGATTGTCATCGAGCATTTAAAAATTTGAGCAGTATATTCACAAATAATAAAACAAAGAATGAAAGTCACTAATTAAAAGATTCAAATTTCTTTCATGATCAGTATGTTATTACAATTATCCTGCTTTACAGTATGCCTTCTTTTCAACAATTCACTTTGAATCAGTAAATTCACATTAATTTGCAGTGATCAATCAATGATAGCTGAAAGAAGTTAAATTTGTGTAATTTGTTTTAACCAAACTCTCTTTCCATCTTTTAATCTCTGACAGAAAAAGAAGTCATCAGGACCCACAAGGTGTGTATCAAATACTTGATGTTCTTACTTTCTCTAAATGTAATTTTTAAAATATATATATATATATATATATATATATATATATATATATATATATATATATATATATACACACAATTGATCATCATGCAGTCATCAAGTTTATTACATGTATTATCATAACTGATTCTTTGTTAAACAGCAACTTCGGAATTCACAATATGAAAATTTCACGTACATGTGGATAGCATGAGTCTGTTGAACCAGTTTGCTGCAGTTCTTTTGATTTCTTTAGTTAACAGATAGGTTCAACATTCCCCTCATTTTGTTCCCCTTGCAGCCCCCAGCGTCATATGTCATCTAGCGCTGCCAATCATCCTCGCACTCACTCTGTCAGCCTATCCCAAGGTCCTTCTCGAAGCACATCCTCCTCCAGCATAGCCAGCATTGCTAGCCTGCCTGCTCAATCCACAACCAACCATCAGGAGAGCTTTGCTGCCATCAGCAAGAGAGGACGCTCTATGCTGAATCTTGCAACTACCACTAGCAGCACCTCGAGCACATCAAACACCAGCACCAATGGCTCAAGTGCTCCAACAAAGACCCGATCTCAGACCACATCCCCAACCACTGAAGATCTTCCACCTACCCAGCTCTTCCGCAGTCGTTCGCTGAGCCCTTCATCCCGTACCCCATCGTTCCGTGCTCTCCAGCTACCAAAAGGGCCAAACACAGCAAACGCCAGTCGCATTCCCACCCCACCAAGTGGATCGCCAAAGCGCATGGCAGCCATCCTTGCAGCCCAGAGGTCATCGTCTGCACACTCCTCGCACAGGAACTGCTGCACACCCGCCAACGGTTCAGAGAGCCCAGTAGCCCAGCGTAGGACATCACCTACAAAGAAACCATATGGTGCTCAAGGGAAAGCTAACAGCACTGGATCAAGCAGTGCTAAGAGTAGCCCCAGACAAACACCATTACAGAAGAAAGGTATCAAACCAGCAAGCAAATATTCTACTGTCTGAAGAAAATTTTGAGAGTGATATGAATTATTGACTTTTATTGCAACATCATTGTTGCATTCTCTTCTTAATGGAGATGAAACAGATGTGGAACAGTTACAGGTTTGGTAAAAGTGCTTAAAGGAATGTCCAAGTTAATAGCATTGTTATAAGTATGTAAAAATATACTGGTAATATATTCCTGAAACTTATATCCCAAATATGGCAGCATCCTGATTCCTGATACTTGCATGAGTGCTTCTCTCTCCTCAAAATGATCTATAATTCAAAACAAAATTCACACGTGCAAATTGTAATGTGACATATTATGTGGATATGTTTTATAGAAGGTCTGTGATACAAAGAAATCATGAAAGCAACTATAATGTGGAGCAGTATTTTTAGAATGTATTAAATCAAATTGGTAGTATGGTGAATAAGAACAACATTCAAAGTATCAATCAATAAATGAAATAAACCGATTGGATACTATCTTGTCGAAGAAATGAATATAAACAAGGTTCAAAGTGTCAATCAATAAATGAAATAAACCGATTGGATACTATCTTGTCAAAGAAATGAATTTAAACAAGGTTCAAAGTGTCAATCAATAAATGAAATAAAGCGATTGGATACTATCTTGTCAAAGAAATGAATTTAAACAAGGTTCAAAGTGTCAATCAATAAATGAAATAAACCGATTGGATACTATCTTGTCAAAGAAATGAATTTAAACAAGGTTCAAAGTGTCAATCAATAAATGAAATAAAGCGATTGGATACTATCTTGTCAAAGAAATGAATTTAAACAAGGTTCAAAGTGTCAATCAATAAATGAAATAAACCGATTGGATACTATCTTGTCAAAGAAATGAATTTAAACAAGGTTCAAAGTGTCAATCAATAAATGAAATAAACCGATTGGATACTATCTTGTCAAAGAAATGAATTTAAACAAGGTTCAAAGTGTCAATCAATAAATGAAATAAACCGATTGGATAATATCTTGTATTGAAAAGAAATGAATTTAAACAAGATTCAAAGTATCAGTCCAGAAATTTAAAGAAAAAAAAAAGGACTGGATACTATCTTGAAAAGAAATGAAAATTTAAGCAAGATTCAAATTATCAATCGAGAAGTAAAATCATGGAACCATCTTGAAAGGGTAATATATTGAAGCAAAACTGAAAGTGTCAGTCAAGAAATTAGGCAATGTTAAAAAAAAACAAAAAATAAAATTAAGCAAGATTTAAAGTATCAATCAAGAAATTTTAACAAGTTAATGATTGTATACTATCTTGAAAAGGAAAAAATGTCAATCAAGATATTGAAATGAAATAAATGATTGGATACTATCTTGAAATGAATAAAATATGAAAAAGATTCAAGGTATCAATCAAGAAATGAATAAGAAAATAAATGATTGGATACTATTTTGAAAATGAATGAAATAAGAATATTCAAATTATCAAGAAATTTTAATAAGTAAATGATTGGATACTATCTTTAAAAGGAATGAAAATTAGAACAAGATTTAAAGTATAAATCAAGAAATGAAAAAATGATTGGATACAATCTTGAAATGAACAACATTTTAACAAGATTCAAAGTATCAATCAAGAAATGAAATAAAAAATGATTGGATACTATCTTGAAATGGACAAAATTTAACCGAGCTTCAAAGTATCAATCAAGAAATAAAATTTTAAAAAATGATTGGATACTATCTTGAAAACAAAATGAATGAGGTGCTACTTGAATTAGAACAAGATTTAAAGTATTAAACAAGAAAATGGAAATGATTGAAAACTATCTTGATCAAATATCTTATGGCATCAATCCTATAATAAAACTGATTGGATGCTACAATATTGAAATTGAAATGAAATTGAAAGAAAGAAAGAAAAAAAAAGAGAGACTTCACTGATTTTAGAGAATGATAAAAAACATTTAATTTTTGTTTTTGTTT
Organism: Echinometra lucunter; assembly: GCA_029962745.1. NCBI lineage: Eukaryota > Metazoa > Echinodermata > Echinoidea > Camarodonta > Echinometridae > Echinometra > Echinometra lucunter. The sequence continues at coordinate 8,545,766 of CM057157.1, read as the reverse complement.
TTGTTTTTGTTTAGGGATAATCGTTTTTGTTTAACATGATGATCACAATCATGATTATACAGAGAATTTAAGAACGTTAGAACAATTTAAAGAAGATAACATGCTATTTTTACTGCTAAGGAAATATGAATGCAAGTGCAATTGCTTTGGATTGATTTTTTTAAAACAGAGATAATAATGTCACCTTATATGCTAGGCATAAGGTTCCAAATATTGTAATATTTGATAAACTGCAGAAGGGCATTAGTCAGAGTTTAGGAGAGAGAGAGAGAGAGAGATAGCAATTCATGAATTGGGGATGTTGTGCCATTATGTTCTGGATTTTAACAAGCACATGAATATCCTTACTGTAATATATAATGCAGTAAAGTATAAACATTCAGATACATCACCTGTAGTAAGTCTAATACTCTGTAGCAAAATTAACAATGGAAGAGGAATGATATTTTTCACCAGAAACTTTCAATTTTTAACAATTTTGATATTAAATCGAAGCAGCTGGTTTGATCAAAAATGCACTCATGGATTTTTCAAGGTGTCTCAAACAAGGGATGTATATTTTTAAAAGGACATTTCTAATTCCATTACAAGCTGTAAAACAATTTGATGTTGTATAGATGTGTAATTGATTAATTTTTAAATGTTATTTATGTAGTATTTGCTGGTCATATACAGATTATTGCATGCGGTTTCGTCATTATTTGTGTGACATGATTTTTATACAATACATGTATCTAAAATATACATGTACATATACAGTATGTGATAGAAGGAAAAGCAGTAAAAGGAGTAATGAAAGAAGATTGCTTAAGCCAAGAATTGGAAGATGGATTTTGTAAATAATGAGTGTACTGTCAGAAGAAGATCTTGTATTGAATACAAGAATGTAGGCATCAATATGCAAAGGTTATATTGTGGTGCAATACTAACCTTGTTTTTTTTTCCTTGTTTCCTTTCATTCATAATGAAGTTTGTTATATGATTGGATACTGTTCTCAAAGAAAAAAGTTGAAAAGGGTATATTACAACAATTCTTAATTTTCCTCTTCAAATCACCTTCTTTTTTTTTGGCACTAGGAATTGCATCAAAATTGGTTACTTTACATAACATTTTGCACTGCAAACTCTGAATGAATCCTTGCATTACTTGTAATGGAGTTAGATTTTATGTGATACATAATGCAAAAAGCAATAATGATGAAAAAAACACATATTTGAGCAAACTAATGCACCCTCCATGAATGTTTTGATACTCTTTTGTATTCTGTGAAAATTGGGCAAAGAATATGTTATCCATATCATTTTCAGAATATATTCATCTTACTATGTATCGTTGAATATATAAAGTGATTATAGAACGCCTGATATGATTATATACATATGTCATCTTAATTTTATCTATACATACAATGTTTCATGTTATGTTCAGTGACTTCATTATGTATTACGTGAAAGTGTGTAGACTTTTAATTTATTGTGTGATAACTTAATATCTGTGTGTTTGTGGTAAATGATTGCATATTGAATATTTTCTTTATTAACATTAGACAGCAACATAGATATGCAGTTTCGATGTATATAACCTTAAACTGTTTCATTAATTTTCTTTGTTTCAGAGATGGTACAATTATTCATAGGATATGAATATATATAGTGAATCTTCAGTATGTGTTTGAAATTCATTTACATATGAATATTCCTCAGACGTTTGTGTTATATCATGAGGTCTGCTATGCCATTATAATGCTAGTACAAAAATGAGAAATACAAGTTAGAAATGTTTAAGTTGCTATTTACGTTTCTTGGAAGAGAGCCCACCAGAAAGCCCGCCGTTCGTAACACGTGCATGCTAGTATGAAACAAGATTTTCAAAAAAGTACTGTTGAAAAGTCATCATGTGGTGTATTTCAAATTTGTCAGTGCCACGTACATGCATGATATTTGGTTTGTTTGTGTATCAGTTTTTATTTATGTTTCATTTTATCATTAGTTTGGTTATATTCAGTGTGCTGCATACTATATATATTAACAACGGGTCACTAAATATTAATATATTTCTTTGAAGCATTATTCAATATGTCTTGTAAAGTTTTGTTGTTATTCTCCTGGGATTGCTTTTTTTTTTTTTTATTAGTTGGAAACATCATCTTCTAAGTCCTATCTACCATGCATACCATATAACATTGCTTTGAAGTAAAATTGCAGTGAGCTGAATGTGTATCGACTGGACTTCTACTTAATATCTATTATAAGTATGATAATAACATAGTATTCACTTTCATAAACACAGAGTTTTATGATATACCAGTATCCATTTTATCAAGATTGAGGGTATTTCTTTCTCAAACATGAGACAATATTGATAGTGATCACTGCCAGGTTACTATGTGACTTCAATTCTACCCCAAGTTTTCCAGTTTCCCATTTTACATAGACATAAATGGCAGGGAGACAGTAAAACGTGTCTCTTTAAAACTGCCATCAAAATTGCACCTCGTGGAATAAGTGAGGTTTGTTAATATGGATATTGAAAGAGGAAGGTTCACTTTCCCATGTGTGTAATGTTTAAAGATATGAATAAAAATGACAAATTTTGTATACAAGTATTCATAGTGTAATGTGTTGATGTATGAAAAGACTAACTTATATGTATATGTATGTATTGTACATGTTTGGGTATAGACCCGTTTACTGTATGCATGTACTTGTTGAACAAAAGTTTCCCTTTACAGCTTATAAGTTTATCAGAGGTTTGCCCAACATAGCAACAACTAATGTATGCAAACTGGATTCCATTTATTCAGATGCCATTATGCATAACAGGAGAACTGAATAGTGGGTAACCAGGGTTCTGGAGAGAAACATGCATAAATTTGAATAACAACAGTTAACAGGTCCATTGAGAGAATAGACCAGTTTACTGGCTTATTTCAATTTGGACATTCATTTATATCTCATCAGAACCCCTGGTTACGACCTGTTGAATGCACCTGCCATTGATAAAGGCATCTCAATAGGTGGAGTCACTTTGCATGTATTAGTTGTTGCTATGACAGGCAAACACCTGGCTAGCTTTTACCGCTGTCAAGAGAAAGGTATTTCAAGTATGAATGTGCATTTACTTTAGTAACCGTGTCTATTCAGGATTGAATGAGAGAAGAGAAGAGGGGAGAGAAAAGGAGAGTGGAGGGTAAAAGAAGCAAAAGAGGAAACATACATGTATGGAGAAACTGAAAGCAGAGAGAGGGAGAGAGAGAAGAGAGAGGGGGAACCTTGGGGGGAACAGAGAGAAGAGAAAGATATGTGACACAGACTGGAAGAGAAAGCAAAAGGGAGATGAGAGAGAGAGAGAGAGAGAGAGAGAGAGAGAGAGAGAGAGAGAATGAAATGCACTATTTAAGCAACCCCCTAGTAACTATTTAATTCACCTGCCATACATAAAGGCATCTCTTTGAATGAAATCAGTTTGCATACATTAGTTGTTGCTATGTCGGTCAAACACCTGGCTAGCTTGAAAAGAGAAAGTATCTGCATAATTATGATTAGGGAATAAGTCTATTTAATCAAAGGATAGCAGAAGGGAGAGAAGGGAGAGTGGACAGGGTAAAAGAGAGCAAGAGAGAAGAGGTTTAGAAAATGTAAAAGAGAGAGAGAAAGAGAGAAAGAGAACAAGGTAGAGAAGAGAGAAAGAGAGGGGGGGGAGGGGGATGTGACAGACAGGAACAACAAAGTATTTGATTTCAATTATGCACATGCATTGTACAGGCGTATCTTTTCAGAACCCCTGGTTACTTATTTAATTCGCCTGCCATACATAAAGGCATCCCTGTGAATGGATTCACTTTGCATAAATTAGTTATTGCTATGGCAGGCAAACACCTGGTTAGCTTTACTATTGTAAAGAGAGCGCTTGTTCAAGAATTAGATGTATAATTAGTAAACAGGTCTATTCAAGACAGAATAAGGGGATAGGAGAGAGGAGGGAAAGAGAGAGTGGAAGGGTATTATAAGAGAGCAACAGAGGGGAGAAACTGAAAGAGAAGACATAGATTGGGATATATTAAAGAGAGGAGAAAGTAATGGGAATATGGGAAATAAGTGATAACTGTGAAAACAGAAAGAGCCTATTTAAAAAAGAAAAAAGAAAGCTGTCAGGAAGTTGAGTGGGATTAAACAATTTACTGGAAAGGAAAAAAAGAATATAATTATATCTCTCACGGTCAATATAACAGTACATACACTCTCTCCAAAATTGCAAACATAACAATATGCTCAAACTAACTTTTTTCCAAACAACTTTAAATTTATTATCTCTTCTCTTACTTCTTGATATCATGCTTTCTGTACAATGTTTCATGTTAACAGTGATTCTTTCAAACTTTACAAAAACATGTATATCACCTAAAGAACAGTCTACACACTATAAGACATAACACAAACATAAAGACAAAAACAAAGCAAAAAGAAAAAAAAGAAGACAAAGAAGAAGAAGAAGAAGAAAAAAAAAACGGTAAAGGCAAACTCAGTAACCTTTATAGAAATTTCCAAACCATTTTTGGCAAGAATATCTTCTTTTAGCAGTTTACAAATACACATGGATTAGACTGAAAAATCTTTTTGGGTAGATAATCTTAAAAAAACCCTATTTTTTTTTTAATTATTATTTTAATTTTGTCAATCTTCTCAACACATACAGGGTATGTGTACAGGTGTATGTCTAAACATAATTGACTGTTTTTCCCCCCTGTCTAACGTTGTATGCTAGATCAGTTTCATGCGAGTATTGTCAATACCTTAATATCCTTGATACACAGCTGATCTTGATTCAGTATCAACATTCAAGTATTTGAGTGTCAATACGAACAAAATAAAGTAAGATAAAAACATAGTGTTATAGATCAAACTACCAGTATCTGGTTTAAAGAAACAGGGTTGGCAGGTAAATACCAGGGCGAGAAATACCAGCCGGTAAATACCGCCTAGCAAATTGGGACGGAAACGGGAAATACTGGGAAATACTCCAAAAACAATATTTTCCATCAGTAAATTGCATTAAAATGTTCACATTATACAGAAAAAGGGCAAGATTAAAACACTACAGCTAAGAAATGGTGACATGTTTATGGTAGGGGATCATACACAACAGCTTTGAATGTACAATGTATCTAGGAATGCTATATGCTTATGGCTTTGGGGCTGTGTTAAAGCAATGACTGGGAAATTCTTGGAGATGCCTCAAGAGAATATTTTTCACCACTAAATTGGGCCAAAACGTTCACATTAATGAGAGAATGGCAAGCTTAAACAAACAAAGCAATAAAAATATTACTTTTTCATGAATGTTAATGTACATGTAACTGCTTCCAATAATATCCTGTCAATGGATTTTGCACTGTGTTAAAGCAATGTCTGGGAAATACTGGGGATTGCTGGAAAATGCTCCCCAAAACAAATATTTATCATATGCAAATTCATCAAAAAGTTGAGAAAAGGGGAGGATCAACCACCAAGTGATGGCTGATCAATAGAAGAAACTGGTGTACTAGATTTGAATTTCATAATAAAATTTCAATTAAAAACCATTGGTTTACTGTATGACAGACAGTTCATGTCTTAACAAACCAATGAGTTATGGAAACCATCACCTTCGAACATTTTGTAGTGTAATGAGAAGATTTAGATTAAGTCACATTCGCACTATCGGTATGACTGCTAATTCATGTCTATTGTTAGGAGAGGGGGGTCATGTGTCCAGATGCTTCATAGGATTAAAGTTGTCAAGTTTGGCATTCCTTTTTATGAAAAAAGTACATCAAATAATGCCAACCATCATAAATATTGTCTAACATAATTTTAAAAAGATTTCTGACATATTGAATATGAAGTTGTTCCAATTAGTATTTACAGTCATCTGTCAGGGTATGCAACCTAAGAAGCCACACAACATGGAGGTAACTACACATGAGGTATATGGCCCACATACTGACCATGTATTTCCCAGTATTTCCCAGTATTTCCCAGTATTTCCCAGATTTCCCAGTATTTCCCAGTATTTCCCAGTATTTCCCAGATTTCCCAGTATTTCCCAGTATTTCCCAGTATTTCCCAGTATTTCCCAGTATTTCCCAGTATTTCCCAGTATTTCCCAGTATTTCCCAGCATTTCCCAGTATTTCCCAGTATTTCCCAGTATTTCCCAGTATTTCCCGGAATTTCCCAGCATTTCCCAGTATTTCCCAGTATTTCCCAGATTTCCCAGTGTTTCCCATCCGGCCAGGAAATACCTGCATTTCCCGGGAAATTGCCAACCCTGTAAAGAAATGAGTAAAGATTTCTTGACAAGTGAAATCTTCAATAATTATGGCCAATCTACCTATGTAAGCTAAAGCTGAGCTAACTTTCTTGGCAAAAATTATTTATCAATTCCCAGTAACTCCACAATGCCTCATCCCACTACAGGAAAAAAACACCAAATACTTGGAAATCATGAAAATCATGAAAAAACAACAACACCATTCCTTCTACAATCCTTCTCAAAGATGTACATGTACAACACTGAGAGGAACATTTTTCTTTAAAACAAAGAATGAGAAATCAATACTGACCACGATCTTTTAGAACATAAATGTACCATAGTTAAGAAAACAGCCTTTTGCTTGCTTACCTGTAAATAGCAAACGATCATTATGCACTTTAACCTCAATATGGCACTTTTCTTTTCTTGAAAAATACAATGTAAAAGTACAAGATATTGATACTTTACAAAGTATTTTTGGGGAAGAATGATATGATAAGACCTTAAAAAAAAAAAAAAATTATTAAGAAACTTCTTCACAAACAAGCCAAAGATGAAACCTAATAGCTAACTCTATTACAGGAATAATTCATTTAAGAGTAAAAGTAGGACTTCAAATAATATGTGAAAAATATTGTTTATATATTTAGTGAAAAAGAAACATGCATTTCAGTGTTTTACAACAAAATATTAACAACAGGAAAGATATTTCAGGGATACAAACCTCCATATCATGATTCCAAACTCTTATTCTACACATTCTGACTACTCCTTTGAAGGACTTTTCAGCTGAAACTGACAGAATTCGATACCAATATCTGCAAAAAGAACTTTGAAGCTTAATTCTTAAAATCATTAGGTGTCGAGACTGAGGCAATAATCAATATCAAGATCAATTATTAAGTACAAAGAAGATATGTCCCAATGAATGGTCGACAGTGATATAATGCTTCAGTATTTGATAAGTTGGCCATTCCACAAGTTGATTTATTCTTTCCTACTCTATAAAGCTTCTAATTCTGCCATTTCAAACATAACTCTTCCTGGTACTCCCATGAGTTTCAATCCACCGAAGGTTTTACTTTCATTCTGTCTTGCCTACAATTATTCACCTTAAACGCTGCTCATTTAACTACAAAAGCCTCATTGTTTTGATATGAAATTAATTATGCTACATGATCCTACATAAAGACAATCTTGGTCACAGAATGAAAAAATAAATTTCTAAAGGCTTAACGATATTCAAAGACACCAATCTAAGACAATATATGAACATTCTAAATATCTTAACAGAAAAAAAAAAAAAAATTCCTAGTACAGTGCAGTGCAGTGTAAATGACTGCCCCATGTTGAATTTGTCAGCCTTAGCAAATGCTACTACACAAAATGAAGACAAAGTATTGTGGGTGAGAAAAAATACATCAGGAAACACATATATGAAGATCTGACAATCATATCCTTAAAGACATTGGCTAACTTTGTGAGCAGCTGATTGTAAAATTCTCAAACTAAGATGAAACATGTGTATGAAAACTTTGGTCTCAGAGACAATAAATAAAGAGGAGCATTTTCCACGAGTTCAAAAAATCCGTTAGCTGCACCTCTCTCCTTGTACTTAAATACACACACATACACAGTACTATTCAGGTGAACTCTGTGCACATGTATGCTCCTTATGTCCAGTCTGTGCAACCAACCATTATATTTTCTTCAAATTGGTTTACATTTTTAACATCTAAAATACTTTCCGTCGATATTATACTTTGAAACTTTCAGACTGGTATTTTTAAACTATAACTCTTGTGTTTATACCATTGTCAAGTAGCAAAATGAGATTTTTAAAAAATTCTCACAATGTTAGCCTTTTACTTTAACATCATGGTCAGGTTTAAAGAGAAAGAGAAGAAATCTGTTTGAGGTGATGGTGAGCCTTCAGAAATTACTTACTGAAATTCCATATTAGTGTAAAAAAAAAATGGACATGATTGATGGTGGAAGAAAATTTTAGGTGTGGAATATCTCTTGTGTAAAAATCAAAATGAGATGAAAGAGAAGGGATATGTCAACAAAGGAGCTTCTCATACCATAATCTATAAGTAAAGGAGAAATTCTATCAAGTTCATGTTAAACTTATGTTAATGCATCCACGTCATATATAAAAATGATCAAGTTGCTATTAAGCTACATGTATCTACTTTGCATTAACATTCTGATACGGAAACATGAAAAAGGAAAGGAGAAAATATAGTGACAAGTATGTAAGAATTGCACTTTCGATTTTGCTGTATAATTTTTTTTTTATGAGATGTATGTGAAGTTTGTACGAATATGGAAAAACATGCAAATTTAGCATAAGGTAAAATGGTATTAGGATACAAAGAATGTGAGGTACACTGTATGCTGGTTCACAAATAGTTCATGCAATGCCCATCAAATTAGTCTACATGATATATTTACTACAAAGGCATTGCATCATAAATGTTTGAAAAGCCTTGCTATAATACAGTGAGAAGTAATTTCTCATTGAATAAAGTTCCTATATCTTTGAAAGCGCCATGTTAAAAAAAAAAAGTCTCAAGGTCAAATTGTGACCATATGTAAAGTAACCTTGAAAAACTGCATGACCTTGTCTATTTCTTCTTCTTACGTGACTTTTTAAACCCCCTGTTGCGGCTTCCTCCTCCATGTTGGCTATGATTATGACCTCCACTGTTATGATGAGTGTTGCCATGGTGACTGTTTCCTTGGTGACCTTGTTGGTTGGCTGAATTCTGGAATTGACGGTAAGCCCCAGATCCAAAAATATTGTCAAACATCTCTTCATACCTGCACACAACAACAAAAAAGAGTAATAGAATAGTAAGAGTAAAATAAAACAAGATCATAAAAAATATCACCAGCATCAAATCACCAATATCACTACTATGACCAACTCATCATCATGATGATCATCATGATCATCATCATGACCATCATCATTATCATCATTACAACGAGGAGGCGCTGTGGCTCAGTGGATAGCGCAGTGGTCTCGTAACCGGAAGTACCCAGGTTCGAAACCAAGCGGATGCGCTAATGCCCTTTGGTAAGGTATTAATCCTCATTACCAAGTCCTTCGGAGGGGACTTAATCTGTCGGTCCCCTGGTTGCTTACTAACAAGCATACACATGCTTTCTAGCAGTCAGGTAAAATAACCAACTATTTAACCATATAATTAAATTTTAACAATCATCATGATCATGATGATCATCATCATTGTCATCATCATCATCATCCTCATCATCCCTACAACCATCATTAAAACCATCAGCATCATCATAACTATTACCACCATAACCATAGTCATCATCACCACCATCATCACCATCATCACCAACCCCATCACTATGAAAAGCATCATTTACCCTGGTGTTGGCTGCTGTCTCTGCTGACTGCTTCGACCACCTCTCCTGACCTTGCACATCAGACGACATGAGTTAGCCTCTAGCCAGTCCAGGTTCTGACAGGCAGCCCACTCTGTCACATCATACACGGTGTGATCATCACACAGGAACACATATATCTTGAAACCAAGGTTTGCAGTTTCCTTCCATAGAGCCCCCTGGGTGGGATAGGAAGTAAGAAGAATAATTGAAAACAATGTTGCAGGTGCATCAAGCATTTCTTTCGGGGGGGGGGGGGGGGACATTTCAACAACTAACATAATCATAAGGTGTAAACCAATAACAAAACCAACACTGAAGACCCTAGTCAATGAAATATTCATCATCAAAGAGCCATGAACAGAATTAGGCCATCCAGTATTTAAAAAAATTTCCATTTAACATACCCCACTCCCTCAAGCCCTGTCCCTTCTCCCTCCAAAACAGGAAATTCAATCACACAAAATCGATTTTGAAATTCAAAAAATTTGTTGAAGTACACCCAAAACCATTGTGTGTCTGGACAGGTTGGGCATCCAAGTTTGCATGCAATACTCTATTATTCTTTTTAAAGTCATATCTGTTTATGATAATGACAAATACTAATCATGTTTAGTTCTATCAGGTTAATATTCTTCATGAAATTCAATGCAAAATATGTGACACTTTTCCTATTACTGAGTGTCCAGACACAAACTACCTGTCCTGCTCCTATTTACCTAACATTTTCTTCATTTACAGTGCTCTCATAAACTTACATCTCTGACAGGGTGTCTAGTATTATGAACTGCACAGTATCTTGCTGCATGGATTGGCAAGTCCGTCTCATAACGTCTGTGTGATCTCATGCACACCCCACATGGCATTGAGTTGGCCATCTGAAACAAAGAAAGGGTTTTAACCAGATTTTTAACAATGATGTCATCATGCTTGGCGCTTAATTATGCCCTTTTAACAACACATTTCAAGACTTACATAACAGCTTCATTGAATTCCTTTAAACAGCAGCTACATGATTAATGAACTATTTTTTTTCCTGCAATTTTGATAATAATCACATGTCAAGTAAAGAAAAAAGAAAAGTAAACATCCTAATCTGCTCCCTACTGAATAATCTCATTCCCACAGGTTTTATTGGAGGGTCCGCCCAATCCCTATTGGCAATGGAGGTAAACCCAGAATTCTGAATCCTCCCATTCCCATAGACATAATACAGGAACCATCTGGTTTCTGTAGGTGTTGGGTTAATTTTCATCCATTTTGAAGTTGGGATACAGAACATGAAACTAAATCTTCCAGGATGCATACTGGCTAAAAAGACAGTGAATGGTGAAAAGGAGAAGCTCCTCCTTTATGGCATTCAAAATTATAATTCACAAGAAGATTTCTTTACATAACAGTGCTGTGTGACTCGAGTATGTACTTGGACTCGAGGCCAGTTTTTCTCACTTGTACTCGGACTCGGTCCCAGAAATCGTGACTCGGCGCCGAGTCACGCACGAGTCCAAGCAGTAGCGGCCGTGCCGTGTCGCGCCTTTTCTAAAGTATTGACATTCAATACATATTTGTTTGTATTTTGTTGCTTGATGAATTGCTTGATGAATTAAAATTACGTACAGGCCTACTGTAATGTACTCCACTACTCTTTATTCAGTGTGTTTTACATTCAGCGGCCTACTAGTATTGCACTAGCTGTGAGCTGAGCATGCATAATTTATGCTCGCTAGCATACAGTAGCTAGCTCGCAGCAGCAGCATCACTGATCGGTAGGCCTATGCATGAGCTGTGCTGCTTTTTATATCAGTTGCAAAACTTACAAAAATTGCGCGTGACCTTGGTTGGTCGGCCACTCGTCCTCTGGGTTGGGGGGTTGGACGTACCTGAGGTCAGACGGCTCGCCCCTACCGAGCTGAGGGCATTTCGTTCCATGTAACTCTATGACCGAGGATAAATTGTCTCATGAAGGGGGGGGGGAGGGGCTGTTTCAAATGTTTTGTTATATTTGAACTCTCTATTATGAGGTTCCACTGTAGATGTAATTTGTTTTCATGTATAGGAAGATGTTCTTGTTATAAAAAGCATTTTGATATATATGAACTCTCTATTATGAGGTTCCACTGTAGATGTAATTTGTTTTCATGTTTAGGAAGATGTACTTGTTATAAAAGCGTTTTGTTATATCTGAACTCTCTATTATGAGGTTCCACTGTAGATGTAATTTGTTTTCATGTTTAGGAAGATGTACTTGTTATAAAAGCGTTTTGTTATATCTAAACTCTCTATTATGAGGTTCCACTGTAGATGTAATTTGTTTTCATGTTTAGGAAGATGTTCTTGTTATTAAAGCGTTTTGTTATATCTGAATTCTCTATTATGAGGTTCCACTGTAGATGTAATTTGTTTTCACGTTTAGGAAGATGTTCTTGTTATAAAAGGGTTTTTTATATCTGAACTCTCTATTATGAGGTTCCACTGTAGATGTAATATGTTTTCATGTTTAGGAAGATGTTCTTGTTTTAAAAGCATTTTGTTATATCTGAATTCTCTATTATGAGGTTCCACTGTAGATGTAATATGTTTTCATGTTTAGGAAGATGTTCAATGTCATGTGAACTTAACTTGTGACTCGGACTCAAATTTTTTTTTTGACTCGACTCGGACTCGGACACAGCACTGTTACATAGTAGTAATCACCTTACTGACATTTTGCTGTTTATGTTACTAGGGATTTCTTGTCACTATACGACATTCAAAACAGGAGCTTCAAATATTACTAGTTGAAATGTACTCCCTATACATGAATGCGAATAGTGAGAAGACTAGTCAACATGCAAGTACATGTATGCTCAAGCACGAATTGGGCGAACCCAATTGTGAATTGATTTCGGATGTGAAGTTTCATATTAACCTTTATTTTCTTCATAATTCCTAACCATTAAAGACATTGGTTAACATTGTTATGATTTTAAAAAATTCTAATTTTTTACTTGAAAATGGGATAAACATTAGGGTTATAGTGTAAAATTACCAGTCTGAAAGTTTCAGAGTATAATATCCACAGGAAGTATTTTTAAATATTAGAAATGTGAAGCAATGTTTGAAAACTATATGAAGGTTGGTTGCACAGACTAGATGTAAGGAATGCGCATGTGCGCATGGCTCACTGGACCGTACTCTATATTGAAGTATCATGCCGCAGAAGGCAGATGACGGTATTTTTTAAAATTCGAGCAAAATGGTCCTCTTATTTATTCTCTCGGGACGAAACATAATAAAATCGCGGTTTGTGTCTAACTTACAGTTTTTCATTCCAAATTATGGTTGGTCTCAGGGTTTTTGAGTACAAATACAAGTACTCATACACATGTATCATCTTAGTTGAGAATTTTTTAAATCAGCTGCTCACAAAGTTAGCCAATGCCTTTAACCCACAGAATGCCAAATAAAACTTTTATGGGGTTATTCTATACATTCTAGCTGCATACAAAATAGTTTCTGAGGTAATTGATACACTTTAAGTATTTTCTCCTTTCTACATTCCCAATCTCTCTCACTCTGTGCTTCTCTTACCTCTGTCATTTTCTTGAAAAAATCATTGAGCTGTTGACAGGTAAAAGGGGGAAAAAAAAAGAAATCAGAAAGAATGAAATACTTTTCAATAAAACTCTGAAAAGACAACAATTTCAATGGCTTAATGTGTGTACCTAATGCACATATACATCTAAACCCAGTACATTCATATTCAAATAGTCACACATGAACCAACTATATATCAAAAGTTACAATTCATAAAAACAGTTCAATGCTTTTCATCTACAAATTTCGTTGGGCCTCTTCCCGCAGTGTACATGGGGTCTAATTCCCATAGGCTGAATACAGGGACCACTTGTTTCCCAAAGTCCGAAATGGGTTAAACTAATTTGATGCGATACTCAAAGCTGTACTAAGACCTTCTCCTGCTTAATACTTGAACAACATATTTCAGCAACATTTCCAGGTACATGTGTAGTTCAAGTCTATTAAGATGTTCAAATGATAGGGATGCCAACCTTGTAAAGTGCAATGTAGTATTTTTAGAGCTGAAAAGGAGTATTTTGGGTGAAAAAAGGTATTTTCATAATTTATGTAATAGACCTGTATTGTAATACAAATTTGAAAAAACAAAAAACAAACAAAAACAGTCTTTTCCATGAAACCTGCAGTATTTGTAACAAAAAAATAGTACAAAATACTGCAAAATAGGAACAGCTAACATCTCTGGAATAACACTCGCCAATTTTGTACATTAACCAAATACTGAATTTTAACCCTGGACTTAAAACATACCTTTTACATAAACTATAATTCTCCTGTTCATTTTACCTCAACTATATGTTTATTCTTATGAATTTCTATGCTTGTATTATTTTCCTTATCTTCAGTCTTTCTTTCCCAACTTGAAACATTCTTTTTAATAAAAATTTGGGGTTATGTTATAAGTCTTCGACTTTTCAAATAATCCCCCACATTTACATAATTTGTCCTTATTGTTACTTATCTTTCTGCTTAGTTATTCTTCATATTTCAGTTCTTTTTTTTTTTTTTTTTAATGTCATTTCTGTGTTTAATTGATATGTATATATTGTATATTGCCTTTCTACATGTACTTTTGTTTTTATGAAATGTGGAAATAAATGAATCTGAATCTGAATCTGAAAACCAAACGCTGTGCTTAACCCTAACACTGACCCTAAGCCTAACCTAAACCCTATTGTAACCTTGACCTAAATCATGTATCTATGATGAAATGAAACCCAAAGCAGATATCGCTGAAGCATATGCCAGGTCACCAAGTGAGATATGAGATTTGACCTTGTTACTAACCTTGTCCTCTATTTGTTCCTTGTGGTCCAGCTCAAAATCATATTCACTTCTTTTACTCTGTAAAAAATTGATAAATAAGCAAACTTATTAATAAGCAAACTTATTTGAATATATACATGCGAGCATTGGTAAAACACCAGAAACTGCATATTTCAAAGGAGCAACTATAAAAAAGACTATTACATTATATGACTTCTTTTGTGAACTCCAAACATCATCATCATCATGTTTTTTTTTTTTTTCATCAATACATGCTGCTACATCATCTTTTAACCTGTTGGATACAATACTTATTTTCTTTAAAACACTCTTTCCATAGACTCTACATTAAGTTATCTCAGTCTTAGTACATGGATGCAATGCATTAACCAATCTTAAAATAATATATCTGCCAAAGGTAGAATGGGTATGTGTTTACTGCAAACTACTGCATCATGTCATCACTCTTTGTATAATACTGAATTCTCCAAACATCTATGGATATTTTGAACCTTGTGAACAAAAATTAAAGTCAAGTGTGGTTCAATATAGTTTATGAAAACTTTAATAAGAGGGTACAAGACAGCACATACACTTGAATGCTGAGCAGAAGTGGTCAATAAAACTTAAAGAGCAATGAAAAAATGCCCTCCTTAAAAGTCACCTGCCTATTGAACAAAGCAGAGCAATTTGAACTTTTACTGAAATAGAGCAAGTTATCAAATCCAACTCAAGAAAAGCTTGGAGAAAAAATGCATAAAGTATGAGGTATATTCAGAACATTAATTCAAGAATATTAATCAAAGAATTTTTCACAATCACATTCCAAATTAATTTTGTATAATTCAAATTTAGAATCTGAAAATGTTTTTGCTGAAGATCACGAGTGTCAAATATTTTTGTTAAGACCTAGTAATAATGCTCAGCAGTAAATGTGCAAATATGGGTGGCTAGCTTTCTTACCGGGTCACTTAGAATTGCATAGGCTTTTTGTAGAATCTGGAAGGCCTCATTGGCACGAGGTTGGTCGGTCTGTAGGTGATAAACATAAATCAAAGAAGTTTGGGCTATTGAATAAAATTGATTGAAAACAATACACAGAGGTAAAAATAAATCCTGCAGCAGATAAATGTACTAATATCTCCATTGAGACTCCAAAAATCATTGTTCCTAAAGCTTTTAAAATGTAGTGAGATATAGCCAAAACTATGATTTCTCACATAAATTAGCATAAATCAATTCATAAAAAAAAAAAAAAAACGATTCAATAAAATCTAACCATATAGCCTTGTAGATTACATCATTCTCTACCCTCATGCCAATTTTCGTGCCCATCTGGCTATCCACGGCCGAGATTATGGGGGGGGGGGGGCCATAATGCCCCCCCCCCCCCCCCCCCCCTCCCCCCGGGATAACTAGACCAGGGCCCGGTTTCATAAAAAGTTGCAACTCCTGCTGGAATGGTAACTACCATGGCAACAGTGAGAATTCTGCTTCCTGATTGGCCTTTATAATGAAAGTTGCCATTCCAACAAGAGTTGCTATTGCAATAACTTTTTATGAAATGGGCCCCAGAAATAGCCCAGATCTTTAGGGTTAATGTGCAAAGGTGGGGACTCTCCTCTAAACAGGACCTTAATCTAATGTCCTATTGGAGGGATGGATCATTTTCCACTGAAGCATAGCCTGCATCTAGAAGAAAAGGGGAGGGGCAGGTTAACACACAACCCAGGCTTCAGTCATCCGTCCGGAATGGATTCGAACCCATGATCTTTGGTTTGACAGGCAGACGCTTTACCAACAGAGCCAACTCACCTCCTCTGTTGTTCATAGTTTTGTTCATGTATATTACTAATCATAAATCACTGAATTATTCAGATGACTCATTAGTGGACACGGCAGTGTGTGAGCATCACTACTCACTTTATCAGGATGGACAAGCATACATTGCTTGCGATAGAACTTCTTGATATCTTCTTCGGAAGCATCCTCTGCAACTCCCACCACTTCATAGTAACTACCGGGATCGCACCCAAGCAAACGCTGTATGGCTGCATGCTCTGGAAGAATCAAAATGAATAACACCAAGCAAAGAAGATATATATCATTGTCATTACTAATACTATCATTAAATAAAGCTAAAAAAAAAATCAATATCCTCAATTTCTATGCTATGTCAACTTTTCCTTTATATGGAACATTGCTAAGAGGAGACTGGGTTACTCAGAAAAAAGAACAAGCTCTCAACACCTTGACCACATTTTGATTTCAGTATAACACACATTTAACATAGACCCTAGCCCGAGTTATCTTGGGCTTAGTATTCAACAAGTTAAGCTTGGAGATGATATATTTTTCAACCTGTTGACTACAAATGAGTTCTCTCCATTGGCTTCATTAAATGGGCCATCCTGTTCCAGTAATCAGTGGGTTACTACCCTTTTCACTAAAATGTAGCAACAAACAACAGTTTTGCAGAGAGTCCAGCCACATACATGTATATCTTGTTATTTATGACAAGTTAACATGTTTAGTGAGCTAGTGAGCATTATTATGGGAAATTTGACAGTAGACAGTAAGGTTCATGAGGAATTCAGAGTTATTCTGGCAAAATACTCCCACATAAACCTCAGTTTTTGGTGCCACATACCTGTGCTAGGAAGCTCAATGTTCTGCGTCTGTTTCTTCCTGGGTGGCTTGGCCCTAGCTCCTTGCTCCTGCTGCTGACTGCTTCCCCAGAATCCCTGTGATGAAGAAGAGGAGGAGGGGCCATTGGCTCCAGTGTGGCTCCAGTTCCCTTGGCTACTCCCCGAACCTCCTGCTCCTCTCTGCTGGCCTTGATTGGAGCCAAAGAAGTGGCTCTCATCGCCACTTCCTCCCCGGTTGCTTTGATGAGACCTGAAGAAATCATCATCAGGAGGTGGTTTTTCATTGTACCAACCCCACAAGTTGCATCCGCTGTGATAGGCAAATTTACAAGCGTCCCTCATGCTGTTAAAAAGAAAAGTCAGCTATAGGTCAAAACCCGAGACCTCCAAGCAAAATATAGCAATCTTAAAACATTTCCACGATAACCATTTGACTTGGACATACTTTCTGTACTATTTAAGAGATCTGAAGGTGTATGCAAATGTAAACACAGTTCTACAGTTATTCCTGGGGATGACCATACATCATCATATAAATCCCCATATAGGTGTTATTACAACCAAGGTTGATTCAGCATTCAAGTATACAATTATACGTTACCTTGAAGTTTAAAAGATACAAAGTATAATATAATCTGTAGTACCTTTGAAGACAGGTTTGAATATTCAATGGTTTCTCTTCTTAAATTAGAAAGCATGTGGATTGGTTTATACATTCAAAAGTAACTTAGTAAACAAGAGACATAAGGGGTAAATATACTTACAAGGCCAGCAAGAATGAAAGTAGGACAAGACAGAGGAGTAGAGAAAATAGTATGAACCATATAACTCCTTTACATAGCTTCTTGCCGAGAATAAACCACCATTCTGCATAATAATTGAAAAAAAACCCACAAGAATAAAATCAATTAATAAATATTTAACAAACATCTATAGAAGAAACATAAATTAGAGTTCATGCATCATTTAGAAATGGCACATCAAATTTCCCCTCACTATACATTAAGTGTTGTAATGTCATTTTTACACCTTATGAACTACATCAGACAAATCACACTATGATACATTTAAGTGCCAAGGTACAGAAGTGTCAAGATCTAGATGTATACATTTATGTATTATTGACAAGGTGATGTATGGGCAGTTGACATCAGCCAACCATTTATCTCCCCCTACATGTACAATGTACCTGATATAATGGAGCATCTAGTACTTTATGTTTCCTAAGAGGTGAAAGAAACATATAATTTCAGAATTCAGTAATCCTAAGAACTCACCATCAGTGATTCCTCTGGCCAAGACTTCCTCTAAATCACTGTCTTCAGTGCTGTCCTCATGGGAAGGTGTTCTTGGTCTCTCTTCAGATTGGGCAGACCAGGGATTTCTTGGTTGTTGGGTGTTTGTCCAATTGCCAGGTCTTTCTCTGGATGTTCCTTGTCTGTTGTCCTTGGACTCCTGCTCTGACGACTTGGGTTTGCCATTGTAGGTTGCTCTGGTTGGGTGCTTGATGTGTGAGGCACTTGCTTGTTGCTTCTCCTGTTGTGCCTTCTGGTCTTGCTTCTCTTGTCTCTTTTGGTCCTGTTGCTCACGATCCTCCTGCTGCCTAACTTTCTTGAGGTGTTCTCTCTGGATTCTCTCTTTCTCTAGCTTCTGATCTTCCCTTTGCTTTTCTTTTTCCTTTGACAACCAGGAGTTCCTGAGACCCTCTCTTAGTCCTGCAAATGCAGTGGCATCAAAGGCCTTATCTGAAGAGCTGTTTTCAGGCTGAGGGAACACATGCGGTGCATGCTGTCGTTCTGTCTGGGAAAATTTTTTCCCCTCCGATGACGCAGAAGATCCTGAGTTCTGGTTGACACCAGAAGAAGCTGGTCTGCTGTTGGAGCTTGACTGAGAACTACTTGGAGAAGAGGATCTCTTGTAGCATTGTGCTGAACAACCAAAGGGATGATGAAAGCCATCCATGTGAGAGTCTCCACTACATCTTCTCTCCCCTTTTCCTTCATCTGAAGAACTTTGAGTGCCACAAGAGTCCTTTCTTGAAGACTGGTATTTTGTTGCTTCCTCAGCTTTTGGGTCAGATGACCGCCTCAAAACACCAGTTTTATCATCCTTCTTATAGCTGTACATCCTTGAAGGTCTTGGCTCTGTTGGCAAAGTGGGCTCATTGGTTGATTCCGAATGTTGCTGTAAAGACATTTGCTCTGCTTTCATGGCAGAAGTTTTGCTTGCTAGTGTGTCCTTTGCACTGGGAGAAGGCATGGTTTGAGAATGGTTTGGGTGTAGATCTCTGCTTGGCACTGTTCCATTCACTATTCCTTCATTCATGCTACTTCTTACTGAGTTTGTTAGGATAGCTGATCGCTGTAAGGCTGGATGATCAGGCTGCCTATCACACTGTTCTGAATCTGCTGCACAAGCATGAACATTTTCCTTGGCCTGGTTATTCAACAAATCAGTTTTATGGTTGCTTTTAGGGATCCTCTCTGCCTGTGTTGAATTTGTCGACTTTTCAGCCTTCTTCGTCTTTTTCTGCCCAACTGTGTTGATGGTTTTCTTTTCTCCAAATATCCTTTTGGGGTCAAAAAATGGACTATCTTTAGTGTTTTTCTTTTCTTGACCCTGTGTCAGCCCTGAAGAAGCTTTATCACTGATCTTCTTTGAATTTTCTGTTGCTGCTGGAAGTTTGCTACCACTTCCCAATCTAATTCCACCAGTAAGTTTAGGGGTCTTTTCAGTGCTATTGCTGTCTGGTATCGGATTCTGCACAGGGGCTGGTCTCATACTCTTATTTGTGCCCTTCTCCCCAACATTTTGTGGTTTGCCGTTCACAGTACCTGTCAAATGCCTGGCACTGTCGGAATTGCCTTTCTTTGATTCTGTATGATTATCCAGAGGAATATGCACATTTATCTGCTGTACATCCTTCTTTCCATCTGAGTTCCTTCCTGGAGTTTGCTGCTCACTGCGCACACCTTTCTCAGTTGTAGATAAATCATTAACATGAGAAATTGATTCATTGGTCCTTTCTGAATCTCCTGATAATGCACCACTTTTTTCTAAGGTTTCTTGTGATTCATTGATGTCTCTAGGTATATGTAAACCTGATTGAGAAGATTTATCAATTGAAAGACCTAATGGCAAATCATCCTTTTCTGTTCTGATATTCTCCTCGACTAACACAGATGGGAAAACTTTTCCTGGGGAAGCAGTAGCACTATTGCAACTTGTTGTACATTCACACTCATCACATATACTGCTTTCAAAGCAACAAGCATGTATGTCTGAAACATTGGTCCCTTGATGGAGCTTCTTTACAGGACGCCTTAAAGTTTGCCTCTTGTGCTTTGGAAGCAAGGAAAGAGTCCCCTCCTGTTTTGATTGGTATACTCTGTGATGAGGAGATAGCTTTGGATGATTGCACAATATGTTCCCCTGAGATGCTCTTGATGGATTTGGAAGAAGGATCAGAAGTCAAATCTTCTTTATTGGTGTCCAGATGGGTGTTCTTTTCGATACTCCCAGCTTGCTCTTTGGTTTGGACGGCCTGTTTTCCACAAGAACTGGTTTCAGACTTTTCAGTTTGAGACATGCTCCTACGCTTGTCTCGAGGCAATTTGGGTTTCCTCTTTCCTGGTCTGATCTTACCATTGCTCAGAGCCTTCCGAGATGTTGCTCTGCCTTTACCACTATTGTTCATGCTTTACCCCCTGAACAGTCACAGGATCTGATAGTGATCTTACCTCTCTACCTTCCATACGATCACGCAAATCTGATGAGTCAACATTTGATGTTGTCTCTTGGTAATCTCCTGTAGGGTCACATCTTTCAGGTTGGGGTGAGGGACTCTTCAGTGGTATGTGGCATCCTAAATCTGTTGCATGGACATTGACTGCAACACC
Source organism: Echinometra lucunter (assembly GCA_029962745.1). Lineage (NCBI taxonomy): Eukaryota > Metazoa > Echinodermata > Echinoidea > Camarodonta > Echinometridae > Echinometra > Echinometra lucunter. The sequence goes on along the minus strand of CM057157.1, from coordinate 8,524,660 downwards.
AGGGTCAACAACAGGTGGATGTCCTACATGCTGAATATGCTTTCCACTTCCTGGTCCTAGTTCTTCGATCATCTCTGATGGAGACTGTGACTCTCTTACTTCATTCCTGTCCCTGACAGAATGTGTTCATTTGAATCTGATGCCACTTTCTGGGCTTAGAGGTGTAGGATCCTTTTCACGGTACTTTTCAAGGAAAGATGCAACCAATTTTTCATTTGGAGAAGCATTCGCATGTGACTTTGGCTTATGTACATTCTGGACATTCTCTGGGTGGTTCAGCCCCTTCTTCTTCTTCTTCCATTCCTTTCTCTCCTGCATACCCTTCAAGTCCTCTTCTCTATTTATCCTCTTTAGTTGATCTTCAGGAAGTTCCCACTCGTTAACTTCATGATTCTCCATACCGCCATTTATCTCTGGTCCACTATTCGGCCAGTGTTCAGATTGCACTGAGGAATATTTCCCCTGGTCCCAATGCCAGTTTGCTAATCCTGTACGTTAGTGTCATTCACGCCATCATAGGGTGACCAGGAGTAACTGGGTGTGGTCACTCGAGCTCCGTCACCATGAAAACCAACATCATTATGTCCATATGTGTTCTGATCATATCTCCCAAATGGCAAACTGCTGGTAGTTGATACTGGATCATGGTGCGTATCATGGAACCCTGATGATGCTGCGGTCTCTGAAGACCAGTTGCCTGCTTTCGTCTGGTGCTGGACTCCTGGACTGGCACTTGCCACATCGCTGGACTTCATCGACCAGATACTATTGAAGGGACCTATGGAGTACGGTTCATCCTGGTGTTGGGGAGGTGGTCTGGAAGAGTGCCATTTGTCTGATGAATGGGATGGGTAGGACAGTCCGTTGGGAGTTTGACCAAGACCTCCAGAGTGCACTTGGGAGTTTGTAGGAATCTGGTATGGAGATGATGGATATAAAGATTCCTAGTAGGGGAGAAAAGTGTGGGGGAAGGGATAGGGAGGGATAGACATTTAGCATTAAAACTTCTGCACAAACCTTATTAAAAAAGAAAACCTGATGAATTTAATTTGTAACTGATCATCTCTCTCTATCCCAAGCAAAAAATGTCACCTGTAAATATACTGATGGCCCTGAAGCCGTCATTAGTTTTAAAAGTGTAGAAATGCTCCCATCTAGATTGACTAACTTTAATGGCATAAAACAGAAGTAATCAACTGCAGGAAAAAAAGCCAATGAATAATCATGAAATAATTATAAGTGTATCACTAATATTCACTATAAGACAGATAATGGTTTGGAGCAAATAGGTGTAAGGTGCTTTAATGCACATCAGTAGTCTGGCTTTTACTGCAGTATTACATGTTATTTATTTTCATGTAGGACAAGAGGTCAGTAGTAACAAGATGAACGCAAATGCATCTCCTCAATGCCTCTGCATATATTCAGTTAACTTCATGGCTCAAACTGTTCTTGAATGATGGTTATAACCAGAATAACTAGAAATATCACTAAAGGTGATTAATACCCCCACCCCAATGTGTGTGATAAATTTCCTGAGCAATGCTCAAAAAAAAAAGAGGAAATAGTTTGAACTGCAATATTTACCCCTGATTTATTGCCATAATATGCCGTTACCATGGCAATGCAGTTTCTTACACATTCAAAAAAATATGTCTTGTACATGTTCACCAGAAGTTTGAACTGCAACATTTACCCCTGATTTACTGCCATAATATGCTGTTACCCTGGCAAATGCAGTTTCCGAAACATTAAAAAAAAATATGTCTTGCACATCTTCACCACAAGACTAATAAATATGCATGCCAAATTTCATGAGCATTGTGCAAAAGCTGAGGAAGTAGTTTGATCAGCAAGATTTGCTACGGACCGACCGACCAACTGAATGCTGATTCCGATATGTACACTGTATACCCTTCAAACTTTGTTTGGCGGGGGTATAAAATCTTATAAGTGACCTGTCTGACCTTTGAACTTTAATTTAACAATCAAAAAGTCTAACCTGTGTGACTCCCAATAGTTATGCATACAAATTAAGTTTTATAATTAAGGGTTAATAAAAAAAAAGAAAAAGCAACAGACAGACACTCCCAAAACGTCATGCCTCCAGCACCACATTCTGTGGGCAGAAAAAAAATGATAGGATTCACTAATATTTCCCTAATTTAAAAAATCACCATAATGAATACCTTTGCTGGTAAATCATTATATTTCTAATATCAAATCGATTTTTTTCAAATTATAAGGTACAAAAGCTCATGTGATCATGCCTATGCAGGCACACATTTTCGCCCACATGTCCTTTTTGGTTCCATTCCTTTGGCATGTCAATATGAATTATTAAGCTTAAATGCATTTCCATACATTCTGATGAAGTGACTGGCTGCTTACTGGGCTGTTTATTGTTGACTTCACTGCAAGATATAGCGACTCACATGTAGGCTTGATTTATTATGGTATTCTGGATGGCATATATGTGTACAGTGTAGAAATACTTACGTTTGCAGAGGAGCCTGTAGCTGAATTGGCTTGGAAATTCTGTCCGTCTCCTGATCCAAATAGGCTGGCATAGAGGCTGTCAAAACTGTAGTCAATAAATGAGAAATGGAAAGAGAGAGAGACAGAGAGACAGAGACAGAAAGAGAGAGAGAGAGACAGAGAGAGAGAGAGAAAGAGAGAAAGAGAGAAAGAGAGAGAGAAAGAGATAAAGAGAGAGAGAAGTTAAGAAAGGTAAATTGTCAAGCCATTATCATCTGGGTTACATGTATACTGTACCTCCCTACCCCTTCCTTTACTTTACATATATACACATGTAGGAAGGTTTTCACATATGAAGCAGCTAACCCCTGCAGTAAATTCTTACTTTTTTAACACATAAATGAATGGCATGTGAGGCAGTATAAGAGGAACTTGGCAATAATGCTAGCTAGAAATAAGAAAATAATTCATCATAATCTGTAATATTCTTTATAATAATAACATAATAATATAGTTCAAGATTTATAAAGTGCACATACATGTATCTGCCTATAATGACACTCAAGGTGCACAAAAGAAATTATACTACTTGTACATTATACAATACAAAATATGAAATAAATATACATGTATATGTTTTAACAATATACATGTTGCTCATTTTCAGCACCTGTCAGTATTTTTGTCTCTCTCCCTTTTTCCCCCTTTGTAAAGGAAGTGTTAGATGATCTTTGCATCCACCAGGTGCAGAACTACACTGCATTTCACATAATTCCCATGAACATTTACAATAGCACTTGCAGCATACATGTTTTTGCCATCACTGTACATATTCAGTTGTAAGCACTACAAAACCGAACAAGTCTAGTACTGTGGAATGTGCATGCATGCATATTTTGAACACAATGGAGCATGACCTCCAATGAGGAATGAATTTATTTTTCAACCAGTTAGATATTCATAACCTTGTGAGGAGTATATCGTGATTGACAATATCAGTATAACATACATGTATTTCATACACGACAGAGACACTGCGTATAAAGCCTACAGCAGGAAACTAACTTGATACATGGAGTTCTCTGCTTTCACATAGACCTACATGTATGCATGTACACTACATGACAGGCCTGACTGTGAATTGCCAAATTATGGACTTTGGACCAAAACAAAGGAAACCTAGACAGTACTGTCCATATGTACTTGTACAGTACAGGTGCATACTGATTGTCAAAGCATCAGTGATGGGTTAAAATTACACAAAAAAATAAAGAGAAATGAATGAATACCGATTTCTAAACTTCCAAGTACACCCACTGTATGTAAACTTACACTGTAGTATGTACACAATGCTGAATAGTAGGTAAATTAAAACAAAAAGTTAGGCCTGAAAAAAAAAAATGTTTTCCTCCCTAAAATATGATTCAAAGTAGAACTGAGCTTAAGAAAGTTGAGATCGATAGTTAATTAATAAAACTATGGATACATATCAGGTGAATTAATATACCAACTCCATGCTTCATTCCATTTTTCTTTCCTTTTAAATGGGGTCCATTTACATGTACTTTATATGCAACTTATCATTTTTTAATTTTTAATTTTTTTGAAATGGCTTTTATTCGTAATGCCACAATAGACAAATACATGGGCCTTGAGTTTTTCAGCTAGACAAAGTTGTTTTCCCCTTTAAATCCACCATTTTCTCTTTTGGCAGGGAATTCTAAATGATCTATATGCCCAAATCTGTAAAAAATAAAGTTCGGAAAAATAGTCCAAAAGAAATTAAGTGAATCAGCCACAACATGACAAAATGTATCATTTATATCAGAAAAACCTAAAAATCAACCATAACCTATGATACAAATACCATCTTGAAAATGTATTTGAAAGTAACATCATCATTCAGTCATGAGTTTTATTTTTCAAACTCTTTAGAATTAGAAAAATATATAAATATACTTCTGACCCCTTCCAGTTTAAGAACACTTGCATCAAACCTATGTACCTCACATCATTACATTAATTCATTAAATAATATTTGGTGTTGAAAGGTACAACAGAATAGTGACATAATATCGGGCTGGGGTCAAAGTGATTTCATGTAAGTTAGCTTTTCCCCCTCCTGGCTAGGTGAAATAACAACAACAATAATAATAATTAACAATAATAATAACAATAATAACAATAACAAAACAACAATAGTAGTAATAATAATAGCAATATTAATAATGATTATAAATAATAATAATGATGATGATGATAATAAAATCAAGAAAGGATCATTTAGCTTCCTATTCAGTGCTCCTTAAATTTCCTACATGTAGAAGTGGATAAAGGGATTCAAACTAACTATGGCCTATGAGCCTTTCCCTACCGACTCTAGGAGACAAACAAGGGGATGCCTAGAACACTTAAAGACATTTTAAAAAATCACACAAAAAGGCATTTACTTATAATTAAGGCAACTGTGATATAACACATGAGATGCCATGTGCACAAAAAGTAAGCATATTATAATGGTGGTTCGGGTGGTATCAACTTAAGCTTATCATGTCATCTCTCTTCTTCAGACCTCTGCTTTCTAAAGATGTAATTTTACCATGATCATAATACCTTTGTGACTGCGCATTGGTATTTTAAAAAACAACACAAAACAAGAACAATGATTGCATGAATAATCTCAAGATTGATTTATAATAAAAGAGGCCACAGACCTACATGTACATGTACAGACAATGGCTACATGTAATGTATTATATAGTACAAAAAATATTCATCCAAATAACATGATACAGTCATTGCAAATAATAAATTTTCTAGTACAGACCCATCTTCAGAATCATTTTTCACTGGAGTAGACAGACTGTTGGCATCACCTCTATTGTCTTTGGAAGGCATTTTGAACAATGAAACTGACATGGAATTTCTACAAACACAATAAGCTCTAAAAATGCAAGGCAAAAATTGTGCCACAACACATGTCTTTGGGGATTCCCCCTCAAGGCCATTTCTGTAATCGGGATATGCAAAGTAATGAGGAATTACACCTACTGAGACTATGACGTTGGATGAATGCTTTATCATTTCACAATACTATGTACACATCATATCAGGTTACTTATTAAAGTGGTGGGAATCATATATGTTCCTTCCGGTCTGTCTCAATACTTCCCTACAGATCCATGTACTTTTATACATTATTTCATCATGATCCATCAACATTTAGATAAAATAGAATGAAAATATGTTGGGGGCGGTAATAGATCCAATGATATAGTTACCATGTTTACACAGTGACTAGGCTCGAGTGTTGAATCCTCAAGCAGGGTCGAACGCTGCGAAGAGGGCAAATGTGATCATGTTTATACCATAACGAAAAAGGCAAGTTCGACACAGCCCGCGGATCACGAACGGAAGTAGAATTGACGTCACAAATGCGGGAAATTTGCCTCTGACTACATTTTCCCACAAAGTTCACAACAAAATACATTAAACACTGAACACCGAGAGTGAGGCTGGGTTACGTTAGTTATAAAACTGCCGTGGTGACAGCACTATATTAAATATATGGAAGAATATAAGTAATGCAAGGATCATACCAAATAGACCTAGTGATATACCATACAAACAATTTAGCGAGCAAGAGTAGAATTTCACGATCCCTAAACAGAGTATTTTTTACCTTGGGAAATCGAGCAAAGGCAGGGGAACAGCAAAGACAAGAGAGCTATCTCGCGCGATACTGGATGCGGCTATTCCGTGTTTGACCTAGGTCACGAGGGTTCGACACCGCTTTCCGTTTACACACAAAAAAATAGACGAGTCTGACTCGGCTCGCGGGTTGAAACCTACGATTCTGGTGGATCAAAAAAGCGGTGTCCAACACGGCTCATCACACTGATCACGTTTACACAAGATAAAATTGCCGTGTTGAGGCACGGGTCGCGTGTTGAACCCCCGAGCCGAGTCACTGTGTAAACACGGTATTTGTTGAGAAAAGTTTTCAAAGGAAGCTCCCATGAAACTGCATAAATATAGCAGGTCAATACAGGATATCATTTCGGGATGAACACTTATTTACCAACTGTTAAACATTAATCATGACAGAGGGTCCACATTATGTGGTTTGGCCTAATAACTTTTGATGCACAGCCCTAAAAAACATACCAAATACATGAGCAGAAAGAGCACAAATTTCAACACAAACTGTGCCCTCTTTGGTTGCTTCAATATTTGCCGTTTGATGCTGAAAATTTTTTAAACGAAAATAAGCAATGGAAAGTTTTTCCCTGCAAATTGGCACATTTATGAATTCTCATCATACTTTCTGCCAATTTATATTTATTTCAGATACAGTACATAACTTTTTATAAGAAAAATGTAGCAATAAAAGAAAAATTTTGGTATTGCCCATTTGAAGAATAAAAGCTGATTAAATTAGGCTTTGAATACAGTGCAATTCGTGTCATGAATGGGTAATAGACTAATCAATGTCCCGAAAATACAGGCCCCCCCAAATATCACTTGTGGGGAGCAGCGGAACATTCCCTGTGGCCCCACCCCTCCCCCATATTTGCAGTGGGCGAGGGGGATAGGCATCAGAGCATAATTTGTCCTCCCCCCTGCCAACTTTCAAAAACCTGCCAATGCCACTGAATATGGAATCAAATGGCCGTTTGATTCCGTTAATGGCCTAATTCATGCCTTTGCGTGGCCGTACGTCAACAAGTCTACCTACCACACTAGTCGCTTTTACATATTGATTGAGAGTATACATGAACTCATAATATCTCTTTGAGATTATATTTGAACTTGCAATATCTCTTTATAGAAGTAATATTTGATGCTAGTATACATGTATAGTGACATGAAACCCACAACATACACAGCCAACTGTCTTCAGACACAATTTATCCTGAATTACCTTTTTCAGTGATGGATACATGTACATGTAGAGAATGCTTTTGACTGGATATTTTCGTTATCCAGGAAAACATATTGCCAATTTTTTTTTTTTTTTAAATAGCGCTCTTCAACCATGTCAGTGGTAGTAACTTCATGAAGTCATATTTCCAACTAGATGTATAGTCAACATGACTGGTAGATTTGACTGACACACATCTTGAGTCAACAACACATGTAATCTTATTCTATACAATTTGCTATTCTCTATGTATACCACTCCCCACTGCAATGAAGTTGTTCTTGCATTGAGTGTATGGAGAGGAGTCCATGGGGTAAGAAATATCAGTGTGTAGAATCTAGATACAGGATTTCTTTTTCTTTTTGTTTTTTTTAAGAAAGGGCAGTGGCAGGAGGGTTTTAATCCTAAACAGGAACAATATTTCACATCCTGAGGCAGATTTGTGAGTTCAACAAAAAAAGCCCAATACAGCATACATGTAGCTACATGTATACAGTTGTGGGTCATGGGTCAGCTCACTGCATGTCAAAGTCATAGTTCCAAACAAGTTATTTCCTATGTTGCAACTACATGTACAAGACAACCTAGAACAATCAGCAGTAATGGAAGGAGAAACATGCAGATCTATGGGTGTAGATGCAGGAAACATTTCTTCTATTACATACATGTACATGTCCATGTAGGGAGTGATTTTCATATTTCCATATATTTCAGGGGTAGCACCAGGGTATTTTGATGAGGGGGAAGGGCAAGATGACCCATAGGTGAGTGAAAAAAATGGGGCTATTATATAGTCACATGATCCAACCCTCTATTTTCCCCTTTTCCCATATTGTTCTTTCTTCTTTCTCTTCCTTTTTTATTTTTATTTTCTCTTTTTCTTTCTTTTTTGGTCACTTGAAAAATCACGGGGGGTGGGGGGTGGGCAGTCACCCCCCTGCCCTCCCTGTAGCGCCGCCCCTGATATAACTTGTTGATATAACTTGTGACTCCTTTTTTCATCCTACTCATCCCCCTTTCAAGCCTCTCATCTCATGGTGACTCTTGCCCTTTTCCTTCTTTTGTGTTTGAATGTTCATGACAATGAGATCAAATAGCCGAGATCTTTTAAAAGTCTTTAATCGTGTGTTCCTTGTTCAGATCATTTTTCTTATTGTTCCTCTCGACTTAGCTTAGCCTTGGCCCTAGCCTAGTTTCTATTTCATGAGTTCTTGTACGTAATATCCTTCATACTGATCATAGTAGCAGTGAAAAAAAATACATGGGGGCTGACAGCAATTTCGCTCCCGTGAGCTACATATATCTAATAGCTCTGGTAACACAAATTACCAGACCGAAAATTTTGGAATATGTATGGAAAAACTGCTCTCGTAGGCTTCTCTAAGTATGGACTAAACTAGAGTAACGATAGAGATATATGTATTGAAAAAGTAGCTCTGGTAAAACAGAAAATAGCTCTCCTGAAAAAAATTCCGAGAGCGATTTATCTTGTTCAATAAAGAAAAAGAGCTCTTGTGAAATAAAAAGTAATTTTTTTGCTGCATAATAGTTTTAGGATACGATCCTTCATCATGTTCCTATCATCTCATAATGAATTTAAATAGTAAAAGTTACTTTTTTATATTTTCCCCATACTAACTTCTTAACTTAGTTTGATCCAGTTACTAAGTTAGGGGCTAAGGAACATGTAATCACGCAGAATCTGAGGCAACTTACTTCCTGACGAGCCAAGCAACTTGAAATTTGCACAGTATGTTGGTAGTCACATTTAATGACAATCCACAAGGTTTCGCGTCGATGCAGGATTCCGAAAGTGAAATTTTTGGGTGAAACGAGCAGTTCATCAACTGTACACAACACAGCAGCCCGATGCAGTACGATCGTGTAGCGCAGCAGCAGCCCTTAGCTCAGCTAGACATACGTGTCTTCAAGTCACAAACAGCTATGGCAAGCCTAATGCCCAATAATTCAGATAATTTAAGTTTATTGCCTATAATATTAGTTTTTGACCAAAAAAAGTTTTTGAGGAAAACTCAGCATATCAACTGATAAACTTAGTTTTTCTAGAAAAACGAAGTTTAGCACCTGAAAAATTTAGTTTATTGCTGAAAAATGTTTTTTCTGGATAAAAATAGTATTTTGGGGGTGTTTTTTGTAGCTTAAGGAAGCTCTGCATGTTTTTATTCTGATATTTCATGCAGAGCTCAAGTCCTCCGCTATTTGCCCCTGCGGAGACCCATGTAAACAAAGAAGTGTTATGCCTCCAAATCACACTTTCTCATACCCGGTTAGCCCTGCAAACTACCTTTGAAGTTCACCAGTGGATCAGTAGATCAAACTGTGATATTAGAACCTAAACTTTATTTTTCAAACTCAAAATATTGACTTTTGAATGATAGAAGACCCAACTTTCTTGGCGATTTTGTCGCGTGATTAATTTCCATTTCAATCGCGACCTCAGACATTGTGAGTTCACCTACACCTGATAGTCTCGGGCAAAGGCGAAAAGCGGAACAGCGTTGCACACTCTCGCACGTATCGATCAAATCAGAGTGCGTGCGAGAGTGCAACAGTGAGAAAGTGTGATTTGGAAGCATAATATTTCTTTGCATGGGTCTCCACACGGGAAAATAGCAGAGGACTTAATAAGCTTCCTTAAGTTAGTTTTTTGTTTTTAGTATAGTGAGGAAAGTGGTTAAATTTTTGGGTGAAATGAGCAGTTCATCAATTGTACACAGCACAGCAGCCCGATGCAGCACGATTGTGCAGTGAGGTAAGTGGATAAATTCCATGAAAAGCGCCACCTAACGTTAAATGAAATCGGTAGAGTTGGCAAGTACGATGGGGCGACCATAGTTCACGCACATTTTAATTTTCTAAAGAAGGCAATTTTCAATCCATAATTTCTCAAATTCTACCAAAAGTCATTCTGATTTAATTGACACCGAAGACAAAACAAAGTTTTAGACTGCAAATGGGCGGAAGAAGAAGACTAATGGAAGAAGAATTCCCGAGATATCGCGATCGCAAAATTTGATGTCGTATCGCAACCCACTGGACCTGGAAAAGTTTTACAGAAATAACGAGAACTAACTTTGCACACGCCAGTTTACAAATGATTAATACAAAATAGAGATCCATAAAAGGTAAGATAATTGCATCATTAGCGCGACAAAATGCCATAGAATCATTTGATATCACATTTTACATATTCAGTTTTTCTTTGAACGAATGCAAAATGCTGATTTTTGCTGATTTTTCATTACTAATTTCACAATTCCTTCTCAAAGTGCTATCAGATTTTCACAATCTTTTCTAGTTTTTGAGATATGGCCCGGTGCATAAACTTTGGACCTGCGCGAAGATACATCTAGAGGGGTGTAACATAAAAAATACAATCAATCTTACGATTGATATCAATCGTAAGTCTATGGCAAACCATGTACTAAAGAGATACAATTGATAGTAAGATTGATTGTATCTCTTTATGTTACACCCCCTAGGTCACACTAGTCACTAGGACTAGGCCTACCATAGCCCTAGTCTAGATCTAGAAGTCTACTATGACTTTGTCTTTGTTAGTCTGACCAATCTTGCAAATTTGGATGTTCACTCAAGACACTCATACTAACATTAGCTGTTAGCTATTGGGATTATTTAAAGGCAGTGTATACAGCCACATGCGTGTGGTGGTGTGTGGTGGAAAATCAAACATTAAATTCTCAAAAAAATCTTTATTCAGAGATTGTTGTCATGGTAACAGGAACTATTCAAAAACACATCATGGCGGACGGAACCAATCATGTTGGACGGAATGAAAATGTTACTTTTTTGGCAATTTGTCAAAACCATTAATTCCTTGCCTTTTGTAGAAAGGTCATCATGGGTGCTAATGTTGTTCATATTTAAAAAGATCTGATATCTATTTATAACTTTGTTACCATAGGAACATTGATGAAATTCCACCCGACATGCTAGGTTCCGTCTGATATGATTAGGAAAGTACACGGTCAAAATGCTCTTAGCTGGTCAGTACAATTTTTGTAAGATTCATTATTTCTTAGTAATGAACAGTGGCGTACCGTGGAGGGGGGGGGGGGGGGGGCAACGCGTAAATTTTTCGAAGAAATACGAAAGCGAGGGAACGAAGCGACCGAGCTGGTCATGAGGGCGCTTTTGCATTTTTGAATATCGAAATTGAAGGATCTGGTACACATTTTTGTTGGATTTTTTAAACAATTTTCAGTTTAAAAAAGTGGAATACCGTAATTACCGTTGTATAAACCGCACTTTTTTCCCCGCCGGGAAGAGTGAAAAGTCGGGGGTGCGGTTAATACACAATGACAGGTCTGGGCCAGGATTCGCCAAGAATAACAAGAGTCAGTCACCCATACAGACAAGTTATTTAGCGGTTACAAGGTCCCGGTAACGTTCGGCAAGTAAGAACTTACAGTTTACAGAAGTTTACAGGTTGCAATTCTTGTTTTGAAAAGTTAATTTCATGTTGCAATTAGCAGCATGATATTTCCTGTGCTGAACACTCACGGGAGTGTGGACTGTTGTGTGCATGGTGCGTCGTGTATCTTGCAAGGGAATTCAACTTGCATGAACATGTCCCTTACGCATCCGGGGCCTTTTAAAATGTCTCATGACTAAAATTACGTCATCTGACTAAAGCCCAGCCTCGTCTGCATTGCGAAAGTGCAATGCCATCGACGAGCCTTGCGTCTGTGATGCGTGCATCTTGCAAGGGAATAAAACTTTCCACTTACGCATCCGGGGACTTTCAAAATGTCACATGACTAAAGATTCGTCACCTGACTAAAGCCAGCCTCGTCTGCATTGCGAAAGTGCAATGCCATCGACAAGAGCCTTGCGTCTGTGATGCGTGTGTCTTGCAAGGGAATTCAACTTGCTCTGACATGTCCCTTACGCATCCGGGGACTTTCAAAATGTCACATGACTAAAATTACGTCATCTGACTAAAGCCAGCCTCGTCTGCATTGCCAAACAGCAATGCCAGCTACGAGCGTTGCATCTGGGATGCGTGTGTCTTGCAAGGGAATTCAACTTTCCACTTACGCATCCGGGGACCTTCAAAATGTCACATGACTAAAGCTTTGTCACCTGACTAAAGCCAGCCTCGTCTGCATTGCCAAACGGCAATGCCAGCTACAAGCGTTGTATCTGTGATGCGTGTGTCTTGCAAGGGAATTCAACTTGCTCTGACATGTCCCTTACGCATCCGGGGACTTTCAAAATGTCACATGACTAAAATTACGTCATCTGACTAAAGCCAGCCTCGTCTGCATTGCCAAACAGCAATGCCAGCTACGAGCGGTGCATCTGGGATGCTGTGTCTTGCAAGGGAATTCAACTTGCTCTGACATGTCCCTTACGCATCCGGGGACTTTCAAAATGTCACATGACTAAAATTACGTCATCTGACTAAAGCCAGCCTCGTCTGCATTGCCAAACAGCAATGCCAGCTACGAGCGTTGTGTCTGTGATGCGTGTGTCTTGCAAGGGAATTCAACTTGCTCTGACATGTCCCGTACGCATCCGGGGACTTTCAAAATGTCACATGACTAAAATTACGTCATCTGACTAAAGCCAGTCTCGTCTGCATTGCCAAACAGCAATGCCAGCTACGAGCGTTGCATCTGGGATGCGTGTGTCTTGCAAGGGAATTCAACTTTCCACTTACGCATCCGGGGACCTTCAAAATGTCACATGACTAAAGCTTCGTCACCTGACTAAAGCTTTGTCACCTGACTAAAGTCAGCCTCGTCTGCACTGCAAAAGTACAGTGCGTACGAGATGAGCATCATCCGTGTATTATGATGCGTGTGTTTGAGTGTGTTTAGATCGCCAACTATAACAGGATTCGGTGGCTATATGATGGTGGAAAGTTGGATGTAAGAGCAGCTGTCGCCGAGATAATCGGAATGTGGATTGAACTACTCTTCCTTTTCTTTTTTTAAACTGGTATTTAGTTTTATTTAGTTTTATTTACTGATTCCTTTCATTTCATGTCTGATTTTCCATTTTGTTTGGAAATACGAAATGTTGTTCAGAGTGAGAGAAGAAGGGTTTATGTGTGTATTTTTTTTTTTTCACCAGAGGGGGTCAAAAATTGGGGGTGCGGTTAATACACGTGTGCGGTTTATAGAACATTAATTACGGTATTCAAAACATTTGGGGGCCAACCTCCACCCTGCACCCCCGGCTGCATACAGCCATGGCACCGGTTGGAAAAGTTTGTGCGGGTGTGTGTCGTTATTTCTATCATGTTAATAATAACGACAGTAATTTTGAACCAAGGTGTCTTTAGGGATGAGAAGTGTTTTAAAATTTTGGAAAATTGATGCATCTTGCTAGATACCATCCCGTTTTTTAATTTTGCGAGTGAGCAAAAGCCAGCGAGCGGAAAATTACAGCTATATTTACAATAAAAGACTTGCTATTGTGTCATCAAAACACACTATGGGACCACTTTAGGCCTATATTATATCCAGTCACCTCGCTACCAGTGACTGTTTTAGCATGTCCCTGCCGGTCTTTAACATTACGAGCGAGCGAAATGAGCGAGGAATCACACGTTAATCCATTTTAGTAAATTACATGAAACTAGGGCTTAACTGATATGGAATATGGAATTTTGCTGCCGATCCGATCCCCGATGTTTTTATATCCGCATCGGCCCGATTCCGATACTGATGCAGCGCAGAGCGTGGCTAAAGTAGACTCTAGAGATGAGTAATAACTAATACAAAAACAAAAATTTAATCCCGTCTGCTACGCCCGCAATGCAAAACAACATAAGGTCTAAGTGTGACTGTAACCACCAAACATTTGTTGCTTGCATCGGTTCAGTATCGGCTCACCATCAAAATACTTACCGATTCCGACGTTTAGCCGATGCGGCCAAGAATCGGCAGTCACCAATCTCCGATGCGAATATCGGTTAAGCCCTAGACTCTACATGAAACATCAAAATTATTTATTTGTTCACATCACTCGCCCAATTTGTTTGCTTAGAAAAACTAAACAATTATTATTGAATGAGCGAGTGCAGCGAGCGAGTAAATAAATATGCTCCTTATTTCATTGCACAATTGTTATTTCTTCATTGAAATATATCTAAAGTAATCTATTCGATCCCATTTTGTTGCAGTTTACTCTACACAATCACATTCGAAGTTCATACATGACATGCATGCATAGATCTACATCATGTACATGCACACTAAATGTCAATGCTTCTGCATGCCACAGGCATTGCACCAGCAATCTTATTCTTACCCGGGTCCGGGAGCCGCAGCAGGGGCTGGATTCTTGGAGGACTTTGAGTTTGGTTTCGGATCTGCTCTGTATCTGTCCATTTTTGACACCTCTTTTCAGGTTCTCTACGAACCTATCTTCCGTCTTAGTTGGAAAACAATTATGATCAATTCATATTTCAGTCTCAGGCACGACCAAACCCACGAACAACTGTCTTCGTCCTTCGTGTGCAGTGCGAATTTAGCACAGGGAAACATGACATGATATGCATGATATGAATGTGCGCTCGTATATTAACTTTTCAGGCGTTTGTAGTAATTGACTTTTTGGAATAAATTGATTTAAAGCTCAAAACGTTATTTAAGTGTATAACATAACATCTCAATTCAAAAAATATAAAATAGTTATTTAACGCATTATAGGAATAAATACTTATTTCTGCGGGATTAGAGCCCGGATTAGAGACTCTCCAAATTGGCTATGAGAAGGACATACATTTCATGCCTGCATTGTAGGCTATATACCCAATGGAGGCACAAATTAAAAAAAATAAAAAATTTTATGTAGATCAATCAGCTCTGGATAGAGATAATCTCTAAGCCTTACTTCTCAAATAAGTAAAAAGTAAATCTTTGCCGGGCCATGTTGATGTTTATATGCAGAGGTTCTGGAAAAAACTAGCTTTAATTCTTTGTCTTTTTAAAAAGACAGTATCCCTGCACAGGTCCTTTTCAAATACTTAACATTGTTTAACTGAAAAGGCATATATATCAAATTTGGAAAATTTGAAAACTATAATCTCAACTATATACATGTATCATTACATTGCTTTTGATTCTTTGATAACTCCCCCTATAGAAGAACTAACTAGAACTAACTGTAACTATCGAATAAGATATGTACTTATTTGTAGCTTCAATCCCTCTCAAAATTACTTACAGGTACTGTGCATTTCCTGCAACTTACTCAATCTCTTTCTCTTCCTCTATTCACATAATCAAAATCCCTATCCATGTATTTCATTAAATCTATATGCTGTAAAAATCATGAACACAAAGTGAATCGAAACTGAACTTCATTCTTTATTTGCACACATTTGAATTTCATTTCATTCAAAAATATATCGTTTTGAGATTTTATCTTTATTTGATAGGGATCAAACAAGAGCACAAAATACTTATTTTTCAGAGCACATATTTGCATAATACACAATGAAATTCAAACGTACTTGGTATATAATTCACATATCGCATACATGTAATTTATCTCTCTTTCCCCCCAAATAATAAATAAATAAATAAAAGATAAAAATTCATAGATGGAAGAGAAATATGCATGCAGACAGACCAACAAATGAATGAATACTGCTCATACAACCAATTAGCAGTCTATTATTTGATAATTTCTTTAATGTTAATGATGTTTGTCAGGGAGTATCTGTACATTTCAGAGAACTTACTTTTGCATTAATAAAGTAGCCGGGTGCAACAAATCCCTGAAACCAGTAGGGCAGGTACGTAGCCGTGGGGGGGGGGGGGGGCATATTCCAATTATGAAACTAGATGAATCCTCAAAATTTATGCTTCAGCCATTGCCAGATCAGAAATATATGGCACATTCATGTTTATTTATTTTTTCCACTAAAATGAACCTTCATGGGTTTCGAACCCATGAAGCGATCCCCATTGCAAGTCAATCGCTCTATGCAGAGAGCTGCACTGACTCTGATTTTTTTATTTTCATGACCCCCAAATCTAATGAGACCATTATGATACCTCCCATACATGTATGCATACATGGGCCAAGTTTGAAGTTGAACCATCACAGAATTGTTAAGTTATCGCAAGAACAAGCAATTTTCATGTATATACATGTAATGACCTCTATGACCTTTGACCTTCGACCTTGAGACCCAAAAATCTAAATCAGATTGTCTCTCACATATGCATACATGTGCCAAGTTTGAAGCTGCTCCATCAAATGGCTGTTGAGTTATCGCGAGA
The DNA here is from genome assembly GCA_029962745.1 of Echinometra lucunter. NCBI lineage: Eukaryota > Metazoa > Echinodermata > Echinoidea > Camarodonta > Echinometridae > Echinometra > Echinometra lucunter. Next base: position 8,507,971 of record CM057157.1, on the reverse strand, counting down.
ATGAACCATTTCTATGTACATAATGACCTCTATGACCTTTGAGCTTTGACCTTGAATCCCAAAAATCTAATCAGATCATTGTCCCTCCCATATGCACACATGAACCAAGTTGATCCATCAAATGATTGTTATCGTGAGAACAAACCATTTCTATGTACAAAAATGACCTCTATGAACTTTGAACTATGACTCTGAGACCCAAAAATCTAATCAGATCATTGTCCCTCCCATATGGATACATGTGCAAAGTTTGAAGCGTTCCGTCAAATGGTTGTTATCGCGAGAACGGACCATTTCTATGTATATGTACATAATGACCTCTATGACCTTTGACCCTGAGACCCAAAAATCTAAATAAGATCATTGTCCTTCCCATAGGCATACATGAACCAAGTTTGAAGTTGATCTGTCAAATGGTTTTTGAGTTATTGCGAGAATGGACCATTTCTATGTACATGACTTCTATGACCTTTGACTTTTACATGCCCCCCCCCCCCAAAAAAAAAAACTCTGGCTACAGCCCTTCTTCACGATGGACAAGCCATGGGCAATTTGGGGAGTTTGGGGAAGTTTCCCAAAGACCACTTGATATTTGTGCTCAAGGGTCAATTGATTGTGCTCTAAGGACTGCTCATGTGGGTATTTCCCACCTAATGATGGCCTGTGTCTGCACAACCCTAAATATCTATCTCTCATGAAAAAAGGGTGAACTTGACATGAAGAAGGAACTCATATTTATTCATTCAGTTATTACTGAATGGTTCATCACATTCCATATATATAATCATGACCACAACAAACTGTGGTAGTGAACACTGAAGAAAATGACAATCAATATGCATTCGACATTTTAAATAATAATGAAACATACACAAGTAAGATAATAGTTTGATGCCCGAGATGTTGCCAAACCATTAAAGTTTTCTTTAAGTGGTATAGTGTGATAGTGACATAATAACTCCCCCCCCCCCCCTCATCCCAAATAAAAAGGACAGGAGAAGGGAGGTAGAGTAGGAGGAGGAGGAGGAGGAAGAGGACGAAGATCACAGAGAACAAAATTAAGCTTATAATACCTTACCATATACATTCTTTTAAATGGATGCCCTGACAAACAAACAAACAAGGAAACTGCTGTCAAAGTGGCATTATCTCAATATAAGCTGAAACTTCTTGAATGCAGAACTGCCACTTTGCCCTATATCGGTTAAATTCTTCCAACAGAATAATTTTAAACCAAACTACAGCATCACATCAGGATTGTCTTATACAAATATAACATTTCCATGTTCACTGATAACCACACAAAGTTATCTGCTTCACTTTGAGAAGCATAAACAATATCTTTGAACTATGTACTGTGACTTTTGATAATAATTATATCATCATTAATTGTTGCATTTATGAAAAAGGACTAACTGACCCTTCTTCACTTACACATACATGTACATGCAGTTCAGAATGTCTGAAGTGCTATAATCACCTTCACAAAACTTCAGCAAATAAAAGCAACATTATTAAATTCTCTTTTAATCTGTTACGGCAAGTAGCACATAGTAAGGAGATCAACCTATAATAAGTGCATGAGATATATGCTGGATACCGTATTGGGCAAGTTGATTCCAAATACCATGAAACATGATAACGTAAATGTGAATAAACAAATCCCCTTTTTAAAAAGCCTACTATAGGTGTAATTCATTGAACATGTAAACTTTCTTACCCATCATATTCATATTTCGCTCATTCTCACTAAGTTTTGATGCGAATGAGCTAGGAGTGCTGCAGTCAAGACAATACCTACATGTAGAGTCTGTAGGTCTGAGACTAGCAATGACATGATCTTATTCACGACTACAAAAGTTTCTCTGAATGCTAATCTTGGAAGAAGTACACTCACTATATGTCTGTTCAAATACATGACTCAACTGTCAATTTTAAAGGGCATACTAGTCACAAGCATCAAAAAGACATCATTGCAAAACTGATTTCAACTGGACCAAATGTGAAGAAATTTGGGTGATTATATTCACAGCAGTACCATCACTATCAAAATCAAATTCTATTCATTTAACATAATAGGCTATCAAATAGTCTATTTCAAGTAAGAACTCTTCTCTCCTGTTATGATTTTATGGTTAATATATATCCTATAATTTAAATACATTTCAATATTCTCAATTTCTCAAATTTCTTTTTCGACAATTATCATACAACAAAACAGATTAAGTGCTGGTAAATGTTTATATCTTCCATGTGAGCTGAAATTACACTGGACACATTCACAAATACGTGTATTCAATATTGATTCAGAACAAAGCTTGTACTGGAAATGAGTTAATCATGTTAAGTTCTACTGTTTACATGAATGGAATCATAAAACCAAGAAACAAACACTCCCACCCCCCCCCCCCCCCCATCAAAAAAGAAGAAAAAAAAAAGAAAACAACAAAAAGCACACGTCTATATGTTCCAAAATTAGTTAACTTACAAGTATATAAACAAAGACCAAAACAGTACAAAAAAAGATACACCCATACTTTGCTCTAAGTTATTTTGCATGGTCTGTTATGTATAATTTCAAAATAGACAACAAACCAAAACACCCCAATAACAACAATTTTGTTTATTGCACCTTTTTTTCCTCTTCTCCACATGTAAAATAATGTAAACAATGAGCACCTTATTCTTACACACTAAGACAAAAACTGAAAATTTAACAGTACTTCTCTAGACTGTGTAGTTTTTCTAATATATGAGCACAAAAGTCATAGAATGAAAAAGGATAATGTTGGAAAATTGATTACCTCCGATAATAAGGAACTTCTTTACGAAAACCAGAGTTTAATGTAGAGCTTACCTGTACATGAAAAGTTGGGTCTAGGTACAACTTTAAACGGTAAGTCCACCCTAGAAATTTCACTGTTTCAATAAAAGATGAATTTGAACAGCATTTTAAAAAAAAGAAATGAGCAAAATCGGTCAAAGAATAAGAAAATTACACTCATTTACATTTTCTAGTAAACTACTCTCAGCTCTGCAAATTGGTAACACTGATTACATCATATGAGAGCAGGTCTCCATTCACTTTGTACATGAAATTACACATATTTTCAATTTTCTAGGAAGTTACACATTTTCTTACCCCCATAGTCAATGTATGTTCAGAAGAATTGCCTTTTACATAACATACTACTTGACCTATGAATTCAACAAGTTCCTTGAAATTCAACAACATCCCCAAACTTCATTTTGCATAAATTCACACACGAGTAAAACATACTAATGATGATTTATACACTAAATTTGGGAATCCTCAATTAATTAAGTAATGTCTGCTCTCTGAATACCTGACTGATGTAATACTGGATATAAGACACACACCAGAGAACTTTTGCAATTTTCCACAAAACCTGAAGGAGTCAGACATATGACATTACATTATAACCTATAGTATTTCTTTTTTCTTTTCAAGAAGTTCCTTGTGCTAAAAAGTTCATCCCCTTTCATACTTTACCTCAACGCATTGACTAGCAGGGCTTTTTATCAAGAATTACCCCGCTTTCAGACAAGAGAGTTCTCGTATCGATATACAACTTATGGATATATACGACGTATGTTTATATTACGTTTTTTCACGTCTGAATGCTCTTATATTGATACGTCATTACAATATACGACGTATATCGAAACGATGGTTTGGGCATCGCTTTGTACTTCGAATTTACAGTAATGAAAACCATGACTTATCTTTTGACTATTATGTTTACTGAATATACCCTACAATTTTATATCAAATGTGCTGAAGTTCCTTGATTCTTAGAGCTATGAAATTAATGATATGTATTCTAAAAATACTAATGTCGATAACCTTGTGTGAGCAGGGGCGTCGCTAGAGGGGGGGTGTGGGGGGGTGTGACACCCCCCCATTAAAAATTCTTGTCGGCAAATTTGCGATCGCTGTCGGCAAAAGAGAGAGAGAGAGAGAAAGGAGAGGGAAGAGGAAGGAGGGAAAAAGAAAAAAGAAAGATGAGTAAGGTGCCCAAATAGAGTCATATTCGGCTTATTTGCTTGTGCATTTTGACGACGAAATAACACTGGTAACACGAAAGAGAGCCTATTTTTCCTCGCTCGCTGCGCTCGCTCGTATTATATTAAGATACAGGATGTTTTGGAAAGCAAACACATTTGCCAAGTGAAATAAACAAATATATAATTTAGATATTTTGGGGCCCATCATGTATTTTGTTGAAGAATTATCACCTCTATACCATAAAAAAGAGTAAATATATGTTTCCTCGCTCGCTGCGCTCGCTCGTATAATATTTAGATACAGGATGGTCTTTGAAAGCAAATAGATTAGGTAGGAGAGGTGACCAAATATATCACAATAGGTATCTTAAAGGCCCATAGTGTATTTTGATGAAGAACTTTCACTTCTACCATGAAAAGGAGTATTTTTCCTCGCTCGCTACGCTCGCTTGTACAATATTCAGATACAAGATGGATTTGGGAAAGCAAATTAATTCGGCAAGCGAGGGCCATCATGTACTTTGATGAAGAGTTATCACCTACCATAAAAAGAGTATGTATATTTTTCCTCGCTTGCTGCGCTCGCTCGTATGATATTTAGATACAGGATGGTCTTTGAAAGCAAATAAATTAGGTAAGAGAGGTGACCAAAATATCAAAATAGATATCTTAAAGGCCCATCAAGTATTTTGATGAAGAACTTTCACTTCTACTATGAAAAGGATTATATGATAAGGAGTATAAAGATTTTTTCCTGGCTCACTGTGCTCGCTCGTATAATATTACGATTTAGGATGGTCTTTGAAAGCTAATGAATCATGTGAGAGAGGTGACCAAATATATGATTTAGATATCTTTAAGCCCATCATGTAGTTTGATGAAGAACTATCACTTCTACGAAAGAGAGTGTATATTTTTCCTCGCTCGCTGCGCTCGCTCGTATTATATTTAGATAGAGAATGTTTTCGGAAAGCTAACACATTCAGCAAAAGAGGTGAACAAATATAATTTAGAAGGAAAATATAATAGAGGCACACAATTGAACATGCCATGTGGGCTTTATACAGTTGAATTTGTCGACGTTGGTTGTCGGCAATCGGAGGCATAATTTGTCGGCAATCTGGCCTCTACACCTCCCCCATTAAAAAAAGTCTAGCGACGCCCCTGTGTGTGAGTCATTGATTACAAGGAAATACAATACTAAAAAAAAAATAAATGCATTGTCTTGAAACATCAAAGAGTTCATTCATTTCCTTTTATCACAAATGATAATGCTTGGTACATGTTAAACTGTATTCTTGGATTTTAATATGGACATCCCCTTTATACATGTGGCAATAACAAGGACAAAAAGATGCAGGCTATGCTACAGTGGAAAACACTCCGTCTCTTGGATAGGACGTTAAATGGAGGTCCTGTGTAAAGGAGAGTCACCACCTTTGCACGTTACAGATCCCACTGCACTATTCGTATAAGAGTAGGGGGAAACCCCGGTGTATGTGGTCCACCTGCACACCCAAATTAGTGATATCAGGAGGAGAGACTTGAGGGTTACAGTGATTCAGTTCGCTTTTTGCCTCCCAGGCACAGGTGATGCCAAAACAAATAATAATAATAATGACGTATCTGTCTAAAGATTGAAACATTTGTAAAAACCATAATTATAGCATATGAAATAAATACGAGAATGGATTCTGCTCTTGGCAATCTATTCTACAACCAACGATCCATGTACAGCAAAGGAATTATACTACTTGATCTATGAATTCAACAAGTTCCTTGAAATTCAACAACATCCCCAAACTTCATTTTGCATAAATTCACACACGAGTAAAACATACTAATGATGATTTATACACTAAATTTGGGAATCCTCAATTAATTAAGTAATGTCTGCTCTCTGAATACCTGACTGATGTAATACTGGATATAAGACACACACCAGAGAACTTTTGCAATTTTCCACAAAACAATATATACAACTTATGGATATATACGATGTATGGTTATAGGACGTTTTTGCACGTATGAATGCTCTTATATTGATACGTCGTTTCAATATACGACGTATATCGAAAGGATGGTTTGGGCATCGTTTTGTATGATTATCCTTTATCCATACGAAGTAAATTCGCGTCTGAATGCTCTCATATCCGTACGTCGTATAAGTAGGCGGGACTTACTCGCAACGCGCACTCAGGGCCCGACATAGATGAGTCCAGCACAAGCGCAACGTAAACACGGAGCGAAAAGCCCGCATGAAGTTCGTACTGCGCAAGGGAGAGACTCATACATATTCATGAGCTTCCCATGAAAGTTTGACTGAGCGCAAGGTCAATGTTCCTGTACGATTATCGGATAACGGGGCGTTGCGTCTGAAAGGTCTCATATACGTCGTATATCCATACATTGTATGAATATACGATAAGTTGGTGCGTTTGAAAGCGGGGTTAGTCACAGATATTTTCATCAGATATGGTGAAGCTGCATCTCTCAAGAAGGTGTTTTTAATGTTGAATATTATTTTCAATTGAAACATGAATTACACAATTTGAATTTACAGCAATGAAAACCATGACTTATCTTTTGACTATTATGTTACTGAATATACCCTGCACTTCTATATCGAATGTGCTGAAGTTCCTTGATTCTTAGAGCTATGAAATTAATGACATGTATTCTAAAAATACTAATGTCGATAACCTTGTGTGAGTCATTGATTACAAGGAAATACAATACTAAAAAAAAAATAAATGCATTGTCTTGAAATATCACAGAGTTCATTCATTTCCTTTTATCACAAATGAAAACTAATACCCAGTGAGAAGAGATGACACTTCCTGATATACATGTATTTATATCTTGCAAATAGGCATTAAAATAATGTATACTAATATCAAGATGTATATAATCATATTTCTCCAACTAATGAAAGCTGGTTTAAGTAAAGTAGATCTGAATGGCTACATGTATATCCCCTAATAAGCAAAACAAAATAAATAAATTCCAAAAATATTCTTTATGTAATGAAGATATAAATACTTGAACTATTCAAACAAAACTGTAATGACAAATGAAATAATTCATAAAAACAGAGCAAAAAAAAATAGCTGAGTTAAGTTTATAACGATACAGAGAATTCCAGTCAATGTCTTGCCAAACGCATACTGCAAAATCTGATATCGTGACCATGGCAACAGGAACAAAAATGGAAGACAACAGAGATCTAATTTGAAAGTCCATAAAATGTGCATTTCTTTTTTCTACACCAAGAACTGCGAGATGAAATTGGCAACTCCTACGACAACGAAGAGAGAATGGAATGCAATGTGATACCAGCGTAGGTTACCCTGTCTCTTGGTATAGAGGAGATAGATGACTACCGGTAGAGTGAAGACATATGCCATACCACAGAAGGCACCTGAGTACCTGCAGAGGGAGAACAGGTGCAGGGGTAAAGGGAGAGAGTGAGAAGCAAAACGTGAGATATTTTTCTGGTTTATGTTCACATACCAGAAATGGTTTTTTCTGCAAGCCCTCGTTGCCCTCGTCAGCAAAGAAATTTGAAAAGGAGATCGCCTAGTACACTTAATATAGACTACGAGACTACACTAAATATCACAAGTTCCATTTTGAGAGGGAGAGAGAGTAAGAGAGAGAGAGACTTATAGAGCAGACTATTATACACTCTTGAATAAATTATGTATGCATTTAACTAAAGCAATATTAGCAAACTGTGTCAAATGGATAAAGTGCCTGCTCTTTCCCTATTTCTCTCTCTCACTCTCTCTGTTTCTGTATTTTCCATTTTCTCTATCTCTTTCAATACATCCTTTCATTTTGAAAAAATAGCTTACACATAAAATTCCTTGTCATAAAATTTTCTGGGGTGATCACACGTTAGCATATACCACACCACGTCCAACCCCTCCTTTCTACAACCGTTCTATTTACAATCAGTGTAAATCCTGCACCTTCTTTACAAAACTTTTCTGCATCATGACATTGCACCCACAGAATAATGGTGCCTATCAATAGCTCTTCCTTGAGTCAAGCTACATACACTGGATTTCATCTTACCTAATAATGTTACCGATGTGAGGCATGAAGATTGCAAAGAGACAACAGATACACACCACGAGGAGGTTGTACACTACCATGTGTTTCCAACTATAAAGAATAGGAAAAGGAATAATGTCCTGCAATGCCAAATACACTTTGATGATCAAATATCCATATCACTGCCTAATACTGATTTGTAACTCAATTGAAGTCACAGAACTCATATGCACAAGATTAGTTTCAACCATCTGGAGACACTAGAAAGAGGCAACTTGAAAAAAGGGGGGATCTTGATTAATGAGTACAAATTGTACACAATAGTTTTGAAACACATCTAGCTGCATTCTTCTTTTGACAGGGTATGTAACATCAGCACAACTTTGTATATCAGGTTTGCAAGAAAATATAAACCAGTTTTAAATAAGTTTGTGTCTGAGGACCAATCCTTTAGCTTCACTCTCCACAGACACTATATTTCAAGATAACACTCTGGGTTATCGTACAGAAAGACCAGAGCTGACCACTACACCAAATCTACCTTGGACATATGACTGTAACAATGCTATAGCCATAATGTGTCTCACCCCATTCGTGTGCAATCAATCTTGTAGGTAAATTGTAACATTTGATCTCATTTGACCTTTGACCTACATACATGACCTTTGACCCCCAAAGAACATTGAGGTCCCTGTAAGGCATCTACCACCCAAGTTAGGTTACAAATGGGCTTATGATTCGGAAGTTAACAACCAAGGTAGAAACTTGCAGGTAAATTTAAGATTTGACCTCATTTGAGGTTTGACCTATATGCATGACCTTTGACTCCCAAATAACATTGCGGTCCCTATAGCACATCTACCATCCAAGTTCAGTTACAAACGGGCAAATGGTAGCAAAGTTATTCAAGTTTGGTAAGCGTTACGGATGGATGATGAACGGACACCGCTAAGGATCCCTAAGTCTGGCTCCACCTCGGTGGGCTCGACAATGAAACAGGAGATGTACCGCTCACTCTGAACTCAAGACACTGCATTCTGTGAAGATGTCGAAACAAGAATCTGTGCATGGCGACCCTAGTCACACCTGACCGATAAGGATAACAATATTTTTAATTACAGGTTCACCAGCAGCTCTTTGATTTCCTTAGATGAACAATTTTGCTAACTGTATCATTATTTGATATACATGTACATCTATGTACCATTCAAACAGCATAACACAGTACATGCTCTTGTACTGATCATTAAGATTAAAGTTACAGCTTGGTCTACATTTCTAGACTAGATTCAGTACTAACCTTGGATATGCATTACCAAACAGCTGATCCATGAGCTGGACCCTAGTTATATAGACTAGCAGAGGGAAGAGGGTCACCATCTGGAACAGCAAGAACAGCCTAGCAGTGAAGGCAAAGACATCCCCGTGGTCAAAGTTCTTCAAGAAATTCTGCGGAATGAAGAGAACAGAGCAACAAGTGAAAGGCAGTGAGTAGAGGGGTGAGGGGAGGGAAAGGGAACAGCCTGACAGTAAAGGCAAAGACATCCCCGTAGCCAAAGTTCTTCAAAAAATTCTGAAGAATGAAGGAAACAGAGCAACTAGTGAAAGGCTGATTCCTATAACCCCCCCCTTCAAACTTTGTTTTGAGGGGGTATAAAATGAAAAAAAAAATTATCTTACACAGATCATTGACTGTCTCATATAAATGTAAAAATGTAATGTCTTGTGCAGTGTGTATTACAGAAATGTATAAAAAAAAACTTAAGTGATGTGAAACATGATGAGGTGATTATCAACTTTTTAAAAAGGGCTCCAAACAAAAGTACATGTAACTTACGTCTGAAATGCAGCTCTTATTACAGGGAAATGATATGTAGAATAAAACAGCTACAAAGGTGTATGTTCCTGCAACTAAGCAGTAGGCGATCGTCAAGTCACGACCCTGAAATAGACCAAAGTATGCAGTATAAATATGACAACTTGTTCATATTGGGAAAAGACAAACATGACCTAATTTCATTAAATAAAATGAAGGAATAAAATGTCCCTAGATCTATTCAGTCTAAAATATTTCCCTTAAAGAAGTGAGGTTGATCCATTCACAATAATGATCACTTTACAGTGTTTTAAGAATCTCCATGTTTACAAGAGGAAGAAGAGAGGAAAAACATGGCTGGATTGGATGTACTAATAAAACATTTGTCATTTTCAAAATCTCTTACAGACAGGAAGTTCAGAAAGAATCATAAAGTTAGTCTCTGGAAACATTACCAACATGTATGAAAGTAATACAAAATGTATGAGAAGTGCCATAACTATATGAACTTTAAATGTGATCAGAATGCTTGCTCTTACAATATTGCATAAGTTCCATACTTGGACATGTAATGGGTTTACCTATATTTTTTTTCTCTCTCTTTTTTTAAAGCTTAATGTCACAACTGCTTTGAGCTTTCTGCTTTGCATTAGATGTGAACCTTCATCACAAAACAACCAATAAGTAGCAAAGGAATTTGTAGAGTCAGCAACATAAAATAGATAGCTTGGGGATAGCAAGTCGATTTTAGGTTGTTTTTCAAATATTTTCTGATTTCAAATTTGGAGGCCATCTGTAATGTAGAAATAAATTTTTTTCTTTGATTTAAAATTACCATTTGGGGGGAATTTTTTAATGAAAGTATGCCAGTATGCTGGGTAAAATCTTCCCATTGAAATGTGTGCATAACTCATAAGTTATTCATTCAGTGGCATTAAAAATCCCCCCCCCCCCCCCCCCCAAAAAAAAAAAAAAAAAAAGTTGAGAGAAGGATATCTCCTTTAAAACCAGTCCAAGTTTGAGCCTTATCTGATAATCCTTTCATAGTCAATACTAGGGAATTTCCATTCAACCTTGTAGTGAGGCAGACAATAGGACATGAATGTCACTCCTCAATGTTACTTATCTTTTTATGTACATGTACATCCTGTTTTCTCTATTATTCTGGTGATTAGCCTGTCTGACAAGCTCTCATTTCATTGTAATTAATTTCACAGGTTTGCATGGCCCATTATACGGCAAGCTGTATATCCTTCAAAACTTCAGAATCAAAGCTTTCGAACTTTTCGATTTTATTGCTCATTTTGAGGTGAAGTGTCAAGTGAGAAGTTTGGTTTACATCATGATATGCAACCAAACTATATTGTCATTGATTCATACATTATGTACAGTTCCATACAGCGTATAGTCCTGCTGGCTCAGGGCATCAAAAAAGGATGCTCACTTACGTTATTCTCAGGTCGACTCTGATTCCGTAAAATGGACGAGATGCAATTGTGAATGAAATATCCCAGGGCTAATATCCCACTCAGTGCAGGAAAGTTCAGGTTGAACACTAGACATTCCATTGAGGGAATGAATGAAAGACATGAAGGGAAGAATAAAACATGCAGAGGAATAACAGACTGACACAGAGGAAGGGGCAACAAACAACAGGTTAGGCACACAGGGTCAAAACTTGGCTCATGCAGTAGCATCCATTCCTTGATATAGTGCTAGCTACATGACCGTATAAACAATTTCTATACATATCTTAGAATACAGGCTAGGCTGCAACAACTTCTATCAGTCTTGTATCATAATCTTTATCAAAGTTTCCTTTTATTCAGTTAACGTGTCAATACTGCACACATATTTCAAACAAGATAATTTTCTCAGTCCTCCAAGATTACTTGCAAAAATATGTATAGATCACAATGTCATACAGCCTATCAAATTTTGCAAATATGTGTCAGAGTTAAGCTTCCAAAGTAAATGAAAGAATAAAAAAATAGGGACATGAAGCAGTACTTAATTAAAAAAGTGAAGTAATTACAATGATATGAAATTAGCTTGCAAAAAAAAATGATATGAAATGAATGTCCGTGTAACTGACATTATAAAAGAAGCAACAATTAGGTAACTTTTTGTTTAGGGTGCAGTCTGCAGAAAACACCTCTGCCCAAAATGATCGTTTATAAATTGAAATCCTTGGAATACTAACTCAATCTCGAACAGATAAATGTTGTTTTTTGCTGTTACCCCAAACACAAATACAATAAAAATAAATAAATGTGTGTAGATTGTAAAGTCAGCATGTGGCGTGACTGAAAAGCTGATATATAAGGAGCATTAGCTTTTTATACATCAATGATACAATGAGTGGCTGGAAAGCACATGGAATTCTTTAAAAATGCACTAATACTGGTGATGATTTCTGGCAGATACTCAGAAAGGGAAGGCGATATTTAGCAAGACAACAGTGCATGACAATTAAAGCAGCAGTGAACTGACTCTTATTATGATGTATTTATGACAGCACCAACTTACGGCTACTCAAAACCAGAGACTCTTGGAAACATATCCTTTGTGGCTTCTCATGAATTCCTTAGTATGAATACAAATACATTTTAACGGATGTTACTAAAAAAATAAAGGTCTCATTGATCAGAACAGAGCATGCTGGGAGCAGATAGGGAACAAAATCAGTAGTTTAGGACTGAGAGGGCGCTATTTCAAAATCCCATACAAGGGTGCCAGTTCGCTCTTGCTTTAAAGGCAGAAGCAGTGAACAAAAGAAAGAGAAGGAGATAAAATAACAAGAACAGTGAAGTGGAATGATGTAGACAGGGATGCCATTTAAAATTGATTAAAAAAAAAAGGGCCCTTTTGCACACACACAAAAGAGGTTTTCTATGGCCAAAAATATATTGCTAAAGTAGAAATTCCTACTTTTGTCTAAAAAGTGGCTTCCCTGTATAGTGCCACCTGAACTTCCTGCAGCTGAAAATGAGTCATTTTCTTGGAAAGTCCAAGATAGCCCAAGAAACTCTCCCGATCCACACATTTTATTACTAGCTAGAAAATCAGATCCACAGATATAATTTAGTGCATATCATAAATAACACATAAACACATGCACAGGTTCATTTGCCCTCCTGCAAACATTATCTTTGGGGATTTGCCACATTGATAAAATCCTTGCCATAATGACAGAAGTTCCACATATTGTATCTATCACATATTATAAAAAATACTATGCAGTTTATTTTTTTCTTCATGTGAGGAAGCTGAACATAGAAATAAGTACAAGCAGATGTTTGAGACTCTTCAAATGAATGATCAATTTATATCAACTGTAAAATAGTGTGATAAACTTAAGAAATATAAGGTCAATCTCACTTTATTCTTTTCATCATCCGCTTACACAAAATACTGGTAATGTACAAAATCAGCCCCACCCCCCCCCCAAAAAAAAAACAACCCCCCAAAAAAACAACAACACACAAACAAAAACAAATTTTTCTTTTTCTAGCCAGGAAGAACTGTTCCAGAATAGTAGATTATACTCATTCTACACGTTTGTTCATTATGGCTAATTCAATCCCTTACTTTTATTTGAATTTCTGCCCAGCCCTTACGTTATTTTCTGGATGAGCTTGATTTCGCATGATGGATGCTACAGCGTTGTGAATGAAATACCCAAGGGCCAACATACCAGACATAGAAGGAAAACTCCAATGAAATACTGCAGAAGACAGAAGATGCATTTTATAGTAATAACTGGTATAGCAAGACAAACTGAAAGTGTCAAATGAAAAACAAAACCAAATGTACCTGTAAAAGGAAAAAGATGATTTAGCATTAAATGAAGCAATGTGCATCGTTGCTGTATGAAATTTTTTGTTGCTATGATGCTATGACGACAAATTCAATAGAATTGAAAAACTACTGACACTAATCAATATTTTGGGACTTTTCTGTAATCTGTTATTGAAATCACACAAGTAATATTTCAGGGATGCCAAAGTATATCTACATTTTCCTCCAAAGCAATATCATGATATTTAAATGCAATGAAAGCAATATCAGTGTACATTATAAAATGGAAATAATAATCTAATGACAAGATGAGGAGAAAAAAAAAAACCCCACCAAATTAATAACTCTGAGCAAATCATTAATATAAAGCATTAGCTGTGCAATACACGATAATGAAAGTACACTTTGTACCCATGAAAAACTTACATTCTACATAATATGGGTTTTCCGGAGACTGGAAATTCATGTTGATCCTCCAGTTCCTTGCATTCACACAGATGTATGTTATCAGAAATGCAACAGAGAGTGTTCCTGTGAGACAGAATATAAAAAAGGGGACCAAATTAAACAATAATCAATGAATAATACATACTGTGCACAGTGCATGTGTAGGTTTCATCAGTATCTCCATATTTCAAAGTAGATATTCATCAATTTTAAAAACTGACTTCATTTTCATTATTGCGTAGGTGTGTCAAAATTCAACCCTTGAAAAATTTGAAGTAAAGATTATTTCCAAATAAAGTGCTAAAATGCAGCCTTAACATAGCACTTGAAGAGCTCTCCGAACATCACTGAGATGCGTGATATTACAGATGAGATGTTAATTGCACAAGCACATGATGTCCTATAAACATACTTTCGGTGCCTGTTTTGCTGCCTTCTCTTCAGTTATTTTTCTCACTTCACTGGCTTGAGTTTTAATGTTTCATCTATATTGCTCTTCTCCAAACCCCGTGCCTGGTATTTTTTGGATGGAAAATGAGGCGTTCAAATAATAAAGGAATCAAGCACTTGTAAACAAAATAGACGTCATTGCATTTTCAGCTGCATACACTGCAGTATGTTCGGCGTTTCAAGAGGGAGTCAATGCAATTGTTCGGCAGGCTTTTCAATTTGAAAGTATGGCTTCTTTGATTGTTCATTAACCCTTTTCCTGTATATTAATAAACAATGGGATTTCAATTATCAGAATCGGTTTCATTTCACTTTTAGAATGGTGTGAAATATAGGCACATTTGAACTAAAATCTTCATAATATGAGAAATAATTGCACAGCAGTTATGTTCATTCTTTTGGGAAGTTGTCTGCTTGGTCAGGGTTGAACCCGTTCATGACGTCATCAAAACATTGTTATTTTTTTGGCGAATCGCTCGTATATCACAGATGCTGGGAGGTGGTTTGATTTGTATCCTTTATAATTACCTGACACGTAGTTGGTGTAAAACTGATATGGTTGCCATCTCTTAGTTTTCCAGTTTCTAGTGATACATTATTTGCCCTATTTGGTTTTTTTTCTTTGAATGTGTACTTTAAAGTTGTGCATTTCAATACAGATGTACTGATTCAAAGCCAAAAAGCCCAGCACATCATCCTAATAACCATAAGAAAGTGAAACATGAAAAGTAGAAAGAGATTAATAGGGTGTTGCAAGAAAGTTGCAATCAATTGCAAATAATTGCTAATTTTGAAACAACCATTCTGATTGGCTCAGGGTCTGCCCTTTTAAGAAGACATGCATGCAACAATGATTTTGATTGGCCAGTGACAATCAGTTGCAACTTGCAATCGATTGCAACTTTCTTGCAACACCCCATAAGAGAGAGGCTTAAAATCAAGCAGAGAATTACATACCAAGTGAATTGAATTTAGTGAAGAATGTTGGTGACTTGATATGAATAAGAGGTAGGATGAGGACACAGAGGAAGAGAGGCACAGTCCCCGTCTCGGTCCAGACTTCATGAAACAAAACTTCTTCAGCTGGTGTCGTGTTTGAAACTAAAATAAATAAATGTAAAAGAGGAGATCATGGTTAAAAACATTTCTATTTTTCACTTGTTAGCAACAGCAGAGGTGTTGTGATTTAGAAGATAACTATTTGAACTGTATGTCACGAAGTACAAATTTTGAATCCCTGTTGCAGTACTAATGTCCTTTGGCAAGGCAACCATTATATATTTGCCACACTCCAACTATTAAAATGTACCTGGTAGAATTCACTCCTAAAATGCACTCAACGCTAAGGTTGCCGGAGCTAACACCAGGATAATTCAATCAAAAGTTCTTTAGAAATGCATATATACATTGTATAAAGGAATATGTGCTATACAAGTACGAAATATTTTTCATGGATTATAATTATATACATACCCAAATTACATTGGCGGCTCATATGATCAACAAAAACTTTGTGGTAATGTAATGTTTGTGTAGCCCATTGGTGGTTTCATATTAGTCTTAGTATGGTGACTTGATACTAGAAATTATTAACAATCTGCAGAGGCACCTAAGCCTAGGGTAGGCTTATAGTAATATGTGACCATCTCATCTGGTATAAATCTATGCTAAGTTTCAAATGAGAATATTATAATTCAATATATTTCATACCACTATAAACAATGAAATATGTGACCAGAAATTTACAAAACTGAATGACAAAAACTTGATGCTCAAGGCATCCAACACATATGGAGGAACATACTTTTAGTCTATGTAAGTAAGATTTTAACCCACTGAGCACTAAGCCAGAGATAACTCAGGCTAGCGTCTATGGAAATTGCATGTCTTGGTGAAATCAAATTGTATGTGTTATTCACTGCCAATGTACAATTTATGGATAAGGACTCATTGCACGCACTGATATCAATTTAGCGTGTGCAAATGTATAAGGTGATGACCAGCTCTTACATAAATTATGAACTAGAAAGGTAAGATGTTTCTGGAAAAAAATACATGTTAGTTTCACAACACCAGAGAGAAGTTCCTAGCTGTAAATATCCTTTACTAGCTTGCATCCACAACCTAACCCTGGATCACACACACTATATACCTTACCCTCATCCTAAAAATAACCTGAACCCCGAAGCCAACTCAAATCCTACATCTTTAAAGGGTAAGTCCACCCTAGAAGTTTCAATGTTTCAATAAAAGAAGATAAATTTGAACAGCATTTTAAAAAAGAAATGAGCAAAATCGGTCAAAGAATAAGAAATTTGCACTCATTTACATTTTCTAGTACACTACTCTTGGCTCTGCCAATTGGCAACACTGATGACATCACATGCGAGCAGGTCTCCATTCACTTTGTACATGAAATTTCACATTTTCTCAATTTTCTTGGAAGTTACACACTTTCTAACCCCCATAATCAATGTATGTTGAGAAGAATTGCTTTTTACATAACATACTTTGACTATGGGGTAAGAAAATGTGTGACTTTCAAGAAAATTGAGAAAATGTAAAATTTCATGTACAAAGTGAGTGGAGACCTGCTCGCATATGATGTCATCAGTGTTGCCAATTTGCAGAGCCCAGAGTAATTTACTAGAAAATGTAAATGAGTGTAATTTTCTTGTTCTTCGACCGATTTTGCTCATTTCTTTTTTCAAATGCTGTTTAAATTTATTTCCTTTTATTGAAACAGTGAAACTTACAGGGTGGACTTTCCCTTTAACAAAAAGACAAATCCTGGAGCAATTTCTAATGGAACATGTATCATCAACATTTCCACTATTATAGCATACTTATGTGTGGCAGGTCTCCAAGCACGAGCGATCCAGTCCCATTTACATGGTAACCAGGACAGAGCAAAGAGGGATGTCCTGGACAAGGCCCTGTGTGGTTTGCTTCAGGTACAATATGCTTTACCTCCTCTGTAAAAAAGAGAGAGAGAGAGAGAGAGAGAGAGAAAGAAAGATATCAAAAGGTAAAATACTCTAGTATAATGGAAACTCATTAAAACGAGGTCTTTGGGACCGTCAGAATTACCTTGTCATAGCAGGAATCCCGTTAAATCAAGGTTAAAAAACAAATAAAATATGAAGAGCTGGGACTGGAATATTACTGTGTTATAGCAGGAATATTGATATACATGTATTAGATCTCTTTGTACCAGTTTCCACTGTATCTGTTATTACACTGGAAACTGAAATACAGCCTACTGCAAAGGTCATTAGTTGTTCGGCTCCCTATCTCCGCCTATTAGCCATGTTCGACATGAAAAAATTGGTAAATGGGTGTGAAAGTCAGTCCTCAGACATAACAATCAGATTTCATTGATACATAATAAAACTAGATGAATCCTCGACAGCGCATGGTCAAAATTTATGCCTCTGCCAATGCCAGATAGGAAATATATGGCACATTCATGGTGATTTATTTTCATTTATAAAATGACATCTTTGACCTTGTGACCCCCAACTCTAATGAGATCATTGCCCTTTCCATACACTTACATGAGCCAAGTTTTCAGTTGAACCGGTCAGAGTTGTTGATTTATTGCAAGAACAAGCAAGCTTCATGTATATTATGACCTCTATGACCTTTGACCTTTGACCTTGAAACTCCAAAATCTAATCAGATCACCTAAATACACATGCTCCCAATGATGTGAGTTCTTTGAGAGTATAAAAAAAATACATATGTATGTGCATTTGAGAATTTTTGCAAACTGAGAGGTCAAGATTCACTTACTGCTTGACATTTAGCGTATATATGAGTGTTTTATTCTGCAAATAAGCCTGATATTAGCAAGCAACCAGGGCCCTTGTTATCGGTAACTGCCACATTTCTATGACAAATTCACTCTCAGCCAATGGGATGCAAGGATTTCAGTAGCTTATAACTGTTATTGCAACTTGTTATTGATAACAAGTTTTAGGAAACGGGGCCCTGGACCGAGAAGTAAACTTTCTGACTTCGGATCAAATACAGATTATATGAAGACTGAAAGATTTTAAAATCAAATTATAGATTGAGAAATGAACTTCAAGGCCCGACTCTAAAAAGAGATTTGCTTTAACCATGGTCTAAATCTCCAAAGGCGTCATGTCCCGTGCCCAGTGGTCAAGCAGCTGCCTGTATGCATTTTTATACGCCCACTTACACTTACCTAGACTTATCCAATCTTATTTAGGCTTATTTTGTTCACATCTACACCATATGAACCATGGTTTATCTATAAACCTCTTTTTTAATTCACCTAAGACTTAATTAAAAAATATTTTTGAAAAGTGATTAAAAAACCCAATAAAATTCTTCTCATATTATGTCCAAGGCTGAATGTATTTCCCTCATTCTTCTTGCATTGCTTACCAAATATAAATGAGACAGTACTGTAAAGGAAGGTTGACATGAGTACCCAGTAGACGATCATTGCTCCCAGGAGAGCAGATAAAGAGAAGAAGACGCTGATGTACTCGCCCCATCGACCAAGGTAATCACGACATACGTCAGAGAACTCTATCAGTTTTCCTGAAGACTCTGTAGAGAACGAAGAAGGTATTAAGGTGAAGGGAGGGGGATATTAACCCTCTGGGCATGATTTGATTTCATAGACCCCATCCCAAGTTATCTCGGGCTTTAGTGTTTAATGGGTTAAAAGAGTTAAAGGGATAGATCAACTGTTATGACTTTATGAAAATATGTCAACTTTTCAAATGTATCCACATGAAGCAAAGTCTCCTTGGGGGGGGGGGGGGGGGGGGGGTCTTCTACTTGCAGAGACTCCAACCCCAAGCACCTCCAAAGCGGGAGATTCTCCCGCTGAGACTCCCTAGGAAACCATAGGGTTACACTGACTCAATTTGTGCGTAGCCCACCTCACTAGCGCAAAGCACAAATTTCCTTGCGGCCAGACGCCACTTTTAGGGTTATAGAAGCTCTCTGATGTTATCTTAGGCTTATATTTTTTAACATATGACAGCACTAAATGAGGTAAAATCCAGTGATTCAATTTCATTTTTTTTTAAAAAGGTGGTTGACGGGAGAAAAACGGAGAAACACAGCTAGGGTGGGAGAAATTCAAACTCAAGCGGGAGAGCGGGAGATTTTGTGAAAATGGACTCAGAGCGGGAGATCTCCCGCCGAAAATGGGACAGTTGGAGTCTCTGTACTTGAATGTCCATATGTACTCAAATTAAGTTATCTTTTCACATTTGTTCCCTAGAAAGTGGAAAATAAAGTTCAAAGTTCAAACATGTAATATCTTTAATACACACATTTTACTAGGATGCAAGTGAGCGTCTTCTAATACTGCAATATCAATAAATGATGCCCTGAATGTTAGACAAACTCGCAATGAGCCACATCGCAATACACTCTGCGTACTGTACTTACCTAGTCTTTCCACAGACTGAATAACCCTGTAACATGTATACATAGCTAGAGCTGCCATAAAGAGCATTAGAGCTAGACCCATAGCAAAGCCAGCTTGTTGTAAGGCCCAAGGCATGCTCAATAGTGATGTCCCCATCATCGTGTTCCATATTGAGAATCTGAAATAAATTGATAAGATTGCAGGAATGGCATTTTCAAATTTTTAGCGTTTTTTTGCTTTGCTTTCTTCTTCTTCTTCTCTTTATTTGAAAATATGTGTAATATAATCTAACCTTTGAACAGAGTAGAAAAGTAGTTTCACTGTTAATTAAATTAGCTTTAGAATAAGACAAAACATCTGTAAGGATGAGAGGTATTGAAAATTAATGTGTTTCCAATTCTAGCATTATGCAATCCTTCACTCTAGCGCGTTAAATTCTGGGAGATGGGTCGACAACAGTACCATCAGCACTTTGCATTACTTGCATTTTTCGCTCCTATTCTAAGTGATTACATACTTCTAACACTTTATATATGCCCTGGGCTCTCACTGCTAGTTTTACAAATTCATCCTTCTTATTCCCTTCCCTTGGGATCCCTTGGTCAATTCTTCAGTTGGTCAACTCTCTCTCGCGGCGTCTGCTATCTTGGAAAAAGTTGTTGACCTGCAAGCGGAAAAATAGGCCTCTCATGGTATGGACATTGGTGGTGTATGCCTTGTGAAACGCGAGAATTAGACTTAACCCATAGAGGTACAGTGTCACCTTTAGGAGACGCTTTTGCAGTATCTGTTGGTCCAGAATGTTGGGCAGTACATATCATACATGGGCAGAAAGAGAAAAATGCACTGCCAAATTTGAGCCCATTCCCATCACTGTATGGTGTGGCGTTCTTGAATTAGAGTAGTTTAAGTGTAACTAATCATTAAACTCTTTAAATTGGCAATACAGTGAATAATATATAATCACTATTTCTGTGTTCAAATGAGCAATTTCTGATTCAATTTTAAAATTATATTTCATTTTGGTTTATGTTATATCCATAATTATTTTTTTCAAGCTACGTAAACATGGAAAAAAATGATTTGTATTGCCAATTTGAGGATTGAAGATGATTAATTTAGACCTCAAGAAAGCTCTGTACTGCTATGGGTTAAAGTACATCTAAACAAATACAGCACTAATACAGCCATTAGCAGTTGTATGTGCTTTGTTCCATACATGAACTGGCAACTACCATTTTTCAATTCAATTCGATGAATCATTTATTTTCTTCCAATTTCACTTGAGTTTACAATCATTTCTTCTTTTTTTTTTCATATGAGTACATTTTATACATAGTATACACCAGAATGACTTTATTTGGGTAAAGGTCTTATAATATTATTGGGTGAATAGGTGTTCCAAACATTTTGTCAGGACTACAGCTCTGTGCTCAAAATGTCAATAACATGAAGTGAACTTTGGTCCTTATCATCTGTCTTGAGAAACTGCTAGATTATGATTTCCTAAAAATCATCTACATGTACAAGGAACTACTTTCTGTAACCTTTGTGAAGCAATTTCAAGAGGATAACTCGCCTTTTATTGAGCATACATGTACAGCCTCTCAGCTGTTGTCTACATCTACACTTTTCCATAATGCTGTCTTACATTAAGGTAATCATCCATAATAACTACTTTATGAGCTGTATAATGTAGTAACACTATACACTGACAAACATTAATCTTGTGCAAGAAAAAGGAAAATAAAATGAAACATGAATTTCCATAGCTCATATAATTTTTCTTTTAATGGTTCTACTGAATCCCTCAAGTGGTTTCATTCCTGTTTTCTATGTTTCTCTAGAATTGAAATGAGTCCAGGTATATGTTTATGTACTTATCTCTGGGTTAAACACAATACAAAGATAAAATATCATCCTCATTTGAGAGATAAAATTCTTGATATTCCATTAGTTCCTTGGGACTGCACAGCTGTTATGGCAAAAGGCAGATAAGAGATAAGCCCAATCTTGAGTATTCACATCAACTGGTTTTGTAACTCGAGATGATATTATGACTCAATCGTTTCGACAGCTATTATTCTTGTGTAAATAGCTGAACAATTCTATGCGGAATATGATGTAAAGGTAATGAAATTTCCACTCAAAATGTATACAATCTCTACTCCTCGCATCACTTTAAGGAAGTTTCAGTCCTTCTCCTAAAATTTTACTCCACCTAACAATTTCATTTCATCAAAGACATTAAAAGATTTCCAATCATCAATATTGTTGGCTATGTTGGGAGAATTCTTAGACTTACATTTTGAATTACCTTTTTTGCAAAGAACTATTCTTAATATCGATGTACATGTACAGTATATATGTTTTGGATGAATGTGTCACAATCTAGTCCCCCCCCCCCCCAAAAAAAAAAAAATGGTTAAACCACATCGGATATACATGTGCATGTCCTAATGCCTCTGCCTGCAGACTAGCTACTCATGAATACAAGTAGATTTCTTTCTTCTTTTTTTTTTAGCTATGAGCTGAAAAGGTGATAGATGTAAAACACAAGTTAAAAATAATAGCAATATTGGATGATTTTATCCCCTCAAATACAATACTTCTAAAACCGTAAAACCCTCACCATACCATGTGATTGGCAATGAGACATATTCCTACTGATATTCAAGTTCTTCTCAACAGTTTTAAAGAAACACTTTCATGTAGACAGTAGCAACAGAACCAATGAGAGACAATGGGGGGGGGGGGGTGGGGGTGCATTGCATTGTCACTGTACAATACACCACCCCCAGTCCTTTGTCCTCTTCGCAATGTCCCAGCACCTGCTTGTATATGCATGCAGATTGCTAAAGCAGGATGAGGTGTTCATACAGTGTACATGTACTTACATTGTAACTATGCTACTCTGTTTAGCACCTTGCTCCTTCTTCACAAGGTTGAAAGGGATGATGAGGACAAACAAGTCAGATGGAAGCACATGGTCAGGGATTTGCTGAAGAATAAGAATCAAGAAAGCACTCATTGGAAATTCATGATACAAAGTCATGCAATTCAAAATCACAGTAAAATAATATTACAGTTCATACACGTATGAAACATCAGTACATAAATTGGCATCCCCCTATCTATCACAAACAGGCCTGGTCACGAAGACACAGCGACAAATCATAAGGCCTGCTCCTCTAAAGACCAATAACACGAAAGTATAAAATTCATAGCATGAACATGTACATCCATATTTGTGACCTTCCACCACAAAACGACCAATATACAGTGCGTCCCAGATTGAATAAAATAATTCATGGAATATCATTTGCTTCTTTTATAAAGTTCAGTTCTTCCTCTTTTTGCTGATACCTGATACAAAACAAAAGGTTCACGCATTGATGAGCAAGAAGAGTTTAAAATTCGAATGTCAAAATCGAGTTGCACAGAATAAGTGTTCACGATTTGTAAGGATGCACCAACCTTGCCTAAGATCGGCATGATACATTATCATTTCGTTTATGTTCTTTGTTATGTTTCTTTCATCAAATCTCTCAATTAGAGAGGATGCAGATTTAAACATGAGTTTTTCACTTGCATTCCTGAACCAAGCAAAGAGGATTTCTGATCTTTTCACGGAATGGAACCGCATTGGAAGCCTGCATGCAGCAAGTTGCCCAGGCTTGCCAGTGTCAGTTTCCTGATCGAAATGTTTCATCAAGTCCAACAATCTGGAGCCGTAGCAGGACTTTTTTGTGGGAGAGGCATAAGAATACTTAAATTGTTCGAAGAAACGTGCAGGGGAAGAGAACACAGGCAGTCATGATTGCGCTTTTAGCGTTTTTGAAATTAAAATTAAAAGCTCTGGCTTCCACTCTTAGTTGAATTTGGAAAATTATCAGTCAAAAATGCAGTCTTGAAAATTTCGGGGGGGGGGGGGGTATATGATATTCCATGAATAATTTTATTCAGTCTGAAAAATAGCTGAACATCCCGGTTTCCTTTTTTCTGGGACGCATATTCAATTTTGAAAGCCACAGAGTGAGTAACTTCTGAGTTATGCATGCATTTCATGGTGAAGGTTTTACCCAGCATGCTGGCATACTTGTATTTTAAAATTCCCTCAAAACAGTAATTTACAATCACAGAAAGAACACACTTCCATACTGCAAATGCCCCCCCCCCCCCCCCCAAAAAAAAAAAAATTTGTCAGATGGTAGATCAATAAAGGAACTATCAGAAACTATCAGAAATATTAAACAAAACTCAAATTAACTTTTTAACCCCAAGCTCTCTATTTAAGCTGTTTACTCTAAAACTACAATTGCGACTTTTTGGTTGTTTTGTAGTGGAGGGTCACATTTACAGAGTTTGCTACATCTGTTATCACACTGATTACCAAGCCAGTGATTTCACATCATATGTCCTTGTTTTTTATCTTAATGATTAGACAATACAGTGTAAAGGAGGAATTTTCTATCTATTCTGTCCCAGGTTTTATAAACTTGTTTTTTCATGACTGAAGTTGCTAATTTTTAGTTTTAGTTTTTTTAGTTTTACCGTCAATTTGCATTTACATATCGCCTGCCGTGAGTCTGGAGATGATTACTGTATGAACCTGTATAGGAGGTAACTCCACTGTAGTTAAACATAATGATACATGTGTTTAAAAAAAACAAAGTAAAGTTTTAAAAAAAAATGATATGATTAGGAATTACACCAAAGTTCTAAGCGGAAAAATACATGTAGGTGTATTTTCAACCTGAAAGGACTGTACACAATGTCTCAGCGTGATCTCCTCACTACCTGTGCATGGTACAATAGAAAATGACTCACTCCCTTGTGTCAAAAACTAACAAACATCCATGGTCACAAGGACCCATTGTGCTGAACATCAAAGCTACATGTAATTTCCTCTGACCAAAACA
Source organism: Echinometra lucunter (assembly GCA_029962745.1). Lineage (NCBI taxonomy): Eukaryota > Metazoa > Echinodermata > Echinoidea > Camarodonta > Echinometridae > Echinometra > Echinometra lucunter. Next base: position 8,483,028 of record CM057157.1, on the reverse strand, counting down.
ATAAATCTTATTATTACTTCTTTTGTCTTTTGTCTCCCTAGCATAAACAAAGGGTGATTTTTAAAATCAAAGTTCACAGTAAACATGTGTGTATCTCATTGTTCTGGCGAGTCACAATGAATTCAACAACTAATGTATTTTGGGCTTGAGCAGGACTGTGTTGCTTTATAGATATATGTACAGAGGGTATGCGTGTGATCTACCATGCTTTTTATGAATTACGAAGGGTGAACAGGTTAAAGACCCAGTATAACAGTTGTTGGACATTAATTTTTCTCTCTGTCAATCAGCTCTTCTGATTTCACTTTCTAGACAAGTGGAACGCCCCTGGCAGTCTCACCTGCATTGCGCAAATTTTAATGGCAGCATTCTAAACTAGTCACATACATGTATATGTATCAAGAGGAGGGTATTAAAATGGCCAGGATGTAGAGAATACAGTACATAGATCCTTAAATTAATGTTGCATTTTATCTTCTGATAATATTTTCATCAAATTAGACCTTTCACCTCAACTTTGTGGACTAAAATCATCCCACATTATTCCTGGTACTTGATGACCCTTGTAGGCAAATTCTATGGAATTTGAACAAATACCTTTGAAATGAAGGTGAAAATCAAAAACTTAACCTTAAAACTTTAAAGTTAAGTTTTCGAAACATGATCCAGATGACCTTTGACCTTGACTTAGTGACCTGAAATTCGTTCCACATGATCTTTCTTACTTGATAAGAATTGTGGCATGTGCATCAGTTTCATGAAAATTGAACAAACAATTTTGAAATGAGAGAGAAGTTTTTGAAACATAATTTAAGTTACTGATGTCAAATGACCTTTGACTTTGACTTTGTGCCCTAAAGTTCCTTCCACATGATCTTTGATACTTGATAAGCCTTGTGTACTAGTTTCACGAAAATTGAACACAAAATTTTGAAATAAGGGGGAAATATCAAAAACTTAACCTTGCGGTTAAAGGAGAATGCAACCCGGACATCAGTATGCTTCCAGTGAATGAAGAAAAACAAGAATAAACAATGAAAGTTAGAGGAAAATTGGACAATCTGTTCAAGAGTTATGAACTTTGAAAGTTTAAGTGAACCCTTATTATAGGGATCCTTAAATTGGCAACTTTGCCAGCATCTGTGATGTCATCATGGACAACTCTTCATTCATTTTGTACACAGAATTCAACATTTTCTTTATTTTCAAGAGAAATAAAATTCTTTTGATTTATTGTTTGAGTATGACATGGCTATATCAATTCTGCAAGCATATTGGTAAGAATTATATTGATTCCTGACTTGAAATTTCATATAAATCAAATTTTTTGAAAAATTATGTAGAAAATGAATTGAGAGTTGTCCATGATGACATCATCGATGCTGGCAAAGTTGCCAACTCAAGGATCCTCATTATAGGGATTTACTGAAACTTTCAAAATTCATAATTCTTGAACAGATTGTCCGATTTTGCTCAAACTTTCACTGTTTACTCTTCTTAGTCACCTTTATTCATTTAGAGCACACTGATGCTTGGGTTGCATTCTCCTTTAAGTTTTTGCAACATAATTTAAGCTTTTAGACCTCAAATGACCTCTAACCTTGACTTTGTGACTGGAAATTCCTTCCACATGATCTTTGATACCTGATAAGCCTTGTATACCAGTTTTATGAAAATTGAACAAAAACTTTTGAAATGAGGGGGAAAAATCAGAAACTTAACCTTGTGGTTAAGTTTTTACAACATAATTTAAGTTTATTCACCTCAAATGACCTTTGACCTCGATTCTGTGACCTGAAATTCCTTCCACATGATCTTTGATACTTGAAAAGCCTTGTATACCAGTTTTATGAAAATTAAACATAAACTTTTGAAATGAGGGGGAAAAATCAAAAACTTAACCTTGTGGTTAAGTTTTTGCAACATAATTTAAGTTTATTGACCTCAAATGACCTTTGACCTTGACTTTGTGACCTAAAATTCCTTCCACATAATCTTTGATACTTCATAAGCCTTGTGTACAAGTTTCATGAAAATTAATCAAAAACTTTTGGAATGAGAGTATTTCTTAAAATGTTGACACCGCCGCTACCGCTGCCGTAGGAAAAGGGGCGCCTATATCTCGCTCTTGCTAGGCAGGCGAGACAAAAAGTAAGTTACTTAAATATTCTGTGGAAATTTTGAAAACATGACATAATAATTCTCTTGACTAATTTTTAATTTTGATACAACTAGTCCATTTCAAATTTACTACTTTATTTGGGTAATTATTTGATTAGCATAACGTTCATTAGTGTATACTACTGTACTGAAAATATCAAATCTATGTGACCCTGAATTTGTGACTTACTTTGAACCATTGGGTGATCACATTCATGACACGTTGCTATGTTATGTGACCTTTCATGAATGATAGGCCCTAAATCTATGAAGAGTCTAATCTAGTTTACCCAATACTTTATTAAAATGCTACAGTAAATTTACAAATACTCACTTCTCAAACCTGACACTTCATAAGTAACAGGGGTGTATTTCATGAAAGTACACACCCTACATTAAAGGGATTTAAGGCCCATAATTGACAAAAATTTATGCTACATGTACATGTATATGACATGATCACACGATGGTTTGAAGTAAGCCAAATTTGTTACAGTTCAGAGTATCAGACATTGACAAGTGAAAGCTTATCATTACAGTAAATCAAACCTCTGGAACAATGAAGATAATTCAAAATAAAAGAGAAAATTTGAATTTTTTCCTTTTCTAGAAAAAAAATCCAAGTTGAGTTGAATGTAACATGTAAAGATATGCAGAAAAAACAAGCAAACAAACAGATGAGTATATACATATAAATGAAAATTTTAAAACTTAAAACTGATTCAACCCCCCCCCCCCCCCCCCCCTTAAATGCACACAAATCACTAAAACTGAAGTTGTCCTGAAGTAATTTAAAAACTGACTGGAAACTTACAAAGTGTTCAGTGTTATTTTGTCCCAGTCTGCTGTAGTATCTATATCTCTGATATGTGGCTGCCACTCTCTCTTCCTGTGGTTCTTGTATGTTGCCTGAGAAGGACTGACGAGAGGCATGGTGGAAGGGTTTCCTACATTATTTAGAAGAGATGAATGATACCAAGATGACATCTCCAATTTCATTATCATTATTATAATTATAATAATTATTTGTTATTATTATCATTATCATTACAATTATTATTGTCATTATCTTTACTGTTATTTTTATAATGTTATTGCCATTATCATTATTATCATCATTATTATTATTACATGTATTATCATTAATATCATTGTTATTATTATTAGTAGTAGTAGTATAAGGAAGTTTAAAGGCGACTTAAGGGGAATATGAATTTAGGGAGAAAGATAATCTTCCCCATTTAGTTTACATAACAAAAAGTTAGGATCCCTGCTGTTTAGGTGTGCAATAGCCCCATTTAGAGCATGTAGATACCTAACTTACACAAGTATTCGGATTGAACCATTATCTCTCCGTGATAGGGGTGTTAAATCAGAATAATTTTAAGTTACATTATAATTATTATGTGTCATCTAAAAGTGAACATTAAGCGGAATCGGCAATATGGTATACTGCTAATTAAATGACCATAATTTATTGCGAAATAATATAAATTAACCAAAAAATGAAGTTTGGGTCTTGGCCACCACATGACCATCACGAAATTGCCCTAAGTCCCAGTTTTAGACAAATTCCCCTCAAGTCGTAGCTAGTGTTATTATTACTCTATTTTGATTATTAATATTATTATTATTATCATTATTTTTATTATCATTGTTATAATTCCTGTCATATCATGAACTACATGTACATGTATAGGTGTGTACAACATAAATGTAGTATTACACAAACTACAAAGACGATTATGCATGGGGAAATGCTAATAATCAGAACTTTCCCTCTACACCTGAAATATGAATGGACAATGGATGTACATGTATTTTGAAACTACAATGTATCATGATTTGCTCTAACACTGAACTGGAGAGGCAGAACCAAGGTTGGCATCAGAAAGGTCAGTCAACAGCTAGGTTCACACAAACAGTTTACTTGCAGGTTCAAAACCTTCACAACTTAAAGAGAACTAAAACCCTGGGCAAAAATCAATTTTAATGAAAAGAGAAGATAGAAACTTTTTTGGGGGGAAAAAATCCATCAAAATCAGTTACAAAATAAGAAGGTTATGAAAATTTAAAAAGTCTTGATTTACTTTCTATGGCAATCCTCAAATTGGCAATGTTGCTTCAAATGGCAGATTTTTGTGAACAACTCTTAAAGTGATTACACAATAGTAAATTTTTTTTTATACATGATGGAGAATAGATTTCTAATAAGAATAACATTTAAAATTGGATGATTTTCAATCGAAATCACTGCATTTTGGCTAATTTTCTCATAAAAAGTCAAGAGTTGACCAACAAGTTTGAGTATGAGGTATGATGTAAAAGTGGGTACCCAGCTTCACGCATTGCAATTGTGCTGCGCGCTATACTGTTCAATTTGTATTATATCTTGCGCGCATTTTGCTAGAATTGCGCGACAAGGTACCCACTTTGATGTCATTTTGACATCAAAGTGGGTACCCAGTTGAAACTGGGTCACAGCTGAGGGGTCAAAAATATCCTGAAATCTTACCACATTTGGGGGTTTCCTTGGCAATACGACTTTTAAAAAAAATTCAGGCAGATGATTTTCTGCTAATAAATTCATGCTCTTTTAAATGAACTAACATTGTTTCAGCATTCGGTACCCCTTTAATATATTTTCTACACAAATTTCATATTTCCTTCATAATCTCTAATGATGCTGCTTGTCTCTTTGTGAACTCAACATATGTCACATCACATACATTTTCCCATGATATATCTAGAGCAAAGAAGATGGGCTGCACCTAAAAACACACGCAGGGGTGTCCTTTATGAAAACAAAATGCCTTTCCTGTTCACTGTCATTTAGTGCTCTTCTATTTCCTGAATTACAGAAAGGTGCAATTTATAGTTCCCAAGATAAGAGGGCATTAGTTCACGCCTTCCTTGCTCGCAATTGATTACATTTAACCAATCACTTTGAAGCAATCGATAACTCATGAAATAGCAAAAAAGAATGTAAAAGTCAGAAAGTGGCCAAAATAGTAATGTCATTTAATATATTTGTATTTTATATGTGACAAATATAATGTATACAAATTTATCTTCAAAATTTCTGTTTATGTGTAAAATAATAAGAGTTACATGTATAATAGACTGAAGTAAAATGAAATGACAAAGACATTTAATCAATACATAAATACTAGTACAGCAAGCAGAAAATTTCAACTAAAAATAAAAAATAAAAAATAACTTCCAAAACAACAACAAAACTTCCTTTATAAGAACTCATTTATTCAGAGGCAACAGGTAATATTATTTATATTTGACAAACTTGACATAAAAAATTTCTTCAACTCACCTTCTTTTCCTGTCTGTTCCGGTTAGACTAGCTCCACTAAGATTGCTGCTTCCAGAGATTGGACTGTCATCTCGGAGCACACTAACCATGCAAAAGAAGAAAATACACATGAATGTAGACAACTAGTGGTTACTGGAATTGACAACTGAAATCTCTCATCCCTATAGGAATTATCCAGTTCCGGTAGCCGGTAGGCATAAGGTTAATGCTTCTTCATCTTGAAAAAACCCTAACAATGATGTGTGTATTTGTAATGTAAAATAGAAAGATGTGCAAATAGGTTCATATACACGGACATACTTGATTTTTCTTCTTCATATTTCCAGAAAATATACAATTACATGTACATGTATGTAGGAAATATGCATGTTTCTTTCTCCTGGTACATTTTGCAGAGTTTATTTCTCCTTCAACGGAAAAGTTAAGTTCTGCTTTGTGTTCATATATGGCTGAAATTGTGTTACAAGAATACAACAGAAAGATGGACAAATAATCATGTGCATATTCACATAGTATATGATGGGGTATATTTATTTATTTTTTTTTTTTTTCATTCGCCAGTTCAAGATACACATCAAAAACTCAATAATTTAACAAAAAGTTCACTTCCAACAGGACTATCTGCTTATTCTTGTTTGCTTTACACAATGACACTCACAGACACTGTAGCATTCCTTTTCTAGTTGCACCGAACACAGAAGGGGGAAATGAAAAGAAATAATAGAAAGGATTCCCAGAGTTAAAGGAGCAAGAAAAATGTGCTTTTTAACTAATTTTATTTTGCTTAGCTCCTTCACAACTTAGGACAGGATGTGCGGAAGTGATCATTAACTGTACATGTACCCTGTAGAGGCCATTTGTTTACCAATGTTTGTTTTGATTCTTGCTATGAATATTCCGAACTTTTCACCTTTTTTTTTTTCATCTCGAAAAATTGAAAAATCATACGACCCTTTCTTTAATTACAAATAACTTCATTCAAATTAAACTTCTTGATTTTTATCATAAATCATATTTGTTTTATCATCATTATTACTGTTTTTTCATCATCAACATCACCATCATTTTCATCATCATCAGATATCGGCAACCCGGAGAATAGGGGACCGAAACGCGCGCACATATTCATTTGTGTGCAAACAAATGCAGCCGGTGGCAGCGGCAGAGTCGGTGGCAAGGGGGACGATCTGCACAAGATTCATGGATGAAACATTTGTGAGTTTGAGAACATTTCTGGCAAAAATCAAAATGATTTTCACCACATAATCACACATTTGAAAGCCGAGAGGACAATGCAATATATTAGAACATAATTACTTGATTAAAACATATTTTAAAGTCATTTTGAACTTGATCATGGACTTGTCATATACCCTGAATTTCGGCTGTTGCTGCCGATCTCTGCACAGTACAAATGGCATGCGCGCGCGTTCCGGTCCCCTATTCTCCGGGTTTGCCCTGATATCAAGCTTCAATTTCAATAATTATAACATACAGTTACATGTAATTCTTGAAATAATTTCAGTGAAATAAAAGCAAAGGCAAACTTTGTTTAGGGCCTACCCACAGGCACTCATGCACTTCCATATCCAAGCCTGACGGAATAAAGCACACAGTCCCACACATCACTGTGCTGTGCATGCACCACCAGCGCTTTATTCCATCAGTCATTGGACATGGATTCGAAAGTGCATTAGCGCCGACAAAAACATCTAACCATGCCCATGGCTTGAAAAAAAAACAACAAAAAACAAAAACAAAACATGAAGCTACATCACACGTCATCAATCATACGGCCACAGGTCATGACAGTTCCATCACTACGAAAGTGCATTAGCCCCCTACCCCCATTCCTCTCAATCAATGACAATGTTATGTTCCTTGAAATCAAATAACCTCGAACAAAGACAAAAACGGCGCTAATTTCATATCCAAGCCTGAGGGAATAAAGCACACAGTCGCACACACCACCGTACTGTGCATGCACCACCATAGACCGAAGTGTTCTGTCTCTAACAGTCGTCATTAGCCTCGTATTTTGGTAGGGTCGGCACTCCTCCTTTGTGCCAACCCTACCAAAATACAAGGCTAACGACGACTGTTAGAGACAGAACACTTCGGTCTAGCACCACCAGTGCTTTATTCCATCAGTCATTGGACATGGATACGAAAGTGCATTAGCGCCGACAAAAACATCTAACCATGCCCATGGCTTGAAAAAAAAAAAAAAAAAAAACATATGAAGCTACATCACACGTCATCAATCATACGGCCATAGGTACAGCACTCAGCAGGCACCTCATATATATTGCGCGAGCGATTCGCGCACCCACCCGAAGATTGTGGGTACATGCACTCTGAAGTTCCTATGCAACTTGACGGAGCTCCGCGGCGGAGTTCGGTGGATTACTTTAGCTGCAGAGTCAAGAAGAACCGCTAACAATAATAACATGTGTACCAACAAACATGAAGATTTCACTTACGATCCTTTTCTTGGAGCTGTTCCATCACCATTTAAAAGTGGTGTCTTCTCGCCTGTTTCGTTATCTCTCGGAGTCCCGGATCGAAAAGACATCTTGGATAATTATAAGTACAGAAATTTACCTAGTCCTCACGTACGTTGACATTCCCTTTCTCACGCACAATTCGTGTTGAATGGCGATATCAGTCTTGAATACCGGTACGTGACAAGTCATGTGACAAGTCATGTGACTTGTGACTTTCACATGAGGTCAACACGACGACGATGGAATCTACTGCAGAAAAACTTCGAAATACCCTGGAACCGCATGGTTTTGAGATTCACCCATTCAAGGTAAAAGAAACCCTTAAGATTTTATGCAAATTACATGTCTGAACGTTTTGTTTTCTATCAGACCTTGTGTAACGGTAGGACGAACCACATTTTCACAAACTTTGTTGACAAAGTGAATTTTTCTTATGCTCAGTCCCATGTCATGCATGTGTACATGTTTATTTACGCGTGACTGGTTTGATTGTAAAAACTATTTGGAACATCCAATATTTGTTTATATTCAATGTTGATGTGAGTGATATTCTTCTTTCTTTTTTTCCTTTGAAATGGACATAATGATTTTTGACAATCCATTGTCTTAATGTACAAATTCAGCCTTCGGGCTGCGCCCATCATCAAATGGAAGCTTACCTTAGATCTACTACTTAGCCGGCATTATCTGAAATAGGAAACCACGTTCACTTTGTACAGCAACGCTTTATTCAGTCACACGTATTGGTTTCCTATTTCCACCTCCATTCTCTTTGTACACAAGTGCGTGCGTCAAATGAACAAGTGGTTTGCTAAACCACGATATGGCCTCTTAGCCTAACTGTGTTAGGCTTAGCGTGTCGTTAGGTGCCTACCTTTGGTTTTGGGCTTTTACTAAACACTCGGGTTGCGTCGCGCTGGAAAACACTTGGGTCGCCGCTGGCTGGGTATGGGGCGCCAAGTGTTAACTGGGTTATTCGGTCCAAAACTACAGTCAGTGTACAGTAAAACCAAAACCCTCATAGCCACGCCCACAGGCATATTCTTGTAAACTGATCCTCCCGCCCTCTGCTATGCACAAAGTGTTTGAAACGAAACGAAGTCAATGCCCGGGTGAAGTGGATCATAATTATAAATCCTGTCTGCTTATTCATATTGGTGGGAGGTTTTTGTTGCATAATCGTCTGTTGCATTTCATTTTGTAACGAAACGGTTCACCGTTCGTGAATTCTATGAAGAAATAAAATTTGAGTGAACTTTTGACACCAAATTGTGCAATTTTGGACCAAGTAACTTAGTTAACACTTGGCACCCCATAACCAGCGAGCCGCGACCCGAGTGTTTTCCAGCGCGACGCAACCAGAGTGTTTAGTAAAAGCCTGGCTTTGCAGGGCTCTCCAGCTCAAACTACACAAATGTACTAATTATAAAGAAATATGAAATTTAAGATACTTACAACAAAGTAGGTTAGTGTTTGATTCCATTAGGCCATTTAGGGGAAAGGATGGTAAAAAAAAATGAGTCTTTATCCTCCCAGATCTTCAATGAATCTTTTCCACAGGCCGTTATTAACCCATAGAGGTACAGTGTCACCTTTATGAGACGCTTTTGCATTATCTGTTGGTCCAGAATGTTGGGCAGTACATATCATACATGGGCAGAGAGAGAAAAATGCACCGACAAATTTGAGCCCATTCCCATCGCTGTATGGTGTGGCATTCTCGAATTAGAGCAGTTTAAGTGCAACTAATCATTAAACTCTTTAAATTGGCAACGCAGTGAATAATATATAATCACAATTTCTGTGTTCAAATGGGCAATTTCTGATTCAATTTTACAATTATATTTCATTGTGGTTTATGTTATATCCATATTTATTTTTTTCAAGCTATGTAAAAGTGGAAAAAAATAAATTGTATTGCCAATTTGAGGATTGAAGATGATTAATTTAGACCTCAAGAAAGCTCTGTACTGCTATGGGTTAAATGTTATTTTAGTAGGAGTTTTCACTGTGGCAGATGAAAGCTCCACTGAGAAGCAGTGGTTCCACTCCGGGGGGGGGGGGGGGGGGGGCACTCGGATATATTGGTGGTACAGGGACGTTCCGCTTTGACAACCCCCTTTTTTCAGACCTTGATTTGCGTTCCAAAGCATAGTAATTTCTTCTTATCGAGAAAAAAATTAGAAAAAAATCTGTTCCGAAGCATAGCAAGTTTTTTAGTTTCGCCGCTCCGGCCGCATTGATCCGTTACAGTGAGCTTCATTTTTGGTGAAAAGCAGCCTGGATGAGGGTTTGTGGTGTGGTGCTTCCAACAGTGAATGCAGATTGTGCTTAGTGCTATTCATATATACAGGTGCTGATTGTGCAAGTAAAAAAAAGTCTCTGCCCTTGACTAGTTGGCTTCTAAGGCTCTCTTGAACTGCTCAACAGTGGGCAGTTCAATGATGTATTGAGAGAGCCCATCCCAGTCTCTGATTGTCCTTGGGAAGAAACTGTGTTTGTAGGCATCCCCTCCATGCCCTCCATGTTTGAAAAGAAAAGTCTGGAAATAAAGATTAAGAAAAAAACCCAAAATGATATTGGTTACAAGTAACTAAGTTACAGCTATTACCTATCCTAAATTACTATTTGTGTCATTATTCCCATGGTTTTGAAAAACTTTTATTGAATGTAAGCTGTAATAAATGCACCATCATTTTTGTGTAAAGATTAAATGGCACATTGAGAAGGTAAAACCTGTCTCCCATCTCCCCTACTCTGAGGTCACTGGCCTTCTGTATCCTCGGCATGCCCTCCAAGTTTGAAAGACCTTTGATAGTTGATAGCAATAGAATCAATGTATTGTGACCTTCATGTCAACAAAATTTTTCATGTTTTTCACTTACAGATTGGGTGGTACAATGAGAAGGTAAAACCTGTCTTCCATCTGCCCTATCCTGAGGACACTTTGGCCTTCTGTGTCCTCAGCACGCCCTCCATGTTTGACAAGGCCTTTGTACCATTCGTTGAAAGATTGAAAAAGCAAAGTGTGATCGAGAAAAGAGACCCTGTTGACTCGTGTGTAGCAGAGCAACTTCAAAGAGCAAAGGAGGTACAAGAAGAAAAGCCTTTATGTCAAGATCACTTGGGCCTTTATCCTTGGTTGTTACATAAATAAATTTGAATAAGTACAAATCATCTCTTCAAAGGACTAGAAAGAAATAAGTTTATGGCTGCCATCAGATTTGAGGAAATGGGGCATTGGAGTATCTTATGACCTTTAAGATAATGGTGCTAGGGAGGGGCTATGTTTTTGTTTTGTGACGGAAATGAATGTGAACATTTAATTGTTGAAAGTAAAGGAAAAGATCTAATTGGTTAATCTCTTTCTCTCCCTTCCCCTCTCTCTCAGTTCTCTTCCTTTATTTCATCTCTTTTTCCCTTTTCCCACATCACTCTCATCTCTTTCTCTCCCCCTCTTCTACCCCTTCCTCCTACAACTATGTACATGTAGCTCTCTCTCTCTCTCTCTCTCTCTCTCTCCATTCTTGCACGACCAAACACACAAACACACATACACACACAGAGACACTGACATGCATACTACTATTTCCACCAGGTGCAGGTTCACTTTTCATTTAATTTCTTGCGGATTTATCTCTCTTTTTTTTCTCTTGTTCTTCAAGGCTTTATTACCTGACCATGAAGTGAGCATAATTCAAGACTTCGAGGTCCACCCAGTGACTCGAAGGCCTAAGCTCTTAGTCCAAACTGCAGGGCATGTATCAGGAGCAGCATTCTACTACAAAAGAGACAATGTCTGCAATGATCCTTGGGATGAAAAGAAGGTATGGATCTTTAGAGTTATCTTGAGCTTATCTTCTTATATTATTATCATCTTAACATTGAATAAGCCTTATTCAAATAATCAAATGGGGTAGAACTCCCGAGATCCACGGATAAGTTCTTTCCAGCAGCTTCTGTCATTCATGATCTCAGTGATGTCTCTCGTCTCCTGTAGATCAGTGGGACAGTGTTTATCCTTGAATTGACATATGTGCTCATATGTCTCCCTCTTCTTGCTTATCCATAAAGGGGTTCCCACAGGACCACTGAGTGAGTGAAGTGTGAGCTCTGGATGCCTTTGAACATGACCCAAAAGCTTCAGTCTCCTCTGGGTCACTTTTGAGCTGACCTTTGGACGGTTTCCATACAGCTCTGAGTTCCTCATTTTCGTCGCATACTGGTTGACACTCGGAGCCATCCTCAACATTCTTGTGTAGCCTTATTTTGAATGTAAATGTAATACAGAAAAGAGACAGACATCTGGAATTCACTGTCTTGATGTCATGAATTGTTTGAATTTCATTGTAAACGATTTCACTTTCTTGACAGAAAATCTATGGAGTCAGCATTCATCCTCACTATGGCGGTTGGTTTGCCTTTCGAGGAGCCATCATTTTAGAGAACACAATCTGCAGTGATCTGCAGCAAGCGGCTCCCCAAAAGCCTCTGACAACAGATGAAGAAATCATTGACCTCTTAGAGAAATTCAACTTCAGTTGGAAAGACAATACATTCAGGGATGTGATAACTGTACAGGAGAGGTATTCATCAGAGCAAATTTGCTACTGGAACACCGCACCTTCTAAACGCTTTGCCTTGCTAGGGATCGAGGATAAGTTGGAATCGGCATCCACCTTTGATGACCTTCATGAAAACATCTTTTAGGCCTCATGTCAAAAACTTTCATTGATCTTTTTTTAATGTACAGTATTTGGCTGAGAAATTTCTGCTGAAATTAATATTTGTGCAATAAATTGAATTCAAGACATAGTTATTCAACAAAAGTGCCTTCCAGTATGTACAGATGGCAAAAGAATTTTTGATGTATTAGGTGTGCTGAAACCATCTCTCTTGACTTTGTAAAACTCAGGTTTTCTTTGCTTATAGTGATTTCTTTCAATACATAACAACCATAAACCAAAAATGTTCTCAAAATACCTCTAAATCTGTAAATAATGACAAGACTGAGATTTAATTGACAATTTCAAATGTGTAAGAACTGCTTCAATAGCAGTTCATAAAAAGCTGTGTGCAACTGTGCATACTTGATGAATGAAATAATGCAAATGAAAACTAAAAGGGCTCAACAAACATAGTTTGTTATGGAAGGTACATGTAGAAGGTGAGTTAAATAGTTAATTGTAATTGGGATTATGAAATTTCTTTCTCAGGATTTGGGGTCAGAAAAGAAATACAGGCAAAACTCGGTATAGCGAGGCCGTCGGGACCCAAGGGTTTTCCTCGTTATAGCCGTTACCTCGCTATATCAGAACAAACAAAAAAATGTACGTATGAGACTACATGTGCATACATGAATGTACAGAGGTCTGCTGCCGCTATTCATGAACTCATTTTGCAGCTACAGAGGCACTGATAATAATTTCATCCTCTGATCTAGCTAATATTTTGAGTAATTTCGGAAAATGTGTTTGAAGTACTTATTTCAGACGCCAAAATTACCAATGACAAGAAAGTCCGTCACACCATCGAGGTTGCCTGTGCCGAGGTATGAAAAAAAAAGTTGCGCGCTGTACTATGATACAAATAAAAACACCCAAGCTGCATGCATCGATCGCCCAGCTGAGCCAGCTGGGACTGGTGTGTGCAAGTGGCGGTGCTGTTTTCTCTGCTGAATGATTTTTGTCTAAAGCTGCAGTGAAATTTGCTTGCTTGTTATAACGGGAATGATTATAAATGTTTTTCTTTGTTTAAGGGGCTCAAGATTGCTTGTTATATCCAATATCTTGTTATAGCCGATCTTGTTATATCGGGTTCATGCCGCCATAGACTTACACGCAAGTAAATTTGGGACTGTGACAAAACCCTTGTTATAGCCGTTACCTCGTTATAGCCGGCCTCGTTATGTCGAGATTTCCCTGTATACTTATCTTTGATGTAGACTGTTCTACTTGAAAGTATTCCATAGTACTCAGAATGTCGAGAAATATTCTGTAAAGCAAACTAAGTTATATTTATTTGGATGTGTTCACTATAACATCAAGCTGAAGCCTGAACATGAGGCATGTACTACAAGTCATAAATTTTATTAAATTTTATATTTCACTGTTCTTCTTGAATGTTCACAAGGAAAATAAACTATTATTGTGATTATTGTTTTTACATGAATGAATTACAGATGCTTTTTTCGCATTGATTACATAAAGACTGTGAGAGAGTAAGAAAAGAATAACGAAAAAAGAAAGAAAGAAAAGTCACATGAAACAAATCAGAAGAGAGAAAGATAAGAAAATGAGTATGAAACTAGATGAATCTTCGACCACGCGTGGTCAAACTTTATGCCTCCGTCATTACCAGATCAGAAATAAATGGCACTTCATGTTGCTTTATTTTATACAATGACATCTCTTACCTTGACCTTTGACCTTGTGACCCCAAATCTAATGAGAGCATTGTCCCTTCCACATGCATACCTGTGCCAAGTTTGAGGTTGATCGGTCAAATGGTTGTTGAGTTATGGTGAAAACGAAGCATTTCTATGTACATAATGACCTCTATGACCTTTGACCTTTGACCTTGTGACCCCAAATCTAATCAGATCATTGTCCCTTCCATGTGCATACATGAGCCAAGTTTGAAGCGAATCTATCAAATGGTTCTTAAGTTATCGCGAGAACGAGCCATTTTTATGTGTATTATTACCTCTATGACCTTGACCTTTGACCTTGAGACTCCAAAATCTAATTAGATCACTGTCCCTCCCATATGCACACATGAGCCAAGTTTGAAGCCAATCTCTCAAATGGTTCTTAAGTTATCGCGAGAACGAGCCATTTTTATGTGTATTATTACCTCTATGACCTTGACCTTTGACCTTGAGACTCCAAAATCTAATCAAATCATTGTCCCTCCCATATGCATACATGAGCCAAGTTTGAAGCCAATCTGTCAAATGGTTCTTAAGTTATCGCGAAAACAAGCCATTTTTATGTGTATTATTACCTCTATGACCTTGACCTTTGACCTTGAGACTCCAAAATCTAATCAGATCATTGTCCCTCCCATATGCACACATGAGCCAAATTTGAAGTTGATCTGTCAAACGGTTCTTAAGTTATCACGAGAACGAAAACGGGACGAACGGACGGACGACCTGAAAACATAATGCCTCCGGCAACCACCTACGGTGGGCGGAGGCATAAAAATAATGAAACAAGGAACAAAAACAAACTTTTCATTTTCAGGTGGATATGTTTTCATTTAATAATGCCTCTCATACTCCACATCGTCCAATTTTTTGCAGTTCAACATTTTCTCCAGCTACATTCGCTCTTGGCTTTAATATTTCCTAGATAACAGGACTTGGGCAGCCAGTGGCTTTTGGGTTAGGATTAGGTGTATGGATGGATTGATATTGTTATTATGATTATTAAAGTATTTGGGGTCACCTGGGCCAGTGAGTGGAAAAGCAAACTTGATCACTGCGATGTATAATACATGTGCATGTACATGTATTGTATCTCCTCTACAAGGGGTCTCAATTCAACGTCCATTTATCATGAATTAAAGCTATTTTATGAGTTGATAAATCTTGACCATAAAGCAAAATACAGAGATGTCAACCATCAAATTATCAGCAGTGATATTATTTATACTTCACAGACTATAAATTCACTTTTATATTATCTAGCATCCAGATTTTCACCTTTTTCTTTCTTTTATTCATGACTGGTTCTGCTTCAATAATACCATTTCAAACAATGGTGAATACAATTGTTCATGCCTTCAGTATCACATAAGTCACTCCAAACTAATGACTGCAAATCCTATCTAGAAATTAAAAATTATCTACAATATACTTTCATATTTTGTTTTATGTTACATACATATATCACAAACAACTAGCAGGAAATGAGATAGCAGTATGTCTAATGATGTCATAATTTGATATACATGTAATAACAAAACATCAAGAGGGAATTGCTATGCCATTCCTTAAAAAATACATGTACATGTACAGGTGTGTAAATTGCAAAAGCTTAAAGGGGGTACCCAATGCTGAAACAATGTTAGTTCATTTAAAAGAGCATGATTTTATTAGCAGAAAATCATCTGCCTAAAGTTTTCTAAAAAGTCGTGTTGCCAAGGAAACCCCCAAATGTGGTAAGATTTCAGGATATTTTTGACCCCTCAGCTGTGACCCAGTTTCAACTGGGTACCCACTTTGACGTCAAAATGACGTCAAAGTGGGTACCTTGTCGCGCACTTCTAGCAAAATGCGCGCAAGGTATAATATATATTGTACAGTCTAGCGCGCAACACAACTGCAATGCGCGAAGCTTGGTACCCACTTTGACGTCATACCTCATACTCAAATTTTTTGGTCAGCTCTTGACTTTTTATGAGAAAATAAGCCAAAATGCATTGATTTAGAATGAAAATCATCATATTTTCAATGTTATCCTTTTTATATTTCTATTCTCGATCATATATCAAAATTTTTTATACCATTGTGTAATCACTTTAAGCTTAAAATGCCTCTAACCTCCATGCCGTTTATTCATTATCATTATCTGTTCTTTTATGATATCAGCCTGAGTACATATATATTGCCTGCAGTGGATATTCATTACTGTACTATTACATGGATGAATATATTATAGTGGTAGCAGATGAACTATGCATAGAAGAAATTCCTTTCATCAAATGGTGCACCAGTAAGTAAATTGTCTTCTGTAAACGTGTTAATCCCAAAATTGAGATCAAATAATTTAAAAAACTACAATCCTCATTACTCATTTCTTCATCATCAGTGGATTGATATACAAACTGAGATTGGCAATAGCAAAAAATGAACTTGTGCGAAGCATGTATCATACAATTTTTGCAGCTGGGAAGAATATTCAAAGACATGGTGAATGGGTTTGAAAAATCCTCTGCTCTTAATATGAAGACTCACATAAAGAAAGTATGTAAGGCTGCATCTTATGGTATACACAGAATTGGTAAAATTAGGAAATTTCTAAACTACGGAATGACTTATACATGCTTTTGTTACTTCCCATTTAGACTACTGCGACAGCCTCCTTGTTAACCCATTCGTGACAGGAATTATTTAAAGCCAAATTTGATCAGCTTTTATTCTTCAAATTGGCATTACCAACATTTTTATTTTGTTGCTACATTTTTCTTATAAAATGTTGTGTATCTGAAATGAATGTAAATTGACAGAAATTATGATGAGAAGTCAAAAAGTTGCCTGTTTGCAGGGGAAAATGGTGATTTTTAACTTTATATCACATTGCCAATTTAAGGATTTTAATGCTTATTTTCCTTTAAAAAAATTCAGCATCAAACAACAAATATTGATGCAACCAAAATGGGCACAGTTTGTGTAGATTTTTTTGCTCTTTCTGCTCATGTATTTGGTATGATTTTTAGGGCTTTGCATCAAAAGATATTAGGCCAAACCACGAAATGTGGACCTCTGTCACCACCCTCCCATGTTGTTCCTCTTCAGTGCATCAAAAATGCTGCAGCTCGTATAGTCACCCGCTCTAAGCCTTATGAACATATCACTCCAATTCTCTCCAATCTCCATTGGCTTCCAATAATTCAACGTATTCAATTCAAAATTCTTCTTGCCTTCAAAATTTGTAAGGTGACTGCCCCATGTATCTTTCCAGTCTTGTAAAATCCCAACCCCCCTCCTCCAGGTTGAGAGCTTCAACTTCCTCTCACTTTCAGTGAATGCCTGGCCCCCGTGTGAAAACAAGATACGGCAACAGAGCTTTTTCTGTTGCTGCTCCCCAATTGTGGAATAGCCTTCCTGCCTTCATTCAAAACGCCCCATCCCTACACACCTTCAAAACAATGTTAAAGTCCCACTTATTTAAATCTGTATAGGTCGAATTGATTTGCCTCTTTGTAATATAAATTCAATCGTGGTGCTGCTGTCCCAGCTTTCCATTTGGATAGAACTTTACTTAATTAATGGCTGCGGAGACAACAGCACTACAGTGCCTAGAAACATAGTAGTAGGCGTGTTAAAATTTGTATAATTTTTATCGTTATTATTATGTACACGTATGGAAGCTGTTAAACACTATGGCAGGAATTCACGAAAGAGGTTAAACCATGGTTTAAATTTAAACTATGGTTTAAACCTCCCAAAGCATTAAAAAACAAATATGTCCTCTTGTCCAATGGGTGGGCAGTAATGCGCTTGTAAAAGCTCATTTATGCTTACCTGACACTTAGTTTATATATATATATATATATATATTTTTTTTTTTTTGTTTGTTTGGTTTTTTTTTCATAAACCATGATTTAGACCATGGTTTAAAGTAAACCTTTATGAATTTGGGCCTATAAGCCAGTTCACATTTGGCTCAAATATCCACAAATATTTTAAACATGGAGAGGTTCCTTTTATGTGAACTTTAAAAAGATCCTCCCAAAGTGATGGAGGTGCCTCAAGAATAATTTTTATTTCCCCTTTTGAAAGGAACATTTCCACCTAGGTATCATGAAATTCACCATTATTAGCACATATCAAGTATTTGTGTCAGTAGGTTTTAGATCTTTGTTCCAAATGACCTCCATCTGCTCATTGCTCAGATTGTATCAGTGAACTGGCTAATAGGTATGACATGTCTTGAAAAGTCAGTACAATACATGTACATGTATTATACATGTATTATACATCATAAAAGAGAAAATGGGGAAAAGTTTGTGACTGACTGGAATTTTCATGTTCTTTTTAATGTGAAAGAATTTTTTTTTCCAATATATGCATAATGGAAGAACCTATGATTTAACAGTACTGTTGTGTAAGACTCAAGGAAAGGTAATTTTAGATCTCCATAAAGTATGTTTTGAAGAAGTGAATGGCACATGAGTTAAAGAATGAATTGACATGGATTTCGGAGGTAGAAATATAAAGGATAAACAGTTATTTAGAATGATGTGTCAGCACAGAAACATTCAATTAAATATTTCTTTTTGTTGAT
>CM057157.1:8456518-8459018 GCA_029962745.1 Echinometra lucunter | reverse complement strand
ATATGGGCCCATGACTGTAATAAAAAATTAAATATATCCATCGTCTCATGTACTTAACCATATGCAAATTATACGGGGGGCGGCGGCTTGCAGTGCTTTCTTTGGTACATGCAGGTTTTTATACACAATATATGACTGGCCATTCCACTTCCAACAGTACCTTATCCCTGTCACAATCATTTTCAAAAATGTTTGTGAAATGACAGTCATAATGGACTGGACGCCCAATGGTTTTTAACCTGGGAGGCTGGGATCGCCAGAGGATAAACTTGGGATTTTAAGGGGTAATGAGTGGTTTGGAAATGGGGAAAATCCCCCCTGAATCTGCCCACAGCTGCATTTTTTTAGGTGTAGCAATGACAGAGAATGTCAGATTGACTCAGTTGCTAAAGGTGTAGAACCACTGGGAGAGACTCGGGGCAGTACTAATACAGATCAGCATATTAGCAGATTTCATCAAGTTTTGAGGCATTTGATATTCACTGATTCGAGCATGGAAGATTTTGAGGTATGGCACATTTTTGTAAAGTAAGTTATAAGGGAAAATATGATGGGAACAGTCATGAACCATGCTAACCTCCATGCATAGCATTGATGACTACTTTCAAACCACCGTCCAATAATTTCTTGATAGCTCCAAAATCAAAGATCTCTTTCATCAGTCCTATGTAATCCTCCACAGAATCTACAATCTGTATGGAGAATAGAATCAAACAACAGGAATTATCACACCATCAAGTTGATACTGCACACAGGGCTCTACAAAATTTGTCTCCCTACTTGGTCACTGGACAAGTTTCTTTGAAAACTGCTAGCCCAAAATGTATCTTGCTTGCACAAAAACATGTCTCACTTGCTGTGTTTCCACATTAAAATTCCCAACAGTTTGAATGAAGTTTTACAACACTGATATTAATTAGCCATTACTAATGTAGGCACTATGAGCATTATAACGATTGATTTTTTCATTTGTTCTCATGGTAGATTTTATTGAATTTACCCTTTCTGGCAAGTGATTTCAAAATTTACTTGCCCTTTCACGATTTTTTACTTTGTCCCGGGCAGGCAGGCAAGTGGGTTTGTAGAGCCCTGCTGCACATACCAATAGATCACCTTGAAGTATAGTCATATAATTAGAAAATGGATATGTGAAACTCACACACAAAATTTCAGTATGAAATGAATGGATCTACATTTTTCAAAAAATAAACAAACATTCAGAACTTCTAAAGTAATCAATTGGTTAATAGGCAAAGGGATAAAAGATAAAGTATACTGTACAACTGGGATTGCCAAAACTCCTCTAAAAGAATGTATGCAGAAAACAAGCCCATTGCTCCCCCCCCCCCCCCCCCCCCCCCCCCCCCCCCCCATCTATGGAAGGGATATGTGGCTTTCCTCATTCACAATGTTCAGGTGAACCTCTTTAAAACAAACTCCTCTGGACCAAGGAAATTACCTTTTTATATCAAAACCTTGCTATATCAGGGCTAAAAACAAAACAAAAAAACAATAAAAGGAAGTGGGACCAGCAAAATTTCCTTGTTATAACAGTGTTCTTTATAATGAGGTTCCAATGTACATTGACATGGCACTTAGTAAATTATAAAAAATAAGAGGGTACCCTTCAAAGTAACCCCTCTAAGCATTACAAAGAAACAGATTTGAAGGAGCTTACCTCCACAACAAATGGCTTGCCATCCACTTGAAATTCAGATGTCTTGATCTGACTGAGATCCACTTCTATGCCTCGACATATCTTGTATTCAGTAATCTTCTCACTGATTTCATAGATCTTATTGGTGATGTTTTCTGGAGCAGGCCCTTGAGTGAGGAAGAGGTTGGCATTGGAATAAGAATCCACATATCAATGGATGATGAAACACAGAAATACAATAAGCCAGTTCGTAGATACAATCTGAGCATGAGCAGATAAGGGTCATTTGAGACAAAAATCTAAAACCCACTAACATGAATACTTGATATGTGCTGATAATTGTGCACCCATGGTGCATTCCATGATACCCAGGTGAGGTATTCTATTCAAAAGGGAAAATAAAAGCTATTCATGAGGCACCTCGGTCACTTTGGGAGTGATTATTCTAAGTGTATAAAAAAGGACCTCTCCATGTTCACAATGTCTATGGATATTTGGGGGTCATTTGTGACATGAGCTAACTCCGAACTGGTCTATTACAGCTGAATACTTTCATTCAAAGAATCTGAAGAAAATAAGACATAAAATAAACACAAAGTGAGGGATAAAAATTACATCACAGGAAATTATACTTTAAACAATATTCTCTGCCCTCCAGCAAACACCAATTTGAAAACATTGACAACACCTCCACTTTCATAAGACACAAATATTGCCATTTGCAAATTTGCACCCATATGGTGACTAAATATTACTTGATTTAGAGATAGAAATAATTTTCAACATAACTTCTTGAGGACATATTTAAGCATGACAAAGTATATTTTGACAAGAATCAGAAGA
>CM057157.1:8404018-8451518 GCA_029962745.1 Echinometra lucunter | reverse complement strand
ACTAATACTGCAAAAGCTCCTTTACCATGAGAGTGCACTTGCGTAGCCAAGGGGGCGATGGGGGCGGTCACCCCCTCCAAAAACGCCAACAAAAAAGAAAGAAAAAGTAGAAGGGAAAAAAGCGGGACCGAGAAAAGAAAAAAGGTAAGAGAACATAAGAAGAGCGGGAACAGACAAGGAACAATTCAAAGAAACGTCGGAGCTTCTGCGGGAGGGGGGATTTTCCCCCCTCCCGCAAAAAAGCTCCATATCATGAGGGGGAGGGGTACCCCGGCCCGGTCGCTACACTCCCTCAGGGTTGCCGCTTCAATTCGCTCCTCGCAAAGATTGAGCCCCCCCCCCCCCAAATATTTTGGCTCATTACGCCACTGCTTTCATCTATTCTCTCTGCACACGTACACGATAGCCGCGTGCGCCGCTGTACGTGGTAGGCCTATATAGGCGTAGGAGATCGAGAGCTGAAAACAGAGAGATTCATATCTCTATGGCGCTGAAACGAAACCTAGACTTTGAAACCAGCACGTTTGATGCAATTAATAAAAAAAACTGCCTATATAAACTACAGTGTAAAACGGAAACGCGCTGCCTGGCCCTAGGTGACGGTAGTTAGCGAGTGCCGTGGGAGGGGGGAAACAGAGAGCTGAAAACAGAGAGATTCATATCTCTATGGGGCTGAAATGAAACCTAGACTTTGAAACCAGCACATTTGATGCAATTAATCGAAAAACTGCCTAGGCTACGGTATAAAACGGAAACACGCTGCCTGGCCCTAGGTGGCCCTAGGCGAGTGCCACATCCCCTTTCCAGTAGACCTGCTGAACCAGTTCGCTGTCCTATAATGCCCCGCCCCTGTCCCGCCGCTGTCCTATAATGCCCCGCCCCGCCCCTAGGTGGCGGCAGTCAGTCAGCTAGGTGGCGGCAGTCAGCTAGGTGGCGGCAGTCATGCTCAGCTAGGTGGCGCACCTCACTCTGCCCAATTTTTATCCATTTTCATTTCCCTCTGTAGTTTTTTTTTCTCCTGCTTCTTTCCCTATTTTTCACTACAGCCCCAGCTATAGAGAATTGTTCTTGTATTTCCTCGAAATCCACTCACTACTGCATGGTCCTGAATGAATCTCCAGTACTTTAGAGCCTATAGACGTCTAGGACAAAAGTATTAATACGGAGCCCCACTAACGATCCATTGTTAACCCCAGGTGATTAGAAATGCCTACGCTTTCTTAAAGCTACAATTCAACTTTTTAAAGACTCCATGAAATGTGACTATAAGAGTAGGATTGTATTACCGAATGGTTGGCAGAAATGGTTGGCAGAAATGGTATTTGCTTATAAATTAATGAAAGCTAAATTATACCAACGTTCATCGGACGAATTTATGCATGGTAAAATGTAAAATTCACTAGAGTAATTCATTGAGATTTTTTTTCTTTTGTTTATTAGGTCCTCATCAAAGGGACATGAGTGTCAATCACCTTCAATACAATATCAAAAATCATGAATAAGTTGATTCATATACACAATCTCATATTTTATTTTTGCCTTTTTGTATTCAACTGCAAGTCGAATTCGAAGAAAATTCAAACACATAAGTCCAAATGCTAATAGTACGACGCTGTGTGAGCTGTGTAATCTTGATCGCACTTTCTCCACCGGTTCATTTTATTCCAAATCATTCTCCCCTGCTGTTTTTAATGTGATGCTCGATACCACATTTCCTTTTCATGTGCTATAAATGCTTATGACATACAGTGAAAATCACTTACATGCATAGTATATTGGACTTTCGTTTGATTTGGGGAAAGAAGGATCATCCCCTTAAAATGCAAGTATTCACTATGAACATGGCGGACAAGAAAGCGGACAAAATGAACAACCTCTCATTCGACCCTTCACAATGGTTCTGGTAGTCAAAAAAACATCCCTTCACAGCTATTATGTTTAATCATGTAGTTCCAGGTGAATATGCATGTGACACCTGGTCCACATATTTTAGACAATAGCAGTAAAGGGATCTTCTTTTGACTACCAGAACCATTGTGAAGGGTAGAATCGAGGGGTTGTTCATTTTGTCCGCTTTCTTTGTCTGTCATGTTCATAGTGATTATTGCTCCA
Organism: Echinometra lucunter; assembly: GCA_029962745.1. Classification (NCBI taxonomy): domain Eukaryota; kingdom Metazoa; phylum Echinodermata; class Echinoidea; order Camarodonta; family Echinometridae; genus Echinometra; species Echinometra lucunter. Next base: position 8,449,406 of record CM057157.1, on the reverse strand, counting down.
TCAAGAAGGTCTGGTTACTCAGAGCCTCTACCCATCTGTTTCATAAGGAATTTGGCAATTACAAAGAGTGCACTGTCATCAAGCTCTGGTTCACTTCAGTCCAACTTCAGCTTTTTGTGCTTTGAAAATACTGTACGAGTAAAAAGAAATAAAAGCACTACTCCGCTCAAACTTGACTGATCAAAGCCCTTTCACTAAGGCAACAACATGGCGTTACTGACAGCTTAAAATAACATTGGAAACCTATTCAGTCATGATTGTGGAAGACGAGCTCTGGAGCGAAGAGGTGCATTGACTTTTCAGTACAATAAGATGTCTTCAAGATATGAAAGACTATGCCTTTAAGCTTCACTTTGAAAAGACACCTTCAAAAGCCGATTTATCTTTGGTATGTCACTGAGGCATTGATGTACTGTAAAAAAAAAAAAAAAAAACAAACAAAGAAAACAAAAAAAAAACATGCATGCGACCTTAGGTACATGCTACGTTGGGATTGTACAGAAAAGAAAATTCATTTTTTCCCTTAAAGAGACATTTAATATGACAGAGATACAAGTGTATGCTCGTCGGTGTAAAACACTCTTTTAGATCGTGAGTGGCACAAAATGGATGTATTTGAAAAGTCATCACAAATCGGAAAGAATAAAGGGTGCCAAAATACCCTGGAGGCTGGTAGAGGGTCAGCGTAGCCCTCTGCATCTCGAGCGATTGGGTTCGATGCCCAGGAAGCACCGGTTTTGTTTTGGCTTTCCATTTTGTTTCTTCTTCTTCTTCTTCTTCTTTTTTAGTAACTGATTTCATTTTTGCATGCTCCCAACTTTTTAATAAAAAATCCCGACGTAGTAAACTGTATGTGTGAGGTTATTATTGGCTTTTTTGGCCGCAGTCATTTTCAAACAGGAAAGGATAAACTGGAGGGTGGTAGTGAGGCAGCGTATAGCTCTCTGCATAGAGTGATTGACTCGCAGCTCCTAGCTTGATGGAGAGATTTTGGGTTCAAAACCCAGGAAGCACCATTTTTTGTTTGGGTTTTCCCTTTTGTTTCATTTATTTGTTTTTCAGTAATTGATTTCTTTCCAGCACGCTCCAAAACTTGCTAATAAGAAATCTCTATGCCGCAGACAGAATGTGTGAGGTTATTATTTTGGCCTTGTGGCAGCAGTCATTGCAAACATGAAAGGATAAAGCGCAAAGATGAACTGGAGGATGGTAGTGAAGCAGCGTACAGTCCTCCTTAACGTGGAGATTTTAGGTTCGAAACTTATTAAGCACGAATTTTAATTTTTTGTTTCTTTCTTAGGCTTTGTATTTGTTTCTTTTTTTTTTTTTTTTTTTTTTTTACAATGACCGATGACTTTTTCGCATGCTCCAAACTTGCTGATAAAAGATCACTATGCAGCAAACAGTATGTGTGAGGTTATTATTGTGGCCTTTTGGGGCAGTCATTACAAACAAGAAATGATAGAGAGTACAATCTCAACATGAAAAGGAGAATAGATAAGAATTTATGATTATCATTACAACACTGTTTATATGTCAGCGTGAGTTGTAATAAGTAAGTGCGAGCGAACTTTGGGGGAAAATGAAAATATTTTCATTGCTGCAATTTAGGGGCAATGTACGTTCTTAGGAAAGTTTTGTTCGTTGTATCCCCAGCTCTTCCCTCCTCCTGCTCCATGCACGGTTTCACCCTGTAGTCGTATCAAGAACAAGCTAGGTATTCTGTTATTAGGCCTATATGAAACGAAACTTTTCTGATTCTTCGGAGCTATACACATACCAAATGAGAAAAGGAATAGTTAAAAGAGGGGAAATGGCACAATAAGGACGAAAAAGGAACATGCATTAGATTTTAAGGAGCACTTATCGAAAAGGGAATTGCAATACTCAAAAGCGAAAAGGGGCACTTACAATAAACTTTGACGCCCCTAAGAAATAAAAAGGGGCACTTGTCAGGTTTAATGGGGGTGAAATGGCACTTACTAGAAAGCTAAGTGTGTAACAAATATAAAAAAGGGAATAATGCCAGAATGGAAAAGGTTTTAATGTGCTAACTTATCAGCGAACAAATGGGCACTATTGGGCACTTATATAGCGAATTTACAGGAGGAATGGGACATAATTTACTAGCCAGGAAAAGGAGCAATTCATCAGAAGTAAATTGGGGCATGTATTCGATTTCGAATGGGGAACCTGCCCAAATGGAAAGAGGGAACTTATCAGAGATGTAAAGGAGAATGCACTTTTAGAACGAAAAAATGCGCAGTTAAAATCGGGCACTTATACCTTTCAATAGGGAGATTCATTAGAAGTAACAAGGACTCACTTGTCAGAAGGGAAAAGAGCGTTATGGGGAAAATGAGAATTAATGTAAGGATCACTATCTGGTGTAAAAGTGGAGCAGTTGAGGGATTTATTTAAGAAAGCTGAATTACCTGATGGGCACTGGCGTACTTGCGGGGGGGGGGGCTGGGGGGCGTCAGCCCCCCCCCCCCAATAAATTTCAACCATGGTTTATTTTCAATTTTATATTAGTGATATCAAAGCTTTGGAACAAATTACCACTGGAAATACGAAAAGCACCAACTGTTACCATCTTCAAACATTTATTGAAGACCCATCTTTTTTCAGAAGTTTTTGGTTAATTGTATTATATGCATAATTGTTTAATTTGTTTGAGCAGTAGCATTGTTGGGAGCTCTGTTACACTACAGCGCAGTAGAGTATATTTACATAGTGACTGCGCTATATAAATGGTCTAATTATTATTATTATTATTATCACTCGAATTTCATTACTTCTCCCTAGACTCCCTTTCTGTTGTTAAGTAACGCATTCACAATTTCCCAAATAGCATGCATAGCAAGGCAGAAAACACGCATAATATCAATACTAATGTGTTTTATGATATAACACTTAGTTTTATGTGTTTATCTGACAATGGATTCATACTTTGAAAATGAATATTCTTAGATTTACCAAAACTAGACACGGGCTTTAAGTTTGTAGTGCCAAATAGTGTTCTTTTACAGAGTTGCAAACCATCAATACTGCAAAAGCTCCTTTACCATGGGAGTGCACTTGCGTAGCCAAGGGGGGGGGGGCGATGGGGGCGGTCACCCCCTCCAAAACGCCAAAAAAAAAAAAAAAGTAGAAGGAAAAAAAGCGGGAGCGAGAAAAGAAAAAAGGTAAGAGAACATAAGAAGAGCAGGAGCAGACAAGGAACAATAATCAAAGAAACGTCGGAGCTTCCGCGCTTCGCGCGGGAGCGGGGAAAAAGCCCCGTATCTTCAGGGGGGGGGGGGGGTACCCCGGCTCGGTCGCTACACTCCCTCAGGGTTGGTCGCTTCGCTCCTCGCAAAGATTGAGCCCCCCCAAAAAAACAAAATATATTTTGGCTCATTACACCACTGGTGATCATTATCTTATTTTTTTTTTCTTTAAACAAATTATTACCCCCTCCTTTGTTTAAAGGAAATATAAAAAGCACATAAAAGAATGTAAAAACATCTTCTTGTTGTCGTTATTGATTGATTATTATCATTATTATTTTTTGCTTTCCCATTTTTTTCTTCAGAATACCTCTCCTTTGATCTGACACTGCAATTACTGAATTATCAAATCATGCATGATTTGATAAATCAATTGGGGAAAAAATGGGAAAGTAAAAAAATTTTTTTTTTTTAATGAATAAATAAAACAATTCATGGATGGTTTAATTCCACTGGCGAACTGATTGGAGGCTTTGGAGGCAGTTGCGCCCCATCCCCCCCCCCCCCCACCAAAATTCGAACGTTGTTTATTTCGAATTCGTGGAGTGGAGCGGAGAAAACTTTGTGAGCGGGCAAGCCTGAATCCGATGACCGGGGTAATAATATTTCTATAAAGCGCTTAGAGACATCAGAGAGATGTATTAGGCGCTATACTGAAATCCAGATTATTATTATTATCATTATTGTTCGATACCAGTGATTTACAAATGTTGCCGAAATGACGTGATTTTCCGGGGGGGGGGGGGGGTTCTCACTTTTTTGCAACGTATATTTTTATGCTTTTGTTGGTAAATGGCAAATCTCCAAATTTATAGTCAGGCCCAAAATATGCTTATTCAGTAGCCTACATGTAACGTGTAAGAGTAGGAAGTAGGATCGTCATTTTTTAAAGGAAAATAAGCATTAAAATCCTTAAATTGGCAATGCGATGAAAATGTTAAATTTACCATTTTCCCTGCAAATTGGCAACTTTATGACTTCTCATCATACATTCAGTCAATTTATATTTATTTCAGATACATGATGTTTTATAAGAAAAATGTAGCAATAAAAGAAAAATGTTGGTGTTGCCAATTTGAAGAATAAAAGCTGATCAAATTAGGCTTTAAATAATTCCTGTCACGAAAGGGTTAATATGCTACCAAGTGGCCGGTGGTGATAAGTATTTTTTTCTCCCCCCCCCCCCCCCTGAAAAAAACCCCAAAACAAAAACACGTTTTTCGCTCATTACGCCACTAAATTAATCGTAGATTCATTCATTCAATTCAAAATAGTATCTATAAAAGAAAATCATCCGCTGCACATATATGTTGAATTATGCCCAATTTCATAAAGATATAAAATAGCATCAAAGATAATATATTCAAGTAAATACCTCAGTCATAATAGAAAATAACTATAAAAATCATCTTTCAAATGAAAATACGGTACAGGAACATACACTTTACTTAGCTTAGTAAATTTGCTAAAGCAAATAGTGAAGCAACGTGCAGATAGAAAACTACTTGGGACAATATAGTGACTCATACTTAGACGTCATTAGCAATTAATTTCACTTGAAATTGAAAAGGTGTTCGTAAGATGAGTTCAACCCGACGAAAAGAGATACATGTCTAACGATAATTCATTTCTGAAAATAACAAAATATGAGGCCCTTCTTAGAATTTACAGAATAGTAAGGTTTTGTGGATGTTGAAACTCACAATAGCTAAAGTTTCGGGAATCTACGAAAGAAAAGTGTCAGTTTGAGAAGCTGGCAAAATTGGTCTGCATCACCGTGACGTTTCCAAAATATTAAAAGAGATCGTGATTATGTATAGTCTTAGACTTGCGAAGACCAGTGAGATCAAGAGTGAGATCACGGACCTACTTAAATATTTTGTTTTTTCATCAACCCATGATCGTCTTGCACGGGTAGATTGTGTATTGCTCTTTGTTATAAAGGTGTTTTTTGAACAGTGATATAGTAAAGAGAATTCGTAAGGATAGGGATAGATTGTATTTAGTTTTAATCAAACTCTAAAATGTGATGCAGACAGATAAATGTCCATCATATTCATAGAGCCATTTCTAGACAGAGCCTGTTTCTAGATGTGGTCTAGCGCCATCTACTGATCAACCCTTTAGAAGTTGAGCGACAGGTGAATTAATGCCACTGGGAAGCTAGCTAGGGAAGCCATTTCCATAGAAGCATAACATCAATCAATTATCATAAGCATGCACATACTTTGTGGGTATAAAATTCTGGGCGCCGTATATGTCACTCTACGACGATAACGTATCCATCTAACGTTAGCTAGTGTAAAAATCCATTAAAACAAGGAGCCTAGGTAAATTGAGGACCCTATATTCCTAGTTGTCCGTAAATTACGGTCTGCTCAGCTTTTTGTTTCAGCCGGAATGTGATTTTCTTGATTCGAACATCGGAATTCAACTTTCAAGTAGAACACACAACGCCATCGCCGGCCAGCGCCAGCAGCTCCGGGGACAATTGCTTGCCTATTGTGCTCTCACAGATGCAGGCTAACGGCTTTTTAGAGAGACAACCCGAAAACAAGTTTGAGTAGTTTTATCAACCAAGTGTTGTTTTCTAAGGTAGCTTGCAGTGCTATACTGAAAAAAACTCTCTTCTGCTTGTGCCAACCATAAACAACTCAAATAAAAAAAATGGCAGCAACAGCGAGGCATGACAGAGAAATGCAACAGAAAGCAAAAAAGAACTTGAGCAAGAAAGATTTGGATCCCATTGAGAAGTTAAGATGTCAGTGTCTTGCAAGAGGATCCAAAGGTATACTTGGACTAGGAAGGTGAGAATAATGAATTATTTTGCATGTTTTGTTTTAAAAATATGAACTAAAACAGTTTGTAAGAAATAAAGGAAAGATTTCCTTTTGCAACAGCCACCCAAACTTGCTAACAGAATAAAGCACACCTTGCATGTTGCATGTCGCGAAAGGAAGTCTTGCCGAAATAAAAGAGATGTATTTTTTTTTTCATATGTGTATTCAGGGAGATGTAACTTTTGTTACATATACATGTAAACTCCCACCCGTAGGTCAAAACAGCGTTTTGAATATCGAAACAAATTGCCGACGCGAACACAAAATACATTGACTTGTTCTAGATCTTCTATAAAAGAGAAGAAAAGTTTTGATTTTACCTGTATTTACCAGCATGACCAGCAATGTTCCTGAGGCTCTCAATTTTCCCCTTTCTGCTTCATATCTGATGAGTGAACTGAAAATGGTGAATTTTAAGAAGAAAACTGACGCTTATCAGACTCGTAGGTCGACAGCATGTCGTCGAGTAACCAATAGCATGCCATGTACACTGTAGTTTCGGTACAGACTTGTCACATTTTCGGGACGAGGTCAATTCATGGACCGAGTAGGCGAGTACACAGGATGAGTGGTAAACTCCCATCTCCCTGGTTTATTTAAAATTGAAAATGATAACCATGATATCTATGTTCAACAACAATAATAAAGTGTTATTAAAGAAATAAGATGGGCAGTATCGTGAAATAGGCCATGCTTCAAAGTTTTTTTCATTTTTTTAGGGTTAGGGTTTAGGGTTAGGGTTGGGTTTTAGCAAATTTAAGGTAACTTATGGTTATAAGAACCTTAAGGCCTTGGTAGGGTTTAGGATTAGGGTTAAGGTTAGGTTAAAGTAGGTCATATATCACAAGTATACCGAATTATTTTGTTAAGACTAGGACTAACACAAAGTATTTAGTCATAGATTGTAGTTGTAGCTGTAAGAAACGGTAAAAATAATTAGTCTAAAATTAAATACAAATCCAAAACTACTTTCCCTAATTATAATTCTAAGTCCAACAGAGGGATGTTTCTTTTTGTAACTTCCCAAAGCTCTGGGTGAAATACACTGTATATTCTGCACACCCCACAAGAAACTAGTGAATACAGTTGTAACTAAATTTTCAGTAATGCAAATTATGGTATACAAACTGCCCAGATTCCAGAATAACCACACTTTTACTTTGATAATGGCCTTTTCACATTCTTACATTCCACAGGGTATTCAAAATCATGGATGATGACGGTAATAAGACTCTGAGTTTTGCAGAATTCAGGAAGGGACTGAATGACTATGGTGTCCCCCTTGAAATTCCAGAGGTCAAGAAGATGTTTGCTGCCTTTGATACAGATAACAGCGGAAGCATAGATTTTGATGAATTCTTGATCAAGCTTAGGGTAAGTCGGAAAGGGTATTTTACAATGGATAGAAGTTACAGGGAAACGGTAGAGACAGGGGAAGCATATGCTCCCTCATGAATAGAATGAGGACCCCCCCCCCCCCCCCCCCCCTTCCAATAAAAAAAAGGCAGTGTATACAGCCACACGCGTGTGTCTTCTACATACTCCGCTTACTGGATGGCCTTCTCTGGTAATGGTATTTCATCGCTCTATTACTTTTTGAATCTGCTTTCTCTGTGCCCATCCCCAGGCCTTCTCAGTAGATGCAAATTTTTATCATTCATAGTCAGAAGTACCAAATATAATTTGCAAGAATATTTGGAGGTGTGGTGTAGTAGTTCATTTGCTTGACTCTTAATCGGGGTTGAGGGTTCAAATCCAAGTTTGGCTTCTAAGCTGTGACTGGAGAAATATTTGGCTCGCCATCAGCATCACAACATGATGGACCTGAGTGCAATACAAGAAGCCATTATTATTATTATTATTGCATGTATAATTATCATTAACATTAACATCATTCTCATCATCATTATTATTATTATTATCATTATTATCATCATCATCAACATCATTATCATCAACATCATCATCATCATTATCATCATCATCATCATTATCATCATCATCATCATCATCATCATCATCATCATCATCATCATTAATATTATTAGTTCATCCTGGTTATTGTCAATATTGTGGAGGTCAGTTGAAAGCACATATTGAATGAAATGAGTGTTCTCCTTCATTTTCCAGCCACCAATGTCACAAGCAAGGAAGAACATCATTCATGAGGCTTTCCACAAGCTGGACAAGACTGGAGACAATCTTGTAACTGCAGAAGATCTTAAGGGAGTCTACAACGTCAAGAAGCACCCCAAGTACCTGAGCGGCGAGTTAACAGAAGAACAAATCTTTAGATCATTCCTTGATACATTTGACACGCCGGGTCAGAAAGATGGAAAGGTAAGTTGTCAGTGTTAGTAGTTGTGACTTGTGAGTTGTTAAGATAGACAAATGGTGAAGGCACATGCTATAGGGTGCAAGGAAGCTTTCCACTGAAGGATGAAAAGATGGAAAGGTAAGTTGTCGGTGTTATTAGTTGTGACTTGTGAGTTGTTAAGATAGACAGATGGTGAAGGCACATGCTATAGGGTGCAAGGAAGCTTTCCAGTAAAGGATGAAAAGATGGAAAGGTAAGTTGTCGGTGTTATTAGTTGTGACTTGTGAGTTGTTAAGATAGACAGATGGTGAAGGCACATGCTATAGGGTGCAAGGAAGCTTTCCACTGAAGGATGAAAATAAGAATCTCACATACCTCCTTGCTGTATAAGAAATTAACTTTTCTTTTATGACACTGAGTTTCGGAAAATAAGGCATTTGAAGCATGACATCATGTCATGCATGCCTGGTACAGCTGAATGTGGGTTATCCTACTGTTTATTGTTATGTCAGGCAAGCCTCTGGCAAGCTTCATAGTTGTCGAGGAAAACTTTTGTTCAACAAAGTACACGCATAAAATTAGATCTATTCAATGGAAAATGAATACTACTACTACTACTTGCCAAATGCCCTCCCCCTCCCTCTAAAAAATGCCTATTTACATGTATTTTGGTGCTGGCATAATTATTGAAAAAAAGTATCTGCATATCCAATGTACTTCTTGTATTTCAAGTGCATTGAAATGTTTAATTAGTGCACTTTATACATGTTAATGTAAGTTATTATATATTATTAGTTTTGGACATATTGACATCTGTTTTAGCCAATGATTTTTATTTGGATGCACCTCAATCTGTCTGAGAACTTGCATTTATTTAAATGAATATGTTTTCAAAAGAAATCATTTTGGTTACTCCTGTGATTTTCCTGAAGTTTTCAAGTTTCTGAATTCCAATGATTCTTTGTTTTATTCTTTCTATATACAGTGGAAACTCAGTATAACGAGGTCCTTGGGACCATCAAAATTACCTTTTTATAGCAGGAATCTCATTATATCAGGTTTAAAAAACAATAGAATATAAAGAGCTGGGACCGGAATATTACCTTGTTATATTAGGAATATTGTTATATCAGATTTCTTTATACCGAGTTTCCACTGTATCATTTACCAGTACTTAGATTATGTGTATTTTATTATTACACCTGAGAAGTGCACGAATTTGGTGTGATATCCTTTGCAACAAAAACCTTTGGAAAGTTAATGTCTTCTGGCATAGGTTGAATATGACTGTGTCACTGTCATCTTACTGACCATTTGCAGTGCATCATGATCAAAGATGCCTTTGAAGTTTTAATGGACTTTTCCACTGCAAACACTAAATTCTGATTTTACTCATCTAGATATTAGATTAATTTGTCTTACTTGGTACATCTCTGTCTTGACTGCTGCTATGCAATATAAAGCCAATATTTTTTTCTTTCTGTAAGATTTCTATCATGTTTCATTCACTCATTCTGAAACTCTTTTTCTTTTCACCCATTAACATTTTGTGTACAATGTGTTATCTTCAACAAGAGGGTTCAGATATGTATTAAACTTTATGAGCATCAAGTTTTGTATGTCAGATTTCCTACCATCACCACAACATTTACCCTTTGTTTGTTTGTAGACAAAGTTTGTATTCATAAACTACATTATATTTTACCCTCACAAAAATGTGCACCTTTATTCCTATTCATATTTCTCAGTTGGCATTTAAAAAAAACCAAACAAACAACTTCAATACCATGTCAACACTGAGGGCAGAACTTCTGGAAACTATACTCTGCTCCAAAAGAAAGTAACATGGAAGGAAGACATTTAAGTGCAGTGGGGACATTCAAGTTCTAAATTTAATTGGAATAAAGTCTGAACCCCCTTGTGTCAATGTTTGCTGTCAATATTGTAGATAACCAAGGAAGAGTTTGAAAACTACTATGCTGGTGTTAGTGCCTCCATCGATAACGACGCCTATTTCATACTCATGATGAGAACGGCTTGGAAGATCTAGCAGTTTCTTCTGATTCTTCATCTCTTGCTATTTCATCTCTCCACTGTCATTTGTGAGATTTTCTTCTCTCTTCTTCCTCTTTTTATGTTGGTTAGTTGAGCACTTCAATGTCACTACAATGTACGATAGTGTTTAGTACCAACAGTGAAACCTGTCTCAGTGGACACCTTTCTTAAGCAGGCAGGCACCTGGTTTTAGTAATTACAAATAAATACTGATTCCTGCAGAGAAAATCATGTGTTTGAGAACCTACATTTATCTATGGCAGCAACCTGTCTGTTAAAACTTTATTTATTGTTTCCTTGGGGTGGCCATTGTAGACGGGTTTCACCGGAGGTAGTTTTTTTTTTTTTTTTTTTTTTTTTGAAAGAGTATGTTCTTGTACATGTAACATGATGCACTGAAGCCTCTGTTTTTTAACACTTGCATAATGTTGTAAAAAGAGAGACACTTGTCAATGTTTTGTTTCTCATTGCACAGTGTTTTCATCAAAACTTGTACTGGTCTGAGATAACCTACTCAGTTGTACAACACATTTTGTACATTTTGTATGCTAACAGAATACAGAACCTTAAAGGCATTGGTTAACATTGTTATGATTTTAAAAAAATCTTGTTTTGTTACTTGAAAATGGGATAAACATAAGGGTTATAGTGTAAAAATACCAGTCTGAAAGTTTCAAGGTATAATATCCACAGGAAGTATTTTTAAATATAAAAAATGTGAACCAATGTTTGAAAAATATACGAGGGTCGGTTGCACAGAATAGACATAAGGAGTGCGCATGCGCGTATGACTCACCTTACCGTACTGTGTGTATTGGCGTATCGCGCCGCGGGAGGCACATTAACAGCATTTTCAAATTCAAGCAAAGTAGTCCTCTTAGTGATTGTCTCGTGAGACGAAGGATAATAAAATTGCCGTTTGCGTCTAACTTACACTTTTTCATTCCCAATTATGGTTGGTTTCAGGGTTTTTTAGTACAAATACAAGTACTCATACACATGTTTCATCTTAGTTTGAGAATTTTTTAAATCAGCTACTCACAAAGTTAGCCAATGCCTTTAAGCCTGGACCAAATACAATACTTAATCCTAAGCCTAACCTAAAAACCTAAATATTGCAGCCGTGATTCTAACTGGGTAATTTTCAAATAAAATAGCATTTGTTGCCGGCATATAATGTTGGGCCACCAACCTGTACGTAAGGACCACCGGCCCACACAGACATCAAATTATTGTCTCTCTTGAATGATTTGCATACAGTACATGTAGGCTGACAGGTTTCACTGACACTATGAACATGACGGACAAAGAAAGCGGACAAAATAGACAACCCCTCATTCTACCCTTCACAATGGTTCTGGTAGGGAAAAGAACATCCCTTCACTGCTTTTGTCTAAAATGTGTGGAACAGGTGTCACATGCATATTCACCTGGAACTACATGATTAAACATAATACCTGTGAAGGGATGTTCTTTTGACTACCACAACCATTGTGAAGGGTAGAAAGAGAGGTTGTTTATTTTGTCCGCTTTCTTTGTCCGCCATGTTCATAGTGTGAAGTATTCCAAGACAATAAAGCTGTGCTTACTAATGGCATTGCTTTATATCTACAGTTTACATTGAGAGACGACAGACACCCCGTTGATTCTACTTGTTACTAGTCCTACATGCACTTGCTGTTTGTCCTATTTCCAAATTGTCTTACAAGCCATCAATCCTAGCTGTTAAGGGCTACAGAATATACATGTAGATTCGGAGATTAGGGTAACCTTATATTCTGGAACCCCAGCAATGCTGAAATTTAACCATGGTTATCATAGCATGCAGCAAAATGCAGAATTAAGTACATTTTTGTGGGATAAATTTTGCATAGGGTTCCAGACACCTGTCTGTTTGAAGCACATTTTCTTCAGTGTTTCATGTTCTGAGAGACAAGTACTACATGCATTTCCACTGGTACCAAGTACCGACTACCAACCCTATACATATTGTGTACATGTATGTAGAACTTCTTTAAGAAAAGGTTAATCTAATTTTGTAGGGACATACTGCTTTGGTAATGAGTTATGTTTTTATAATTTAAGGCATTGCCGCATCAATTGAACCGGAATAAATGAATTGGCTATGTACCTGTACTGAATACCAGTAGTAATTAGGAGAGTGACATGCTGTACATGTACATTTTGCAGGCTCTGTGCAATGCATTTAGGCTCAGCTTGCTGTATAGCAAGTGCATTAAGATAATACATCTTTTTGTGTAACATTGTCTAATGAATGCAAAATTTGAAAGAAAAAGTGCACAATTTGAAGAAGAAAAAAAAATTGGAGGGGGGGGGGGTGTTAATGGAAAAGAATATGATATTATTCTGAAAACTGAATTTTGTCAGTACTGCATGTGCATGTAATTCCTATACATCAGTCAGTGTTTTATAAAACTCTTCATCATCACACCCACGTATTGTTCAATTACCTGCCTACATGTATGCATGCAGTGAATTGTGTTGCCTTTTATTTCATAACAAATTGTATTAGGCCTACCCTTCACTGTATCTTAAAATATGATTTGGTTTGAAGAAATTGTTTTTTTCAATGATCCCAATGATAATAATGATAATGATAATAATAAATAGAATTTCTATAGCATCATTTTCAATTTTGTTTAAATGCTCGGTTTGTTTTACAAATTGGAAATAATATTGCACAAAATTATAGAATCATGAAGCGCATGGGTCTCAGGTACATGCAGCTTTATAGGGAAAGCTGAGTCGTGTGAAAAGATGCGTCTGGAATGCAATCAGTACAGACAATATGCATTTTGTGTTCTTTACTTGTCTTTTTGCACCACACCATTTTGCTATAAGAGCTCTACTTGAACTTACGGACCCAATTAACGAATAGGATTACATGAACCGGAAATATCAAGGGAAGGATAGAAATTTTAATTATTAAATACTTTGTAGCTGGCATTGATAAACAATAGATATGGTGTACAAAGGGGAAAGCACTCAGATGAATTTGTTGCTGTTATATCGCCAATGTGGCAAATGCCATATTTGCCATAATGTAGAAAGTGATTTGGAGACATTAGTTACGTAGAGGAGCTGTTTAAAGAAAGAGAGAAAACCACTCAGACAGCTAGAGAGAAATGGAGAAAGAGATGGAGAAAGAGAGAGGGAGGGAGGGAGGGAGGGAGGGAGGGAGGGAGGGAGGGAGGGAGGGAGGGAGAAGGACGAAAGGAGGAAGAGAGGGGGAGGGAGAGGAGGAAGGAAGGGAGAGGGGAGGAAAGGAAAGACACAGAAGGAGGGTGGAGGATAAAAGATGAAACTAAAATACTTTAAGCAAGTATAGAGAATACATTGGAGCGCAATTTCTCAAATCTTGCAAATTGGAGAAATCTTTGTATTCTCCCTCTCTGAATGTATTATGCAGTCAATCTCTTGATAATCTAGGTTGCCATGGTATCACAGTACCTGTAGCATTATAAGTGTTCACCAATACAGTCATGTCTCTGCTTTGTCCATGCAGCATTTTGTTTTTCCTTCCCCATTATGATGATTTGATTATGAAGTCTAGTTTGCAGGAGAAAGAAAATGTCATTGATTTCTCAAGTTGGTTTCAATGATGATTTTCTGCAGGAATCATTGCATATACTGTATTTTGAGCTGAAATATACTGAATTTATAACAGTATATTAAAGACGAACACTTTGAATTTTCTTGTATTGACCTTTTGAAATACACTGCTACATGTGCATGTACATGTGCAGGCGTATTTGAAAGATAAATGAAGATTTTTGTTGGTTTTGTTTTGTTTAGTTTTGTTTCTGTAGCCTCAATTTGTTCAGCCATTTCATACTTTTACTTTTACCTACCTGTACATGTACATTACATGTACTTTCGCAATTGCTTATATTCTACTTATTATACACGCCGAATGGGACACCAGTTTTTTAATCAAATACATTGTACTCGTATTTTCTTTTTCTCATAGTTAATGTAGTAAATGCGGGCTTGTTTCGGGGTTTTTTTAGAGATCATTTTCCAGATTGTTCTTATGGTTAATGTTTGTGGGAACTTGAGAAGGTCATTGGGTGATTATGGGTGGAGAGAGTGTATGGAAATCTTAGTCGGAATGGTTTGTGAGGCGGTGTTTCCATTTTATGAAAAGGTTATGTACAGAGTGTACATTTGCCCAACTTTTCTCGTTCTCTCATTTTGTTATACTTATTCAATTTCATGTAGGTATTTATTGTGTGTACTGTTCAGTCTGCTTTGCAATATCGTAGGGTTAGCCCAGGCAAATTTTGCCAATAGTATCAAAAGGAATAATTATTTGACGAGAGTGAGAATTGTCTTCTCCTTCTAATACAGTTTCAACCATCAGAAATGATTTCTTACCCGGACATGATCCCCATGGATATTTGACCCCCTCCCCTATGTTGCTGAATGTGGCTTTAGCATGCACTCTTTAATATTTCATTTCTGTTTCCCCTGCACGTTTGCTTCCCTGCATGGAGATGAATGTATTCATGCTGTCCCTATCATTGTGACCAGAATCATCCTTGATGCTAAATTGCAGTTTACTGATTAGATTCTCCCTCTATTGTTTATAAACTAAAATATGTGTACACTTCATTGTACATGTTACTGAGTGTACTTGATCGTAATAATTGATTTGGGTCAATATTAATATGATAATTGGCCTATGGGTTTTATGGATGAGATCAAATCCACAATGGCTGCACCTGGTTAAATTCAGATCTGCTGGCACTTTATTTTCCTGTAAAATATAATTCACAGTTTCATACTTGTGTTCTTGTGTTTTCTTGCTTCTAGATCACGCAAGAAGAGTTTATGAACTACTATGCTGGAGTGAGTGCCTCAATCGACAATGATCCCTACTTTCTCCTGATGATGAAGAACGCTTGGAAGTTATGATTCCGCCTCTAGAGTCGGACATGGATTTCAAGCATATCCTGATACATATCATCAGAATCACGTTATTTGTTAAATGCTGTGGTAATTAAATATTGGACTGAATGCATAGATTACAGCTTTGCCCTGAAAACAAAGTTTGGTGATCGTGCTTATAAATAGTTTCTCCAGTACAGCAAGCAGTTTGTTTTGAATAGATTTGATGCATGTTTTAATCTGAAATGTTATCAAAAGTAGTTCATAGTACATGCAGCTTCATTGATATCTCATGAACTAGTCATGAATGAATGTATTCAATAAACATGTGCTTTTCATTAATCCATGTAGCAAGTGTTAGGTATAAATAACTTTCAGGCAATATATACGTGCTATTCATTACTCCATTGCTGGTATGTACTTTGACATTCTAACTCACACTGTAATACTCAAGCCAAGGATATGCCATGAATATGCCATGAAATGATGAATTCAGTACCCAACAAAAGGAAAAAAGGTTTTTCAGGAAGAAAACACCTCAGTCACAGGTTCTCGGGTGAAAAGCGTAAAGATGGAAAAGCTTTTAGTTCATTGTGATCTATCTAGGTTGAATCAGCTCCCCCAGCTATCTTAGTACTGAACATAGAGAGAAAGAAAGGGAGAGAGACAGAGAGAGAGAGAGAGAGAGAGAGAGAGAGAGAGGAGAGAGAGAGAGAGAGAGAGAGAGAGAGAGAGAAAGGCAGAAGGAATGGGGATGAGAATAAAGCTAATTAGAAATAGAAGGAAACTTTCACAAGGGATATGAAGTGAAGAGAGTTGGAAGAGAGAGATAGATATTGGAGAGAGAGAGAGAGAGAGAGAGGGAAAGCTGGGTAGAAAGCTGAAGACTGAAAGCCATACAGGATACATGCCATATGAAGAGAGTAGAAAAAATTAAGATTTTAGGGGGGAGGGCACTGTAAGGAAAGGAATTGTCTCTCAATTTACACTAACAAAGGAGAGGGACTGTTATGTAAAGGAAACCAAGGATGATGAAAAATGAAGAGATATTTTGATATTTGGGGATAAGAGTAGTTTAAAACTTCAAATCATTGGATTTTTTTTTTTAGAGAGAGATGCTCGATGCATCTGTTTTACTGCCTGTGAGCTGTGCAGTGTTTGAGTTTTTTAAAGGAAAATCTTCAGTTAATTCGAATAGAACACATACACTGTATGAATGTGTGAATGTATTTGTGAATATATGCAGTCTTGCAAACATAATTCTCTTCCATACACTTGCATAATGTCTGTAAACAGTGAGTATACCGGTAGCTAAAGGTTAAGAAGATACTTGACAAGAGAATAATAATTAAGAGCTTTCATAATTACCATAACGTTTACCTGGTATTGTATATTTTTTCAGTTAAGAAGTTGGAATTGACATTTAGCATTCTGATACAAGAAATTGGATATTTTTGTCTCAGCATGGAAATTCTGAGAGGAAATGTTCAGAAGGCTCTACATAAACATCCTTAAGCTCACCATTCTATGGCAAAAGGAGTTTTACCTGATTATGGAAGTGGGGGGGGGGCATGGGGACTTACAATTATGCATTTCATATCAATCCAAGATGCAAATTATATTTCGAAGAAGAGAGGAAAATTTTTCTTGTTTTTAAGCAAAGTTTGTTGTTTGTCTAACATCCTTATTTGAAATTATCTAGCAATTGACTCTGGACTGTAGCACATTCATGTACAAGCACATCAATTCATATTATGAAATCCAGGAATTATATAAACGGGCATATTTGTTTAACTGCAGAATTTTCCTAATCATCTCCCCTTCACTTTTACTGTTCCTCTTACTATTTGAGACACATATCCTCACAAAGGAGTTCTTGTTAATTGCGGTTGCTGGGTTTTTTTTTTTTTACATTGATGTATACATACTATGTTTTGCAAAAGTGAAATGAATGCAGAGTTTGAATGCTTATGTAGTAACAAAATCTCAGTTGTGGTCGAATTTTACATTCTCTTGGGGTTGTGTGGAAGAATTATTGCAACAAAATTAGATCTTAATGCAGTCGCTGTAAACCTCAGTCATAAGTGTAGAGAAGTTTGTATTCCTCTGAATTTGTACTTCAGGCTTTACATATGTATTGCAATCATTGACTTCTCTTATTGAACACAGCTTTCAAGAGCAAGAAAGTAGTATGCACCATTAGTCTAGGAGTTATGTCTGTTTGGCCCTCAGTAGATGGCACAATAATACATGTACTTTCAGGTCTCTTTTAAACCTGCAAGCCTTTTACTGCTTAAAGGCATTGGCTAACTTTGCAAGCAGCTGATTTAAAAAATTCTCAAACTAAGATGAAACATGTGTATGAGTACTTGTATTTATGCTCAAAAACCCTGAAACCAACCATAATTTGAAAGGAAAAGCTGTAAATTAGACGCAAACCGCGATTTTATTAGCTTTCGTCTCGAGAGACACTGAACTAAGAGGACCGTTTGGACGAATTAAAAAATACCGTTACTTGCCTTCCGCCGCGTGATACGTCAATACACACAGTGCGGTCCGTTGAGTCATGTGCGCATGCGCACTCCTTACGTTGGGTCTATGCAACCGACCCTCGTATATTTTTCAAACATTGGTTCACATTTCTAATATTTAAAAATACTTCCCGTGGATATTATGCTCTGAAACTTTCACACTGGTATTTTTACACTATAACCCTAATGTTTATCCCATTTTTAAGTAACAAAATGAGATTTTTTTAAAATCATAACAATGTTAGCCAATGCCTTTAAGATGCAAGGACATTGGTTTTATAGCTTATGAAAGAGAAAGAAAAAATCTGGAATATTGCATGGATTTTTGCCCACTTGAAAAGGAGAATTTAAAAAAGAAGATGAAGAAGTGCACATAAACATATCCTTTGTTTAGAATGAGGTAGAAAATATTAATAGATGTGTTTCAAAAGTAAGCAGTACTTATGGTACATGTAGATAATTTGTATGGCAGATTGAATGAGGATGTTTAGATTCACTATACTCCAGGATATCACTTCTCATTGTGCATATATTTGTAATAACTGATGTAAATATAACTTTTAAAAAAACATGTTTGTGATATGTATATATATCTTATAAATTGTATATGATTTTCTTTTGTAAATAGAACTGAATTGTCTAATCATGAAAATGTCTGTATTTCATGCAGATAATCACGTAGAGCAACCCTTTTTCAAGTGTATATCTTGATTGTAATCATAATATACTATATTAGAGTTTTTAGAAATTATTGTCTTGTGTGCAACCTAAACCAGTAATGTAAATTCTGGAAGTACTGATATACTGTAAACCTTAAAAGAAATACTGTTTCTGATGGACAAAAGTACATGAAGGTACATGGTAGTAAGGAATACATTTGAAACAAATTAAAATTTCCCTATATATTATCATTTATGACCCATATTTGTAGGTTAATGATAGGATAAGAAAAATGAATACCAGTAGTTTTATGTTTTTTCAGCAAAATTATATAAGGAAATTTTTATACAATTTTCATCTTACAGTGCCATTTTGTACGGTCTTTCTTATCTGGATAATGTGCCTTTGTTTGAATAGAAAGGAAAAACAAACCATAAATAAGAACCAAACAAAATGTTTTTAAATGATACATAAACCTGGTTATACATGTACACATATGTACACATAGTGAAGTTTGGGTAAAGCCTTTTTAATGGGAATATTACATGTAGCAGTAGGTTGGTGGACAGCTACATCTATATGTCTAGAGGAATAGGAACATTAGGATTTGACTCTGCATAATGTGTACCTTGGCTTAGGTCTGTTGATCCATCATTGGATTTTTGTAGATACGTGTACTTGTTATGTCGTTAAGCATGTAGACTTTTTAAAAACAGTAAAAGACATCTATGATATTTGCACATATTCCATAGTTGTACTGCATATGATGATATACTAGTCTGCTCTGTTTTAATATTTGCACCTTGAAAATTGCAACCATTCCATTGTATTCTAATGATTCATAATTTGTGCTAATCCTAAAGCCTTGATGTTCTGATAATTGCATGCCTTGATTTTGACAGTCCATCAATTCATTCATTTATTTATTTTTATAAGTGGAGAAGACATTTAATTGAATGTAAAAGCATTGAAGAGCTTGTCATTCAAAATGAAGAGATATCACTTTAGGGTGCAAGGTAGTGTTATAATTGATTTCATTTGTGGTCTGTCTTCAGCTTTATTACGATATGCTCATTACATCAAAACATATTAAATCACTTATGCTTAAAAAGAAAAAAGAAGTGATGTTTCGTTTATATGAATGAGAATAAAATTCTTGATGAAATGTTATCGATGCAAGAAATACATGTAGTAAGTCACTTGGGGATGTTATTACATTGCAGACATTGCAGAGCAATCATTCTTTCTTTACCATGACAAAAGCATTTATTCCTCTTGGGTTCGTATTATTTTTTGTGAAACTTTCATTTGACTGACACTGCTAGCATAAATGCAGTATTTTGTTTCAGTTATTACAATAATTACATTTTTTCCAATGTTGCTGGATATTTTGCTACATTCTATTGGTATTAATAAGTTTGGAATGTATCTTGTTTTATTTCCATGTAATGTAAATTAGTTATCAAGGTTTATTTTTCATTTTAATTTTGGAATGTTTTTTAAAGGAATCCTGTCAAATATGCATCTTAATGTTGATATTCACCCTTTATTGTGCTCATGACATCTTATTTTCTATAATGCAGTACATCTACATTTTTAAATATGTGACCTAGAGCCCGTATACACTGCAGACCCAATCTGCGAGGCCAGCCCAGTTTACACTGCCTATTCTGGGCCGGCCTATTAATGTAAATGTTTCGCCGTTAGTGGCGCTCTGCATGTAAAAAACGATTTTGATTGAGGGCTGTGCGAAAAGCGGACCCACATTTAATAATAATAATAATAAATATTTATAAAGCGCACATTCTGGTAAAGTACCACTCAAGGCGCTACATTAGAAAATCAATCAATACCTAAGTAATCTTACAAGGAAAACAACATAAAACAATTTACAATATATAAACAAAGAAAAACGAAAGAAAAACGAAAAGAAAACAACAAAGAAAAGAATAATCTTCCTAATAACTTTGAGTGAACAGAAAATGTTTTAGTCGTTTTTGGAAAGTAGATAGACAGGGGATATTTCTTATTTCACTTGGCATTTGGTACCGCATTTGGGTCCGCGTGCGTTTACATCTAAATTTGGGCCGGCCTCGGGCCTATTGCTCGGTGTAAACGGGCTCCTATGTAGCTGTGCACTTCAAAAGGAAATATTTGGAAATTGAAATCTTAGTCCTCAGTTTGAAGGTATTGAAATAGAGGAAATTGAAAGTTAGTTCATTATTTTATGGTGAGAAAACCTTGACTGGATCATGGATTAATTTGGTAACTGTTTTCACCTGGTTGACATCATTGTGATGAATGTGATGTAATCAAATAATTTTAATATCTGTACAGAAATGAACTCGAGTATTCTTTATGTAAATTTCTTGTGTTCAGTGTACATAAATGATGATATTAATGGTGGTGGTGATGGTGGTGATGATGGTGATTATGATGATGATGATAGTGATGTTGGTGATGATGATACTGATGATGATGATGGTAATGATGATAGTGATGATGGTGATAATGGTGATGAGGATGGTAATGTTGGTGAGGATGATGTTGATGTGATGATGATAGTAATGATGATGATGGTGATGATTGAAATGAGGACAATAGTGTTAATGATGAGGTTGATACTCTCGGTGGTACTCACATAATGATCAGCTTGAGAAACCCACGATTTTCAGTGATCATGCTTTGTAGTGTTTGAGTGGCTACTACAGACAGTCCAAGGTCGCTCTGCTTTTAGTACATAATCTTATGGAGAAATCCCAATGCCCTTTCTCAGTGCTATTGGTGAGCTTCATATTAGGGTGGTGAAGTCAGTAAATGAGATATATGAAATGGTGTGTGTTTGTTCCATTGCCCAGGCGGTTTTTAGTTCGATGGGGCTGTTTGCAAATAAACTTTTGTTATTGAAAGTTAAAGAAAGGCTCCTTGTGGATTTTTACATCTTGTGATTATGCAATTTTTAATACCTCCAAAGTGAATTTATGGCAAAGCTGGTGAAATTTTTGCATGGGTGCGTCAATTTAGTTTTATTTCAGGGGCATATAACTTCGGAAAACATAGAATAGAGAGGTTGCTGTTTTTGACATCACATTGCAATGTCTATGACATACAAGGTACAACCCTCCAAGTATGGTATGAAAAATCGGGGGGAGGGGATCAGAGAGAAGCTAGGCCCTGTTGCTTCTTCCCCTTACTGTTTGTGAATGGATGTACATCATCTATAGTACCCGGTAGCATAAAGAAGAGTGGAAGTGTCAAAGACATTGTGATTATAGTACTAGTATCCAATGACTTTTCTAGTACTATAGGTCTACTCCCTTGCAGACGACGAGTAGACGAGTCAGAGCCCCAGACAGAGGCTCTGCCCCCGGAATACCAGTACTGCCCTCTTTTGAGCAAATAGCATTAAGTCAGTTAGCTTGCACTTCACGATCTCCGGCACGGTTAGCTCGAGATCCTCCGGCCGCGCGCATGGAACCGGCTCCTGGAAATCACATGACAGAAGTCACACTTGCATAGCGCATGTACATGTACTTGTGTTTACGCTTAACGTTAGTGTAAGAGCTTCCGTTTTGGGCTGTACCTTATTCAGTTATTAGTCCAGTAAACTTCAACAGTTTGATATTTTGTTTTCATTCTGACTGAAAAATAAATGAGGGCGGCCAGGGCAAGTTCAGTGAGAGAAGCAGAGCGACGTAGCAAAGCTGTCATAGATTCTGCAAGCGGACGCTATCGTGAAGCCGAGGATACATCGTACCTGCATCGTTCCCTACGCCGGCAGGAGCGGCTTGATTTGGGGGCGGATTCCAGCTCTGCTGTGGGGGCGTGCAGATCTAATGCTGCTTGTACTCCCTCTGTCATTATTACTCCAACTCCTGGAAATGACTGCAGAGGTATTTGTGTAGCTTATTGCTCTTTTAATTAGTTACAGAAGAGTCAATACATTATGTTTGTTTGTTTGTTTGTTTGGTGTTTTTTTTGCAGAGAGTAGTGAGTAGGTCTACTGTAGTGTAGCATAACTTAGATAGTCTAAGTTAACTGTTAGAGATCAAAATATCCTATCAAAAAAGAATAGATCTAACAGTTAAAAGTAAGTTCGGTTACTCACTAACTTAGATCTACACGTTACTAACGTCGTTAGTTTAAAGTTACTGCAGCATCGGACTGCGCATTGCATTTCAGTGGAAGCTTCTATGCCTACCTAGCTATGCAGGGCTCCTAAGTCCCCAGCTCAAAATACGGATTAACGACAGATTTTTGAGACAGAATTTTTGGTCTACTAACTTAGTTGATCATGATGACCACTCACACTAGTACTTGGTTATAGATATAGAAAAAAATTCTCTATAAAGACTGCATGTATGGGGTGACCAAACTTCATGCACATTTTAATATTTTCAGGAATGTAATATTGAACCCATAATTTCTCAAATTTTCCAAAAGATTATTCAGATTGCTAGACAAAGGGAAGACAAAATTTTGGACTACGAATAGGTGCAATATATAGTCCTACTCAAGTAAGAAAAATTTTATATTGACAAAGAATTTCAGAGATACAATGTATAATTAAAGATGAGAAAATTTCATGTTGTATTGCTATGAACTACAAGTTCTACAACTGGAAAAAAGTTTACAAAAACAAGTCCAAACTTCAAGCATGCCAGTTTACAAATACATGTAATTTATTATAAAAGATTTATCAAACAATTTTCAGAGCCAATCCCAAGGTAATATCATTGCATCACTAGCTAGGCAAAATAAGAAAATTATATGTTACATGTATCACTTTTTACTTACATCTTCTCACAAAATTTCGATTTCTGACCCTTGTCGGTTAACTACATATTTTTTCCAAACAGACCCAAATTTAATCTGCTGATCTGTCGATATTTTTGCAATTCTCCAATTTTGAGGAAAAGTTTGAAGGTATTTCCTACACATGTATATTCAAGAATTCTGAAACGGTAGTGAGACACATCACTTACAAAATAATACCCCTTTCAGTAAATCGCTGGTCCAGGTCCGGAGCAGATCCGCAATAAGTCTAAGAATTGTGAATAACTGAACCCGGCGTGGCCCAAAATAGTCTGCTTTATTTTAGAGCTGCTTTTGCAAGCACCAGAAGCGGACCAATGGCAGACCAAAGAATTACTGAAAGGAGCAGTACCGAAGTCCGCCCTAAAATTCCTCCCATGATCAAAGGTCACTTTTTTCAGCACCTGTCTTTGGGCATACATCACACGAAAAAAATCATAATCTCTTTTGCTTTGACTGGAAGATGACGTCATGTACATATATGTGGGAGTGTTCAGTTACCATGACAACTCCTTTTTGGACTGATTTATTTAACGGGTCCTCGTACATGAAAAAGAAGTGCGGTCCACTGTGAATTACTGAAAGCAAATTCTACTGCTCTGTGTGGACTATCTTAGTGCGGACTAAAAGTGGGAGAATTATTGAAAATGGTATAATTCTCTTCCTGATAATGTATTTTTAAATTGGAGTGTCTTCAAGAATTATGAAATGCAAATAAAATGAGGAGGTGCTGATTCATCTTCCTCTTCCAGGGAGGATTCTGCTTCAAGGTGCTGGAGATAAACACCAGTCATTTATCAGTTGCCCAATAAAATTTGCAATTAAGTTTACATACAAACCACTCATTTGGGTATGAAATGAAGAGCTCATTTGCAGTTTTAACATTATTAATAATTATAATAGTAATAATGATAATAATAAACTGTCACTTTTATGCCGCATAATCAATTACAAACTGCTCTATGCACTTTACAGCTCTCCAAGATTACACAAATTTTATCAAACTGCTGAATGAGACGATTCGATTCAGTAATTTTGGTTTCATTTGGTTTGGTGGTTCGGCAGAGCAACAGAACAACTTTACACATGTACCATCAAATAGGTTTAGTGCCATAATGCCATTATGCAATTTATTTGTATTTCTTATTATTTTTTTCCGGACCCTGAAGATTTCACTCCAGAACCCCAAATATTGATACATGTACATGTATACTGGGGATCCAGCCCAGTTATGTTCCAACTTGTAGAGTTCAGCATTTGGCTTAACTTCCTGCCCTAGCCCAATCCAACAGAAATTGAGTTCATTGCTCCTACCTTGAACTTAAGCCTGTTTACATATTTGTTATGACTTACATGTATTGCTTTGTTATGACTGATTGCTCCCTGATAGAAGATCTATAGATGTCAGCAGTCACCATTTATTCCATATGATGAGCACCATTGTTAGGTAGCAGTCTGTAGTATCATAGATGAACTAGTTTTGAGATACACATTTCCCAGTCTTCTAAGTGCTAAAAGCCTACCATGAAGAAGTATAGCTGAAGTACAATATGTACTCCCGTCAGTGATGGAGTTGAGGCCGGCAGTTCCGAGTCATGAGGCTGCTGGATAAAAATTTCTCTCATAGACTTTGTACACGTGACTCGGACCGAGGCCAAGGCCGGCAAAATGTGGCCTCGAGGCCGGCCTCGACTCCATCCCTGACTCCAGTTCTAGAGAATTTCATCCATCCACTCATTCATTTTAGAGTGTATTTAATTTTAAAGCTGAACCAGGAAGTAGCAACATCAGTTTAACTGGTTACCTTTGAATAAAGACAGAGAAAAGTAGAAAAAGATGTCTCTGGCAGTTTCATTTGAGAATTAGAACATTTTAACATTTACAGTGTAGCACTTGTATTTTTTTTTTAATTTGGATCATTGGGAAATTTTTCTTCATGGTAACTACTTTGTGTATGGGGGTTCGCATGCCTCTGGGCAATAATGAAAGATTTCAATTTTGCGAACGCTGGCCCATAGGTTACCATTTCCTTCGTCTACTGTATACAGTGTACATGTACTTCACATTTCCTTCTCTTTCTCTATTAATTCTATATTCCGTTCACTTTGTATTTACTGTTGATTTCTGATTTTTTTTTTGCCAAATGAATAAATAATGATACAAGTAATGATAATATAATAATAACTATATGTAAGATTTTACTGTAGCTAAAGACATGAAGCTTTAACAGTGCAAATGCTCCCCTATGTTAGATTTCAGTTACAAGCTTGTAATTCAGACCTGTGAACTCACACAAATCTCTCATAGTGTGACCCATTTATCACCATACATGTACATGTAAATATCAATTTGGTCTCATTTCAGTTGTGTTTTTCAGTGAATGATTCCAGTAAGTTGTTTTTTTTTCTGTTTGAAACAAACCAAACAAGAACAAACATACATGTCTAAGGAATTTTTTTGCTCATCCATCGTCTGCAGGATCAAAAGAAATCAGTTTGGGTCATCAAAAATATTCTTGTAACCAGAACTCAAAATAAGATTGAAACCATCGACAGTGGATCATATTTCTGTTTAGAGCATGCATGCAAGCAACAGTGATATTGTTATTGTCCACAGCCCGAACCATGAACACTTTGGCAGCGCAGACAGCCTGTGGAGGAGGCAGCTCCAGATCCATCAACAGAATTGGCCAATGTGAGTGCAACCATGAGAACTACGGCAACATCCAGAACGATAATTGCGTTGGGGGCTCACCACCTACATCATGTCTAGAGGAAGATGATGTCTTTGGCGCATCGTTAGGAACAATGCGGAGTAGGCAGGAGATGCGCTGGGAGCTCAAGTACTTCTTCATGAATCCCTATCACAAGTACAAGAAACGAGGCCGCAAGCCCTGGAAGCTACTTGTCCAACTCCTCAAGATCATCTTTGTGACTCTGCAGGTAAATGTCCCTCCTTGAAAGCTCCAAAATGAATTTACAGTAAATGCACTCATGTGTGTGTTGTGTGATCATGGGACCATGCAATGTTATATATGAAAATTTGCAATAACTTTGAATTTGGATGAGAAAAAGGTTGAAATTGACTGACCATAATGCTATTTGAATGCTTCCAAGATGAATTTGAAATCATAAATCATGATTTGAAAACTCTAAGATGTAGTAAAAAAAAAACCCCAAAACTGTACTGTACATGCACGTGTACATTGTACATGTACATATATTGTATAATAAATGTCATGCTCTTTCCATTGAATCAAGAATTTAAATAGGAAATTGTAGGGAATATTGTAGAAGTGATCTGAACTCGACCCAAAAGTTTGTGCCAAAATATTTACTTTGCATGCCCATAAATAGACACTTCGTGTTTTCTACTGGGAGGAAATGTGGATGGTGGTTTTGTCAAATGGACACTTCCATGTTTTCCAGGGAAACCAGAATATATCAAAGGATCTAGGCACACAGCATTTACTTTCTGATTTAGGTACATATAGTGTCTGTGTGTAAAGTCTGTTTGCTTCTTTTGGCAACTACGTTTCTGAAGTCTGTTCTCGCACGTCTTGCAATGCATTGTGGGCTCTTTCTTTGGTCATTGCAGATGGCGTGTTGTTGTTATAATTGTCTGCATGGAGTTCATCATTCTACATAATCAAAATGGCAGCAAGCAATCACCCTGTCGATAATTCTGTATAGTGTCCTCTAAATGCCATGTCACACAGACTTTAAGGCGAATTCTAACCTGACAAGTTGCTTTTTATAAATGGCAGGGATAATGCTCATGGATCAGTGAAACTTGATGAATGCCCATATACATGTACAAGATTGAAAGAGAGAGAGAAGGGATAAACAGGTTGAAAATTCATTGCAAATTATAGATGTCTTGATTGTTATACTGAGCCCTTCTTCCTGGATGAAAGAAAAGATCTGTTTTACAGAAGGGTGTGTAGAACTTGTTCTTTTATGAATTTGATATAAAACAATGAATTACGTCAAGGTTCAGGAAATATGGTCTAATTCATGTGTTTCATTGAGTCTTGAAAGGAACTGAAAGTGGAAACAAATTTATTTAAGCCTTTGAAGGTGAACTAAAGGACTTTTTTCTGGTATTTTTCATGAAGATATGTTTTACAAAGTACAGTTTCTGAAAGAATCAAAGTGAATATTCAGTAAATTTTCATGATGGACACAAAGAATTCCCAACATTTTAAGTTACATGCTGTAGAAAAAAAAAATGGCTCTCAAATTAAGTTTCTGTTTTTTTTATTTTAATCATCCATAATGTTTCTCAGATAAAGTAAATTTTTTGATGAATTTGTACACATTTACAGATTTTGAATTGTGCTCTTGGACTCACTCCAAATTTGTTATTAAAATGTGAAAAAGATTTTACAGGTTTTTACAGATTTTACAATACACTGTACATACTGCTACTAGTTTAAGGACTTGAACAACAGATGACGCAGAATCTACTCTGTATGAACATTTTCCCGATGGGGATTGCCGACATGTGTTACACGTATATTACAGGTTTATGGTTTGTTTAGTTCATTTCTTTGTGTGTTTTGTTTTGTCCGTTTTCTAAAATTATCTTATGAGTAAGAGAAGCTCTTCTTGTTTTCCTCACAGCTTGTTGAATTTGGAGGGAGCCAGTTCTCTCTGAACAGTTTCTATGGGGGAAATCGTGAAGCCTTTGAACATTTATTCCTGAAAGACTGGGTGGCGGACTATGACTCCAAGGCTTACCCAAAGAGCAATGAGCTATATGCCATCTATGAACAAGACATATTCTTCAAGCACATTGATTATGTTGCTTATCAGGTAAGTTAACTTACAGTCAATACTCTAAATACATGGTACTTCACAGTATAGCTATGCAATATTTTCTTAAAAGATGTCATTCAGTATGCCACCGAGAGCCAGAAGGTATGGCTCTCAACTGATAATACATACCATCAATTGTATATTACATTGTTTTGCTTTAAACATCTTGGTCTAATCTTGTGTTGAGAGTTAGATTTTGATAAGATGTGGAAACATACTCCTAACTGCTTTGATACAAGAGGATTTGCGAGCATGATAGAATCACATGTACTTTGTATGTTCGCATCATGATGAAGATACAGAAATGGCATTGATGATTGAAAGAATAGATATGTGTATGGGTTAATTAAAGGGAGGACCCAATTCTGTTCTTTGAATTGAAAACATGCACTTTCCCCTTTTGATGATGAAAAAAAAAAAGATTTTCAATTCTATTGCTATATATCTAGTCATCTTAGCCTACACTATATGCACATGGAAGCATGTGTGTGAGTTTAAGTCAGCTAAATGACCCCAATAAAACCATTTTTATATTTGTACTAGGGCTTAACCGATATGGAATTCGTTGCCGATCCGATGCCCGATGTTTTTACATCCGCATCAGCCCGATTCCGATTCTGATACCGATGCAGTGCAGAGCGCGGTTGAGTAGAGATGCGTAATTACAATAAAAAAAAAAGTTGAATCCCGTCTGCTACGTCTGCTACGAATGAACTACCGACTCGGCATATTGATTCTTTACCTTTGGACATTAAGAATAGTATTGCTGGTCATCTGAGTCGCCTTCAATCCATATGAATCACCAACGAAACGGAGGCGAAACTAGTAACTTGACAAATTGATTCTTTACCTTTTTCGATGAAAATGATATCGGCCGGTTCTTCTTCAAGAAATAAGTCTGGGTATTATTTTTTAATGTAGTACGAGTTCCTTCGATCGGAGGGCATCAAGGCCACTCAAAAAATTTTGTGGCCGTAAACCTTCTGATTTCGAGAAGGGCATCACGGCCAGTGGGTGGGGCATACATGTACCAGCAAATTGTCAATGGCCGGTGGGTATTTCGAGCCCTGTTTCAGAGTTTGAATAATTCCTACTACTACTATCGTAAGTTTGCTTTTAAACATTACCGAGTTTAAAGAATTTTGTTTCTATCGTGCGTTCATTTTCTAGCCATGACAGGGTTTAAATAATTTTTGCTTCTGTCGTACATTCATTTTTAAACATTACAGATTTTCAATAATTACTTTTCTATCGTGCGTTAAGTTGCTAGACATGAAGAAGTCTCAATAATTTCTGCTTCTATCGTGCGTTCATTTTTAAACATGGAGTTTGAATAATATCTACTACTATCGTGATTTCGTTTTTAAACATTACGGAGTTTAAATTACTGCTGTTTCTATCGTGCTTCATTTTCTAGACATGACGGGGTTTAAATAATTTTGCTTTTATCGCATGTTCATTTTTTAAACATTACTGAGTTTGCATAATATATTTTCTATCGTGCATTCATTTTCTAAACATGACAGAGTTTCAATAATTTCTACTTCTATCATGCATTCATTTTTTAACATAACAGAGTTTGAATAATTTCTACTACTATCGTAAGTTTGTTTTTAAACATCACGGAGGAGAAAAAGGTAAAAAAAAAACCACACAGTTGCTTGCATCGGTTCCGCATCGACACACCCATCAAAATATCTACCGATTCCGATGTTTTGCCGATGCGGCCTAGAATCGGCACTCACCGATCTCTGATGCGGATATCGGTTAAGCCCTAATTTGTACTTCATTTTACTGTAAAGTAATGTGAAGTATACATGTATGTTGAAATTACCGCCTACCAGCAAACTCTGAAACTTCTTAATTGTAAATCACTTCAGCCTCTTAATCAGTCCGCCCACAGAGTTTTCACAGCAGCGAAACCATACTCTTAAAAATCAGGAGTGATACTGATGGCCAAAAAGGTGTACATCAGTCTTGTTTATTGCATATTTAGAATCACTGAATAATGGCTTTGGCATTAATGGTGTTATTTTTATATGGATCGAGTCATATTTGGCCAATAAACATCAACAGATCAGAATTGATGATACCAACATACCATAATCTGATTATTTCCCAGTGCCCTTTTGGTCTCGGTTGGACCCTTTGTTATTTACTCTATGTACTGGTAGTCTTTTTACAAACATTTATAATAAGTTTCCTGGATTATTTTGTCATTGCTATGCAGATCACACATAGATTTATTTACCTACCCGGTATATACTGGCTCAACAGCAAAGCGTGGTATGGAAGTACATGTATGTGTTAATTACATACGTGAATGGGTGCTGCAAAACAAACAAATGACAGTAAAACTGAATTGTTACTTTCATATATTGTCACATCTGAATAGGTAGCAGAAGTTAACTTTGATGGCATATCAGTTGAAAGTTCTGTCATAAAACCATCTTTGAATGCTAGAAATCTTGGAGTACTTTTTTGAGTAGCCTTTGAGTATTGAAGCACACATCACAAGTGTACCGTATATAAATTATCAGTACCACATGATACACCTCAGACCATGGACCATGCTCAGATGTATCAGATAATCCCTGATTCTCAAGTTGGGTGTCTGCAGCGAGTCCAAAACACATGTGCAAGGCTGATCTGTAGTAGATTCAGATTCTCAAGAATCGCTCCTCTTTTGAAAGATCTGCATTTGCTTCAAATTTGCCAAAGAATATCAGATCTTGCTGATTGTTTAAAAGGCACTTTATGTATTTTATAAATGTAAAGGGCTTAAGGCACTTGCATGTATTGGTTGAGCCAACAGTTTGCAGAACTGTAACTAATCTAATCTCAAATCATACATGTACATGTCGAAAAGTTTTAGTACATGTATGTGTGTGTTCAATGCTAGTTTTCCAGTTTTGCAGTACCAAACATCTATTTAGTTGTTTCTATTCCCAACATGTAAAACAAAAATAACATTAGGAATTAGGAGACCAAGCATTTGCCCATGCAGCCTCAAAATTGTCATTGTGGAATAACTTAAAGTAGGAAATCCCCAACTGTACTTAAGAAAGACTTAAAAACATCTATTCATTTACCTACCAGTGTCCCCTATTTTTAAGCACATCAGGAGCTCTTTATACAGAGCTGAAGAATATGTAGGTCATGCACTTTATAAATTGATATTTTTCATAGTTTGCAAAGTTCAAGGTAAAACATTTCTCAGAAGTGCTCCAGCAGATTAATGTTGTCCCTGTCTGATAAAGTTACTACATGTTCCTGTAGAAAAAAATTGTTTTGTCACAGAAAAGAGATCTGCCAATGAATTCAGCTTCATAACTTTAAGGTTAGAATAAAAGACTAACAAATGACAAAGCACTATTTAATGTGTAAATGTACATCTTATATTATTTTATTGGTATTTATATAGCGCCTTTCCATGAACCATGCTCAAAGCACTTTACAGTAAGAAAAAATAAAGCAAAGTAACTATTATAATGTATACATTTAATAGTACTGTTGCACCCAGTTGTTGAATTATTTGAACTTGACAAAAACCTTCCCCGTATAGAATTTGGATTGGTTAGAATGTAGACCACATCAACAAGGTCAGCTTTGAAAGGCCATTGTCACCTGATATAGTTCGACAGATGATCATGTGATTGTAATCAAGTTTATTGATCAATACAGAATTCATCATGATAGTAAAAAGAGTAAGGGTCAACAATCTGTCACAACACCAGACTGTGCTTCCCTATGCCAGGCTATTAAATGTTGTTTTTATGGATACACAAATCTTTGCCTGAATTGCTTTTCAAACATACGTGTACCGTACATGAATAGAAAATTTTTTATGATATCCAATTCAATTCTATTCGGTTTATTGTCTAGGTGGAAAAAGTTTGTTTGTTCATACATGTATTAGGGGCATATATGCATGTACATGTACATGTATACATGTCTATGCATCCAAGGAACTATTTGCTTCAAAAAGACAATGCATTACCTTTTATGATTGTAAGTTGCAACAGATAATTATAAACCACTAGTACTGTTTATTGATCAACACAGACTACAGTGAACAAAATGTGACAATCTGTTCACCCACCTAATGTGTCTGTTGCCTGTGATATTGTTATGTCTATTTTTTTTTTTTTTTTTGTTTAGTGTTAGTGACAAGCTTTTCATTAAGCGGGCACCGAGCGCAATTTAACTCCCGGTCTGAAGGCTTTTGTGCCTGGTTCAAATGCAAACTAACAGGCCCAAGCCCCAGGAAAATATCACCAATCGGCGCCCGGTATGCCACGGCAATGTGCTGACGAATTGCACTGTTTTCCACTACAAAGTTTTTCCAAAATCACAGGAAAAAAAAAATTGACTTTACAGCGATTGTTTTAGACACAAAACTTAATGAAATGGTCGCGACGAGCTAGTCTACAGCTATGTGGCACTGCCGGCATGCAAGCTTGGCCAGTTGGCTAGGCTTGCTTCTCAACAGGTCTGATGTGGATACGTACCCCCGTTGTTGTTGCTGTGCACTGCTCTTGAAAATACGTGACTTTCAAGTCGATCGCCTGTTCACAGCGAACGATTCCCTGTGAGTGACTCATCTCTTGTGCGTATTTCTTTTTTCTCTTCTTTCCTTTTTCCTTTATTTCTGAATGAAATGATCCTGGATAGTGTTATGTTCATCTGCATTATGATAATAAAACGTTTTTGATGCACAGTTGAAAGTTTTGAAATGTTTGAACTGACTGAATTTTTGATTGAGGAAATTACTCCTGGTTCCGACAATGTGGCGCCTGGTTATCCCAAAATCAGGAGGACCAGGAGCCACTTTTCTTAAATTGTTGGCTCCTGGTCCACCTTGGCTTAATGAAAAGCTTGGTTAGTGAACATTGTTATGAACATATGTGTTCCTTGCTTGAAAAACTGACTTCCCACTGCTGCATTGGGCCATATGATTGAGCTTAAGACTGTGGGTACTTTATTGTATTTCAGAAGCCAACCATTAGAATTGGCAAACCTTCTGATTACCAGGTTTTCAGTAATTTGTGAAAAGGATGAAACGCAGATTGTGTATAAAGGCTTGTTCAGATACATGTATGTCATGACAATCCCTGTGACAAACCCCCAGGTTTTTTTATGTACTAAGTGAATGGGGTATGAGGTGGCAAAAAAAAACCCTGTTGAGGCAAGAGGCATATTATTTGCCTCCCAGCAGCAAATTGCTGTGGACCGATCAAATTCTTAGAAAGTTAGTGCAAAATATGTCATGAGTTTGTCTGCACAACTTTTGACAAAACTCTCATTTACTTGAACGTTGATGGGTTAATGCACGTTCATTAACATACATTGAAGTTGTGTGGTTTGCCGTGCCATATCTGAACACTGTTTTTTTTTTTTTTTTAATATTTGTATGTTTTATTGAAACAAATTA
Organism: Echinometra lucunter; assembly: GCA_029962745.1. NCBI lineage: Eukaryota > Metazoa > Echinodermata > Echinoidea > Camarodonta > Echinometridae > Echinometra > Echinometra lucunter. Next base: position 8,415,751 of record CM057157.1, on the reverse strand, counting down.
AGGGAATCATAGTATTTACACAATTAAAAAAAAAAACATTACAAAATAACAAAATTGAAAAAGAACAAAAAATAAACAAGTAAAGGCAGAGTAAGTATAAATAGAATAAAAAAAAAAAACCCTGGAAATACTGAAGAAAAAAAAGGTAGAATGGGGAATACCCCAACGACAAAGATCAGACTACAGGCCGGTCAGGCGCCCGAAGTCCCATCCAGCAATGAGAAGGAGAAATGAGGCCGACCTCGACTCGGATCAAAATCTAAACACATTCTCTCTGAATATCATACACTTTCAAACTTTCAAGCATGGAATATCATTTTTAAAAATCGCACAAGACTTTTTTTTTCTAACAGTGAAGACTCAATAAATACGAGGATCGGATAATAAAGTTGCCAAGTAAAGGAGAAATCCAGATAATTACTGGAAATAAAAAAGTTACACTGTCACTCCCCAAATATAAAAGTTTTAGTTGGAAAACCAAAAATAGCATCCGAAACCACATTTTACAAACATAAAAACAAGTAGCTTTAAAACCCTGACCTCTCGCACAACGAGTCCTCACCATATCTGAACACTAGAAAAAATTGGGAGTTTGTCGTGTCATACCTGAACAAGCCTTAGATACCATTTTATTTGGTTATTTTGTTATCAGAATCAAAGAAGAATTGAAATCATGATTTCTCTATCTGAGAGGATGTTATTATGTGCTTCATGGTTGATCAAAAAGTGTAACATGAATTCTTGAGAAAAGTTACCAAAAGCCTGTTAGGCCAACTTGTTGCATTTGTGTACTGTCAGGTTTCATGAAATCTTGGATGACTCCCCAGAAGACCAACTACATGTACATTGTAGACCCTCATTGTATTCTCTTGGCCTTGTGAATTGTAGCCTGATCATGATTCTTTGAGTAGTATACTTCGGTTTAATCATGTGAAATTATTGTTTAAATATGTAAAAAATGAAGCATCATAATGCTATCACCATCACATGTTTCATCTTAATTAGTTCATCATGTACTTTCTGTTTCACTTTCTGCCATAGTTTGTAAAGCACTGATCAACTCATTCTTTGAGACTTTTAACTATACATGAACCTATTATTGCCATTACTAATTTATGATTATGATATCATGATTATCATTAATTTTATTATTATTGCTTTTATTATTATTATTATTATTATTATTATTATTATTATTATTATTATTATCATTATTATTATTATCATCATCATCATCATCATTATTATTATTATTATCGTCATCATCATCATCATCATCATTATTATTATTATTATTATCGTCATCATCATCATCATCATTATTATTATTATTATTATTATTATTATTATTATTATTAATATTATTGTTATTGTTATTATTATTATTATTATTATTATTATTGTTATTATTATTATTATTATTATTATTATTATTATTATTATTGTTATCATTATTATTGTTATTATTATTATTATTATTATTATTATTGTTATTGTTATTATTATTATTATTAATATTATTATTATTGTTATTGTTATTATTATTTTTATTATTATTATTATTATTATTATTATTATTATTATTATTATTTTTATTGCTAATATCATTCTTATTCTTCTTGTACCAGGCTGTCTGTTTTTATGTTTTAGGTTTTTTCTTTATGAGCACATGACTTTATTTTGCATTATTGGTATTTCGTATAGCGCCTTTCCATTAAACATGCTCAGTGCTCTTTACAGTATTAAAGACAAAAATAAAACAAAGTAATTATTTTGCTCTCCAAGTGCATAAAAAAATTCAGAACCAAGTCATTAAGAATAAAAGCATCAACTTTGGTTACTCTCTGCATTCAAGTTTCACATTTATTTCACAGATAAGTACCAGGTAATGTTTATACGGTACTTGTGTTAAGGTAAGGAAACATAATTTACAGACACAACAAACATATAAAGGAGGCAGTTGAGATGATGCAATGTAGAGCTACCAAGGAAGTAACCAAGCAATATATCCAGATATTATCAGAATGAAGTTAATTATTGAGTCTTAAAAGCAAAGAGGAAGAAATAAGATTTATAAGTCTTAAAATTTTAATAGAATAGTTGTATTTTGTCGATTAGAAAAATAAATTTGCATAAAAAGTATTGTTGGATAATAATGCAAGTCAAGTTCTGTTATTGCTATTACTATTATCATCATTATTATGTTATGGCTCTTATTATTGTTGTTTGATATTAATAGTCATGATGATGATGATGATGTGGATTATTTTATGGTTCTTATTATTATTGGATTGATATTAATAGTCATGATGATGATGATGTGGATTATTTTCATTTTTATAATCATTTCATCTTCAGTTTGCCAACCTGAAGACAATTGCGATTGGTACGTATGGCTATGATAACAGAGAAGAAGGTGAGGCTTGCTCTCTACATGTCTATCAGGAGAATTATAAAGAGATCAAGATTACGGACGATGGCCAGTTTGCGATTAATGATGAAATTCATACAAGTAAGTCGGTATTAGTCTTCCTCCTCTCTTTTCTTCTTTTTCCCTTCTTTCTTTCTTCATATCTTTACTATCCTACATGTATACCTCTGCCTGTCCCTTTCCTGGAGGCTGGTGCCCCCATTTTGCTTTTCTTTTTGCTTTTTGCTTACTTCTTTTGAAGTCTCCTTGTACATTCCACCCCCCCTTACACGCTATTTATATCAGTTAATGGTCCAAGTACTTGTCTTTCTCACTATGTGCCTTATCTTGGCTGTTTCATGTAGTTTTTCTCATGCCCCTTTTTTTTTTATAGGTCTGTAATATTTTTAGAATTCATATTATGGTAGTTTTTGTACATTGTGTAGCACACCATTTCTGCTCCATAATGGCAATTTGTTTCACTCAGACATTTATTTTAGGTTTCACTTTTGGCTACATTTATGTTATCTACACGTACATTGTATGATTTTAAGAAGGAAATGATGATGGTTTCTGTAATTGCATGTATGAATGTTGCATACATTTAAGATGCTCACAGTTCTGTCCTGTAAATGTGAAATTTGTTCACTCAAGAGATTTATTGTTTATTTACCTATATGTATTTATTTGTACTTCCCATGGTTCTGTTCAATTTGATTTGTGTTTCCTATCATACCAGCTACATGAACATATTTGCCATTGATGATGAAGGCTTCTTGTATAGCGCCGGTATCCACCTCAGCTGGGCACTCAGGGTGCTTGCTCCGCGATGTCTCACAAATTGCTATCCATGTCCTATTTATATTACATACATTCATAATACGTTGTACAGTGTTTAACTGTGACTTGAAGGTCTTAAAATCATGACCAGATTTCAAGTGAAAATTCTGTTGTCTTTTTTGTACAGGTTACATAGTCATACCAGTCAATGCATCACATAATATTTCAGTCCAGGATTACTTAGCGGACTACAACCAAACCATCTGTCTGGATACGTAAGTCAATACCACTACATTTATTTGTATAAAATTTCATGAAGATGCATGTAGTTTAAACTCATGAAATATTTCCTAAATTACTTTTTGCAGTCAATTGAACAAAAATGTACAAACATCAGTAAACATCATGTACTTATTAAGGAGTTATACATGTATATATTTTATGTCTGATTCAAGCCTACATGAATATTATATAAATAAATGTGAAAATGAAATTTCACTCTATTAAAATCCTCATTCGTTTTTTTTTTTTTTTCTTACTCAGTTGCATATAGTTTTAGCATGCTCTTTTTATTTTTTATTTTATAAACTGCAATTAGTGAATATGTTACTTATCAATCTAATCAATCTATTGGTACATGTATTTGCTTTTCTTTCTTTCCATAACTCATAAACTTGTCAATGCCAGATATAGTGATAAACAAACATTGAAAGAGGAATGGCATAAATGTGGTATGCAGTATTGTCCCTTGTTATACTAATCTTTATATGGCAAATAATGTTAAAATGCTTCTGATCAGTCTGTTTGTAGCATCAAGCTTCTGACTCATAAATCTACTGTCAGAAGTAATGATAGACAAACAATGAAAGAGGAATTGCGTTTCTAAAAATAGAGATCCTGGGATTTCCTACATGGATATAAAACAATTGTTTTCATGTGACTTGTGGTACTTTACAATTTACTGGTATTCAATCCTTGCTGATAAACGTTTGACAGGAAGCCATTGGAAGAGGAAACCAAAGTAGGAAGAGGGAAGGATTTCAATTATTCATTGTCTGTACTCACTTGATGCTTCACCTGGAAAGTGCATGTGATCAGTTAAAGGAGAATGCAAGCAAGACATCAGTGTGCTTTCAGTGAATGAAGAAGAAAAAGAAGAGTAAACAGTGAAAATGTGAGGAAATTCGGGCAATCTGTTCTCGAGTTATGAACTTTGAAAGTTTAAGTTAATCCTTATTTTGGGGATCCTTGAATTGGCAACTTTGCCAGCATCTGTGATGTCATCGTGGACAACTCTCCATTCATACTGTACACAGAATTTTACATTTTCTTTATTTTCAATAAAAATAAAAATTCTTTTGATTTATTATTTGAGTATGACATGGCTGTATCAATTCTGCAAGCATTTTGGGAAGATTTATGTTTATTCCTGACTTGAAATTTCATATAAATCTTCTTTTAAAAAAAAAAAATGTACAAAATGAATGGAGAGTTGTCCACAATGACATCACAAATGCTGGCAAAGTTGCCAACTCAAGGATCCTTATAATAGGGATCTACTGAAAATTTGAAAATTCATAACTCTTGAACAGATTGTCCAATTTTTCTCAAACTTTCACTGTTTTCTGTTCTTGGTCATCTTTATTCACTAAGAACACACTGAAGCCTGGATTGCATTCTCCTTTAATAAAGAATGATAGCAGACTAGAGATTTCTTCCTCTGTCAGTCAGTTAAAGCTTATATATTTAACTTGATGTTTATCTTTTTCTTTTAGAAAATTTCCCAACTTCACCAGATTATGTGAAGTGCTATAGGACAGACACTAGTTCATCTTTTGGGCCATATCATCATTCTTGATCAAATTACATAAAGAACAGAGATATTTCCTGTTGCAAAATATCAAATTCCAACTAATATGACGATATTGGTGATTACATTCCACATACTAAGAATGTTGTAGGATTGGTCAAAAGTGAATCACGTGATTAAGTGTAGTTTTGCCGTTATCACCACCCGTTAAGAAAAGTGCGTGACCCTGCATTGTTGGCAGTTTTTGTGTTTCGCTGATCACTTCAGTCCATAAAGTCACAACGCGTTATCATTATTTTGGAGTACGCGCGAAATAAATGTGCGTGACCCCTGTGTGTTTTTTGCCATCAATTTTTGCCATCAAATCATCTGTTTCTTTTGTGACGTCACAATTAGCTTAATACTTTTTGAGCAGCTGAGGCCAAGCAAGTTGCGCGTACTGTGCACCGTCCCAAAATACGTGCTAGCGCTAAAACAGGAGTGCGCGAATGCAGCTAACTTTTTTTCTGAAATCAAACATTCTTTTTTTTTAAACCAAATTCTTTCTCATAAAAAAGAAAATATTATGTTTTTATTTACAGTTAAATAGTTTCAGATGTGGAATATAAAGCAAATAATCACCTTCTGGTTTCAGGCAATGACACAAACTATCACTTCCTCGGCGATCTAGATGTACATGCTATCTTTCCTCAGCTTCGTTTCGGAAAGATAGCTACATCAAGATCACCTCGGAAGTGATAGTTTGCTCATCACCTTCACCAACGGTATTATGTATTATTATCTATATAGGGCATTTTAGCGGTGCATTAAAAACGTGTATTTTTTGTTCTTCATGATTTGTGTATACAATATCAGAGCATATTGTACAAAATGCCTAAATAAAGAGGTAAGTTAAACTTGTGTGATCAAAATTAATGTATGATGAGGGGCCCTTTTTGGTTTCTGAAATGATTTTCATTGAATTTTAAATCACTTTCCTGTTTAGGTATAGATAATAATAATTATATTGGATGGCTTTATTTCATGGAATACCAGAAATATTCCACTCGTTATGGCCAATACCTAAATCGTGGAATATTCTCTGGAATCCCATTCAGAGCCATCCAATACGATATAATTATTAGGATTTAAAGACTGCCTTGGTTGTACAATACTGTCAGTCTTAAAATGGGTTGTTCTTTGTTTTATTTTTTTATTTTTTTTTTCACAGATTGAGGATACTTAACCTCAACTTTGTAGTAAGCAGTATTCATCTCAAAGATGCCAAGACTTTTACTATTCCAGATTGCATCAAGTTTAATATCTCTGTGAGTATATCATATATTCCCTCAATACTGAAATATTCATATACATGTACATGTAACTTCAGGATGATTTCGTTCCAGGATGCCCCCAAAATTTGTAAGTCTAGCAATTTTAATCTATATTTATGTATTTGCATGATGTCAAGACTAGAAACTTTTGCTGCCTAAATCCATGTTATGTTTGTCACTGATGATAAGATCAGTTTAGTAATTCCTCACAGAATTCTGAGTTCCTATGTGTACTGTGTCAGTGCTATCAAACTATTTAACTCATTTGTACACTTTCCATTACTGTCATGTACACGTGGTTACTTCAGATATGTACCGGTACATGCTGTGAATGATATGCATATACGTTCATTGAATCAAGATACGTGGTTCATGGAAAAGCTGCACATATATACATGGATTTAATATCATAGCAGCCTTTTATTGGAATCATTTCTATTCAAGAAAAAAAAGGTGCTGTATTTTAAATGTTTTGGGTTATATGAAGTACAGGTAAAACACAAAACAATGTATTGTAAGTACAGGTGTATGAAAATGATCACTGTTTCTGCATGTATTAGGGGCAGATCCAGTCCAGGATTTTTGTTTTTAAATGGGGGGGGGGGGGGGGGGAGCTGGGGGCACAAATCTAGAAAAAAAAATCTGACCAGCAAAGCAACCTTGAAGTCATCAGTTCTTAAGAGGGGGGGGGGGGTGACATAATGTTTCCTCTTTTTGTTTCAAGGGGGCATAAGCTGGAAGTGCTCCCCCTAAATCTGTATTCTGATTTCTAAAGAGCATGTCTGTGTATATATCATTTGCTTTTCTTTTCTGTTGCAGATTGAGTATGATAATAAGTTACACAGTGGGAGAATGCCCATATCACTAGATGTTAACCACTATTTCTTCACCAACTGTTCCAACAAGTATGACAGTGGTAGGTGTGGATTTCTTTAATTTCTGAGATTGATTCTTTTTTTGTTGTTGTTGTTGCAGCAACAACATAAGTCATGAAGGAAACTGGTCGGGTATTGTAAATCTATCTCAGATACGTGTATCTTTGAGAAGATCAATTTTGTAATTTAATCAGATTTTATCTACATTTATGTATTGTGTTTGTAGGGAAAGATTTCCTCTTTTGTATTTTATTCTCTATTGCACCCAGCACCCAGTGTCTACGCTTGTATTTGTTGGTCATTTAATGCCTGCATTACTTTCGACGGATCATGCTCCGTAGCCCTTTAAGTATGTGTACATGTACCTAGAGGTGATAGAACATCGGGGTCGGACAAGGGAAGTGGAGGGGCATCTTTTCTTTGCCAAACAATAGATGCCCCTCCACTTTCATTGTCTGAGCCTGACATTCGCCACTTCTTCATGTACGCACTTTCTTGACTGTAACATCATAGCATCAACATGATTTTCCTGGATATTTTTATTGTTTAATGATTATAACTGTAAGATGTTAAAATTACTTTTTAATTACCGGTAGCTGCTTCAGTGTTGTTTTTTCTCGAATTGTAACTCTTACTAGATATGATCACCTTTAATATTATGAAATGTTCTCCTTTTTGACTGCCTCATCTTCTCGTTTAGATGACTTAGTTAACCAAGGTGCTCGACTCACATTGTCACTGGATATTCTTGTTGTCACGCTCTGTATCATTTCAATGATATTGTGCTTGAGGTCCATAGCAAAAGCACAACAGCTGAAATTTGTGAGTATCACAAGCCTTTGAGTGTTACTGGTATTTGTCATTATTGTCCTTATGCTAATCTTGCTAGAAAGATTACACTGTAGCTCTGACCTGGAACAACAGCATATTGACACTAATGTGAAATGTGGCTAGTGATTATTTCCTGTAATGATAATAAATTATTGATAGATGTGTAATCATTGTTATGTGTATTTATGTGACCATGGAGGTACTATACATCATACATGTAAACCTCCTTGATCTGACCAACAGCATCAAAATGATCATCATCATCACTTTATTCATCATCATCATCATTATCATCATGGTCACCTTCATTATCATCATCAACATCATCCTTACTGACCTTACTTCAAAGACTTGTATCACGCATCTGTCCTAGTTTGCAAGTTCTATATTAATATTTTATGATTTATACATAGGTCATTAGATACAACAATATATTTGTTATCGAATCATATCAAATTATTATTTCTTTCTCTAATTTGACATATTTGAACAGAAAACCGTGAAGTTTTTCAAGGAAAACTACAACTGTAACTTGAGCACCAGTGACAGAATGGAGTTTCTTAATCTGTGGTATGTCATCATTGTCGTGAGCGATGTATGCACTATCGCTGGCAGTGTTGTCAAGATTCTTATAGAAGTAGCGGTGAGTACAAAGATACTTATTGATACGTGATATATTTACCCATGGGAATGCTAGGAAAATTCATGTTTCAAGGAAATGAAACATCTTATGTATTGGAAACCCAAGTATGATATCAAAATATTTCCTTTTTAATAGCAGAAGCAGAAAAAGAAGCATGACAATTCACAACTACATAGTGTATTATTTCCAATCTTCAATTTCATATGAGTATTAGTACACATGATAGTCATAGAATCTTTATGATATACACTGTACAAAGTTCTACACTCCAGTCAGTAACATGTAGTTTATACAAGTTGATAATTTCATTACGAATGAATCATAACTAAAATCAGTGAAGTACCAGATATGATAATACATGCATATAACAGAAATTTAGTATTACATTATGCACTCAGCTGGAACCGTACTTATGAAATTTCTTTGTTAACTCCTACAGGATAACACTATGACCCATATGCAGTCTCCTGCTTGGTACAGGCTGTTCCATAAATAGTATGTGTAGAGCATTAGGCCTAAAAGAAAAATGTGTTTGTTTGCCATAACACAGGAAAAAAAATAGGGTCGGTCGGTCAGTCTTTTTTGTTTTTTTGCCCAACATGCTGGTGCAGTACTCTGGCATGCCATGTACTGTGGTCTCAGTGCGTGCGGCGGGTTCTCCTCGCATATATCTTACCGTGCACTCGAACGATACACTAAAATGGGGATCGAGCGTTGGCCAGACACTCGAGTCCTCTGCTCACGATATGTTTGATAATAATATGGACGATGTTCTACTGTGCCATTTGCCAGTAAAAAAAAAAAAAAATGTAGGCAAAACAATCAAAATTATGGTCGGTTGGCATATTCTTTTTTTTGGGGGGGGGGGGTCAAATTTTAATAAAAAAAATAAAAATCAGCAGGTTTTACTAGGGTCGGTTGGGTTACGGCAAACAAAATTTTTTTTGGTTGCCTTTTTTTCTATTCTAACTAGGTGGAGCCTCTGGTATGATATCTCTTCCTTCACCCTTGTAAATTCATACATGATATTCATCTCTAGCTTGGTATAGGCTGTTTGATAAATGATGAATGTCTAAGAGAATTACTGTAACAAGCTGGAGCTATAATTCATATCATACCTCCATATTCATTACCACTGAATGACACACACTTCTACCCCAGATGCAGTCTCCTCCTTGTTACAGGCTGTTTCATAAAAAAAAATTGTTTTCAAGAATTACTGTAATTAGCTGGGGCTGTTTTTATCACATACCTCTATATTCCTTGCCACAGGATGACACACACTATGACCCATGCAGTCTCTTGCTTGGTACAGGCTGCTTTCTCGTCTGGTTCGGTATTCTCAGGTACCTTGGTTTCTTCAACAAGTACAATGTAAGTCACATGGTCCTACTGTAAATATTGATCAACCTGTTCACATAGTCCCTAATACTGATATTCATGTATTCATGTCATGTCAAAGAAATGCAAAATATCTCTATGTTGAGACATGAGGAGTGTCTAAACCAAGTAAATCTGGATCACAATTTATGTGTACAGTATAAAATAGTAATAATTCAGCGTTGATCATTGCTATTTTTGCATAAAATTTGAATCAACGGAAGGAGTAACATGAAATAAAATTCTGGAACAATCAAGTTAATTTTGAATGTTCAGATATGTTTTGCACAAATTTATAGACATCCAGAGTATTTGCAAAGTTTTAAGCCATTTTGATTATTATGTCATTGATGCTCATTATGGAATTGAAATATATTCACATTGGTTTTGAAAGGCCCTATACCTCCTAGGTTGTGATAATAACCCTCAAGAATGCTAAGCCCAATGTACTCCGGATAAGCTTATGCGGTGGCGTGGCGTCCATTGTCCTGCGTCTGGTGTCCGTCGTCCATCCACAATTTCAAAATGCCTCTTCTTCGTCATTTCTTGCCCAATTTCAATTCCGTTTGCCTTATATGATAGCACTAGATGGGGGATTCGAAACTACTTCTATGCAGAATTTGAAACTCATTAAATATGCTAATTTATGTGCATTTTTTCAAAAATCCCAAAAATGCTTCTTCATTTGTCAACCGATTTTCATTATTATTGTGTCATCTGGTAAAGCTACGTGAGGTAAACTGAACTTCTACATGGAATTTTTAAATTTTGTCTCAAAAGTTATTAATGCTAATTTATAGGAAATTTATTAAAAAATCACAAAACATGCTTCTTCTCCTTCATTTGTCGACTGATTTAGACTTTTCTTGTTTCATCTGGTAGAGCTACATGAGGTAGTCCAAACTTCTACACAGCATTTTGAAATTTTGTCTAGAAAATTAGTTATGCTAATTATTCATTACAGTGTCAACTTGATGAAAATTAAAAATTGTGTGAATTTCTTTGCCGGATGCCGGATGAGCACCACATCATTGATGTACTTTATTTCCTTTTTGAAAGGCCACATAATGGAATTCTTGTGTTTTTTTTTCTGTATTTCCTAGATCCTGATAGTAACCCTCAAGAATGCCATGCCCAGTGTACTAAGGTTCCTCATCTGTGCTGCAATCATATATTTTGCATATGCCTTCTTTGGCTGGATAGTACTTGGACCATACCATCCAAAAGTAAGTAAGAGTCATATTTATGCCTCCGCCCACCGATAGTACTTGGACCATACCATCCAAAAGTAAGTAAGAGTCATATTTATGTCTCCGCCCACGGATAGTACTTGGACCATACCATCCAAAAGTAAGTAAGAGTCATATTTATGCCTCCGCCCACCGATAGTACTTGGACCATACCATCCAAAAGTAAGTAAGAGTCATATTTATGCCTTTGCCCACCGAAGGCGGTGCTGGAGGCGTAATACCGTATGTTTTCAGGTTTTCCATCTGTCTGTCTTGTCCTGCTTTGGTATCATAATGACCATAGGAAGAGTAAAGACCATCTGATTAGATTTTTAGGTACATAGGTAAAAGGTCATAGGGGTCAACATGCATGAAAGTGAAGATTTGTTACATGTAGCTTTATGAACACAATATTTTTTAATGCATGACAATGAGGAGACAAAGAGATCAGAATTTTGGCAT
>CM057157.1:8343017-8403518 GCA_029962745.1 Echinometra lucunter | reverse complement strand
TGAGTTATCGCGAGAACGAACCATTTCTATGTACATGATGACCTCTATGACCTTTGACCTTTGACCTTGAGACCCCAAAATCTAATCAGATCATTGTCCCTTCATATGCATACATGTGCTAAGTTTGAGGTTTATCGGTCAAATGGTTGAGTTATGGTGAAAACGAACCATTTCTATGTACATAATGACCCCTATGACCTTTGACCTTTGACCTTGTGACCCCAAAATCTGATCAAATCATTGTCCCTTCCATGTGCATACATGAGCCAAGTTTGAAGTCAATCTGTCATATAGTTCTTAAGTTATCGCGAGAACGAGCCATTTTTATGTGTATTATTACCTCTATGACCTTGACCTTTGACCTTGATACTGCAAAATCTAATCAGATCATTGTCCCTCCCATATGCATACATGAGCCAAGTTTGAAGTTGATCCGTCAAACGGTTGCTAAGTTATCGCGAGAACGAAAACGGGATGGACGGACGGACGGACGGACAACCCGAAAACATAATGCCTCCGGCCAGCCTCCGGCAACCACCTACGGTGGGCGGAGGCATAAAAACAACCGAAAATCAGACAGCTATACAAACATTTATTTACATTCGGCATGCAACACAAAGCACATCTTCATGTTTTACACCATCCCGTCTATGTCATCACGAAGAATATCAACAGCATTTGATTTTTAAAAGTATAAAATACAGACTTTCTGGAGAGACGGGCTAATATACTGAAAACATAGGCAACCATAGAATCTCTTCTTCAGCAAATAACAATGACAATGTGTGCGGTAGCTAAATGATAATGTACTATTTTGCACTTTACAAATGATATTAGGCTACTATTGCTTTAGCAGGGCTGCCATGATAAAGACTGTTAAACATTCAAGGAATAATGATTCTTCCCAGATAACAATTTACTTCACCTGGGTGGAGCATGGCATTCGGCCCCGGTCACCAAGAAAAGTTGAATTATATAGTAGGGTCATCTGAGGTACTGCTTTCCTTAAATGACGTTTCTCCATATAAGTTTTGATATTTGATGTTGTATTCATGACGGGAGTTTTACGCTTGTTCGACTGAACTTACTCTGGCATGAAGTGGACATAAGTCTTGGTGTAGTGGTAGGGCATGCTAACCATCTCAGTGACTCCATCATCACCTATGTTACGGATAGATGGCGTTTTAACTATCTGTCATTTGATTTTATGTTAATGCGATGACATCATAGGCGTAGTGAATTTTCCTTTGGCCGTTGAGGGCGTTTTCCCTTTGGACTGCAATTTATCTTCTTTGAGGGAAGTTTGAAGACTGCCCAAATCCCCAATAATTTACGCTAATCCATGCAAGCTCAATGTTGTAAGTGTTAAATTGTACCTCATTTTGTAGTTGAGATATCAGATAATGGTATAAAGCATTTTTGGTAATGATTTGGGGTGCAAAGTAAGAGTATTTGGTGATTTATTGTTCATAGTGTTGCACAGTGCCTGTGTGTATTGTTAGGTAATTCCATAAGCCTTACGGTACGAGGAGTGCATAGGGAATGTACTGTACACGTATGTATAGGCATTTGAGTAGTGGAATTGAAATTTGGGCACTGTTGTGTGCAGTAAAATCCATTGAGACAAGAGGTCTATATTTTTAGTTGATAGAAGTTTAGCTTAAGGTGTAAGTCACACAGGTATAAAGCTGATAGTTATAGACAAGTTCAAGTGGGATTTTGAGCTGTTATTGTGTACCAAGAAGGTCATAAAGGGTTGTGAATTAATTAGCACAGTTCGGTGCATTTGGATAAGATATTCATGCCATTGTTATACCGGGTTGTTAAAATGTTATCAAAGGGGTTACCTATTGGGGTACATGTTGATAATCATGTTAGGGATAGGCATTGGTATGAATACTTGTGATATGACCAGATTGGGTTGATGATCTAGACAGGAAGTTTATTAATGTTAATTTTGTTTATCAATTGCAGATTGAACCATCATCATCATCATCATTATCGTCATTGTCATGAATCACCATTGCTGCTCAGTGTTGGCATAATTCAAGGCAATAAATCGTCACTTGATGGTATCGTAACACATCTTGCTGGATTCATTGATTGGTGGATGAGGGCACAGAGTTGATTCACAATAACATTCAGTTCAATAACAACTATCGTCAAGATGAGTTGCGAGAAGGGTGAAGGAGGAATGCCAGACCTAAATCCATGGGACTCTGTGAGTCAGCAAGGGAGTCAGGTGAGCACCTCTACAACCGCCAGGCTAAGAGTGATGGCCAGGAAAGCAGCCTTAGAAGCCGAGGCAGCTGCTCTTGATGAACAGCATGAACTTGAAGTCCAAGAGCTGAGACTCAAACAACGAAGGCGGGAAATGGAACTGAAGACTCAGTTAAGTATTGCAGAAGCCGAAGAAGAGGTTCTTTCTCAGCATGGAGAGGCCTCAATGAAGAGAAAGCCCAGAATGTCTGTACAGCGAGAGGACATGAATGATTGTACGTACCCTCTCTTATCCAAAGGATCAAGGCTATAGAGATGATCTTCGGCACTTACTCGATGCTGTAAGTCTTCCTAAACCTGAGATTATGAAGTTTAGTGGTGATCCCATCAGGTACCATGAATTCATCACTTGTTTCGACAATATGGTCTTGAAGTCCTCACTTGACTGTGGTGGAAAATTAATGAGGCTTTATCACTTGTGTGAGGGAGCAGCCAAGAGCGTTATACAAAGCTGCATGATTATGGAACCTAGCAAAGGTTTTATAAGGGCGAGGGAACTGCTCGCGGAAAGATTTGGATCTGCTTACAAGATTGGAGAGGCATGGTTAACAAGAGTGTCAGAAGGAAACAGAATACATGCCAATGACTACCATGGCTTGCTCAAGTTTGCAGATGACCTGCAAACCTGTAAGGAAACCTTGCAGGCCTTGAATCTCAAAGAGGAAATTGGAAACCAGAGAGAATTGGTGAGAATAGTGGACAGGTTGCCGTTTCACCTTCAGAATGGCTGGTTGAAGGTAGTTAGATTCATCAGGCAGCAGAACCGCTATCCAGACATTGGTGATTTAGCAAGATTTGTCACAGAAGCAGCTATGGAAGTCAACGATCCTGTCTTCGGGCAGCGTTCTACAGAAGGCAGGGACAAGAAGTCTACCAAGCCTAAGCCGCAGGGTAGCTTTAGGAGTGCCAAGGGGTCTTTCTCCACTGCAGGGCATGAGGAGAAGGAGAAAGATAAGGTTAAGGCCAAGGACTGTGTGTTATGTCATCAGAAGCACACTATCTTCTCTTGTGAGAAGTTCAAGGGGATGACTCCAGTGGAAAGAGTACAACTAGCTAAGGAGAAAAGGTTATGCTTTAACTGCTTGAAGCCTGGACATATGTTGGCGAAGTGCAACCTGAACCGCACTTGTACTGTAAAGGGGTGTGGCCGAAAGCATACTCGGTTCCTACATGTCAGTAAGGAGACCCAGGATAAACCAGCAGAAACTGAGATGAAACCTGAAGTAACGGAGCAGCAGACCTTTGCTGAAAGCAGCAGTGCCACAGGGGCCGGAGGCATGAGAGTGGCACTTCCTATAGTTGCTGTCCGAGTAAGAGCTGGTGCTGGTTTTGTCGATACTTTTGCCCTCCTTGATAATGGGTCTACCAGCAGTTTTTGTACTGAGGACATTAAGAACAAGTTACAGGTGTCTGGCAAGAAGCAGACTTTGAGTGTATCGACCTTGGAGAAAGGAAGGAGCACAATGGAATGTGAAGTGATCAGCCTACAGGTAGAAGGCACAGCAACTGGTGAGAGAGTAGATCTTCCTCGAGTATATATGAAGAAGGAGATCAATATTAGCCCTGACCATTTTGCCAAGAGGGATGACATATATAGATACTCTCATTTGTCTGATTTGAACATCCCTCACATCGGTGCAGCAAAAATTGACCTACTGATTGGACAGGATGTCAACCAAGTTCTGATTCCGCTTGAAGTGAAAGCGGGACAGCCAGGTGAGCCGTTTGCTGTGAGGACCTTGTTAGGATGGGCTTTAAATGGCCCTCTTGATGCTCAAGGCTTTCCGAATCATATCTCTTCAAGTTTTGTGGATACTGGAGGATCAACTTTAGAGGATCAACTCAAGAGGTTTTGGTCAATTGAATCCCTCGATCCCCTTCTCTCTGACCTAAAGGGAATGTCAGTAATGGACAGGAGGGTCTTACAGCTTTGGGAGGACAATGCCAAGATAGTAGCAGGGCATTACGAGCTGCCAATTCCATTTAGGGAAAGACCTCCACAACTAGAGAGTAATCAGTTGATGGCCCAGCAAAGGCTAGTGGCGCTGAAGAAGAGGCTTCTCAAGGACCAACAGCTCCATGCAAACTACAAGGAGACTATGGAAGAGCTTCTAAGCAAAGGGTATGCAGAGGCCGTGGATGAATCATCAGAATCATCTGAAGGCATGGAATGGTACATTCCCCACCATCCGGTGTTCAATCCGAACAAACCAGATAAAGTCCGCATCGTCTTTGATTGTGCTGCTAAATACAAGGGTACGTCTCTGAACGATGTAGTGTTACAGGGACCGGACATGACTAACAGTTTGCAAAGTGTATTTCTGAAGTTCAGAAGGGAGTCAGTGGCGCTAATGGCTGATGTAGAAGCTATGTTTCACCAGGTACTCGTCCCAACAGATGACAGAGATGTCTTGAGATTTCTTTGGTGGCCGGAAGGCGATCTGGGGCAGACACCAAGAAAATATCGTATGTGTGCTCATTTGTTCGGCGGCACATGGAGCCCCAGTGTCTGCTGCTACGCTTTGAAGAGGACAGCTACCGACCATCAGGATGAATTTTCAGAACAGGCAGTACAAGCTGTAAAAAACAATTTCTATGTCGGCGACTGCCTGGTTTCGGTAGCTACAGAGAGTGAAGCAGTCAAGCTAGCTGAGGATCTTCGATGTTTGCTAGCCAAAGGAGGTTTCAGGCTTAGTAAGTGGGTAAGCAGTGACCCTAATGTACTGGACTCTATCCCTTTAAGAGATAGAGCTAAGAAGCTGGCTGGATTGGACTTCTCAACAGATGCATTACCAATTGAGAGGGCTTTAGGTGTCCACTGGGATGTGGAGCAAGACTGTTTCACGTACAATGTTATCCTTAAGGATAAGCCAATGACGAGGCGTGGAGTGCTGAGCATCGTTGCATCAATGTATGATCCACATGGATATGCAGTTCCCTTTGTGATGATCGCAAAGATATTGCTTCAAGAGGTGACAGCGATGAAACTTTGGTGGGATGAACCACTACCTCCCTCCTTGTGTCAGAGATGGCGAGTCTGGCAGGACGATTTGGTGAATATGGAGAAGTTCACAGTGAATAGATGTCTGAAGCCACACGACTTTGGTGATGTCACAGAGTATCAACTACACCACTTTTCAGATGCCTCAGAGAAAGGATATGGTGCAGTGTCCTATTTGAGACTTATGAATGCTGAGGGACAAGTACACAGCGGAATTGTCATGGCTAAATCCCGTTTAGCACCACTGAAGAAGACTACAATTCCCCGTCTCGAGCTAATGGCGGCAACCATTGCAGTGAAGCTAGACGTGATCTTGAGAAGGGAACTTAATCTACCACTGAGACAGTCTGTGTTCTGGACAGATAGTACAATAGTACTACAGTACATTCAGAACGAGGATAAAAGGTTCAAGACCTTCGTAGCAAACAGGATTGCTACCATCCAAGATGCAACAGAGGTATGCCAGTGGCGTCATGTGGGTACAAGACTTAACCCAGCAGATGATGTCAGTAGAGGGATGTCTGCATCTGAACCTTTAGAGAACAAGAGGTGGAAATCTGGGCCATCATTTGTTCTTCATCCAGAAGAAGAGTGGCTGCAAAGACCACTCACTATGGAGCCTATCAGAGATGCTGACCCGGAGGTCAAGAAGGACACAGTGCAAGCAAAGATGTTTGCTACAGATTCAACTGAAGTAGGTGCGACTGAGAGGTTGCTGTGCTATTTCTCGGATTGGCACAGACTAAAGAAGGCTGTGGCAAGGATGTTACAGTTCCGGAAGTATCTACAGTGCAAGGTTCGACGTGAGTCATGTGACTGTACGAAGTTTTTGTCAGTTGAAGACCTGGTGAAAGCTGAACTAGCAGTGCTGAGGTATGTCCAGCAGCAGAGCTTTCCTGAAGAACTCAAGGTGTTACAGAAAGATGTGAGAAAGGAAAGAGAGAGCAAAGAACAGATATCCAGAGTAAAGAAATCTAGCTCTCTTTCCAAGTTGGACCCAAGGATGTTTGATGATGGCCTTATCCATGTAGGTGGACGTCTTCGGCATGCTTCAGTAGAGGATAAGGCTAAGCATCCCATCATCCTTCCTAAGATGCATCATGTTGTGAGACTGATCATAAGAGACCTTCATCAGATGTCGGGTCATTCAGGCCGAGAATATGTGCTGTCATTACTCAGAAGACAGTACTGGGTAACACGTGGAAGAGTAGCAGTACGACAGGTGCTTAGAAACTGTATGGTGTGTAAGCGGACGTCAGCAACTCCGAGCCCATAGAAGATGGCTGATCTACCAAGTGACAGAGTGCAAGCAGAGAAACCACCGTTTACCTATGTTGGTGTGGACTGTTTCGGTCCTTTCGTGATAAAGCAGGGAAGGTCTCAGGTGAAGAGATACGGATGTATTTTCACCTGTCTGGTGGTACGGGCAGTGCATATTGAGATACTGCACTCTATGGAAACAGATTCGTTTATCAACGCTCTTCAAAGGTTCATGGCTCGTCGGGGTCAACCAGAGGTCATCAGAAGTGACAACGGGACGAATTTCGTCGGGGCCGAACGTGAGTTGTGTGATGGAGTCAGGTCCTGGAATCAACAGAAAATCCAAGATCACTTGTTACAGAAAGGCATAGACTGGAAGTTCAACACTCCAAGTGCCTCTCACATGGGGGGCTCATGGGAGAGACAGATCAGAACGGTACGCAAGGTTTTGAGCGCTCTACTGAAACAGCAGGCTCTCTCTGATGAGGGCTTGTGTACTCTGATGTGTCTGGTAGAAGCGGTGATCAACGGTCGTCCTCTCACTGTGGTCTCTGATGACTCTAGGGACCCTGAACCATTAACGCCAAACCATCTTTTGCTTCTGAGGCAAAACAATGTCTTCCCTTCGGATGTGTTTGGTAAGAGTGATCTGTACAATCGACGAAGATGGCGTCAGATCCAGTACCTCGCTGATGTCTTCTGGCGCAGGTGGACTCATGAGTATCTGCCTGCCCTCCAACAGCGCGGAAAGTGGTCAGTGCCAGTGAACAATCTAGCTGTAGGTGACATTGTACTGATAATGGAAGATTTGCCAAGAAATCAGTGGTTGATAGGTAGAATAGTTGAGACCTATGCTGGTAGAGACAGTTTGGTCAGGACTGCGAAGGTGAAGACCAAGTCAACCACTCTTGTGAGACCAGTGCATAAACTATGTTTGGTAGAATCACCTGAACAATGATGAGATGGACGCTTTGGTGATTATATTACGCTGAAATGGACGCTATAATATGAAGAGCGAAGATCTGACCTTTCAATTATTGTATTGATTATGTTATGTCCTTTATTTGTAAATGTAGCCAGGAGATAATTATGGTGAGCATTTGTTCAAAATTCAGTATGTTGGTGAAAAACACAAAATTTCAATTTGTGTCTGGTAATAAGACTATGTTTCAGTTCCAATTAAGTCTTATTTCAAGACTATTCTTAAAGGAATTTAAGGGTCTGCCGATGAGACTATATTTTCAATATTTTAAAGGGTCTGAGAAAGAGACTGAGTTTATTATTATTTTCTTATTTTTGGTCAGGGTCTGAAAGTGATAGACTACTTGGCTTTATTAGGTCTTTGGTGAAGACTAGTTTGAGATTGACAATTCATGGTTTCAGAAAGATAGACTATCCATGAAAAACATATAAGGCTCATCATGAGTATCCCTTGACAGGATGCTATGCATACAATTTAGATGTGGATGAATATCAGTATTCTTTAGAATACATAACACATTTTTTTAAATTTAAAACCAGTAAGTCAGACACAGATGCTAGTAACAGATTATATCATTTATAATTATGACAGTTTATTACAAGTCATTTGTAATGAGTTTGCTTAGAAAGAGTTTCATAGAAACAAATTCATATGCATGTACATTTGTAATTTGGATATTTATTTTCTTGACAGAGACTGTAGTACATTGTTTCAATTAAATTGAAACCTTGAACGATGAGAATTCACATGATTATTTAGATCATGAATACCTAGTGAAGAAATGACTAATGTTGTCTATTGTTGGGATATTTCATATTAAGTAAAGTTATCACTGTATCCTCTATTGTACAATGTTCTTCCATTATGAAAGGTACAGTCAAGTTTTTGTTTTGAATGCAAAATGTAAAGTACATGCACAGGACAAGTCCTTTGAAGATGTATTTGGAAATTTGGCCAGTTTAGAAGTTTGGTCATTTACAACTAATGTTGGTTTTGATCATGTATCACTTAGAGTGGTGTCGAGAGTTTCACCTAGTTAACAATATAGTTTACTGTATATGATTGAAAGATGCAAGGAATGGGTTTAGTAAATTTGGGATAAGAGTTCAAATTTGAAGTACTAAGTTCCTGACAGGTTACCTTAGGTTGTTGGGTAAAGGCTATTTTTTTTTGGATATTGATGTAAATATGTATATACAAATTTAGAGATTTTATAAGTGTTTTGTTTTCTGTTAACTTGATTTAATATCATAAATCAGGATGCTATATTTAATGCAGAAGTAAGCTTAAAGGAAACATTGATGTTATTCTATCTGAAATCGGTAACTTGGCGATTGTTTGGTAAATGTCAAGTTTATTTACTTTACATTTAAGGGGCCGGGATGTTACGGATAGATGGCGTTTTAACTATCTGTCATTTGATTTTATGTTAATACGATGACATCATAGGCGTAGTGAATTTTCCTTTGGCCGTTGAGGGCGTTTTCCCTTTGGACTGCAATTTATCTTCTTTGAGGGAAGTTTGAAGACTGCCCAAATCCCCAATAATTTACGCTAATCCATGCAAGCTCAATGTTGTAAGTGTTAAATTGTACCTCATTTTGTAGTTGAGATATCAGATAATGGTATAAAGCATTTTTGGTAATGATTTGGGGTGCAAAGTAAGAGTATTTGGTGATTTATTGTTCATAGTGTTGCACAGTGCCTGTGTGTATTGTTAGGTAATTCCATAAGCCTTACGGTACGAGGAGTGCATAGGGAATGTACTGTACACGTATGTATAGGCATTTGAGTAGTGGAATTGAAATTTGTTTGGGCACTGTTGTGTGCAGTAAAATCCATTGAGACGAGAGGTCTATATTTTTAGTTGATAGAAGTTTAGCTTAAGGTGTAAGTCACACAGGTATAAAGCTGATAGTTATAGACAAGTTCAAGTGGGATTTGTGCTGTTATTGTGTACCAAGAAGGTCATAAAGGGTTGTGAATTAATTAGCACAGTTCGGTGCATTTGGATAAGATATTCATGCCATTGTTATACCGGGTTGTTAAAATGTTATCAAAGGGGTTACCTATTGGGGTACATGTTGATAATCATGTTAGGGATAGGCATTGGTATGAATACTTGTGATATGACCAGATTGGGTTGATGATCTAGACAGGAAGTTTATTATTGTTAATTTTGTTTATCAATTGCAGATTGAACCATCATCATCATCATCATTATCGTCATTGTCATGAATCACCATTGCTGCTCAGTGTTGGCATAATTCAAGGCAATAAATCGTCACTTGATGGTATCGTAACACATCTTGCTGGATTCATTGATTGGTGGATGAGGGCACAGAGTTGATTCACGATAACAACCTATGTGCATCAGCATCTCCATCATCACCTATGTGAGATAAAGTGGTGTCGATCCATTGCTTCAAGTAATCGAAGTATTCATCCAGTGAGAAATTGTCCCTTCTGAAAGCCTTGATATCGAATTAACAATGGAAGAAAATTCTAACGATCGACCAATACGAAACAACAATAACAGCAACATCGTTCGTACGTACCATTATATGCACACACCATGGCACAAACGTACATGTACGTACGTGCGCGCGCGTACAAACCATATGCATACTACATGTAAACGATCGTTTGAATACGGTTGCAATCACTGATCTCTCCACTAGCTGTATGGGCGGCCGCACGCTGATTGGCTATTCAGAAATGAGGTCACCGGAGCGGCCGCCATCTTAAGACCATCAAAAAGCCGTCCGCTGTGTATTAGCGAGCAAGATCTTTTATTGAAAGTGCTCATTAATACTTAGAATTTCGGGATTTTAACCTGATTTTAATTTAGAAACTCTTACTTGGCTCTTGATGACATGTATGGCCTATTTCTTCACAAACTGCGATTGTAGAAAAACTGGAAATGTCAGTGCTTTAAGAGGGGGCATAGTCCCATATGTAATCTTTTGCGTTAGTTGTGGCCATCTGACTTGCTCTTTAAATATCCCTTGAATGAATCAAATGAAATACCAACCCAACTTTGACCATGATTTGAATGTGTGATGCTATGGGAAATACCGTTTAACCTCGACAGCAAACATGATACTTCTATGAAGTTCAAACAATGTCATTTACACTATTGATGTTTTTGCATAATTCAGTACTTTTTCTGTTTTATATTCCATTTTATATAGGCCTATTTTATAATGATTTGATGAAATGATATATATGATTTTACAATCATTCAGCAAATCATTAACATGCAATGACCATTTCCATTTCACAATCAACGATTTGATTTTATGTTTTACATAAACATACGAATCGTTTCCCATAGAGGCTCACATAACAATTCTTTCCATGCCGTCAAGAAGGATTTTTTGAGTACTAATTTTTCAAGAATTTATTTTATCTGGTACACGATGGTTCGGCAATACATTATTTTTTTTTTTCTTTTTCATAAAGATATTTATCGGCAACTTAATTGAAATGAATTGAACATATGCAAATTCCTTAAGTTCAAATTCATGATTGTAATTTGCAAGAAACTTTAAATCTAAATAATCTATCTTATAAACCCACCATTTAAATGAGAGAACCGTTTCCTTTTTGTCACTGTACTGTTCGTAAGTATAGTTAGACCTACACTAGTTTAACTGAAATGTCTGAGAGTGGAAAGTACAATGATAATGATAATAATAATTAGGGCTACGTTTGTAGTGGGATTTATCCGGTGGTTTTTGAGCGCTCATTTCGACTCCCTGACTCGGTATAATCAAAGTTTATAAATGAACAAAGCAAGATTTTGAAAAGAAAGAACTTGAAGCGATCAAAATTTACGATCACTTTAATGGATTTTTATGTTTGCACGGGACGGTGGATTAAATCAAAAGAAAAAGATATGAACGGGGGATCTGGCGGATTAGCAAGAACGAAGGTCTGGGGTCTCGATATAATTAGTTTGGGTGTATGTCAATATTTGAGTAACAGACAGAATTTGGAGAGTATAAGATATCTGCAGTAGAGAAAAATAATGCTAATGGCATTAGGAAGAAGAAAAATGGCAAATATGATCATATGAGTGAGAACCCTATGGAAAAAATGAAAGTGTGTTCGGAGAGAGCTATAGGTACAGGAGACATTGCAACCGAAGAAAAAGAGAATATAATGAAAAGGTTGTTGGATTTGAGAGCGGTAGGGAGGGCATCATGATCATTATTCCGGTATCATTTAACGATTATTATCATCATTATCAGTGTGATTATCATTGTTATTATTGTTATTATTATTATTATTATTATTATTATTATTGTTATTATTATTATTATTATCATAATTATTATTATTATCATTATTATTATTATTATTATCATCGTCATGATTATCTTTATCATTATTATTATCATCATTATTATCATTATTATAATTATGATTATCTTTAAGCCTGTTACTATCATTATTACTATAATTGATTGTATCTTACTATTTTTATCATAACTTCATTTTTATTTTATTATGATCATTGTCATTATTCACATTGTTGTCTTTTATAATTATTAGTATTAATATTATCAGTATCATCATCATCATCATCGTTTATCATGATCATTAACATCGTCATCATCATCATCATCATCATCATCATCATAGTTAGTATCATTACATACACACAATCCAGAATGACCTATTGGAAACCCGGTACATCATTATGAAAATTATAGGCAGTGAAATAAATATGTAGGTGTGGAGAGGGATTATCAAGCCTGCAGAATTGATGAGTTTTTATTTGCACGATGCTAAACACGGTTCTGTATACAAGGAATACATTTCAAACCCATGCACACCACGGCTTGGTTTGCAGCGTTGATGGTCCCAACATGGCCGACGCCGCGGTGCGCTAGCTTCAGTCCGCGCGGCGTGACCGCCCATCCAGTTTAGTTAGTGGAGAGATCAGTGGTTGAAATGCGGGGAGCTAGGAGTCGCGAATTCGCTGATCTCCGTCCGAAGAGCAGAGGCGAACAGAGAGAGAGAGAGAGAGAGCTAGAGAAAGGTTGGCTGCAATTTTCAATTGAGAGGAGCTAACGTAAGGACCATGGATTTACCTGAAAACGGAGAGTTAAAAGGAATAAATCAAGAAACTGGTAAGCTATACTCAATAGCAAATACTGATAATGTTTTATATTATCTAAAACTCGTACAAACGATAAATTTTGACCGCTTTTTAAGCGGCTTCTCGCTGACGGACCACCGTCACCGTAATGGCATACATTTATTTTATTACGATCATTATCATTATTCACATTGTTGTCTTTTATAAGTAATGGTATTAATATTATCAGTATCATCATCATCATCATCACCGTTTATCATGATCATTAACATCGTCGTCATCATCATCATCATCATCATCATCATAGTTAGTATCATTACATCCAATGCTTCAGGGCGCTTCTTCCTCTAAAAAGGAGGAATGCCGACCCTACCAGTATAATGTAAAGCAAGGTTCCCACTTAGCCGAGTTGGAGTCTCGAGTTGTGGCGAGCTGGCGCGAGCTTGAACTCGCGTAAACTAGCGTCAACTCGCATGAAATTAACTAATTTTATGAGGTATGCACAAGTGATTCTTACGACCTATAACATCGAGTTTACTTCGATAGCTGTACGAGTAAACCGAGCGCGATACGAGTTAACAGAGCGCAATACGAGTTACACCGATTTTGGTATGAGTTGTGATGACCTGCATACGACTTGTACCGATCTATCAACGAGTTATCAAGACCTCGTTACGAGTGTCGAGAGCTTTCTACGAATTTCCGATATACGACCAAAGAAGCTGAAAATGCATGTTTCGTTTTTCTTTCCTTTTTTTTTTTTGGGAGGGGGCGCTTAAGTAAATTCAATTAATTCATTTCCATTTTAAATAAAAGCAATCGAAAAATCAAACGTAATCATAAGTCACTGTACAATAATCTAATGACTTGAATTATAAAACAAAGAATATACACAGTGTAACTATGTTGGGGTTTCATTTTTTTTTAAGATAACGTCGTGTGGAAATCAATGAGGGATCCAGTGAAAAGAAGAGCTTGTAATGTGGATCCCTCAGATAATTTCAAACATAGCTTATAATCCTAAAAACATATGAATAAAATTATATCTACAAAAGACGAAAGGTATATAGCTTTTCTATTTTATTTCAATTTTGTTGTATATACAATAGCAAATTGTAGATTCACAATTTAAAGACTTAAATGTTACGACTATTATCTCAGTAAAAGCTAAAAGAATATAAGAAGAATGACCTACATAAGAAAAGAAAATTAGAATATATAAACTGTACAAAAGCATAAGGAAACGGAGGAATAGGGGAGTGGGCTTTAAAATGATTATTGTGCTTTAATTTTTTTCTATTCCATTTAAATTATCTCCACATGAAATGCGAATTTTGAAAGGTCTCGTATCCAAGGAAAAGGTGCGCAGGACAAAAATCCAAGATAGCCCTGAAAATCGCATTTTTGCCATAACTCTGCATCATATGGGGTTTTTATTTTAAAGTTGATTTGGTGTCATATCCTTTGTTGATGGGTAAGGTAATCTGTTTATACAACAAGAAGTACTGTCAAGCCTGTAGAATTAACCCTATTTAGATCGGGGGCTGGGGGAGGGATTCTAAGGCCCTGGCCTTCAGACAATTTTCGCCGCGCAATTAGATCCACTACATTATTTTCACACCATGCCACTTTCTAACTTTTCCTTTCAAGTTTTGTGCATTGTTCACACCAAGTTTATGAAAATTGGTTGTACCGTTTAAACCGAGTCATGTAATATTTTGTGACCTCATGTCAGCCCCAAACTTAGTTTTGAGGTGTCAGTAAAAATTTTCACACTGTTCAAAAATTTTGGAACTGCTCGCCACTTCAGGGAGAGCAGCGCGGAGCTGCAACACGTTAGGCCGAGCCGTGCCGAGTTGTGGCGAGTTATCCCTAGTTACAAGAAGAGTTATTGCGAGTACCTCTTTAAGGCAACTTCGCAAAAACTCGCCATAACTCGCCAATATAACTCGGCTAAGTAAGAACCTTACATAAGGTTCCCACTTTTTTTTTTAGCAACTCGTAACTCGAGCTCAACTCGCTTAAACTCTCTTAAACTCGTAATATACTCTCATCACTCGTAACCAGCTCGCACGGCACTCTTTATAACTCGTAATAACTCGCCACCTTCAAGGATACGCGAGTTTAAAACAAAAATATACATAAGGTATTAATAAAGACAATAGAATACATCAGCACTGAAATCACTTTCATTTTTCTTTCATGATAATATTTGTTACATTTACAAAAGAACTTTCATCTCAGTAAACTTTCATAACTTAATTATCAGTCGAAATATGTATTTGAGAATATTAAATGACAAAATAAAGATTCACATAAAATAATGTTTGATTTGTATTCTTGACGCGATTTTAGAGGTCTGTGCAAAATTTCTAAGAGAGGTATCGCAGGACAACTTGGATCAAACCATGGACCTAAGCAAATATGAGAAAGGAAAAAAAAGAAGAAAATGATTTCAATTCTTATGTATTCTATTACTTATAAATATCATGAGTATGTTTTTGACTTTCAACTTTTTTTTATTATTTTTTCTTTAAGTTTGCTGTTTCGGGGTATTATGTGGACCACTGTTAGGTTAGAATAGGTGGTAATAACAGCTTAAAGTAAAGTTTCTGGTGATAAAGGAGAAATGAAATGCAGTTTTCCAGTCGTTTTGTACACAAACCTCAGAT
Source organism: Echinometra lucunter (assembly GCA_029962745.1). Classification (NCBI taxonomy): domain Eukaryota; kingdom Metazoa; phylum Echinodermata; class Echinoidea; order Camarodonta; family Echinometridae; genus Echinometra; species Echinometra lucunter. Next base: position 8,388,213 of record CM057157.1, on the reverse strand, counting down.
GTTCTAAGTTTGGGGCTGACATAGGGTCACAAAATATTACATGACTCGGTTTAAACGGTACAACCGATTTTCATAAACTTGGCGTAAACAATGCACAAGACTTGAAAGGAAAAAGTCAGAAAGTGGCATGGTGTGAAAATAATGTGGATCTAATTGCGAGGCGAAAATTGTCTAAAGGCCGGGGCCTTAGAATCCCTCCCCCCGCCCCCGATCTAAATAGGGTTAATTCTACAGGTTTGACAGTACTTCTTGTTGTATAAACAGATTACCTTACCCATCAACAAAGGATATGACACCAAATCAACTTTAAAATTAAAACCCCATATGATGCAGTGGAGATAATTTAAATGGAATAGAAAAAATTAAAGCACAATAATAATTTTAAAGCCCACTCCCATACTTATACCCTATTCCTCCGTTTTCTTATGCTTTTGTACAGTTTATATATTCTAATTTCCTTTTCTTATGTATGTCATTCTTCTTATATTCTTTTCGCTTTTGCAACTGAGATAATAGTCGTAACACTTAAGTCTTTAAATTGTGAATCTACAATTTGCTATTGTATATACAACAAAATTGAAATAAAATAGAAAAGCTATACCTTTCGTCTTTTGTAGATATAATTTTATTGATATGTTTTTAGAATTATAAGCTATGTTTGAAATTATCAGAGGGATCCACATTACAAGCCCTTCTTTTCACTGGATCCCTCCTTGATTTCCACACGACGTTTTCTTTTAAAAAATGAAACCCAAACATAGTTACGCTTTGTATACTCTTTATTTTATAATTCAAGTCATTAGATTATTGTACAGTGACTTATTATTATGTTTGATGTTTTGATTGCTTTTATTTGAAATGGAAATGAATAATTGAATTTATTCAAGCGCCCCCCTCCCCCCCCAAAAAAGGAAAGAAAAACGAAACATGCATTTTCAGCTTCTTCGGTCGTATATCGGAAATTCGTAGAAAGCTCTCGACACTCGTAACGAGATCTTGATAACTCGTTGATCGATCGGTACAAGTCGTATGCAGGTCATCACAACTCATACCAAACTCGGTGTGACTCGTATTGCGCTCTGTTAACTCGTATCGCGCTCGGTTTACTCGTACAGCTATCGAAGTAAACTCGATGTTGGGTCGTAAGAATCACTTGTGCATACCTCATAAAATTAGTAAATTTCATGCGAGTTTACGCAAGTTCAAGCTCGCGCCAGCTCGCCACAACTCGAGACTCCAACTCGGCTATGTGGGAACCTTGCTTAAGAGGCTAACGACGGATTTTTGAGACAGAATTTTCGGTCTATTAACTTAGTTGATCATGATACGTATCTGGGGGTCCAGCCCAATTATGTTCCAACTCGTAGAGATCAGCTACTTCAGCAATTGGTTGAACTTCCTGCCCTAGCCCAACCCCACAAAAATTGAGTTCATTGCTCCTTCCATGAACTTAAGCCTGTTTACATATTTGTTATGACTTACATGTATTATGACTGATTGCTCCCTGATAGAAGATCTGTAGATGTCAGCGGTCACCATTTCGTCGCTGAAGTGGCACAAACCCCCAAAATTGCGTCCAAAGTCAATTTTGAGTTATTTTCAGTTTTATCATTCTCTGGCCATGGTCTTTCATTTCACAAAATTTTAGAACCCAATTCTCTCTAATTAAAGAGATAATTAAAGTGCAAAAACGACACTAGCCTGAAAATCAACATTAAAAAAAAAATCTACGAACCGGCACAAGGGTGCGCGCGGTTACGCGCCATTGAGTACTGTACAGAAAACTCCGAACGGCGCGCGCTTGTGCCGGTTCGTGAATTTTTTTTCTTGTGCTGTAGCGCGACACTAGCGCTTGTGCCGGTTCGTGACATTTTTTTGGTGCGCAATATCGTACTTGCTTTCTACACGAAGTGACACTTCGTGGATTCTTTCTACGCTGAAGCAACAAAACGACAAAACGACACCTGCGTTTGAAGCTTTACTGTGTTAAGATTTGAACTTAGTTTGAGTACGATTCCACATGGAAGGCGAGAGTAGATACTTGGCTTTCTATCTGTGCTTGAATCATACAGCTTAACTTCATAACAAATGGCAATGAGCTGTTGAAAAACAGATAAAATCTTAAATCGCGTTTTACTCAAAAGTGATTTCGCGCATCTGCGGTCACGCGTGCCACTTCGTGAATTCAGCGACGATTTATGCCGCATAATGAGCACTGTTGTTTAGGTAGCAGTCTGTATGATGAACTAGTTTGAGAATACATATACATTTCCCAGTCTTAATTCCAAGTGCTAAAACCCTATTTCACTCCTGTGAAATAGTGAATAGTGAATAGTGAATTTCATCCATCCACTCATTCGTTTTAGAGTGTATTTAAAGCTGATCAGGAAGTAGCAACATCAGGTTAAGAAAAGTAGAACAAGATATCTCTGGTAGTTTCATTTGAGAACTACTATGTAGAACACCGTCTTGAACATTTTTAGTGTCATACTTGTATAAGAAATTGGGTTCACTGTGAAATTTTTCTTCATGGTAACCTACAGTGTACATTGTGTATGGGGTTTCACATGCCTCCGGGCAATAATGAAGGATTTCACTTAAAAAAAAGTTGTGAATTCTGGCCCATATGAAGCCATTTCTTCATCGACTCTATAAAGTGTGCTTGTACTATACAGTTTACATGTACATGTACTTCACATTTCCTTCTCTTTCTCTATCAATTCTTAAGATAAATGTATTTATACCATGCACTTCGTATTTACTGTTGAATTCTGTGGGGTTTTTTTTTTTTTTTTTGCCAAATATATAAATAGGTGATACCGGTAATGAGAATATTAATGACAACTAAAAAAAAAAAAAATTTACTGCAGCTAAAAATAAGAAGCTGTAACAATACCAATACTCCCCTGTATTAGTTTTCATTCACAAGCTTGTGATTCTGACCTGTGAACTCACACTTACATATATCTCTGATAGTGTGATCCATTTACCACCATAAATATCAGTTTGGTCTCATTTCAGTTGTGTTTCTCAGTGAATGATTTCCAATAATTTATTTTTTCTTCTGTTTGAAACAAACCAAATCAAACCAAACATACATGTACATGTATAAAGAGTTCTTTTGCTCATCCATCGTCTGCATGATCAAAAGAAATCAGTTTGGTACTTTGGGTCATCAAAAATAATCTTGTAACCAGAACTCAAAATAAGATTGAAACAGTTAACAGGGGATCATATTTCTGTTTAGAGCATGCATGCAAGCAACAGTGATATTAATTGTTATTGTCCACAGCCCGAACCATGAACACTTTGGCAGCGCAGGCAGCCCGTGGAGGAGGCAGCTCCAGATCCATCAACAGAATTGGCCAGTTGGAGTGCAACCATGAGAACTACGGCAACAACCAGAACGATAATTGCGTTGGGGGCTCACCTACATCATATCTAGAGGAAGATGATGTCTTTGGTGAATCGTTGTTGGGGAGTAGGCAGGAGATGCGCTTGGAGCTCAAGTACTTCTTCATGAATACCTATTTCAAGTACAAGAAACGAGGCCGCAAGCCTTGGAAGCTACTTGTCCAACTCCTCAAGATCATCTTTGTGACTCTCCAGGTAAATGTACCTCCTTGGATGCTCCAAAATGAATTTAAATGCACTCATGTGTGTGTTGCGTGATCATGTGACCATGCAATGTTAAATGAAATGACAACTTTACGAAAATTTGCAAAAGCTTTGAATTTGGATGAGAAAAGTTTGAAATTGATTGACCATAATGCTATTTAAATGCTTCCAAGATGAATTTGAAACCATAAATCATGATTTGAAAACTCTAGTTGTAGTATATATATATAAAAAAAACAGCTCATGTACATTGTACATGTACATGTACTTATATTATATAATAAATGTCATGCTCTTTCCATTGAATCAAGAATTTAAATAGGAAATTGGAGGGAATATTGTAAAAGTGGTCTGAACTCAACCCAAAAGTTTGTGCCAAAATATTTCCTCTGCACGCCCTTAAACAGACAGTTCAATGTATTGTACTGGAAGGAAATGTGGATTGTGGTTTTGTCAAATGGACACTTCCATGTTTTCCAGGGAAATTAGAATCAAAGGATCTAGGCACACAGCATTTACTTCCTGATCTAGGTAGTGTCTGTGTGTAAGGTCTGTTTGGTTCTTTTGGCAACTCTTTTCAGAAGTCTGTTCTCGCACGTCTTTCAGTGCAATGTGGGATCTTTCTTTAGTCATCACTGCAGATGGCATGTTGTTGTTGTTTTAATTGTCTAGTTCCTCATTCTTCATGATTCAAAAATGGTAGCAAGCAATCACCCTGTCGGTAAATCTACATAGTGTCCTGTAAATGCCATGTCACACACAGACTTTAAGGCAAATTCTAACCTGACAAGTTGCTTTTTATAAATGGCAGGGATAATGCTCATGGATCAATGAAACTTGATGAATGCCCACATACATGTACAAGATTGAAAGAGAGAGACAGAAGGGATATACAGGTTGAAAATTCATTGCAAATTATAGATGTCTTGATTGTTATACTGAGCCATTGAGATATAGCAGACATATCCCTTCTTCCTGGATGAAAGAAAAGATCTGTTTTACAGAAGGGTGTGTAGAACTTGTTCTTTCATGAATTTAATATAAAACAATGAATTATGTCAAGGTTCAGGAAATATGGTCTAATTCATTTGCTTCATTGAGTCTTGAAAGGAACTAAAAGTACTGGAAACAAATTTATTTGTGCCTTTGAAGGTAAAGGTCCTTCCTGGTATTTTTCATGAAGATATGTTTTACAAAGTACAGTTTCTAAATAATCAGAGTGAATATTCAGTAAATTTTCATGATGGACACAAAGAATTGCCCATATTTTAAGTTACATGCTGTATAAAAAAAATGGCTCTCAAAATAAGTTTCTGTTTTTTTTTTTTTAAATTTAAACATCCATAATGTTTCTCAGATAAAGTAATTTTTTTTTTTAAATTTGTACACATATACAGATTTTGAATTGCGCTCTTTGACTCATTCCAAATTTGTTATTAAAATGTGAAAAAGATTTTACAGGTTTCTACAGATTTTACAGTACACTGTACATACTGTTACTAGTTAAAGGACTTGAACAACAGACGATGCAGAATCTACTCTGTATGAACATTTTCTCGATGGGGATTGCTGACATTTGTTATAAATTGACAGATTCATGTTTTGTTTAGTTCATTTCTTTGTGTGTTTTGTTTTGTTCATTTTTCTAAAATTATCTTATGAGTAAGAGCTTCTTGTTTTCCTCATACATGTAGCTTGTTGAATTTGGAAGGAGCCAGTTCTCTCTGAACAGTTTCTATGAGGGAAATCGTGAAGCCTTTGAACATTTATTCCTGAAAGACTGGGTGGCAGACTATGACTCCAAGGCTTACCCACAGAGCAATAAACTGTATGCCATCTATGAACAAGACATATTCTTCAAGCACATCGATTATGTTGCCTATCAGGTAAGTTAACTTACAGGTCATACTCTATTATACATGGTACTTCACAGTATAGTTTTCCAATATTTTCTGAAGATGTTGGTCAGTATGTCAGATTTTCATACATTATATTTTGATAAGATGTGGAAACATACTCCTAACTGCTTTGATACAAGAGGATTTGTGAGCATGATAGAATCACATGTACTTTGTGTGTTTGCATCGTGATGAAGATACAGAAATGGGCATTGATGATTGAAAGAATGTATGGGTTAATTACATGTAAAGGGAGGACCCATTTCTATTCTTTCAATTGAAGAAATGCACTCTTACCTTTCAATAATGATGAAAAAATAATAATTTCCTATCTTATTGCCTTATACTAGTCATCTTAGCCTACGCAAATACATGTATGCACATGGAAACGTGTGTGAATTTTAGAAGTAAGATAAATGACCCCAATAAAACCAGTTTTATATTTGTACTTCATTTTAGTGTAAGGTAATGTAAAGTATACATGTACATGTATGTATATCTAAGTTGGTTGAAGGTACCGCCTACCAGCAAACTCTGAAACACCTTAATTGCAATCCACTTCAGCCTATTAATCAGGCAGCTTACAGAGTTTCCACAGCAGCAAAACCATATTCTTAAAAATCACAAGTGATTATACTGATGGCCATGATAATCAGAAGGTCACTATATTGGTCTTGAGTAGTACTTTTGATACCATACATCATCCTTGCTTGTTGGAAATTTGGAATCACTGAATAATGGCTTTGGCATTAATGGTGTTATTTTTATATGGATCGAGTCATATTTGGCAGATAGACATCAACACATCAACATTGATGATACCATATCTGATTATTTCCCAGTGCCTTTTGGGTCACGGTTGGGCTCTCTGTTATTTACTCTATGTACATGCACATGTACTGGTAATCTGTTTACAAACATTTAGTTTCCTGGAAAAATCTTGTCATTGCTATGCAGATGACACCGGATTTATTCATCTTTTTATACCGGATACATTGGCTCAGCAGCAACCTGTAAAAAGAAAAAAAAATGTTTTGTCACAAAAAAGATATCTGCCTTTGAATTCAGCTTTATAACTTTATTTAAGATTTAAATGAACGACTAACAATTGACAAAGCACTATTTGATGTGTACATCTTTAAGTGTGTACATTTAATAGTACTGTTGCACTCAATTTGTTAAATTATTTGAACTTGACAGAAATTGACAGAAGTTGGATTGGTTAGAGTGTAGACCACATCAACAAGGTCAGCTTTGAAAGGCGAATGTCACCTGATATAGTTCGATAGATGATCATGTGATTGTAATCAAGTTTATTGATCAATACAGAATTCATCATGATAAAAAGAGTAAGAGTCACGCGATCTGTCACAACACCAGACTGTGCCTCCCTATACCAGGCTAACATTATTTTTATGGCCGGAATTACTTTTCAAACATACATGTACATGTACCATACATGTGTTATGATTAGCAATCATACTAGTCTAAATTCCAAGACTATACTCATTGTGAATCAACTGACCACACAATGTGATAAGTTGTCCACTGGTCAGAACAAAACATTTCTATGAAATTCTCTCCATCTATACTAAAGTGAAAGTAAATGTACAAGTGTAAGTTAGTTCCAATATAATAGTCAAAGCATAAAGACGTGTCTCCAACAGCCTCCATATTAATTTTGTGAGTGGAACTTAACATGGTGTCAGAGTAAAGTCCTGACTGTTATAGGGTAGAACATGGATGGCATGCGACCACCAGAAAGAAGCCTTTTCTTTGCAAGGCAATATCAACGATAACTGGAAAAAAAAATGGAAGCAGCGTTTCAACCTGTATATGACTGTTAGCGGGCTCGACAAAAAAGACTCAAAGGTTCAAACCTCAACCCTACTTCACATCATTGGTGAAGAGGCATTGGACATATACAACACTTTCACCTTTGAGAGTCAATCTTCATCTACAAGAGATGGTGTGACTGCAAGTGAATCGGAAACCAGTGATACAACTCCAACTCTGAAAGAATTGTTGGAAAAATTCACGAAGCACTTTGAGCCGCAGACAATATCACATTTGAGAGGCACTTACGCAACACAAGATTCCAACTGGAAGGAGAATCATTTGATCAGTTCGTTACTGACTTAAAGAAAAAGGCGAAATCATGTGCTTTTGAACATTAACGAGATGGTCTAATCAAAGACAGGATCGTAGTAAGCATCAGAGACGACGCAACGAGGGCAAGACTCCAAGGCGCACAAGTTTTTAGCACATTAGATGCTAATAGCGGTTTTTGGCAGATTCCATTAGATGAAGGGAGCTCAAAGCTCCTAAAATTCAATACGCCACACGGCCGATATAAGTACCAAATGACCGACGTGTTCAGTGACATAGAAGGTGTCGAGGTTGTGGTAGATGACATTCTCATATATGGCCCATCCAAAAGTGTCCATGATCAAAGGTTGAGGCAAGTACTATATAGACATGTGCAAAGAAAGAGGCATCGAGCTCAACCCAGACAAATGTCATATCAGGCAAACACAGGTAACTTACATGGGACACATCATATCACAAGAAGGCCTCAAACCAGGGGGGCGTTTCATGAAACAATTAGTCGGTGGTTTTCACCGACTAATTTACTTTCAGCCAATCAGATGCGAGTATTTTCAGTAGCTTATGACATTTGTCGGTGATTTTCACCGACCAAACTCTTCATGAAACGCTCCCCAGAGCCCCCAAAAGTAGAGGCAATCGCAACGATGCCTACCCTTCAAAACAGTTCTTGGGAATGGTTAACTACTTGGGAAAGTTTATCCCTAACTTGTCAGAGAGATCGGCACCACTCAGAGTACTGTAAGAAAAAGACGTAACATGGCATTGGGATGAACAAAAAGAAAAAAAGCTTCCAATCACCAAAAGAAGCAGTGATAAATGCCCCAGTGCTGATGTACTCTGATGTTAACAAACCAGTTAAACTGAGTGTAGATGCATCTCAATCAGGCACAGGTGCAGTCCTACTTCAAAATGGACATCCAGTTGCATATGCATCGAAAGCATTCTCAGATGCGCAAACCCGATATGCAGATCGAAAAGGAGTTAGGCGCCATTGTATTTGGTTGTAAGAAATTTCACCAATATATATTTGGGCGCACAGTGGAAGTTGAAACCGATCATAAGCCGCTTTAAGCTATCTTCAAAAAACCACTACATGCATCGCCGCCGCGATTACAAAAAATGATACTAAATCTGCAAAAATATGACTTGCGTGTAACATACGAAAAGGGCATTAACCGATTCATTGCAGATTGCCTTAGCAGAAACTTCCTTGCTGAACAAAGCGATGATATCGATATGGAAGAGATACCCATATGCATCATTGACAAGCTCCCCATTGCGGATGAAAGAATGGAAGAAATAAGAAATGAAACTGAAAAAGACCAAGTGTTGCAAAAACTCCGCAAAACCATCATGGCTGGATGGCCAAATGAAAAAAGAGAAGTCGATGAAGAAATTCGACAATACTGGGAGTACCGAGAGTTACAGTTGAAAACGACATCTTATGCAAAGATGCGCGAATAATCATACCAAAATCAAAGAAAGGTACATGGTCACGCACATCAAGGAATAGAAAAGACCAAGAAATTGGTGCGCGACATTATCTACCGGCCTGGCATGTCAGCACAAATTGCAGACACAATCGCTGCATGTGAAACTTGTAACACTTACAAGCAAGACAATGCAAATGAACCAATGATTGGTCACACGAAACCAGACCAACCATGGAGAAAGTCGGCTCAGATATCTTTGAGTTAAATGGAAAGTACCATTTAATCCTCGTCGACTACTACTCAAGTTTCTTTGAACTTTGCGAACTAAAAAATATGACAGCAACATCACTCATAAAGCATTGCAAAGCGCATTTTGCTTGATATGGGATACCATGCGAGTTTGTATCAGACAACGGTCCTTGCTATGCGTCAAGTGAATTCGCCAAATTCAGTGCAGATTACAAATTCAAACACGTAACCAGCTCCCCTGGATACCCTAAATCCAATGGAAAAGCTGAAAGCGCTGTCAAAATTGCAAAAAATATGATGCGCAAAGCAAGCGATATACACCTTGCTCTCATGCAATATCGCAATACCCCTCTAGAAGGCTTAGACGCCTCCCCAGCCCATCTCCTCATGGGACGGAGAACAAGAACACCCCTCCCAACTAACAAAAGGTTTCTAAAACCTAAAACGCAAAAGGGCGTGAACATAAAACTGATGAAACAACAAGCCACACAGAAAGTTTTCTATGATCGGAAAACACAAACTCTCCACAATCTATCCCCTGGAGATATTATAGGATGCGCAACCCAAGAAATCCTAAAAATTTGGCAGAAAGCTGTTGTTGTCAGCGTGTGTAAAGAACCACGCTCATATATCGTTAGACCTGAAGGCGTAGACTACCGACGAAATCGCAAAGATCTTATCAAAACAAAAGACAGTCTGAACCCTTTGAATGAAGACCATGACAGCGAACAGACTACTACTGATCCCCATGACAACATAAACCCACCCCGACCCCTCCCCATTCTCCCAGCAAACGTAACGCCACTGCCCAACCAGACTATGGGTACACTACCAAATACGGCAGACACATCAGACCACCAGATAGATATGGCAGATAAACAACGACAACAAAACAAGGAGGTTATAGGTGACATTAATTGAAAATAAACACTACCTCAGTAGTGCATTATCAATCAAAATCATACTTTTGCAATTTCAATATCCTTTTACTCAGCCTATTAAAGCTACAGTTGAGCACTGTTCATTGTGTACTCCATACATTACTTTTAGTGATTTCCTGACATTTACGGTAATTATTTTCTCTTACATTTGTTTCGTACTTTGTTTTAATTAAAGTGTTTATTCCATTTACCTGCCTGGATATAATATTTCTGGAAGGAATTATGAGTATTGCATACACATTCCTTGAATAACTGATTGATTATGAAGAAACCAAGATTTATGATGGAAGAACTCCAAGTGACCTATCTGATGAACTCTATGACCACAAGGACATTATTCATCGTGAATCATGAACTCTAAAGAAGTACTGGATTTATTATGATTAATATTCATTGTTATTGTAAAGTGAATTACCTTTAAACTACATGCATGTTGATATAATTTTTTTTAAAAGTTTTATTGGGTTTTCATGATTTTCTGATAACAAATCACAGATAACTCAAAACAAACGATTTAAAAAAAGAAAAAAAAAAAGGAAAAAAGTAAATAAAATAAAGCAGCAATACACATTAATAGTATACATCGGAAACAATGCAGCATATCTAAAAGTAATTAACAAGTAATTGACAAGTAATTATGGCAGTGCACTTCGTCTCTTCTACATACTCATCCCCTATAATATAGTAAAGGCAAGTGTGCAGTAGCAGAGGGATAAAATGGGCAATTTTGCTTACTAAGTATGTACAACTAACAAAAATGAAAATGGTCATAAAAATTCGGTTTCCATAGTTACCATGTGAGGTTACAAGTGACATTAAAAGTTCCTTTTCATCCACAGAGGGACACACTAAAGTAACGTTTTAGTTATAGAAATCAGTAACAATAAGATTACTTATAACTTAAATGTCCATTTCCGAAAATGAGTTGGAAGTTTATTATTTTTCTTGGCAATACGATATTCAATATCTTTGTTAATAGTGATATATGCTTTACAACTGTCAAAAGTTGGTGATTTATTCTGGAATTTAAAAATATAAATATATTTAAGTAAAAGAAACAAATATATGTAAGGAATTCATCTTCACTATAACCGAACATCTTTTCAAATTTTGAAACATTCTGTAGATCAGGCTTTCTGGTTTCCTGAATAATAACTTTCATAGTTTCATCCAAAATGGGTTTTACAACAGGACATTCAATAAAAAGATGTATATAGGTTTCCGGGTCACTGCTACAAAATGAACAGTTAGGGGAGTCCGTCCTTTTAATTTCATACAAGAAATCATTCAAACCTATTGCTTTATGAAATAACTTGAAATAAAAAGAGCGCACACGTGTCATTATAGTGGATTTAAAGGTATTTACATGAACTTTCTCCCAATTGACCCCATCTGTGTTATGAAAATCATTCCGAAAAACTATTTGTTTTTCTGGAACACATGGCTTTAGCACGATACCATATGCATATTTTGGGATTTTCTGAGTTTTCAAAAGTGTGGCTCTAATTTCATCAATCAAAGTCAATAGCGCGTTATGTACATTCTTTCGATTTTTTGTCTATGTTGACCAATATATGCAGATTTCTTTTAATATTTGCAATGAGAAATTGTCAGGGAAGTTCAGGTCGCAGCTGTGCGGGCTCAAATGCCACAAGAATTGGAGAAAGTTTATTATTTTAAATATATGTAAGGAATTTATCTTCACTATAACCGAACATCTTTTCAAATTTTGAAACATTCTGTAGATCAGGCTTTCTGGTTTCCTGAATAATAACTTTCATAGTTTCATCCAAAATGGGTTTTACAACAGGACATTCTATAAAAAGATGTATATAGGTTTCCGGGTCACTGCTACAAAATGAACAGTTAGGGGAGTCCGTCCTTTTAATTTCATACAAGAAATCATTCAAACCTATTGCTTTATGAAATAACTTGAAATAAAAAGAGCGCATACGTGTCATTACAGTGGATTTAAAGTTATTTGCAGGAACTTCCTCCCAATTGACCCCATCTGTGTTATGAAAATCATTCCGAAAAACTATTTGTTTTTCTGGAGCACATGGTTTTAGCACGATACCATATGCAAATTTTTGGATTTTCTGAGTTTTCAAAAGTGTGGCTCTAATTTCATCAATCAAAGTTAATAGCGCGTTATGTACATTCTTTCGATTTTTTTTGGTCTATTTTGACCAATATATGCAGATTTCTTTTGATATTTGCAATGAGAAATTGTCAGGGAAGTTCAGGTCGCAACTGTGCGGTGCTCGAATGCCACAAGAATTGGAGAAAGTTTATTATTTTAAATATAATTATGTAAGGAATTTATCTTCACTATAACCGAACATCTTTTCAAATTTTGAAACATTCTGTAGATCAGGCTTTCTGGTTTCCTGAATAATAACTTTCATAGTTTCATCCAAAATGGGTTTTACAACAGAACATTCAATAAAAAGATGTATATAGGTTTCCGGGTCACTGCTACAAAATGAACAGTTAGGGGAGTCCGTCCTTTTAATTTCATACAAGAAATCATTCAAACCTATTGCTTTATGAAATAACTTGAAATAAAAAGAGCGCATACGTGTCATTATAGTGGATTTAAAGGTATTTGCATGAACTTCCTCCCAATTGACCCCATCTGTGTTATGAAAATCATTCCGAAAAACTATTTGTTTTTCTGGAGCACGTGGTTTTAGCACGATACCATATGCAAATTTTTGGATTTTCTGAGTTTTCAAAAGTGTGGCTCTAATTTCATCAATCAAAGTCAATAGCGCGTTATGTACATTCTTTCGATTTTTTTGTCTATTTTGACCAATATATGCAGATTTCTTTTGATATTTGCAATGAGAAATTGTCAGGGAAGTTCAGGTCGCAACTGTGCGGTGCTCGAATGCCACAAGAATTGGAGAAAGTTTATTATTTTAAATATATGTAAGGAATTTATCTTCACTATAACCGAACATCTTTTCAAATTTTGAAACATTCTGTAGATCAGGCTTTCTGGTTTCCTGAATAATAACTTTCATAGTTTCATCCCAAATGGGTTTTACAACAGGACATTCAATAAAAAGATGTATATAGGTTTCCGGGTCACTGCTACAAAATGAACAGTTAGGGGAGTCCGTCCTTTTAATTTCATACAAGAAATCATTCAAACCTATTGCTTTATGAAATAACTTGAAATAAAAAGAGCGCACACGTGTCATTATAGTGGATTTAAAGGTATTTACATGAACTTTCTCCCAATTGACCCCATCTGTGTTATGAAAATCATTCCGAAAAACTATTTGTTTTTTCTGGAACACATGGTTTTAGCACGATACTATATGCATATTTTGGGATTTTCTGAGTTTTCAAAAGTGTGGCTCTAATTTCAGCAATCAAAGTCAATAGCGCGTTATGTACATTCTTTCGATTTTTTTGTCTATTTTGACCAATATATGCAGATTTCTTTTAATATTTGCAATGAGAAATTGTCAGGGAAGTTCAGGTCGCAGCTGTGCGGTGCTCGAATGCCACAAGAATTGGAAAAAGGTTTATAAATTGGAAGCTAACCGAGTGCGAAATTCACTCGCTTTTGACTCATGAAGCCTGTTTGTGTGAGAAGCCGTACTCCCTACACAGGTTTACGTAAGCAATGCGAAGGAATCCGTCGCCAGTGGGTAAAAATATCAACAGAAAGGAATTTTAAGTCAAGAAACATTATCATTATGTACTTTGGCGTAAAATTTAATGAGTGAAAACATGACTTTGTAAACAGGGTAAGATTGAGGGCTCCCGTTTACTACGGCTTCTATGCTGCAATCGAACTTATACTGACAAAACTAAGTTGAAAAACTATCGAAAGTACAAAAATACATCATACCTTCATCTGTCAGATATGGCCATTGTCTTACCTCATGTACCCATGTATCCATGCTTTATTTTATTGATCTAGAATAAAGTAAATGGAACAATATTAGGGCATATCTCATATCTTACATTCATTTTGTACACAGAGCCAATCGCGGTCAATGCGCTTGCCCACCGCAGCAATGGCCTCGCCGATAGAGGGCCAATTACATAAACCGGAGGTGAAATTGGTCTATATGAAATATTGCTTTGATTTTGAACAATATTTCTATTAACCAAATACACTGACAGGAACCAATTGAGGAAAAGGGTGTATCAAATTCAGCTTCAGAGAATTTTTCCCTAAATATATACCAAGTTCGGATAGACTCGGCCAATTGACTCGAGGTTAATTTATTCAAAATAAATTTGGGAGCATGTGTTTTCCATAAAATATCCTGTATATCACTAAAATCATTAAGAACAGAAACTTCAATAGACTTCCACAAGCTTTCATAATCGTCATCAAAAAGCATTTTAACCCATGACATTTTTTGTGCAAGAGAAAAATTGTAGGGGTCAATCATTCGTAAACCACATAAAGAGATCTCATTACACATGAATTGTCTTTTGACAACCACTCCATATGAATTTAAACAACATAATATTCCATTGTTTGAAAAAACTCTGTGGTATTTAATACATAAGACAGAAAAAACATAAAGGAGTTGTGGTAACAATAGGGCCTTTACGACACAGATCTTTCCGACGAGGGATAAGTTTCTTGCACGCCAGCAATTTAAAGTCTTTTCAATGGATTTAAGTTTGGTCTTGTGATTGAGTTCATATCGTTGATTTGTATTCAAAGAAAAATGGACACCTAAAGTTTTGAAAGTAAAGTCGTTCCACTTTAAACCATTATCGGAAAATGGAAATGACTGGGAGCCTTTCTTGGAGCCAAGCCATATAGCTTCTGATTTAGATATATTGAGCTTACAACCAGAGTTATCAGAAGAAAAATTATTTAGAGTATCAAACAAACATTTAAAAGAAGTGTCTGAGCCATCAATGAAATACGTGGAATCATCAGCTAGCAAAGATATTTTTAGTTCGTTATTTTCAACTGGTACACCTTTGATTTTAGGATTTCGTCTAATAGCCGCAAGAGCCATAGTTTCAATAACGGATAAAAACAGGTATGGGGATATGGGACACCATTGAAAAATTCCTCTTTCCATGTTAATAGGTTTTGCCAAATTTCCATAATTATATACATAACTTTTTCGGCCGGAATAAAACATTTCTATCCAATTAATAAATTTATTACTAAAATCAAAATGATGTAATACGCTAAGAAGAAACTGATGAGAAACACTATCAAGAGCTTTCTGAATGTCAAGCAGAAGAATTGCACCAGGAATTTTCTTCGAGTCTGTATATTCAATTATACCTGTGATCAACCGAATATTGTTCCCAGTATTCCTTCCCTTTAAGAAACCAGAATGGTCTGGGTGAATCGGATTTGAAAGACATTTTTTCAAACGATTTGCTAAAGTTTTGGCTAAAATCTTATAGTCTACTGTTAATAAGGAAATACGTCGAATTTTTTTTTTTAGAAATGAGGTATCCCTATCTTTTTTAGGGATCAAAGTAATAACCCCATTCCTTTGAGATGTAGACATTAGCCCACTCTGCAGAGAAAAATTAAATGAATTTAAAAGCATATCAGAAAGGTCTTTCCAAAATACAATATAAAATTCCACAGGTAAGCCGTCGAGGCCTGGTGATTTGTTATGACTCATTGAAGTAAGTGTCTCGAACAATAATTCTTGCTTAGTAATTGATTTTTCAAGAAAAGCTTTGTCAACTTCATTTAGCAGAGGAGTTTTAATAGAATTTAAGAAATCATCCATCATATTATCTAAATTATCATCATTACACCGTCTCTTATACAGGGCTTGATAAAATGAATGAATTTCTCCCAATATTGCTTGCTGATTTACAATGGTGTCATTACTATTATTCTCTAATCTAAAAATACTCTTCTTCTCTCCAACCCTTTTTTCTAAATTACAAAAATATCCGGAACTCTTTTCGCCTTCTTCAGTCCATCGAATTCGAGAACGAATAATTAAGCCTTGGGTTTCATCACTTAAAATGTCATTTAATGACTTCAGTAATAATTCCCTTTCCTCAAGGAGCTTTTTATTATCTATATCAGTACTTAATCTATTATCTAAATTTTCACTATCTTTCAAAAGTTGTTTCTTTACAAAGTTTTTTCTCTTTCTTTTTGCGTGTACAATATTCTATACAGGTACCAGTAATTGTGCACTTGAGAGAGTCCCAGAAAATATTAGGGTTACATTCACTTCCTGAATGAATTATTTAAATTCTTCAATTTTCTCTTTAACAGCTTTAATAAAATTTGAGTCACTTTGCAAATAAACACAACAAAAAAAGTAACTCCCCCCTAATTCAAAATAGCATAACTTTTTAACGAAGACGTTTTTAGGAAAATAATTTGGCAGGAGTGTTCCTACACTTATTGACTAACTTCTGTTTGAAAATGAGATTGATCTGTCAAGTCATGCACGAGTGAGCAGACATTAAAGGCAAAAATGTTACTTTCAAAAGTCACAAGAGTCATTTTGGGGGATTTATGAAACAAGATTTTTCTGGCGTTTTTCTAAGCGTTGTTGATGTTTTTCGACGTTGTGCCATGGTTGAGTGACAAAATTGCGAACGATGAAGCAATAAATACTGAAAACTTACTGTTTAATGCCGGCAGAAACGAATACCTGGTAATTTCACATAATGTGCTGACGCATGTTGGTTGATGCCAGTTTTTTCAACAAACTGAATGGATTTTGCAGATTTAGGAGGGCTGAACATCATATTTCTCAAAAAACTGTTTTAACCCAAACTGTGATAAACATGAAAAGTGTCAGGGATAGGCATAACTGGATCAAACAATGGAAGAGTTCAAATTCGTCACAGGTTTGTTTCACAGAGCCCCCAATTACTCTTGTGACTTTTGAAAAGAGACATTTTTACCTTTAATGTTTGCTCGCTCATGCATGAGTTGACGGATCAAACTCATTTTCACACAGAAGTAAGTCAATAAGTGAAGAAACACTCCTGCCAAATTATTTTGCTCAAATTTTTTTTCGTTAAAAAGTTATTCTACTTTGAATTAGGGGGGAGTTACTTTTTTGTTGTGTTTATTTACAGTTAAGCTTCAAAAATCCTGGGCCCCTTAATGGTTGAGCTCCTTTAAAAGCTAGGCTGACTAAAGAGTGGTCAGACTGAATTCCTGGTATTATTTTGGACTGCAAGCAGTTGGTAATAAAATTGTAAGAAACAAGGATAAAATCAAGTCTGGATAACACTTTTGGATTTTTTGATGTCTAGTATATTGTTTAAGATTTGGGTGAAGGATGCGCAAAATATCACAGAGATTAAATTCTTCCATCAATACTATTAACATATCCCAAGCTCTAATGTTTGAGTGGATGTCCCTACCCCCCTTGATAATCAGTAGGCCCAAGAACAACATTATAATCACCAGCACATGAAATGGAGGTATAATTGAATTGTTCCACTTTACTAAAAACTTCAAGGAAAAAGTTTGGATCATCGTTATTTAGACCATATAGATTGACTAAAATTAAAGGAACATCATTAATACTAGCAGATATTATCGAGTATCTCCCATTGGGATCAATAAACAATGAATTAACGGTCAATGAAACACGATTACGAATTAGGATGGCTACCCTTCGACTATTTGAAGTATAGCTGCGAAACCATGCCTTTTCACCCCATTGTTGTTTCCAAAAAGGTTCATCAGATTTAGAGGAATGGGTTTCTTGAAGAAAAATGACATCACTTTCAGTAGATCTTAAATAATGAAATAGTTTGCGTCTTTTCACATAATCTTGAATCCCACGGCAATTAAAAGAGACTAATTTAAGATTCATATCTTTAAAATGGGGAATAATGCTCTATTGTTAACACTGTAGAGTGTTCTTAAACAAAGATGACATAGCAAAGATGTGTAGGACAAAGTGACTGCCAAAAAGTGGTACAGGTAAGTTTCAATGAAGGTTAACATAAAAATAAATAGAGGCTGCAAAAGATTGGTAGCTGCAATCAGGATTAAAAAGATTGACATGATTGAAATATATGCAAATACAATTATAAAACAAGCAAACAAGAGCGCAGGTGCACAAGATAGCACACCACAGGACTTCAAATCAAGAAACATCCCAGGGCAAAGGTGCAAAAAACCAAATGCGAACAGCGTGACATTCAGCCAAAATTCACATGTATCAAAAAGTTTTTGAATTGTGACATCGAATAAATTTTCTTAACCTTCTTTGAAACTCGGATAAAAAAAAATGGATGTTATTACCAAATTGATGAAATAATGAGATAACAAATCTATACACAAAAAACTATTGTGCATGTTAGTGGTACATACTTCAAACATGCAGTAAGAACTTATCTTTTCATAGTCCCTCTTCTATGAAACATGAATTCAAATCTTCCAAATTAACCATTGCTATAACTTTAAAAGGGAGGAGGGGGGGGGGGGGGGGGAAGCTCTCTTATCATTAGTCTATAGTGTAACGTCTTTGTCGTTTCCTTTCTTTCCATAAAGTAAAACATATATAACATTTTTTAAAAAAGGAGAGAAACATATCGCCTTCTGTCAGAGGTAGTCTTTTTTCATATGTTCTCTATAGCGTCTTTAAACTTTATGCTCTTCCAACTTGAAGAAAGTACTTGTATCCATTCTTATAGATCTGGTTTCTTTTCCAAAGTTTTTACTTGACTAGAATATTTTTCCCAGAGGGATTTCTGTACCCGATTTGACTGGGTATGAGAAGAAGGGCTTCTTGCCCTCCTCCTTAAGCTGCAGGAACTTTCCTTTGTTTCTTCTTTCGGAGTTGTTGCACTCGTCTCGAGAGATCCTCCGCTACAAAATCTCTGGCTTCTTGGTTGTTGACCTGACACTTTGTGACTCTCAGCTTCTCTATGCACTTCTTACGAATTCTCTCATTCGCAGTGAAAGTGGAAAAAACCATATGGATCCTTCTGGGACCAGGTGTTCCTATTGAGCGGGTCGAAATCCGGGTTGGCGTTCTGTGGCATCTCTCTATTTGTGTTGTGTCGCCCTCCTCAACACCAACAAACGCAGAAACTCAATGACCGTCTTGCGACAGTCCTCCTTCTTTGGTACTGGAGCTTCAGGTAATCCAAAGATTACCAGGTTGCTTCTCCGACTTCTATTTTCAAGATCGTCTAATTTCTCGACCAGTAGCTCATTTTCTTCTTTCAGGCGTTTCACCTCGTCTTGGACAGTACGAACATCAAAATCCATACTTATGAGCTTTTCCTCTTGATTATCAACTTTCAACGAAAGTTCACCTAGTTGCTTGGTATTGATTCTTTCAAAACGAGCTTCAATACGGGCTTCAAAGTCTGAAAAGAATCTTTGAAACCACCGAGGCGGAGCTTCAGAATATGACAACTCTTTCCTAGCTCTGCCACTCATGTTTACATCGGTATTGTCACTGTTATCACACAGCACAGGGACACGATCCAATAAGCTACTACGACTACTACTACTACTACTACTACTACTACTACTACTAATACTACTATTACTACTACTACTACTACTAGTACCACGACTACGTGAACGGGCCTTCGAGTGGCTACGAAACTCCCGGCCGGGTCCAGCCCGGGAAGTATCGCTCAACTTTTGTTATTTACTAGCAGGTGAATTGGTGGGTTTTGGCGGAGTACTTACAGACATGCGAGAATTTCTTGGTTGATCCATCCTTGCTCAAAACTGTCTATGAAATATCACAATCCAATTTATGTTACCTCCAGGTTTTTATCACTTTGTTAATACATGTGAATTGGGGCAGAGTTTAAATCAAATCAAATCTACGTCTTACAGCATGGTCGTTGGAGAGCGCCCTCCATATAAATGTTATTTTGATTCCCATGGTTAATAAGGTTTATTAATAATTATGTTTTCAGATAATTGATGATCTTCTTTCCTTCAATATGTTATTACATACATTATGCAAAAGAATATTCTTATATTTCTGTTTTTATACAAAGACAAAGTTTTATTCACTCATCAAGGCTTTTCTTAAACTGTTTGGAAATATGCGTAAAACCGAAATGATTAAAAATATTTCATTATTGATAGTAAACTCTGAGTTTAAAAAGTGTTCTAAATTTATCCTTGAAAAGGGGGATGTTATGATTAGCAATCATACTACATTTCATACTGACCACACATACCAATGTGATAAGTTGTCCACTGGTCAGAACAAAACATTTCTATGTAATTCTCTCCATCCATGCTAAAGTGAAAGTAAATGTAAGTTAGTTCCAATAAAATAGTCAAAGCATAAAGACGTGTCTCCAACAGCCTCCATATTAATTGTGTGAGTGGAACTTAACAACATGTATATGCATAGAAATTTCTTTGTATGATATCCAGTTCAATTCAGTTTATACCGATGTGTTGGCTCAGTAGGTAGAGCGTCCGCCTCACAATCGGGAGGTCGCGGGTTCGAACCCCGGCCGCGTCATACCAAAAGACGTTAAAAGATGGGAGTTGCTGCTACCTTCTTTGGCGTTCAAGAATTGAAAAGGGTAGAGCAACGTCGATCTGGCGCTGCTCAGTGGCTGCCGGGCCCACGATCAATTGAGCAAAAAAAATGCTGCATTGGGCTTAAGACTATGGGTGCTTTATGGGTGCTTTGTTACATGTATATATTCCAGGAGCCCACCGTTAGTTTCGGCAAACCTTTTGATTACCGGGTTTTCAGTAATTCGTGAAAAGGATGAAATGCAGGTTGTCTATTTTTTTCACAGAGTAAAGGCTTGTTCAGATACATGTATGACATGACAATCCCTGTGACAAACCCCCAGGTCTTGTTGTATACTAAGTGAATGGGGTATGAGGTGGCAAAAAAAAAACCCTGCTGAGGCATATTATTTGCCTCCCAGCAGCAAAATCATGTGGACCGATCAAATTTTTAAAAAGTACTACAAAATATGATGTCATAAGTTTTTCTACACAACTTTTGACAACAATCTCTTTTACTTGAGTGTTGATGCATTAATGCACGTTCATCAACATGTACATGGAAGTGGTGTAGTTTGCCACACGAGTTTACTAAAAAAAATTTGGGGGTTTGTCATGTCATATCTGAACAAGCCTTAGATACCATTTAATTTGATTATTTTAATATCAGAATCAAAGAAGTGTTGAAATCATGATTTCTCTATCTCCTTTTTAGTAAATCTTTGAGAATATTGCGTGCTTCATGGTTAGTCAAAAAGTGTAACATGTATTCTTGAGAAAAGTTACCAAAAGCCCGTTAGGCCAACAAATTTTAGATGACTCCTTAAAAGACCAACTAGACCCTTATTGGATTCTCTTGGCCTCGTGAATTGTAGCCTGGTCATGATTCTTTGAGTTTTAAACTTCGGTGTAATCATGTGAAATTATTGCTTATATATTTAAACAAATGAAGCATCATAATGCTATCACCATCACGTATTTCATCTTAATTAGTTCATCACCTACTTTCTGTTTCACTTTCTGCCAGAGTTTGTAAAGCACTGATCAATTAATTCTTTGAGTTTTAATGATACACTGTACATGAACCTATTATTACCATTACTATTATTATGATTATGATATCATTATTATTAATTTTATTGTTGTTGCTTTTATTACTATTATTATTGTTGTTATTGCGAATATCATTCTTCTTCTTGTACCAGGCTCGATTAGCATTGATGCTATTTTCTAGTTCCCTTTCTCATTTGACATTGCTGTATACCTGTCTGTTTTTATGTTTTGGGGTTTTATTTATGAGCACATGACTTTATTTTGCATTACATACATACATACATATTGGTATTAGCGCCTTTCCATTAAATATGCTCAGTGCACTTTACAGTAAGAAAAAAATAAAACAAAGTAGTTATTTTTTGGCATAAAAAATTCATAACCAAGTCATTGAGAATAAAAGCATCAACTTTGGTTACTCTCTGCATTCAAGTTTCACATTTATTTTACAGATAAGTACCAGGTAATGTTAGGTAAAGGAAACATACCAGTAATTTACGGACACAACAAACATATAGTTGAGATGATGCAATGTAGAGCTACATGTAAAACTACCAAGGAAGTAACTGAGCAGTTCATCCAGATATTATCAGAATGAAGTTAATCATTCAGTCTTAAAAGCAAAGTGTAACAAATAAGATTTTTAAACATAGATTTAGAGTAGAGTATATTTTGTCAAATTAGAAGAATGAATTTGCAAAAAAAGACAAAAGGATTTTTGGATAATCAAGTTCTGATATTGCTATTATTATCATTATTATCATTATTATCATTATTATTGCCATCATTATCATTATCATTATTATTATTGTCATCATTATCATTATCATTATCATTATCATTATTATTATTGTCATCATTATCATTATCATTATCATTATCATTATTATTATTATTATCATCATTATTATTATAATTATTATTATCATTATTATTATCATTATTATCATTATTACTATTATCATCGTTACTATTATCATTATTATTATTATTATTATTATCATTATTATTATCGTTATCATTATCGTTATTATTATCATTTATTATCATTATTATTATTATCATTATTATAATTATCATTAATATTATTATTGTTATCATTATTATTATTATTATTATCATTATTATAATTATTATTATCATTATTATCATTATTATTATTATTATTACTATTATTAGTTATTATTATCATCATCATCATTATCATTATTTCATGGTTCTTATTATTGTTGGTTTGATATTAAAGGAGAATGCAACCCGGGAATCAGTGTGCTCTTACTGAATAAAGATGATCAAGAAGAGAAAAAACTGAAAGTTTGAGCAAAATCGGACAATCTGTTCAAGAGTTATGAATTTTGAAAGTTTCAGTAAATCCCTGTTATGTGGTTCCTTTAGTTGGCAACTTTGCCAGCATCTGTGATTCATTGTGGACAACTCTCACTTCATTTTGTATATAATTTGAAAAAAAAAAAATGATATGAAATTTCAGGTTGCATTCTCCTTTAATAGTCATGAGGATGACGATGTTGAATATAATCATTATGATTATCATTTCATCTTCAGTTTGCCAACCTGGGGACAATTGCGATTGGTACGTATGGCTGTGACAGAGAAGAAGGTGAGGCTTGCTCTCTACATGTCTATCAGGAGAATTATGGGGAGATCAAGATTGCAGGCGATGGCAAGTTTGCGATTAATGATACAATTGATAAAAGTAAGTCTGTATTAGTCTTCCTCCTCTCTTTTCTTCTTTTTCCCTTCATTCTTTCTTTCTTCATATCTTTACTATCCTACATGTATATTTCTACCTCTGCCTGTCCCTTTCCTGGAGGCCGGTGCCCCCATTTTGCTTTTCTTTTTTCTTTTTGCTTACTTCTTTTGAAGTCTCCTTGTACATTCCATCCCCCTTACACTCTATTGATATCAGTTAATGGTTCCGTATATCATTCTCTCTATGTGCTTTATCATGGCTGTTTATGTAGTTTTTCCCATGCCCCCCTTTTTTATAGGTCTTAGTATTTCTAGAATTGATATGTGTATAGTACAGTAGTTTTTTAATGTTTTGTGTAGCACACAATTTCTGCCCCATAAATTATAGCAAATTGTTTCACTTTTGGCTACTTGTACATGTACATTTATGTTATCTACATGTACATTGTATGGTTCTAATAATAAACTACTGACAGTGTCTATAATGCACGTATGAATGTTGCATACATTTAAGACGCTCACAGTTCTGTCATGTAAATGTGAAATTTGTTCTTTCAAGAGATTTGTTTATTTTACATGTATATATTTATTGTTTACCTCCCATGGTTCTGTTCAATTTGATTTTTGTTTGCTATCATACCAGCTACATGTACATGTACATGAACATATTTGCCATTGATGATGAAGGCTTCTTGTAAAGTGCCGGTATCCACCTCAGCTGGGCGCTCATGGCGCTTGCTCCAGAATGTCTCACAAATATCACAAATTGCTATCTATGTCCTATTTCTTTTATGTCATTTATATTACATACATTCATAAATACTTTGTACATTGTTTAATTGTGACCTTAAGGTCTTAAAATCATGACCAGGTTTCAAGTAAAAATTCTGTTGTCTTTTTTGTACAGGTTACATAGTCATACCAGTCAACGCATCACATAATATTTCAGTCCAGGATTACTTAGCAGACTACAACCAAACCATCCGTCTGGATACGTAAGTCAATACCACTACATTTATTGTAGCAATTTATTTGTATAAAATTTCATGAAGGTGCATGTAGTTTAAACATGAAATATTTCCTAAATTACTTTTTGCAGTCAATTGAACAAAAATGTACGAACATCAGTAACATGTACTTATTAAGGAGTTATGTCTGATTCAAGCCTACATGTACATGAACATTATATACATGAATGTGGAAATGAAATTTCGCTCTATTAAAATCCTCATTCATTTTTGTCTCCCCCACCGGAGGTGGAGGCGAGACTAAGGGATCCAAATGGCGTCCGTCCGTCGTACGTCCGTCACAAATGTTAAAGTTTACCTGCAAGACTCTCTTATGATGCATAACTTGGCAACTGCTGGTCCAATGGCAACCAAACTTGGGTGGTAAGGCACTAGGGGTACCATCATGTTGCAGTGCTGTCGGAGGTCACATGGTTATTTGATGTCACATTGTTGTAGAGTACCTGCAAGACTCTTTTCACATACGTTAAAGTTTACCTGCAAGACATATAACTTGGCAACTGTTGGTCCAGTGGCAACTAAACTGGGGTCACAGATGCACTTGGGGGGACCTTCATGTTATAGTGGCATTGGATGTCACATGGTAAGGTCAAAGGTCATTTTATTTCAAACGTTAAAGTTTACCTGCAAGACTCTTATGACACATAACTTGACAACTGTTGGTCCGGTGGCAACCAAACTTGGGTGATAGATGCACTAGGGGTAACATCATGTTGTGGTGCTGTCGGAGGTCACATGGTAAGGTCAAAGGTCATTTGAGGTGAAATGTTAGAGTTTACTTGCAAGACTTTCTTATGACAAATAATTTTGCAACCGTTCCTCCCTTTTCAACTAAACGTGGGTCATAGATGCACTTGGGGACCTTCATGTTATAGTGGCATCGGATGTCACATGGTAAGGTCAAAGGTCATTTTATTTCAAATGTTAAAGTTTACCTGCGAGACTCTCTTATGAGACATAACTTGGCACATGTTGCTGCAATAGCAACCAGATTTGGGTGATAGATGCACTAGGGGTACATTCATGCTATTGTGCCGTCAGGTCACATGGTAAGTGTCACGGCCCTGTTGAGGTCCGAAAAATATAAAAGGAGAGGTGAACTTGTATAAAGATACTCAACACAACAAACTTTGACACTTTAAATATAAAGTTGTAGAAGTATTCAATATGCACTTTTGGTTTTGATCAATAAAACAATTGGCTTAAAGCCGATATCCGATTACAACAGAGTGGGTACAATAAATTGCAATCTTTTCTTGAAACACTGAAAGTTAGGGAAAATTGCATAAACCTTGGATAATTGTATAAAATTTTATAAACCTAATCGATTATCTATAAGTATTGAGGATAGAGTTAAATTTGAGTAATCTTTTGGATAAGAGTTTTGAGTTTTCACGGACTAATTGAAACAGTCAAAACAATCACACACGCACACAAACAAACGAAACCTGAGTTAGTTGGGGCCCCGAAATAAAAACGCGGATAATACTTGACGATGGCGTTGTCGAAATTGCTGCGACAAAGTCTGTGTGACGACTATGTTGCGTCGTCCTTGAACCATGACCTTGAGATGACCTTAGTGATGCCCCGACGGGCACAGCCTTGGCGTACCAGACTGGTAGCTGACTCCAGTCCCGACAATAAAACTCTATATAAAAAAACAACAATCCGAATGTCTTCCGAGAACAATGGGTGATTTCAAGTTCGGTGTGCGGTG
The DNA here is from genome assembly GCA_029962745.1 of Echinometra lucunter. Taxonomy (NCBI): domain Eukaryota; kingdom Metazoa; phylum Echinodermata; class Echinoidea; order Camarodonta; family Echinometridae; genus Echinometra; species Echinometra lucunter. The sequence continues at coordinate 8,362,004 of CM057157.1, read as the reverse complement.
TTGGTGTTGGTGTTGAGAGCGTTGAAAGGCTCCTGAACCGAGCTCCAACACCGACGGTCAGTTCAAAGGGACGATACCGATCACCCAATGTCCTTAAAATGTTAAGAAATATTTACCAAACAAACATCCACATTCACACACATGCATGACAAATTATCATCTGTCCGTGTGGGTTATTTATCACCCTATATCTGAATCATTAGTACGAGATTTTGATACAAGGAACAAATCTTTGTATATATATATATATATATATATATATATATATATATACATATATCAAAGTTTAAGTCACATTTTCACATGCTCCTTAAAGCATTTATAAGAATTATCAAATTGCAAACAATGAATATCATAATGAAAATATTTTTATCTCTTTGCAGAATCATCTTTTTTTTCAAATAATTCACTACAACCTACAATCAATAACGATTTACTTTTAATAATAATGTTTACCATTTTAACGTTTTTATGAGCTGTATATTGCCAAAAGTAGAAAGAAATCAATTGATGCTTACCACCGCAGTGAGTTTTAAAAACAATAAAATGACGACTCCTCTACTTTCCTCACAACCTGGTCTATAAACAGTGTAGTCTTGACACAAAATAAGTAGAAATAATGTGGTGACTTTAACAACTCAGGAAACAAATAAAATGGCGACTGGCAGGAAACTCAACGATATGTCTTAAACCTTACGCCTTGCCCGACGTATCACCTTGGGCGTGGCACTAACGCGTGCGTCGCCTATACATTTTGTGCACAACGTTAACTACAAATTACGTTTGACCCAAATTAATTTGCATATTCTCCATAGCGACGAGCGCTCTGAAAGAAAAACGACGCTGATCGCCACAAAACTATTTTTCTACACATGTAAACAATTCGGCCTGATCGTTGATCAGTTTTAAGTAAAAGGAAACATTTGAATTCTTTTTCTCGTTGAAAATAAGGGGAGCTAAAATGTAAGATATAAAATAAATGACGATTTCCCAACTCGACTCGTGAGAGTAAGGTTAAAGGTCATTTTAGGTCAAACATTAAAGTTTACCTGCAAGACTTTCTTGTGACATCAAACTTGGTTAGGGATGTACTTGGGGAAACTTCCGTGTTATTTAGTCACGGGTGGGCGAGACACAATCTTGCTATTGCCTTGTTTTTCTTACTCAGTTGCATATATTTTTAGCATGCTCTTTTTATTTTTCTTTTACATGTATAAACTGCAATTATAAAAGCAAAGCTAAATATGTTACTTATCAGTCTAATCAATTCTGTTGGTTCATGTGTTTGCTTTTCTTTCTTTCCATAACTCATAAACTTGTCAATGCTATATAGTGATAAACAAACATTGAAAAAGGAATGGCATAAATGTGGTATGCAATGTTGTCCTTGTTATACTAATCTTTATATGGCAAATAATGTTAAAATGCATCAGTCTGTTTGTAGCATCAAGCTTCTGACTCATAAATCTACTGTCAGAAGTAATGATAGACATACAATGAAAGAGGAATTGTGTTTCTAAAAATACATATCATTGGATTTCCTACATGGATATAAAACGATTGTTTTCATGTGACTTCTCGTACTTTGCGATTTACCGGTATTCAGCCTTAACTGATAAAAGTTTGACAGAAGTCAATGGAAGAGGAAACCAAAGTAGGAAGAGGGAAGGATTTTAATTATTCATAGTCTGTATTCATTTGATGCGTCACCTAGATCACTCACCTGTGATCACTCAAAGGCATTGGCTAACTCTGTGAGTAGCTGATTTAAAAAAATCTCAAACTAAGATGAAACATGTGTATGAGTACTTATATTTGTACTCAAAAACCTTGAAACCAACCATAATTTGGAATGAAAACGTGTAAGTTAGACGCAAACGGCGATTTTATTATCCTTCGTCTCACGAGACAATCACTAAGAGGACCACTTTGCTTGAATTTGAAAATGCCGTTATGTGTCTCCCGCCGCGTGATACGCCAATACACACAGTACGGTAAGGTGAGTCATACGCACATGCGCACTCCTTATGTCTATTCTGTGCAACCGACCCTCGTATATTTTTCAAACATTGGTTCACATTTTTGATATTCAAAAATACTTCCTGTGGATATTTTACTTTGAAACTTTCAGACTGGTATTTTTACACTATAACCCTTATGTTTATCCCATTTTCAAGTTACAAAACAAGATTTTTTAAAATCATAACGATGTTAACCAATGTCTTTAATAAAAGAATGATAGCAGACTAGATATTTCTTCCTGTGTCAGTCATTTATAGCTTGTATATTTAAGGACGTTCCACAGTTAAAATGAAATCCCTGTCATTTTCTCCAAATTTTGCATAGAGTTACTTTGGTACCTATGTAGGTCAAAACTGCAAAAAATAATATAGGTTCATGTGCTTATTTTTTTCTACGGGACTTCGAAGCTGCCATAATTGGATGGCCGATAAAATGACGCAATCAAGAGATTTAGGCCTCTTTTAGACCTCACGATTTCGACAAACGACTATAAATCACTTTTACTCTGTCAAAACCCTATCAAACTTTATCAAATCCTCCAGATTTGTAGCGAAATGTATGACAAAGGTGTAAAGACTGTTAAAACTGGGCCATCTGTACTTCTCTTTAAACTTGCAGCGCCCTCATGTGGCGAAAATGGTGCCAAAAAGGACAAAAAACATATCTTGGAATCTACAGGAAAAGTAAAGATTAAGCTGCACTTTATTCAAAATCCATGTCATTTTCATGAAAATTTGCAAAATGGTAGAGAAATGCCTACTAAAGGGGTAGACACATTAAAAAAGTGGGGTCCATGTGCTCGTTTTTCATGCTGTCGGCGCCCTAATGGCTGCGAATCGGCTTGAAACCCCCCCCCCCCAAAACGCGTCAAAAAACATGCAAAAGGCTGAGAATCTAATCCAAAATACGGCCGATTCAATTTTATGGCCCAAACAGTCAAAACTCATGTCATATTCGTCTTTCTCTCTAGAATTGTAGAGGAAAGTATACTGAAGAGATTGAAACATTTAAAAAGTGGGGTCCATGTGCTGGTTTTTGAACTATCGTCGCCCTAATAGTTGCGAATCGGCTTAAAAACCACAAAACGCGCCAAAAACATGCAAAAGGCTGAGAATCTACACTGAAAACGAAAGTTGGTCAAATGACTAAAAAAGATTAGTCATTCACTATGTCTTATTTGACTAAGAAATAATTAGTCATTTCTTTATAAACTGACTAATATTGATTAGTCAATCAAATTATGTCTTATTTGAATAATCCTGGAAATAATTAGTATTGCATGAGAAAGAAGGACCGTAAATAGTCCTACACTGAAATCAGTTAGTCTTACATTGGTCTTTCATTAATTTAGTCTTTTTACTAATCATTTGCTAGTCAATGATGACATGACGTGGTGCTGAGGTAAGCTGTCAGTCATGGGAACTAATTTCACACATGCATATTCAAATTTTATATATACTTTTTAAGAACAATGGCTGTTCTTGACACCCTGAATGCTTGTCATAGGCTTGACTGACGTAGCAACAAGTACAGCTGAAGTAGTGTACGCAGACTTGATTCCAAATTATTTTTGTAGTTAATAGACCTGTTAACTAACATATTCAAATTTTATGCACAGCAAATCATTGGTTGTTGTTGAAAACCGGAAAGCTTGCCAAAGGCTTTCAAGACAGAGCAACAAGATTAGTAATGTTACCCAAGTAGGCAAGTACTAGTGTTTGTTCATTACTAACAGGTTTAAGGAATATCTTCTTAGTCTATATAGTGCAGACGTCCGGTCCAGGTTTTCCTGAGATGATATAAATACGATGGGGGGGGGGGGGGGGGGGGGGGGGGTGTCCGGACACGTAACAAAAATGAAGCCTTCTTTTTTTTATCTTTGGATTAAACAAAAACTACGCATTGATTTGTGCTAATCATCATCAATATTTGTTCTCTATAATATTGTCTAACATTTTGTGCTAAAACATTTAAGAGATTTGCTTGTGAACTTTTTCAATTGGCTGTTTAAAATCGACTGTCCGGATACACAACCTGTCCGGACACCCAACAACTGGGTATACTTTTCATTGGACTTCTCAATTAAACACAGGAATAATGCCTGCAGAAATAGGTAAAAATATCCCCTCAGATATGCAGTATTCAGTTTTCTGAGAGTAGGAACTCAAAGAGAGGGGTTTCCCACTAAAGAAAGCACACGAATTGCGAATCGCGAGCAATATTCGCCGATTCACATTACATTTCATTACACAATGCTATTGCTATTTGAACATAATCACTGTGACCACCTGGGCATTAGGCAACCTAACCAATTGTACTGGTTGCCTGGCTGGCAACCAAGGAAAAAAGTGAAGTGAGAGCCCTGTGAATCTTTACTAAAGCTTTAGCCAGGCTTTGCAATCAATTGTAATTGTTACCATATATCATGACGAATGTAAATCTAGTCAATTTTGCAAACCAAAACCAGCGAGAGCTAGCTGCTGCGCTCCAGGCCGGCCAGCTCGGCAGGCTCGGTGTTGCATCTGCGCTGTGATGCACCGTGAACAATCAGCTGACGCGCACAGCTGATCCATCAACTGTGCGCGTGACGTTTTAACCTGCGCGGTAGGGATGCGCAGAAACATTACTGTGGAACGTCCTTTACTTGTGTTTATCCTGCCCATCCTCATCAGATTTTGTAAAGCATAGTAGTGTATACATGTATATGCTCGTTCAACTTTGGACCATATCATCAATCATGATCAAATTCACTTGAAGGAAAAGAAATATTTTCTGTGTGCAAAAATATCAAATTCCAAGTAATATGATGATATTGGTGAGAATTTAAGACCGGTATGCATTACCAGGTTTATACTGCCTCAGTTGTACAATATTGTCAGTGTTAAAATGGGTTGTTCTTTTATTTTGTATTTCTTTACAGATTGAGGGCTCTTACACTAAATTTTGCATTAAACAGTATTCATCTCAAAGATTCCAAGACTAGTCCAGATTGCATCAAGTCTAATATCTCTGTGAGTACATTGTATGTTCCCTCATTACTGAAATAGTCATATAACTTCAGTATGATTTTGTTCCAGGATGCCTCCAAAATTTATAAGTCTTGCAAGGATGTCATTTTACATGTAATGTATATTTATGTACATGTATTTGCATGAGAAAAAAAATTCAAGGCTGAAAACATGTCAGTCACTGATGATAAGATCAGTTTAGTAATCACTCACAGAAATTTTGAGTTCCTACATGTATGTGTACTATGTGTCAGTGCTATCAAACCATTTAACTCAATTTGTGCACTTTTTTTACTGTTATGTACACGTGGTTACTTCAGATAGCTACATGTACATGTACATGCTATGAATGACAACAGTTGAGAACAATTACGTGTATGTTCATTGAATGGTTAAATGGTTAAAATGGTTAAATGGTTGGTTATTTTACCTGACTGCCAAGAAAGCATGTATATGCTTGTTAGTAAGCAACCAGAGGACCGACGGCTTTAAGTCCCCTCCGAAGGACTTGGTAATGAGGATTAATACCTTACCAAAGGGCATTAGCGCATCCACTTGGTTTCGAACCCGGGTACACCCAGTTACGAGACCACTGCTCTACCACTGAGCCACAGCGCCTCCTCAAGATCTATTGTTCATGGAAATGCTGCACACATGCATGTAATAGCAGCCTTTTATTACAGTCATTTCCCATACTCAAGAAGAAAAGGTGATGTGATGGAAAAAAAATTCTTCTGTAACTATCTCAGGTACATTGCATAAATATATGTATATGAAGTGATCACTATTTCTATAAGGGGCAGAGCCAGTCCAGGATCTTTTAAAGTACGCCAACTTTATTATCACTAGCGCTCCGCTGCAGCGTACTGCTGAAACTGCGGTAGGACGATAATCGGAACGCTGCGTGCCGCAGATCTGACATGTCTGATATGGGACAATTTTTTTCTCTCGGACAACGACAGGGCAATCATCCAGCGGAACGCGGTAGGACGATCGTCCGGACAAGGTGGAACGCAGTATCTGGCTGAAGCTGCACGTGCCAAGCTGTACTAAAAGGCGCATGCTACTCCGACACAACCACAGTCTGCGTTTCATGCATGCACACTGTGTTGAAAGTTGCAGCTGTGCGGCGGATCGGAGTGTCCAAATTTTGTGGATCGTGAACAAGGCATAAAAACTAGAAGCTAAAATTACCTCAGGATAAAGTTTCCTTTGAAAAGAAAAGTATATAGAAGCGGACTAAATATAGAAAAAAACATAACGAGCCTTATTAAACTTTCGTTAAGAAATAAATTTCTTAAGTAACAAATACGGTGTTTTAATTAAAAATAATAGGATATTACGCAGTATAAATATTGGTATAGTCTCAGCGGAGGATGATACATGACTATTTTTCGGCAGAGCATTATGTTGCATTAAAAAGCGGCGTGGATCAAGAATTTTGATTTTGATTTTATCTGAGCAGTCTAAGCGAATGGATTTAGAGTGTTGGGGACTGTGTGTGGGTCATCCGTAGCTTACCTCCAGGCAAGAGAGATTTTTTTTGGGGGGATGGGGTTTTTTATTCTGTTTTTTTTTTTTAGAGGGGGATCATTATTTATTTTAATAGCTTCTGCTGCTAATAATAATGATTACACTGATGATAATAACGATGATAAAACAAAAAATATAATTATGAATAAGAATGATAATGATGGTAGTAATGGTGATCATACTATTAATCATGGTAAAAGTGATAACTGCAATTATGATTGTTTTTATTTCATTATCATTATCACGTGGGATTTGAAGAGGTATTCTATTTCAGTTCGTTTCCCCGGAACAGCATGTGTGCGGGTGTGTGTGTGTTGTGTGTGGCAGGGTGTGTGCGTGTGTATAAGAGGTGCCGTATAGTAGCATGATTTAAGGCGCTTGACTGTAAACGCGAAGGTCCGGGGTTCGAACCGAGGCACGGCACTTATGCCCTTGAACAAGACATTTTATCCACATTGCTGTTTTATCGTATTTCAATAAAGTGATGTGCTGCATATTGATACCAACGTGTGCATGTTTTGTTACAAAAAAATAATAATGATAATAAAAATGTGTGTGCTGAGGTGATAGGGTTAGGTTTGTACATAGAACCCCTGAAATCATTGTTTCGATGCATGCCAATCTCATCCCCCCCCCAAAAAAAAAAGTTTGAGCTCATTTCGTCAGAACGGTGAAGTACTAGGCAAAGCAATAATATCAATAGTTTTAGATAATTATAGCTATTCCATAGATGATACTGACCACGCTGACCTTTCGAGGGCTTTGACATTATCCTAGTCAGAGGGGGACGGGGGTATAAATCAAGAAAAGTGACACTAATAAATAGTGAAAGTTTCGCTTAACAATGCTCCTCCATATACTAATTACAAAACAGATGAATAAAAAGTAGTTGAATAGAAAATACTACTACTACTCTCCATGGGAACCTGATTCACAAGCTTTGCTTTTAAAGGTTTCCTCCACATATACAGCCAGCATTCTTTATTTTATACTTGCCATTTATTAATTTCATGTACTGTATGAACTGAATTAATATCAATATTTTGTATAACTCTACACTGTTGATTTCATAATGATCTTGAAATGTAAAGATCTTGTAAAATTTATTCGCTGCATTGTGGAAATAAATGAAATGAAATGAAATAAAATGATTACAATGATGACAGCAATATTTTCACTAATAATAGTAATAATTACTGTTACCTGTTGTTACTATCATCATCATCATCATCATTAGCTTAGGTCCTGTTGGATTACTGTTAACTGTTGTTACTATCATCATCATCATCATCATCATTAGCTTAGGTCCTGTTGGATTACTGTTAACTGTTGTTACTATCATCATCATCATCATCATCATCATCATCATCATCATTAGCTTAGGTCCTGTTGGTTCATTATGTCGGCGTGCCCCCTCCCCCTTCCCGTAGGCGTTCCAGAATGCTGGAACGAAGTCACAATCATAACTGATGCGATAAAAGTTGAACCCCCCATGCTATAGGGGAGGGTAGGGGCGTACGCCGGGGCCTATGCGGCGGGGCGTAAGTACGCCCCTGCCCCCATGGCATCCCCCGGTATGAGGACCTGTCTGCGCCACTACTCTTGTCTTGCCCTCTTATAAGACATTTAATGCGAAATTAGTGTGTATCCCCCCCCCCCCCCCCCCATTCCGAAAAGTTGGCATGCACGCTAGCTACGGATGGCTGTTACGCCCCCCTCCATTCCGAAAAGTTGGCCACGCTAGCTACAGATGGCTATTTTGCCCCCCCCCCCCGTCCAAAAAAAGGGATCGACGCCCCTGGGATGTTTAACACTCCTTCTATTCTGATCCAAACAACCCCCTCTCGGGCCCGCTGGCCCCCTCAGAGCGAAATTCTTAAAGTTTACAAGTGGTAAACATCTAATCGAGAACGGATCTTCGAACATGAACAAAACAATGAAAAAAATGCATGAAACCTCCTCCCCCCCCCCCCCCACCAACTTCGACAGGGCTGGCGAGAGCGGTAGCCTAAGCATAACATCGATTCTTGCATGGATTCAGGATTGAAAATAAACTACTCCCATAAGCCTATGATCATCCCCTTTGAAAGAATCCGTATACGTCCCTGGTCACGATAGATCAGCCCCTCCCCCCCCCCCCCCATAACAATTGAACAGAAAGGGTCATTCTGACCAACGCCCGTCCCACCCGGCTATCCCGACTTCGCCATGTTGATTACTGTATTTTCGGACTAACGAACCTTATTTCATTTTCGGAATAACGAACCTTATTTCATTTTCGGATTAACGAACCTTAAATCATTTTCGGACTAACAAACCTAATTTCTTTTTCGGATTAACGAACCTTATTAAATTTTCGGATTAACGAACTTTAAATCATTTTCGGACTAACGAACCTTATTTCATTTTCGGATTAATGAACCTTAAATCATTTTGGGACTAACGAACCTTTTTTCATTTTCGGACTATCGAACCTTCGGAATAACGAATCTGATTTTATTTTCGGATAAACGATTCTTCGGAATAACGAACCTTATTTCATTTTCGGATTAACGAACCTTCGGAATAACGAACTTTATTTTATTGTCGGACTAACGAACCTTCGGAATAACGAACCTTTGGAATAACTACAAATGTTCGGATTAGAAAACCCTTTTTCATTTTCGGACTAACGAACATCTAGGTATACGCAATTTGCGTGTTTCGGAATAACGAACCTTCGGAATAACAAACCGTCGGAATAACGGGCCTTCGGAATAACGAGCTGTAACCAATTTTGCATTGCTAGAAATACAATTATCTCACTTCCAACTGAATTGACCTTTATTTTTTATAAATTGTTTAATTGGTGCGCTCAAAGTTTGTACTATATGTCAAATTTTGCAATCGCGATATCTCTGGAATTAATTTGTCTATAATTTCATTATCGCACCCATTCTATCTAAATGATTTTGGGTAGAACTTCAAGAAATCAATGACAAGCGTTGGATCTACATGTAAGCATCCACTTAACTTTGCTCACTCCATCATACTCCATGTCATTTTAATTATGTTCCGAGAATAAAATACACTGACAGTATCAAATCAGGGAGATGGGAGTTTAACTCCCATCTCCCTGATCAAATCCCAGGCAACACAATTTTCACAGTTTCTTGCATTAAAACTGGACACGTTTATCATGACATTAGAAAACAACAACAAAAAGGATGAAAAAAAAAATACTTGCGCGGATCAATGATGAGGTCGTGAGGTCGTTTAACAGTGGGAAGGGGGAGGGGGTGGAGTGGAATATCCATGTGGAGTTGTATTGTTTTGTTTTGTTTTTTGTTTGAGAAATGGATTGTTATTTCTAGTAAAATATTTACCTGGCACGCTCAAAGTTTTGAGTGTCCACTTAACTCTGGCCACTGCATAATACTCCATGTCGTGTGAATTCCATGTCGTGAGAATTATGTTCCGAGAACAAAATAGATTGATCATATCAAATCCCAATAAACACAATTTTCAAAGTGTCTGGCATTTGAATAAAAAGGGATACGTTTATCGTAATGATAAACACAATCAAAATTGTATCTCAGTCAACTACAAAATGTTTGAAAAAATACATAACAGACGAAGCACCTGTTTGTGCCACTGTCAATTCCTAGTTTTCTGTCGAAAATACATTGAATATATTCCTTAGTTAATGCCAATAAATTTGAAAAATCAACTATCACTCGTAAAGTTGGAATTTATATCCCCCTTCTCATGCATACTGATCATGAATGAAATTCTCACATGTATGCATAGAAGAGAGAGAGGGGAAAAGAGACACCGACACCTGCATGAGCTGCAAGCATGGCCTGCAATGAACCTCATTTTTGTTTACTGCTGGGGGCCTGTGGGTCTGGCTTTCTCTCTCTCTCTCCTTCTGGAGTTCAACTCGTGGCAATTGCGTAATTTACAAGTGTTGCAAATCTTTCAACACTGTACTGGTCTGCGAAAGAGGAAATTAAAGGGGCGTGTCAACTTAATATTGATATGAGTTCTTTATTTTTTTATTACTGGATATAGCAGGAAATTTATGGCCTTACCGCCAGATATATAAAGAAGTGGACTACCTTTATACTAAATTTGTTATGAAGAAAAAGAGAAAGAAGAAAGCAAGAACATAAAACAGAATAGAGGACACATTTTGTTTCATGTGTGATTTTCTTGAAATTGATCGATATGCTCAATCGGGGCAGAGGGGAAAGAGAATGTTCTTATGGGCGAGGAGAAGAGACGAGTAAGAGGAGAAATGAAGCAAGAAGAATAAAAAGGGAATAAATTTATGGAAAAAAGAATCAATTTATTGTCCAGCCCCCGACCTCTCATACCACATGTTTAATCATGTTTGCGATGTATTAAAATGGATCGTCATTTAAAATTATTATTATAAATTATAAACATTTTAAATAAATCATTTACCTGGTTTCAAAATATATCTCGGTAGCAGTGTGGCCAGCGTCCAAAATGAAATTATGCGGGGGAGGACCGCAAAATTATGCTAAAATTATACGAAATGAAATAACATGGAGCAGCAAAAATACTAAACTATGCTAAAAATTATGCCCAAATGGATGAGATGACTGAAAAAAAAGGCCTCAAAATTTCCGCAGTTAAAAATGACTAACCCCCCATCAAATAATAACCACTATAAAATAAATAATATGAATAAATAAATAAAAAGATAAAAAACAAAATAAATTGAATAAATTAATTAAAAAAATTATAAAATCAAATAAAAAAAATAATAATAGAAAATTGAACAATTTGCAATAAACAATATGCTAAGTAAGCTAGAATCGATGCAAAACGGCGTGCAATGACTTGCAAGGTTCTCATGCACGTGAGAGAAACCTGAAAGAAGAGCACTGGGGGTATAAAAACCTGTATGTATCCTGTCCAGAATGTGATGACTTTTAACAAAACACAAACAAAATATTGACCTGAGCGCCCCCCCCCAAATGCATCCAGCCTTGCATCGCCACTCCCACCCTGCGCCTGCCCCTATTCTTATCTTTAATAAACAAAATAGGCATACTTGCTGAAAAGGGGAATAGTTCTATAATCAAAACAAGATTTTTATATCCTGGGAATATTTGGTTGACATAGTAACTGAGGTGGAAACTTTCTTGTCGTATGTAAAATTCACGTGATATCATTTTTTTTTCTGTAAGATGCTGCAGGAATTGCTTTAAATCTATCAAAGATAATTAACCACATGTCTGAATATTTCTGTCTCAAATTTTGTGACTGCTTAAAAATAAAAAAAATTGGCATATTTTTTTCTCAACCCATTTGTTCCCTAACTGTGATTAATGACATCATGAATCAACATCTGTCATGCACAATTGAATTACAATTAGAGAAAGAACAACACAAAATGACACATATTTCCATATATTTATGTCTGGTATAAATTTATTGGCATCTGCAGCTTCTTTGTGAGGCATTTTCACAGAGACCCTGAGTCAACATAAGTATCTTAACATAATCTATATTAACTTAAGGTCACAAATATAGGAGTTAAGATAATGTGTGCATGCACAAAATGAAATTTCCTCAGACTTCTGACCTTTAAACTCATGATCTAGAATCAACCAAATCCGACTCATATTAGCCGAGATATGAATGAAAATATAAACAACGAAAATAAAAGCCCTCACACTATAATCATTCATAGTTTTCTACACTGACCATTTTTCCGAAGTTTTTGCAATATTTAGGCTTCTGCGATACCTTCTGATATATATTTTTCACCATTTCACCTGATCACTCGGCACTTTGCATGCTCGCTTCCTACACTCTTACCCAGTAGACCTATACCTTTAAGTAACATGATATGTGTTCAGTGAATGAGTGATGCAGCCTTTCTAGGTCTCGAATGTGGACAGGTTCGAATTCGAAAGTTTGGCGTGAACACTTCCTTATTAAATGTAGTTTAGATCTACTGGGTAGGAGTGTTGGCGTGTGCAAAACTTCTGAGAGAAAGGATGAATTGTATGTCAGTTTACTTGTTTATGCACAGAAAAATCATCTGTGAAAAATTAAACCCAGTCCGACTCATATTAGCAGAGATATGAATACATGGAAACAAAGAAAATAAAAGAAAAGGAAGCGTTACGGTAACGCCCTCACTCTATTAATTATCATTCATAGTTTTCTCCATTGACTATTATTTTTTTCAAAATCTTTTGCAAGATTTAGGCTTCTGTGATAACATCCAACATATTTTCTACCATTTCACCTCATAAATCAGCACTTTTGCCTTCTCCCCAGGCTCCTACACTGTTAGTAATGTTACCCACTAAAGTTTAAACTCTTCAGATGAAACTCTTGGCTTGGGGTCTTGAGTAAGTCTATAAAAGACAAAATAAGTGTCCGGAATTCGACCTCCCCCCCCCCCCAATATCCTGATTCTATCTACCCTGCCTACGCCTACGGCCTACTAACCTTGACTTTGAAGTGTCTCAGTCCACTCTTGAACACGTGACTCGAGTCAAGTTCAGTCTTCAAAACTTCAGTCTTTTCAGACTCAAGTTTTAAATCTCTTCCAGCAGTGGCTTACCGTTGGTCAATGTATGGGGGGGGGGGGCACCGAGCAGGCCGTACGCAGAAATCTTTTTCGGGGGGGGGGGGCAAGGCACATACAAAAGCGAGGGAGCTAAGCGACCGAGCTGGTCCTGAGGGAGCTTTTACATTTTTAAAATTGAAGGATCTGGTACACAGTTTTGATGGATTTTTGGACAATTTTCAGTAAGAAAATTGTATTCAAAATTTCTGAGGGGCATCCTCCACCCTGCCCCCCTGCCGCCCTGCTGCGTATTTGTACAGCCATTGCACCTAGCGGATAAGTATGTGCGGGAGTATGTGGATCATGTTAACAATAACATGTCGTAGAGGTGCCGTAGTGGATTGGTTTAAGGCGTTTGACTGGAGACGCGAAGGTCCAGGATTCGATCCAAGGCACGGCACTTATGCCCTTGAGCAAGGCATTTTACCTACATTGCTTTTTTATCGTCTGTCAAATAAAGCGATGTGCTATGTGCATATACCATCGTGTGCATGTGTAGTTTAAAATAAAATATTAAAAAAAAACAGTGTAACGACAGTAATCTCGACAAAGGTGTCTTTAGGGACTTGAAGCGTTTTAAAATTTTGGGAAAATGATGCATCTTGCTATAGATACCACCCTGTTTTTAAATTTTGTGAGCGAGCGAAAGGAACAAGCCGAAAATCACAACTTTATTTGCAATAAAAATTATCAAAATACACTATCGGACCACTGAGAGGCCTTTATGATATTTCAATTACATAATCACCTCACTGCCAATGACCTATTTTAGCATCTCTTGTGTACTGTTTTCTGTCCGAAACCACCCTGTCTCTAACCATTACGAGCGAGCGAAGCGAGCGAGGAAACACACACTAACCCTTCAGTAAATCACATCATTGTGAGCATATGAAACATCGAAATTATTTATTTGGTCATCTCTAGCCCAATTTGTTTGCTTTAAAAAAAAACATTAAACAATTATATAACGAGCGAGCGCAGCGAGCGAAGAAAAATATACTCTTTTTTCATTGTAGAAATGATATTTAGTCACCGAAATATAAATATCAGTTCGATCCCCTGTGTGCTGAATATGAATCCGTTTTGTTACCTCGCTCACCTTCTGAAACCATTCTGTTTTTATAAGCGAGCGAAGTCAATTACGCCCACCCCCCCCCCCCCTTACACTCAAGATTATGTACCGTATATGTATGGATTCGTTAACAAAATACAGTAGAATATTTTGTAATTTTGTGAACCTCCTTGCATGCTGCCCAAACATTATGATACTTTGCTAACTCTCTTCTGAAATATGATTGCTGTGCCCGAAATCATTTTGTGTCTAGCTTTTAATAGCGAGAGTAGCGGGCTGGCGAACGAACAGATGGGTATTTTCGATTTTTTTGTTTACTGAAAGGGCCCTTTCTAAGTAAACTTCTTGTTGGAGTGAAATCCAGACGTGAGTGGAACAATAGCAGCCTTTAACATCAGAGTGAGACAAAAGATGCAACTGATTCCTTTCATAAGAATAGTAATTAGCACTAGCATTGGTCAAATTTTAAATGCTAGCGAGTGAAGCGACAGAGCGGATTCCGATGTACCATTATCCTTTTCCTTCTTTTCCCCTTTCTTTTCTCTTTCCTTTTCCTTTTCTCTCTCTCTCTCTCTCTCTCTCTCTCTCCCTTTTGCCAGTCGATTGGGTGGGGGCACGTGCCCCCCGTGTCCCCCCCCCGTAGTTACGCCACTGTCCTCCAGCATAATATTGCACGATCTCCGGCGTTTATGTAAGAAGTACAGATCTACGGTAGATTGTCTTTTTTCCCATGCTTGTTGTTTAAATCTGTGGCTAGACGTAACTTTATAAATTGGAACAAGTGATGGTGCCAATTAAGTATACAGTGCAGTATCATGAGTATGAATGACCCCGTCGTCGCAGGCCGGTGCACAGGCAGCACAGTACACCCTGACCCCGGTGGCATTTCACATGAATGCATAACAACGTGCCGAGTATGCGTATACACAAGTGGTGCGCGCGTGACGGAGTCGCAAAAGCACCATGCTGCGAGCCTGCGACCCATGACGTCGACCTCAGTCATCCCGAGACCGCTCACCCTCGGTTCAGCAAGGGCGAGTTGTCTCACATTTTGTAGGGTCGGGGAAAAATGTTTCATCAAAGAGTCCAAAATTATGCTAAAATTATGCTAAATTGAGTCAAATTATGCCAAGTATAATGCCAGATGCTGAAGGGGTCAAAATTATGCCAAAAAGCATAATTATGCCAACTCTGGCAACTATGCCCAGTAGCGCGTTTCCGTTTTACACCGTTGCCTAGACATTTTCGCGAAAAAAAAACCTACAAGTGCTCTGGTGAAAGAGTCTAAGTCCTCAGCGCACATGCATAGACAACAGTCAAGATATCCACTGCATGCACATCATACATAGTACATCTGCGCGAGCGAGCTGAGCCCATAGACTTACATATATTTCTTTGTGGCTGAGCCTGATCTTATCTAAACATGCTAAAGGAGAAAAAAAAGAAACAAACAATGAAATACATCAGGAGAGAGAAGAAGATAGATGGAAGGAGAACAAATAAAAACATAGGATATGGGAGAGGATAAATGAGAGGAAGAACAAGAAAATACATGAAGAAAGAACAGAGGATACAGAATTCACTATTTCTTCGCGTAATTTTTTTTCTTGTATCTATACCTTTCCCTTTTCTTTATGGACTTCTAGTTCTAGGCCTATGGATCCATCTTTCTTTTTTACATTTCTTTAATTGGGCAATCCTCTCGTCTGTTTCTACTCCTTCAGTTCCTCGAAGGCCCCTTTTCCTTCTGTATTTCTTTGCCTTTTCTTTCGTCTATTCTCTCTGTACATGTACACGATCGCCGCGTGGACCGCTGTAGGTGGTATAGGCGTAAATAGGAGAGCTGAAAACAGAGAGATTCCTATCTCTTTGGCGCTGAAACGAAACCTAGACTATGAAACCAGCAGGTTTGATGCAATTAATCGAAAAACTGCCTAGGCTACGGTGTAAAACGGAAACGCGCATCCTGGTACGATACGACGTCAAATTTTGCAATCATGAGTTCTCTGGTATTCTTTGTTTATAATTCATAATAATTTCATTCTCGTACCATTCGAATTCTCACGTCCACTATTGTTACCTATCTAAATGATTTTGAGTAGAACTTCGAGAAATCAAAGGATATTTTGATGGGGGGGGGGGTGATATGATGGTGCCAGGTAAAAATATCACAGGTAAAAACGTCAGAGGTAAAAATGTCAGAAGTAAAATGTCAGAAGTAAAAATGTCAGAGGTAAAAAAAAATTAATATCAGAGGTATGTCAGATTTGGAAATGTTTAAGTGACATGTTTCAGGTACGAACCTGGCGTACTAGAGGGGGGGGGGGCTTGGGGGGCGTCAGCCCCCCAAATAAATTTCAACCATGGTTTATTGTCAATTTTATATTAGTGATATCATTATAGCGAATTTCATTACTTCTCCCAAGACTCCCTTTCTAATGTTAAGTAACGCATTCACAATTTCCCAAATAGCATGCATAGCAAGGCAGAAAAACGCATTATATCAATACTAATGTGTTTTATGATATAACACTTGGTTTTATATGTTTATCTGACAATGGATTCAAACTTTGTTAATGAATATTCTTGGATTTACCAAAACTAGACACAGGCTTTAAGTTTGTAGTCCCAAATAGTGTTCTTTTACAGAGCTGCAAACCATCAATACTGCAAAAAGCTCCTTTACCATGGGATTGCACTTGCGTAGCCAAGGGGGGGGGGGCGATGGAGGCGGTCACCCCCCTCCAAAACGCCAACAAAAAAGAAAGAAAAAAGTAGAAGGAAAAAAAGCGGGAGCGAGAAAAGAAAAAAGGTAAGAGAACGTAAAAAGAGCGGGAGCAGACAAGGAACAATTCAAAGAAACGTCGGAGCTTCCGCGCTTCGCGCGAGAGGGGGGGGGGGGGGGGGGGCGCTGCACCCTCCCCCCTAGGGAGCGCGCTTCGCATGCATGTATTCCACTTCAAATGTTTATTTTTCGTGATATTAACTTCTTTTGTTGGAAATGAGAAAAAAATAAAAATTGAACTGAAGTTGGAATTTCCTTTTCAGGTTTTGCAGATTGCACATTTTTAAGTCGAAAAAATGAAAAAGTTCCGTATCGTGAGGGGGGGGGGGTACCTCGCCTCGGTCGCTACACTCCCTCAGGGTTGGTCGCTTCGCTCCTGACAAAGATTGAGCCCCCCCCCCCCCAAAAAAAAAAAAAAAAAAAAAAAAAAATTGGCTCATTACGCCACTGGGTACGAATACTGATTTATAGAAATTACGGGGAGTGGGATATATTCAAATATTTTCTGTAAACCTACTTTGTCTACTTGGATGCCCTTGTACTGGCCATTTGAAAATAACGGTTATGGTGTTGGCGGGGTGGTATGTGCGCATTGCCCTCATTTTCATCGCGGAGACGGGCATTGTAAAAATGATTTTGGGAAAAACTGGGTTGGTAACGTGAGTAGCTGATAACAATAAATAAATTTTCAAAAATCCAGCAAGTGAGGTGACCGAATGGGCTTACTTCGAACCATCGGGTGATCGCGTCGGGCCGTGTAATCGCGTAACCTGACCTTTCGTGAAAACAGTTCCCTGTATTTGCGAAAGGCCGGGTAAATCGTATTTTAAAAATTGATTTTTAGCTCTTGTGATCATTGACATAAGACTAATCTTTTACGCGAACATTCGTGAAAAATCTACCTTCAAATGACGAAGTATCGGGTAAAAATTAATTTAAAACATTTTTCTCGTTAAGAATTCTAAATTGCAGCGATGAAACGATGATGAAGAGCAGATACTATTGGCATTAAATCATTGCACATGCGTATTACGAAACATCTAAATCCTTTTTAATCATTGATATTCATCATTTTATGATGCACGTAAATTACTTAATTTCATTGTGATAATTAGGTTCCATTCTGTCGAAATTTAACCTATAGATTTTAATGAAAAAAAAATAAAAAAAGATCTACAGGCTGTTTGAAATGAATACGCTTGCATTATCAAATTATTGATATAGTCCAGCTACTTATCTCAATGCATTAACAGACTTTCAAGGAAATGCCCCGAAAATGCCAAATATTTTTTCTTTATTCAACCACTAACAATCGGGGGCGGGGGGATTTCACATGAGATGATAATACGTGGAAAGGCTTACGCTAAAGAATTTATCAAGTGTTACTGTTATTCCGAATGAAATTATGTTATGCATTTGTACCCCCCCCCCTTAAAGAAAATCACGGATAGGGATAATTAACTTTGAAAATCTGATCAACCCAAAACATATTTATAATTTTTTTTTGTTGCAATTATCTCATTCCCAAACTCTCAATTACTCCATCATCTCCCATTCTCTGCCCCCCCCCCCCCTCTCTCTCTCTGACACCCTCGAATTTTTATCAAATAATCTCGCCTGAATTGATTTTTCATCTCTTTCTTCCTGTATCTGTCTCTGCCTCTCTTTCCATCTCTTTTGAACATATCCTCTCCTTCATGCACCCTGGTTGATTCATTTTCACCCCCCCCCCATATAAAAAAAATGCTAGTCTAAAAATTGCTTAGTTGGGGTACTGCTCCCCTTGCCCCCTGCTGCACACAGGGCCATGACACCTCACTCAGTGAGAGACAGATCTCCAAAGGGGTCCAATGCACTGAAGAGATGAAGCCAAATTCTTTCAGTCTGTTAATGAAAACAAGATCAGATTGAAAGTTGACCTGAATTGTGGTAAATGCAAAGTACATGTACAAAGTATGAACAGTAGGAA